>OY754883.1:5952500-7152500 GCA_963576445.1 Lithosia quadra
TCAGACTGCGTACACGAAAGAGGTCTTCCTGGATGCAAGTACTCTGGGCGATGTCCCCGCCGTGTACCGTGTCCCCGCTCCGGCACCATATCAAATGCCAGTTATTGGCGTGTACATCGACCCCCGTGTCAGAACCGGCTTCCGATACAAAGTCAGACCGATGCAGGTGAGACGAGTAATATAATTTATTCTCAAAATACTGGATAATACAGAAAGGCAGGTCTGTGGGGAATAGTCTCATATCGTTTGGGAAGTGTTGATGATTGCAATGTCAACTACGAGCATGCGCATGCAATCCTCCACATTTCCCCGCTAATTATAGCTCTTATAAAAATGGATGTGTAATTGACGACTATTCTTTACATGGCCACGTTGAATGTTGCTTAATCATCGGCAAAAAAAAAAAATTAAATCAATCTGGAATCGCTTTTGTGTCATCAATGTGGGAGCATATCAAACAGAAAAACACGAAGATCCATATTAATACGGGCTAAATTATTATGTAGCTGGACTGTGAATGAAACGGCTACGCCGATGATGAACTAATGAGAATCGAACCTGGATTGCCTTAGCAGTGGACTTTAGACGTAGTATCGCGTTAAATATTCCCTTTTACTTTCGGTTTTTAAGTTACTGAAAAAATATGTTTTATAAACTTTTTTTCCTACATTAATTATGAAAAATTATAAAAATCGGTTATGGTTAGATCAGAACATTTTTGCAAGAATAATCCTTTACAGAGTCAAGAGGATGGTGAGTTATTCAAAGTCTTACAGAAATGTTCATGGAATAAGCGAATATTCTTGAGAGCTTATTGGTACTATTCTTTAATTTCAATCCTATGCAATCCTTACCAAAAATACAAATAAGAATGTTCGTTAAGTTCCATTTTTCATAACCACAATCGATCATTTTTCTAATAATCGTTATTAGATTTAATATAAGATATATCTTTGGTGAGTTATTTTTAATTCTATAATACGCGATACATGAGGTTGTCAAATTTTGAAAACTTAATTTTAATCTCGAATCTAGTCTATTTTATAAAAGTTTTGTAATAAGAAAATAATAAAAGTTAAAAGATATTTTTCAAAGCCTAATGTTTTGTTAATTTACTTGAACTAATTATAACGTAATAAAATTATAATTACAACCTTATACAAAGCGTCTAAAGCTGCTGTTATGTCATCTGCTGTCGATCGTTGACATCGTTTATGGCTGACCCAAGTTCTGAAACATTTGCTAGTCGGTTTGAGCAGTCCAGATCGATTCGAACAGATTAGATTAGCCGGGTATTAGTTCAATGAGTAGCGGTGTCCGTTGCTGATATTTCCAGAATGTAAATCTCATCAACAATCCGCACCGCTAACTCGTGTGTATTCGCCACTGGTTGTTTGCACTTGCCGTTGTAGGCGATGGTATGTGGATCGTCCAGTTTTTCAGACCCTCGCCCAGAGCGGCGTTCACATACAATCTTCAAGAACTTCGGAGAAACTCGACAGGTCGAAAGTGACATACTGGCTGGCCGCATGTTATGTCCGCAATAGGTAAACCATAAGTATCATTCATAAGGGCATTACGCCATGTTAATCATATCAATGTTGAAAACTTGCTTTTGGTGGTTTTGATGTGATTATTTTTTCATTTCATTTGTGAATGTTAAAATGGGAAAATTAAAATTATGTAACCGACTCTCATAATTTCATTAAGTACCTACCATATTCAAAATTTTAACTCGCTAGTGTTAATAATTTGAAAAAATAGTCATAATCATAACTGATTACGTAATTGTTTCCACAAGTAATTACTTTTATTCAGTAAAATGTACAAGTTTTTAAGAATACATGTCATTAATTTTAAACTTTTGAACTAACAACTTTAATTTAAATATGATATCTAAACATTTTAAATCGGAATTGAGAAGGATTTCTTTTAGTTATTTTATTGACAAAAATGTAATAAAATGTGAAATTTTTCAGGCTCTGGATGCTCCTCTAATGTCAGGGAAGCCGAAGTACTTGTTCGGCGGCAAGGCCCTTACTCTGCAATCTATTGGACGTGGATTTGCCCGACGCTTGACATTTGAGCCTTACAACTCCAAACTCAATGATAATGACAACTACTTCTGGACTGACTCCAGACCTGAGGGATTTGTGTTTGAGATTGAGGCAGTGTCGGTTGGAGATAAGTTTACTATCTACGATGCAAACCACGAACCGCAGGGCATCTTAGAAGTGGTACACCAGCAGGTAATAATAACAATTAACTACAAAATGACGAATGATATAAAAAAAATAAATGTGAACAATGTAAACATGTATGTAAATTATTTTAATTTTTATCAACAGAAGAATCAAATTGAAATTGAGCAGAAGATACACGAAAATGGATCCATTGACAAGAAAGTGAAGATTAATACCCTTTGCAAAGTCGAATGGTATGAAGACGATGGCGTTACGAAATTGGTACCCATGACTGGAGTGGCCATTGTGAAGAAAGGCAGAGGAAACGCTGTTCTATCTCGAGTATTGAATGTAGCCATTGGTATCAAGCAACTGAGAAAGGGTTATGAACTCAAACCTGGTGTAGAATCTTCCTCCAGGAGGATTAGAGTCAATGGTGCAGATATGAAAGACATTCCATGCCAATATTGTATTGTTGGCTTAGAGAGATACGAGCTGCCTGTTATTGGTAAATATCTAAATATTATAAGTTACCTAATTTTTACCTATAATATAAACTTAGAAGGAACATAAACTCGTATTATAGCATGATCGCTAGTGAGTCTAGTAGAGATTTTCAACTTTAATATCGTGTAGATATAAACGGTAAAATGCAAAAAGAACACGTTGTTTACATTCAAATTCACTATATAGATTAATACAATGGTGAAGTCATTCGAATAAACTCACACTTGTCATTGTTGGGGTAACACGTGAGTGTCACCTTTAGTAGACATTGCTCTAAGTTTTTTTTTCATTTACAGGGACATACGTGGACCCCCGCATCGTAGCTGGTTTCTATTACCGTGTGCGTCCCGCGGGCTGGAGACGGCACCTCTTTGAAGGGCGCAGTATGTTGCTTCAATCAGTCGGCATGGGCTATGGAAAGCGCATTACATTCAAACCTGATACCCTCAATGCACCTGAGAACTATTTCTGGTCCGACTCGCATTCTGAAGGTCTCGGTATGGAGCCTCGTGCCATTCAGCCGGGAATGAAGTTCACCGTAACTGGAAATGGGGTGTGTATTTTATCACCAAAACGGAACAATGAACCAAATGATCCAATAAAGTATATTAAAATGTAATCGGTATTAAAACCCCAGGAGTATTGAAACATTACTAAGACAAATAATATATTACTTCTATATACTTATTTAAAAATGCTATAAGAACCTGTGTGATTCATTCGATCTAAATTTAAATAAATAAATACGTGGGTAGCTATGATTCATTTATCTTGGGATTTTTTGGGTTAAGTACTGGGGTATTAATTTATTATAGAAAGTAATAGATAGTTTACATTTAAAGAAAAATGACGAGCGTGTATTGGCAAGTAGCCACCGCGGTCATAAAATTGTAAAGAGATAGATAGATTTGATTTAGATTGTTTACAACATTTGATATATATTATACTATTCTCATAGTTCAAAACACTTTGGCAAAAGGACAATTTCTAATTACATTTTACTTTGGCTTCTAACCAACGCCAAGTCTTGATCAAATCAAATAACCTTGACAGTTATTTTGGAGTTCACTTCTACTTATACTTACGTTTGTTTTGTTTCATTGTTTACAGGGACTACTGGGTGAAGCAAGCGTATTCCGTGCTGATTTACCTCAAGTAGAAGAGAAGACTGTATATGTAGACGTCCCGGGAAAGCGCGGCAAGGCTATAGAGAAATATATCCATGTAGATGTCACGTGCCACGTGAATCTGGCCACTACTGGCGGTGGATCAGTTGACTTAGAAGTGCACCTTATGAGAGTCTCTGGAGTGGCGTTGGTCCGCAAGGAGCCAGGTGAACCCGTCGCCAAACTAACAAAGGTCTACAACGTCGGCCTGGACTCTCAGTTGAACCTGTTGTTCGCCCACTCACAGACCGAGCTGACCTTCCATCCTATTCCCTAAATAGATTTCAAGGTCAGAATGGTATTGTAATTCCAGTAGTGGCTGTTCCCATTGCTATATTACAATACCAAACAAACTACCTGGCGCGACAGAGGTTACGTCAAATGCCAATCGATTGGATACGAGTTGCAGGCGTGAGGCGGTCACATTGGTTGGCTATTCCAACTGTCGCCGGTTCCTCGGTGTATGCACTCGTTTCAGCTGAATATATTCACCTGCGAGTTGCTTGCCATCTAGCTCTCGCTAACATCGCTTCTTGCGAAGACTACTATAGTTACAATAGAATGGTTGCTACTATAGTTATTATCGTATTAAAATGCTTTTATAAAAAGAAGTCCCATCACCAGATCAGACCAGATCAGTCTACAAGGATGTTGTTCTTAGGGCTCGAAAAGTAAAAGTATAACCAGTATTGTAATCAGACTTGATTTGTATAATTTATAGAATTATAATAAATTGTACCGGAGAGAGTAGTAAAAGACTAGGTTATCAAATGATTTAATCAAGACAAAATATCGGGACACAAATTAATTATTATTTTCTGTTCAAATATTGTAAACACTTTTCAATGAATAAATTTGATGAGTATTTTATAAAAAAATATTTGTTGTTTCTTTTCTGTAGATATTGGAATAATTTTACCAATTTTCTACAACTACACACTATTGGCGCTATGCCAGATCTACGCGATGCGGATATTACGTGGGTTCGTTAGACCTAAGAATAGATAGAAGCATTGATTTTAAACAGCAGTTTAAACTACTAAAATATGTAACTATATACCTCAATAGTTAATACCCTGTCATTCAGGAGCGGCGCGTGTGCTTATTACGACACATGCACGTGCACTATTAAAATAAAGTTAACTTTTGATTCAAATTAAGAAATAAACCTTATAATGGTTGAAAATGCACTATGTAGTACAATTATGGTATATGGCAGAGCGCCGTAATTATTATCTGTTATACGAGTGCCAATCCCGGTTAGATCCAACGCTTGGAGTCAGCACTCTCTAAAATTTTCAGATCATGCTGATGATGTTGATCTCCAGTGATAATGCTGACAGGCGTCTTCTAGCCCAAGAGTATAATTTATTTTTTTCGTAGTGTAATCTATCAGGTATAGTCACGATCAAAAGCAGACGAGCATTTTTTATTTTCAAGTTAACTTTTGAGCAAAATAATGTCTATTCTCAATGAAAATTCTATTTAGTAAGCTCTTAATTGTCATCAAAATTATGATAAACTGTTTGCCTTATTTTTTTTTGTGTGAAATCAGTTATTTACAAATAATAATACTAGACCCTAAGATACTACCCTGAGGCACTCCATAAGTCACAAGAAGCTCTCCATTTAAATCTATGCACACTAGTCTCGAATAGGATAGTGGTTGGTTATTGCAGTATCTATGTACGCGATGAGAGTGCCTCTCACTTCTGCGGGTGTGCTAAGTGGTTCATAGCATGCTGTTTTTCTTCAGTTAAGTCTTAATGTTTATATTTCTTGTTAAGATTATCCTTGACATCCATTTCTAACAAAGTTTCACTTATGGAATGTGCCGAATTTTGTTAGTCTGCCTATTTGTTTTGACTCATCTTCGAAACCACTGTACTCATTGGTAAAATTCATTTGAAAGATACACTATCCCCGATGAATATAGGCTATTGCGTAAATAACGGTCGCTGTACTTAGTTAAAAAACATAAAAAAACTCGTATTAAAGCCATATTAAAGCGAGGGCGGGTTGCTAGTTCCGTAATAAAGTACCTACTTACCAGTATGTTATGAAAAGTCATACGCTGTACCATTATACGATATGCCAGAATCTAATTTACAATATAATATACGAGTAGCATACGTACCTACAAAAGCATTTTCAGGTGCTTGGAATTGCTATTCAAATTTTTGCATTGTTTATTTGTATCATCTCTTGTACCACAAAGCGCCTGACCTTTTTGGACTATTATTATCGATGTGATTGAGTAATCATAGCACGGAATGGACTATGGACCATGTTTGTCATAAAATTTCTCAGCACTGGGTACTTGATGTTGATCGGAGCTTGTATGTATATTATTTATTTTCATTGTCCTTATGTTTATGTTTAATTCAATTAAGTAGAAGAAAATTAATTTTTCATACTTAAATTTTTTTAATCTTGTGTGTGTCGAAATTGGCCTTCATTTCACATAAAATAATTAAGACAGCTATGCTCCTAAAATATAACTTAGAAGCGCTTGCAGTAACATAAGCGATTTTTCTTTTTTTTACTATTTTTCTTATAGGTGTTAATAGCACAAAGAAAATATGATATACTTATATAAAATCACTGTGACACAACGATTTACAAGAAACTAAGTATCACTTTTATCTTGTCAGAGAGGGTCGTCTTCTCTTTGCCTACTATTGGCAGGATCACAACTTCGACACTGAATATTTAAGGCTTCGGATCGATGCGGCGTATACAATGTAGGTAATCATAATCTCACGATTCCAATTTTATATGTTTAGCTACTCGATAAATGAACGAGCCATGATTATTTTTTTTATATAGGTTTTACAGAATAGGTTCCTAATTCCTAGTGGACAAGCGTGAGTGGACAATTCTACAAGTCTATGAGTCCCTAAAACTGAACATTTTGAGTTTTATCATTATGTTATTAGGCATATTGTGCTAAATCTGAAATAGTCACTTATGTATTAATAATCATCATCATTATCTCAATATTAATCTTCGTTGCAACCAAATCTTGCTCTTGGGCCCGCTCTCGTACTGCTCTTTTCCATAATTTGGTTTGTTTGACATTTACAAGAGCGATAGTCACCTAACCCCCCAACTCTGAGAGGAAAGCTTCGCTAGATCCCCGTGTCGTTCTCGTTGTCGTCTTTCGCGATACCAAATTTTTTGTTCCGTACAGCCAGTCTATTAGTTTATATTGGTTTATATAGTAATTGACTGAAGTAATATTATTATAATCAGTCAACAATTTTGTAAAAATTTGTCAGTTTCTATGTAAAGCATGTAATGGCATCTACTGGCAACTTTTGGAATTTTCATATTCAATTACAATTCATCCGCTAGATGGCAGTATTCAAACACCAAGTTTCATGATTTAGTCACCAAGTTAACTACATGGTTCCTACTACTGATATACTTTTAAATAGATGGCGCTAGTATATTTATGAGTTCAATTGCCTCTACGTAGAGCGCGAATGGTTCAGTGTATGTAGAAACAAGTTATGATTAGATGTACGGCCACACCTACTCATATATGGTCGAATAGAGAAATACATCGGTAAAGGAATATTATCATTTTTGCTCATCAAAATTTACCAGCTTACAATCTAATTGTTATAAATTATAGTAGGAGAAGCAGGAATAAGGAGGAAAATACACCAATGAGGAAATGGTCACTGAGGAAAAATTATGTAAGATTGCATAATTGGATCGGTTAACATTTTGTAGTTTGATAAGCACCTAGTCCACATTAGACTGACTCTAGCTCGTTTATAATTTTTTCATTACCTATTTAAAACTGATGGAATTTTAATGTTTCATGTATTTTACAGTAACACTGGAAGATATCGCAAAAGATCAGTCTGTTCAGGCAAATATGTGTTAACGTAGGAACACATGAAAGTTGAAAATGGTAATCCTTTCATGACGTTTTAAACTTTTTCAACAAAATTATGTAGGTTGCTATTGAATTTTTTTCAATGTAACATAGTTTCAATTTTTTGACAAACGTTTCACATTTTATTCTAAAGAAGACGTAATAACAACAACATGAATCTATAATTACTATATATTATATTGCTATAGGATACCTAGGTGTCTATTATACGTAATTAATTAATTTAGTTTAGTTTAATTTAATTTAATTTAGTTTAATTAAGTTAATACCTAGGTGTCATTCAAAAATTAAACAAATAATATGTTGCGAACATGAATTAAACGAATAGTGAACGTGATAATTTATGTAGGAGAAGGACTCATTTAGTACCTTTTGGTGTACCAGATAAAATGAAAATGGAAATAATTTACATGGAAACGAGGAAGAATGATGAAGAATGATGTTCACTCTCATCTGATAAATGGTAGAGTTTAGTGAGATATAGTTCGCATAAAAATTTACTCCTTTTGAAAAATTGCTATTAGATAATGCGGCTGGTTTTATTTTCAGGTGCGGCTAAGTTACGTCGTATGATTCGACCTAAAAATGACCCTAGTATGTGTAAATGACATCCTTATCTGGTCAATGTATGGGTTTTGTATTTGATTAACGTGTAATATCTCTAAGGTGTGGTTATTCTTTAGTGGCACTTGTACAATTCTGTGCCTTTGAGTAAGGATATAAGGGATATTTTATTAAATTGAATTGGTTATGATAGAAGGTAAGTAGGGTAGCCAGAGCTCAATTTACTCCTCCTTCTCCCATCCCTTCCTAGCCTCCCCACCCCTTCCCAGCCCTCCCCCCTTCCCTTCAGGGTAAGCAGCGCGTGTGTGACACCCTTAGTGTTGCACACGTTCATAGGCCACGGTGACCGCTTCCCATCAGTTGGGCCGTGTGCTTGTCTGCCACCTAAGTAATATAAAACAAAGGTGGAAAAATTTGCGTGTTTATCAAAATCCTTGATCAAAATAGCTAGATAGTTCAGGACTACTTCTATGGTACGCTCTTTTTATGAGAAAAAGACTATTCTAGTCCGCATTGATTACAAAAAAATATAGATGCTATTTTGTTTAGGAAAAATGATTAAAAATAAAATTACTTAGCGTGTTTATGGGACTAATATGTAGCGACGAACTAACTTAAAGATACTAAGTATAAGTTATCTAGAAATATAATCTGGTCTTAGTAAAGCAACGGGCTTTCAATTTGGCATGTCCTGTAGAATTAAGACTACGAGTTAGGCTAAGATCGGTTTGCTACGGTTTTGTAGAGCGTACCCTCTATCACACAGCGTATTTCTAACTACAGCTTGATATTTTGTAGAGTAGTTAAAACCGGAACTGTCTTTCTCATATTTTACAATCTCAATCAGTTTTAACAAAAAGCAAGCCGATAAATGAAATTTTGAAAATCCAAGAATATTTAATATTCAAGTAGACGGAAGTATTTTCAAGTCTGTAATAGGCTGTTCTCTAATGCTACACGCATATAATATATGGTGTCATTATTATTATAAGTTATTTCGGAGAATAATCCTGATTATAGAATACAACTAGCTAATGATGGCGGCAAGTTGTGGTTTTTGTACTCTAATGAATTGGGTGAAATCTATGCAGGATGATAAATAATTGAACACAATAACTAGAGGGTGGCATGCATGGGCGCTTCGAGGGGGTTGTTGTCTTAGGACCAACGCGATTCATTCAAGCTATCTTACGAGATTGGTATGTACCACAAGTTCTACGATACCTTCTACTATAGAACATATTATTAAGTTCTAAGAGTACACAGTCTAAAGTTCGTTTTTGATATGGTACCTCAACAGCGATATTATATCGCATGATGCTTTGGCCCAGTCTAATTTAACCTGAACTCTAATAATCATCTAAAGCCAAGGCTACTTGAGGCCTGTCTCTTTTTCACACGGACCTGTCAAAAAACCGTAACAAATGCAACCGTAAAATGTTTTCTTCCTGTGTGATACTGGGAATCAATGATAGTTGATATTTTTTGTAGAGTTTACAGTTCTTCAGAACTTAACAATCGGGCAAAACTGGCATATATTTCGCACTCAGGTTAGAGACAAACGAAACGCGCGACTGAACATTTCTTACTCATAGATAAATTTAAGCAGGTGTGGCCGTACACGCAGCCTGAGACGAGATACGCGCCGAGTTTAGTTTAGTGGGAATCAACTTTACTCGGTAACTCGGTACTCGGCCGGCGGACGGCAACCGCGCTGGGGGTCTCGTCACCGCTTGCCACTAGTTTAGTTCTACGAAAGTCGCGATGTGCCAAATAATAACTGGAAGACAGTGAATTGGTGCGATAATACGATTAATTACACGAATATATTACGAACAGTGTACACGATGGCTTATTATTTTAGGTGTTGTAGTGTTTTGTTTTTGTATAGTGTCACAAGTTTTAATTTGGAACCGAGGATTCCTGTGGTAAAGTTTGGAGAGCCAGGCTCCTATTTCGGATTTTCTGTTGCTGAGCACCTAACCGTCAAAGGTGATGGATCGCAAATAAGTTGGTGAGTTTAAAACTGTTGTTAATTCAACTAACCGCGTTGTACGGAGACGTAATGATGTCATATGTGAAGGTCGCCTCCCATATGCTGTATCGGAATGTTGATCTTACTTCTTTGAATAAAATAACGTAACAATACTATGTCGATTATGATAATGAAATTATCAGAAGTTCTTATCAAGAGTGCGAAGTTATGCACGTGTCGATTCGCAAACTTGTTTAATTACTTAGTTACAATATTGTAACTGTGCAATCCAATGTTTATAAAATAATCTGCACCGAGAAGTAAATTTTGTAGAACTTTTCAAAGCAACTCTCAAGTCAAAAGCCCTTATCAACTCAAAACAATGGGTTCTTTTTACCCATACAATAGTCGAGTAAACAGTTAAATTTACCTTCATTTTTCAAGGCATTGATTAAAAGGCGGACCCCTGATGTCTAGCCCATGTTACCTGTCGCGTTCGGACATTTCTTAAAGGTGTGATAAAAAAGAACTGAGGTACCTGTGAGATGTTGGGCTAGCAAGGTATATTTACTACCGAATACTGTCATAAATTAAAAATATTGTGATGAAATGCAATGATTTATGTTGAACTGTTAAAATCATTCAGTAGAACGTTATACAAAATATAACATACCTAATTGAGTTTTAAGAATTTGCAGAAAACCAAAACAAATTTAGATTTTAAGAACGAACTCATTCAAATATCAAGTAAACCGTAACAAAATGCAAATAATGTAAGAAATATTCCTAATGCTATTTGTAGACACAATTATCATCAATATTTATTAACAGGGTCATATTTCCGCTTACGCTGGTATTATTTGCTATAACTCAGTGATAATAATGTACCTACTCGTACCTACCTTGTAATTAATTACATTAACCTAAAAGGTGTGTAGATAATGAAAAAAAAAGTGATAAGTTCGCACATAATTTAGTTGATGTAAAATAATGATTTCTGCATTATTGTTTGCATTTAATACAAACTGCTAGAGTATGACCACCGTGACGTCGCGAAGCGGTAGAGCATTATTTCGCTATGTCGGAGGTTGCAAGTTCGATTTCCGTTAGGGACAAATATTTATACCTATGCACGTCTGTTTGTATTGGTCTGGGTATTTTTATGCATAATAAGTAGAAGTAAGTAAGTACTTGTATTTTTACTAAAAATATATCTATAATTATGTTAATCCGCATACTGTAACCCGTAACATAAGCTAGTTAAGCTATTTAATTTGCATCGGGTATATATATAACACTATATATAGAATGTCGTAGAATATATATATTTTTTATTCACAGATGGTGCTAAGTATAGATTATATATTATATATGATAGGTAGGTTGACCCCTAGGACCCAAAACAGTTGGAGAAATGCGGGTGTTAATATAATAAGTACACCTCTATATAATTTTAAAGCCAATACAACAAGTCATTCATCATTTTCTGACCGGCGATTCCGGATGTATCCAACGTTTACATTTGCACTTTGTCTTCCGATACTTTATGAATGAATACAGCTACATTTTATCAACATTAAATGTCATAAAATGATGTATATATATCCTGATATCAAGCTGACCTAGTGAGGGAGGCGCCAGACAGAGCAATGCACTTAGCTGTCGCAGCTAATTCTGCACAGTCACGTATATCAACTGTCATAATTTCTTAGATCAATACCGTTACTTCCAAGTAGGTCTGGAGGGAATTCGCACAATGTGCAGAATTATTCACATACTTGGTTGAGATAAATATAACTTTTTCTCATTACTACTCGTACTTCGGTACTAGGTATGTAGTACATTAGTCAACTCATTTGTTACTTGCGTAAGGAGTTGGTTATTTAAACCCGGAAAAGATGAATGCATGCGTTAAACGTTGTAGTGAATTCACCTCTTTTTTCAATAGTCTAAAACAAAAACAATTCACCATTTTTCTAAACTTTACCAATTTTATCGATTACATAGTCTTTTGAAGTCGATCCCGATCGATACTACTCCCCAATTTATTATGCCCCATATTCTTATTTCCTCATGTAATTTTATCAGTAAATAATCAATGTATAGTTTTAACGACTTGAATTATGTTTTCGATCAGAATAAAACGATCGAGCAAAGCATACAAAATAGGTAGGCACACTGAGAAATATTGTTTACTACGTTTGCAAGTCAAAACAATAGTCACGGTCTGGCTTCGATTATAAATTTAAACTATACTAATAAATCATATTCCCACGGTTAATTTTTAGCCCATTATACATATTTATAACTAGTAGGTACAGTACTTAGGTATATTGTCAGCTGATTTTAGTATAATGTCATTTAACAATGTTGTAAACTATACTGTTGTATATTTATATGGTAGATATGACTTTAACAAGCAAAGTAAATGTTAGTTTGATGTAGTTCCCAAACGTTTAGATGAAGATGATGATGATGAACTGACCCTATTGCCGTCAAGTGTATTTTAGACTCTATGCAAACTACCTACTACAAAAAAAATGTCTTACTAAATCTTAGGGATTCCGTTAATTTCTTGTTATGTCAACACAGATTCTTCTCTCTAAAAAGTTTCCTCAAAGGCATAACAAATAGAAAATGTAATCAAATAGCCGGCAACTGCTATCAATGCATGGTATGAATAGGATATGAGATCGAAATACCAGCTAGATGGTGACCTAGTGAAAAGAATCGACTCCAAGCCAAATTAGTTTTATATGTATTTCAACTTTAAGAGCCTTTGTCACAGTTTTATAGATCAATAAACGTATACTGTGCCAACTTTAAGAAGTTACTACTTGCTTCTCACCCAAATACAATTATTATATTTTTAAGAACAATAAGGCTTCTATTCTTTCAGGCAGGCGAAGACCACAGCCTACCTTTACGTCTATCTTTCCTTAGGTACCCACATACACTTTTTCTGTTACTAAAAAATCTATCATACAAATCGAAGGTATTTTAGGTTTCTATTACGACTGTGGTCTAATGATATAAAAGTTGGAGTAACCATACTTCGTAGCTGGAAGTTGGAAAGTCCACGCCTAGCACGAATTGGTAGACTCGACAGGTAGAGTAACACCCTCTTACTTTTAGATTTTGTAGCAGTATTCTAACAGCGCGTTGAGGTCGCCAACTCTAACAGCCAAGGCTGGGAACCCCAAAAATTTCCTTCGTAGGGGCACCTAGTTCTACGGTTATGCAGGTAGGCGTGAAAAAACAGCGTGTGGTTTAGTCGGTTCGATATGGCCACCTCACTGTTACCTCTAGTAAAGTCAAGCCTGAGGGAGTTATCACACGTAATAATGACCTTAACCTCCTGTCCTTTTTCCCATATAATTATCATCTTTTATATAAATTGCTATGGATATCTAGAGTTATATTATATTGTTCAAAGTTTTGGTAGTCTGCCGCAAACCTTATATTTGGCTTAGAGCCAAATGTCGTGCTTATACTGAACATTTCCTAATATAAAATATAGTAAGACTAGACGGTTGGGGCATGAACCCGGGAATTCATTGATAAGTCAGCATTAGACAAATAATATACCTCTACAATAATTATTTTTACAGGATTTGACGCCATCTTTCTCTCATCCGAGAGCCAATCTCAGTTGCATCTAAAGCCGCACTTTGGAGTTCATGACTCTCCTTACCATGATTAAGCTTATATTGGCTATTACGAGAGCAATCGCTTTATAACTCTCCTCCAACCTCGAGAGGGAAACTAGCGCCTCTTTCATCAATCAAAAGGCGAAGTTGGCTTGGGTCCAGAAGACTTTGATTCCACATCGTGTACCCAGGAAATTAAAGCTGAATAACTTTTAATGACAGGCGATAGGTCCGTATATGTAGTTGTATCATGCAAAACGAAAGTCTAAAAAATAGACCATTGACTCATTTAATAAAATCTTCAACTGGTGTCCGGTACATGTTTAATCTGAAACATGATGTGTATTGGTGACTAACGTCGATTTCACCACTGAATATAATTGTGTGTTAAAAACCGACTTCAACGGACCAAATTGTACCACACGGAAGCGCCAGCTATCAAATAAAAACACAAACATCATAATCGGTTCATCCAGTCGAAAGTTCTGGGGTAACAAACATAAACAAATACAGTCGAATTGAGAACCTCCTCCTTTTTTAAGTCCGTTAAAAAAGACGACAGCGAATGTATTAGTTATTTAATAGATACCATGTAAAATAGATAAAATTTAGCACAGAGATAGATCATAGTCGGTAATAATACGTAGACACATTTTTATCGCGAGAATAGGTTGCATATATATGTTGCCATGTCGCAATACAACTAATGTGCAATTACTGAAAACGAATTACCGATTCAATAAATCATTGTAAACGGGACAGGCAATTCTGCGTCTATTTCGAGTGTGATTTTCTGCTAATAGTTAAATACAAAGGAAGTGAGAATTGCAATGACTCATATGATTTTAATTTACTTCTCGCTAGACTAGTTTCTCTGTTGCTGAATCTGGACGACATCCAATGCCTCTAACTACAATATATATCCTCGACCTACTCTTATTTATATCCTGACCGAGATGTCACAATACTGATAATTACTTTCACCCCTATGTCTCAATATATAAAATTCAAATTCATTTGTAAGTTACAATTTTTATATTTAATCGGCGCTGTTTTACCAATTGACTATATTCTTGTGATTGTTCTCAGATCTTGTCGAGATGCTTTTTTGTGTAGTCGGTGTTTGTTTTTTTTTTGAGTGAATTGATGTTGGCTTATAACTAATGTGCCTGGGACCGGACATATTGATGGTGGGAATATAGTTTATACGTTTATTGTTCAGGATTTATGTTCCTATAGAGAGACTTGGTATGGTATCCATAGAGGAATGGCTGGTCTACGTTATTGGGTTAATTATGGGTTTAAAGACCATATTGAAGTTCGATTTGAACTACATGTACCTACTGCATAGTGGTTTAAGTTTAAATAATCAACGGTCTGATGACATGATCGTTAAGTATTGTAACTTGAAAGCTATTACAGTTTTGTTTTGAAGGAACCGAAATCAAAAATATTATCTACAAATCAACCGCCTGTTCATTTTCTCAGTAAAAACTATTTCATGCACATTCTTTTGTTTTTTTTTATTCCACCCTAACTAAAACTATTAAACTTCTTTTACACATCTTATTGCTTTCATCTTACTTACTAATTAGATAATTTTTGGCATGACTGTACTAAATTGGCCAACCACTCGATTAGAATCCCGTTTTGATGATTCTCTTCCAAATATATTATGCACACAATCCCGTCTAAACATAATCTTGTATTACAAATATCATAAATCCGTAGAAGTATAATAGGAGATGATATTTGTGTTCTCTTATCGACTCGAGTTTTATAGACGGCATATCGTTTGTATAGTCGTTGGTTCTGTATAAATAATTTACAAGTTCTCGTGTTATCGAAGCGTTTATCGCGTATCCTTAGGTATATCACGAAGTACCTATAAACATGATAGTTTGACTGACTATCCTTAGACGGTACGGTATTTTATTTATTTCGGTCTACGAATATATAATGCAGTGGTTCCATATCAAATTTGAAATCCAGAATCATTTATTACATAATAGGTAGGTACTTGACTAGAATGGTTACTGCCTGTGTATGTTACTTCACTATAGTCTGCATACGTTAATTAATAAAGGGCTTCTGCCAAAATGGCATAAATAGGTTTATACAGTATAGCTTTTGTCCGCGGCTCCGCCCGCGTGAATATCGGTTATCGTGACCAAACATAGCCTATGTCTTGAGGTCTAATCTAATCTACCCCTATACCAAATTTCATCAAAATCGGTTCAGCCGTTCAGGCTTGAAAGCGAAACAGACAGACAGACAGAGTTACTTACGCATTTATAATATTAGTATGGATTAGAGTGTGGATTCGAAACAGGCAGGTCTGCTGAAAGAGGAAGGTGTGAAGTATTTCTTGACAGGAACAAACAGGGAATAAGTGCGGAAAGCGCTGTGATTATGAATGATGAGTGAATTTTGTAACAGCAGAATTGACACCAATAGTTTACCATTTTCCTAGTAAATTTTCCTAGTAAAGCTAGGAATACCGACCATTACCTAGTAGGTAAAATTGGTAAATATCACTGCCGAACTAAAATAAATAAAATTGTTCCATAGTGTTTGTAGTAATAAAGTAGATTAAAAATTCATAAGTAAACATGATCTCATCCATAAATAAAATTTATACACAAGACCAATTTTTAAAAACATTATTTGCGGCTAAGAAACTTTATTTTCGTTTTTCAGTTAGCGCATCAAATTGTTTAGTAGAAGTCTAAAAAGTAAAGGGCATCGTTCCAGATGGTAGCAATTATTAAATTGTTGTCTTCAGTTTGTAGCCTCCATAGACGTTTTTTACGCCCCGCTTAAATTATCGGGATTATACTTAGGAAGAGAGACACGTGTGTGAGTAAAAAATTCCAAATATTAAAAAAACGTAAAACAACTTAGGAAGAAGAAGCTGAATAGCGAAGCTCTGTAGCCATCTGTAGCCCTGTTAAATGTTTCACGAGATCTTAAAACTAATTTCTCTATCTAATTAAGAAAATCACCGGCGTCGTATAAATGCCACTTGAGTTCTCAAAGTGGATCTTCTGAATTTTTTTCAGTACTGTATTGTATTACCTATTTTGGATAGAAATAGAGAGGAAGAACGGGATTAATAATTAAAAATCCATCAGAACATTCGTCTCTGCGACATCATACGAACGATAAATACCACCAAATGAGGTAATGATCTAAATTTGAATGACTCAAGCTTAACCAACCCTTGGCGTCATTATTTGTCACATTTATTTCCTATGACTATAAATAAAAAGTCAAAAGCTTCTATCTATCCGGCGATTTTGATCTCCACATTTGTAGATTGTAGACCAGTTGGATCCCACGCAGACATATAATATGGACGCATGTTCTCATGTTGTCAAATTCTGCATCCATTCTTGTTCATCAGTCTTTTACATATAAGTATGCCAACACCATAAATAAAACTTGAGAATATAGGATGTACAGTATACGTGCACAGCTAGTGTATTCATTGTTGTTTATAGCCGTGTATGTAAATGTCCGTATCTGTAATAGGCTCAGTTTCTAAAGCTTCGAGGCAAAGGTTTTCGTGTTACGTGGGAGTAATACGTAACTTTACTAGTTTACTCACAAATAAAGACATTTTCTCACCGACTGACGTGATATTGTATGTGTTTGTTTATGAAAATAGTGTTTCTTGTGCCGTTTCGAATACATACACCCTTTTTATTATGTTTGGTTTGAAAAATAGCTTCGGTTCGGGTGAATTCGAGCGTTTAAATGTCGGTAATAAAAATTTTCAAGTCAGTTTGACAGTCTATTTACCGTTTTATGGTTGCTTGTGTAAACAGAATAAGGTAAGTATCATACTTATGTGTGAACGTAAGTTAATAGGTGTATATTCGATTGAATAATCCTATTTGTGTGAGTGCTAGTCCCCCGATTCCCCAATTAAAATGTTCACACGTCTCTCTCTGCGGGATGCACGGATAATGACAGTCTGTAAGGCGAACACGTTTGGAGTAATGCGGGATATTCAATGAATGTTTGTGAACAGATTTGTTACAAAATTTTACGTTTGATTTTGTTTATTTGGTATCGTTTTGAATGGCAATAGGGTCTGTTATATCGGCTGACAAAGCAAATTTTTGTATTAGAATTGACAGAAACTTATTTTTAATGACTTCCACCAGAGTAGAGGCATAAACAGTATTTTGGTAGAATCAATAAAAATGTTTGTTAATGTAAGTACTTGTAAATCTTCTTATAACTAAGCCAGATTGAAAAGAGAAGAGAAGAGAGGATTTAGATAGATGTTGCTGCAACAGGAGGTGTTCAAATCCGTAACACTTTGATTGATAGTGCCATACCTATCAAATTGAAGTTATTTAAAGATAGGAAATAGATCATAATCAATGTAATGAGGGGCTGTCAACGACATGTTATTTATAAAGAATTTACACCTGCATCCGTTGATATTAAAAACAGCACACACTGCATCCATATTTAGAAATAATCGTAACTTAACGTGAACATTCAATTCAATGTGCACAAGATTTATTAGACTGTTGAACTATATATCAACCAATAATCGCTTGAACTTTTATTAAAGATAAAATAATGATTTAATCTATATTTATTCATGGCTAAAAAGTGGTCCTTACCTTTTTTTCACGGCCAGTTAGGGAATTCTTCTGTCTAGAGCCGGACCCACCGGTAACTTAGACCCTGTATACGAAGCCAGAGCACTCTGTGTTTTATAAAATGAATAGTGAATTAAAACTGATTATTTAAAAAAGTCCTTTTACTATATTTTTAACTACTTTAATAATAGCCAAGATGTACCCAGATTTACAAATACTCCTTGCGCAATATTGGCGAAGTAAAAGAGGTAATAAGAACATTAAAATGCATGACTCATTAAGACTAAGTCTTCAAAACGATAGTAAAACTACAAAATATCGTCATATATAATTATGTCAATGATATTTGCATTCGCTTTTCATAATTCCTTATTATCAGGTAAACGGTTTTACTAGTATTATTGCCCAATGGTAACCATTAAAGGATCAAATAGCAATTAAAATTGGTGCTAGGCAATGTACCAGACAGCTAGTATCATTATCTTTATGACGTATCTCATTCAAAGCTATTACCTACCTTCAATGAATTTCGTCAGGCGTGCTAGTATCTGATCATTAAATGACGGGGTTGGAGATTATGGGTAATAAATAATATGACTCCTATTCATTAATTATTAATATTGCTAATAAAATTATACTATTAATTTATCAAACGAGAAACAAGTACACATATAATGGGATGAATGGAAAATCAAGTTACTTAAAACTCTTGGTCCAAATGAAATGTTCAACTTATCCAACCTCCCATGACTAACTTTTGTTGAATCATGGAGGAATGTGTTTAAGTCTGTAATTTAGTCTAACTAAATAGTTGGTCCACGGGTAAGAAAAAAAAGAAAGTTGAACTCAGTAATCAGTTAAACCATGAGTCATTTCTGCCAAATTGAAGGGATGTTAGGTGAGATTTTGGGCATACTCATAAATCTTAACTTGAAGTTGAAGAGTTTAAAAGTAAAAAGAAAGGCAAAGTAAGAAACATTACGTGAACAAATTTCGTTATAGAAGAGTGGAACCCGGGCTTCATAGAGCAAGCTTTGAATGCAAGATGAATTAACACTTTAGTTGAAGAAGACGTCTCATGGTTGAATGATGATGACGGAAAACGCTTTATGTAATTTTCTTAGTTCCAAGAAATTTCCTCATGTTTACTTTCATCTTTGACGTAACTATTGTCTATAGATGCATCTTACTAATTTACACCAATATGACATCGAAAAGCCAGAGGTGTGTATTTGTACGAATGTGACCCTCTTTCGTGGGAGGCGAATGCTTACATCACTGGTTGATCACAGTTATCTAAGCAAAATTTACCTATTGACCGAGACTTTCCAAACTTTGAATCACTAATTTTCATCGTTGTTTATCTACTTATAAGTAAACAGGCGTGATTGAAGATTTCTTAACTCTACCACTCTTTAAGAATAATGTGTTTCGATTCTTTTGAAATAATTAAATAGTTAATCCTGGTACAGAAGTGGTTTGGCACGGTAAGTATACTCGATCTGGAGTTATATACCTACTTAGTTCAAAAGAGTAACTTGGCTACTGGTATTTAGTTATTAATAATCACATGCTCGAACAGATAGATGATATTTTTGACTTTACTAGATATATAATGACTAGATATTCTAATGAATAATAAAATATTGCAGACTGCGCTATGAGCATTGTGGCATTCTTTTCGACCAACGTATTTCTGTTGAGTATTATAACACAGGTAAAATAATATGGTTCACAAAGGGTTTCTGACAGGATCCAGATTTAAAACTATCATTTTTATTACTATCAACGCGGCGAATACGGTCAAAATATTAAGACGACGTTGATTTTGTGATTTTCCGAAAAATACATTAATTGTGTTAGGAACGAGGATACGAAGAACTGAAATGGTTTTGATACCTTTTATTTATTGTAGTAATAAAAGTATGTTCAATTAATTAGCAACTAAACAGTTACAGAATGTTCAAACTAGTAAAAGGGTTCTGAAAGCATTAAGAGAGTTTTAGACGAAAAATTTCTTTCAGCAGTTCAATTAAGTTCTTTTTAACGGACTTCAAAAGGGAGTTCATTTATGGTAGCAAATCTCGTGTAGCATAAAAGGTAGCTTTACATACACGATATAACTACGTAAATTTTCATTTATTTTTGCATTAGGATTATATTGTGTTGGTAATTCTGGATTTTGATATGTAATTTTATTGAGCCTTAAAGTATTCCACAATCGCCCACAATCTCTACGCGAATCGAGTATTGTTTATAGCTGATACCGGAGATAACATTTAGATTTCATTTGAGATTACTATTGTTGTACATAGCCTCTATTGTAAGGTTATCAAACGAATAAATATCTAACTGTTACACTGTAATGTTTTGGAGTAACTTTCAGGTCAAAGATAACGAAAGTGCTTAGCTTAAAACGTTCAAGGGTTGAGGTTATAGGCCCACTTTGTTGTATTGTCTTGTAGTTTCGTTTGCACATGTTTTAACATTAACGATGAATGATATTATGACTCAGTGATTACGATAACGTTTACAATTATCTACCAATAATCAATGCATAAAATTATGGGAACAAAGGCGTGATTTTATAACGTACTAGTGGTTGCCCACGGTTGCTTATTTTGTGTCTAGCTAACTCTGTAAGTATTCCACACTGAATATTAATCATTGTGGTTTAGGCGGATAGTTTTTATTGTAAGTACCTACGTACCTACCTGAAAAATGTAAGTAAATGTTTTGATCAATAAAAAAAAAAAACACATTCTAAAATATTTTTTTATTAAATTACCCTGATACTATCGCGATCTCACCGCTTTTTATGAAAGAACATTCACTGATTAGTGGATATCCTGAGGCCTTCTTACTGGCATTGAGATGAGAGGATATATTATGAGCTTATTTTTGAGGAACTGTTTTAAGCGCCAGTACCGTTCCCACCTCTTCTTACAGACATTTGTAAGTGATGAATGCGAGCATAAACTATTCAAGACCAAGCATGTACTTGTAAGTGCATCGAGGCAGGGCTCCGCGTCCGCCCACTGCGCTGCGTAGGCGCCGACGACGCCAGGCCATCGTGCCAGTTCTACTACTCAAGCTAACTCAACCAGTCCTCGAACCTACAGCACATTAAGTAGTAACTCAACGCCAGCTATTTATTTAAATTAATAGTCGACGGTAGTCGCAAGCAGAGCAGTCGCTCTCAAAATGTCGCCAGTTCAGTTAATTATCGTCGTATTATTGCCAGTTATGTTTCATAACATCTTTTCACGTTTGATACATAAAAAATTGTTTGTTTATTTGTATTGTACCTATGCACTGCATCCTCAAGTTATAGTCTGCACTCCGTATCCTTAGAGAGTTTGACTGCTACGTTGGAAGTCATGAGTTAGATTCCTGCTGTTGTTGGACCCGGTTGCATTTGAGTCTGGAGTCCGCTCCTCCTCTTGATTTTGGTTGGACTAATACAGTTTTCATGGGAGTGACTGCCTTTTGACGTCTCAACCCGTAGAGAAGAAAGCCTACGTCAGTGCCTCGTCCGTTAATCAGCAAGTTGTACCGGCTTGCAGGTGACTTGCTTGGACCCAAAACCTTAGTGGGGTCCCATACATATTGCTAGATTATTAATATATTAATGGAAATTGTGGGGCTCGTAAACGTTGCATTTTACATTAAATATCATTGTCCACAGATAGAATAATAAGTTCTAATATGACTATGCGGGAAGTGTATGAACGGTTAATGAATAAATAATTTAATTTAATGATAGCGTGGATTACTGTTACTTTGAAAGTAACTGTCTTTTTGTACACTAACTATAACTGTTACACTGAAATAACATGTTTTTATAAGTTTCTAGTAGCATTATGACAGCGGGCAGTTTTACAGAAGCAGTTTTTCTTTCGTCAATCAACGTCAATGAACTATGATTTCACTATATATTTAAGTTCTGTTTGATTCGTCAGTTCCGATTTGTAAAAGCCTTTTTCAATGATGTTGTGATTCCTTGATCTTATAGTTAACCAATTAACCGTTATAATTAAAATATTCAGTTTATATTTTATGGTAACTACCTATGTGTTTACAAAAAATATTTACCAGAATCCATTACACAAGCTTAATCTTACTTTGGGTCTAGATAGCGCTATATAGAATGACTTCCAATATTTGTTTATTATTATTTTAATTACACTATCTTTAAATAAATATTTTCATCTTTACTTTTAATATGGATACAGATTTAAAAAGTCGAGTTGAAGTTCTATATGTACAATACAGTTTATTGCTCAGAAGGCGCAGTTCACTGCCAAAGTCCAGCGAATCATTGAGAGTAATTGATATGCAGAAGGCGAGTCAATCGCAGCTGCTCCATCGAATTAATCAATCACTACCATTATTACACTGCATGAATAAACTGGTACTTTCATAAACGGTGCGTACTTATGCATCAACAAAGTTCCAGACCACTTTGTTGTTTTTTTAGGGTTCTGTGCCTCAAAAGGAAAATAGGAACCCTTAAGTTTGGACCCTTAAGGGATTTATTTCATTGTTCCGTTGTTATCTATCTGTAAAGACAGTTTTGTTCAAGAACGATATGAATATCAAATTCTGAAATATCTTGTGGGGCTGTTGGGCCCACTAAGACCTTAAGGCCGAGTCAACCTTACTTAATTCTAACTTTACAAAACTATTCCTACATCGTCACAGGGAACTTATAACAAACCTGGATTTATATAATATATACAAATATAGATACCTAGTCTTATTAAAGTCGATAAAAAGGTAAATACTTGCACTAGAGCGTGGAAACTGTTGCGGACAAATAGGCATGCTTGGAGCGTAGATCGCTTCCTCTCAGGTACTTGAAGGGATATTACAAAAATATGTGTGAACGCATAACGTATACCACTTCGCAATATACTTGCGTACGTGATTACATATGTACTAAATTGTTTATAGTAGTTACGATTTCCCGTAAAGCTAATTTAAAAAAAAAGGATCCACAGAGATTTTGAACTGGAAATCCTGTTGTTTAACGAATGTTGCTATGGCGCAGGCTTCTTAGAGTTGGATGGGGACTCCCATACATGCTAATAGCCCAGAAAGTTTCAAATTCATTATAAAGAAAATCATCACAATCAAGGCATCAGTATAATAAGTTTGGAACATATAAAATCGTATGTTAATAATTATCTAATTCTAAACGTTTTGGATTTCACCATTGTACTCATTTCAACTTATCATAATTCGTGGTTGTTACAAAATACTGACATAAATCTGCTACAATATGACGAAAACCCATTCACCACCAGATTTTACGTTGTTAGAGTATTTGTCGATAATGTTATCAAAAGTAACCCAATTCGCACCATCTGCCCCCTATTCCAATAGATAAATATTATGATACTCTTTTAGAGCCACCTCACACGAGATAGGTACTTTTAATATCGGCGTTTAATATCGGCAAATCCTAGAATGGAGAATACTAGTAGGCTAGCATATACTGGACGCAGAAGGCGGAAGGTCGGGTAGGTACTATGGCGCACACTTGGAGGCATTATGTCTAGCAGATTACCATAGGCTAATTTTACTCACTGACGATCGGTCAATTTTTCGTGAAAGCATGGCTTTTGTAACACTCTAGTCTAGTGCTTTTATCTTGGCTTCATTTGCTGATGGAGGGGCAAACATAACAAAAATTGGTATTTTGACAAAAATCCGCATCAAAACAACGGGTTTTGATGCGAATTTTTTTATTAGAAAGGTCTTGGTTAGACTCAAAATCTTATGCATATTTGATCGCAAGCGGCTATTAGAACCGGCAATATAGTAAAAAAACGCGAAAATCGACGTCCACGCGGGCGGAGCTGCGGGCAACAGCTAGTTACATAATACATAACCAAACATAATAGTTAAACTTTTTAGATATAAGATTAGATTGTATATTCAAATCAACTTCCTAAACCTAATTGATTACGTTTTTTATACTTACTTATGATGCAGGAACTCATCACAAAAATAGTTAAAGTCAACATTACATTAAATGTACTGTCAAAGTTGTCAGTTTATGAAAAGATTAATATCAGCTATTCAACTTTATAAAAGAACCAGACAAACTGCCTATTAGTTTATCCGCGCGTGACCACGATGAGTCGGGCAATCAAAGTTACTTTTATTTGCCTCAAGTCACTTGAACACAATTTTAACCCACCGTCTATCAGTTAAATAATTGCGAATAATTAAATTTGAAGCCATTTTCATTACGTAGATACAAATTTCTTCTCTGTTACAAAGTGAATACTGTGAGCATTAATAATTTGGTCGGCAAACTCGGCACGCTTGTGTTCACTCCGAACACGGCTGGATTCTTTCATTAGTTTATTTTTTGTGGCAGGTCTTTACGCAGCCGGACTTTTATACTTTTTGTTGTGGGCCCGCTTTGTACAGAGTGCAGCCTTCGTTAGCGCATGCAAGGTCACTGGCGACGTAGTCATCCTCCAGCTTTTTGTACCATAGACAAAGCGAAGTCGAATATAAGAGCTAGTCGCGCTCTACTTCACAAGCGAGATAACTAACTCAATAAAATAAATTTATATGATTCGTTTTGCTCGTTATAGAAAACCGGTCAAATAGCAACTAAGTTATATAAACCCGATATAATAAAAAAACTTGTATACCTTATAGTTTTATGAGTTACCAATGCGATGCTATAAATGTGATACATGCATTATTGCTTAATTTACCATTAAAATACAAATTTTATTCAATCTTTATTACTGAACTCGTAACTAGTGATATGGAAAAGGTGGGGTTGGCGTTAATTTATCTTGTTATCACATAAAGATAAATAGTGATAATCCTACTGTTATCGGTAGGTAGTAGATATACGGGCGCCCTCTGTTTGTTTTAAACTCAAGGTTAAATGTACACCGTAACGTACCCATAGGGGTATTCTCTAACACGTTGTGTTACCTATTACCTAATTACTCCATTACCAAAGGCCAAATGATCGACATACGTGGGTCACAATTTGAATACAACTATTATTAATTAAGTGTCTTGCTAATTAAAATCTCAGTTAATTACATTTAATGGAAGTAACTTTCGAATAATCGAAGCAACTTACTTAAATAAATTATATCCTCGTTCATATACTTACGTAACTAGTAATTTAAATTAAGCTTTTATTCCATCGGCTGTCACGTCACATCTTTTCTTGACAGTCAGACTGTGGTCAGACATTAAATGAAAGTAAATAAAAAGCAACGAAAACTTCATTACGTGCGGTACCTAATGTATGTAAGTAAAATGTATGTGTATCCACACACTCTTGTGAAACTAGACCTCATATAGGCAGTTCGTTTTTGTTCATATTTGCACACCATACGCGTCCTCGCAAGCCATACCAGTGAAGTTCCATTTAAAAAGCGATTTAGCGAGCCAGGCGACACGACATGATATTTTCTCCTCAAATGAGCTGAGTTCCCAGGCTATTGTCGACAAGCCGCCTTTTAAGGAGACCCCGCGTACCTTCACAGGCGGATCTCAAACCAGATTCTTACGTTTAATCTTACCAGTTTTTCGGACAACTTTGTATACGCTGATAACTTTATTTATGAAAAATATTATGCAGCAATTTTATCCTTTTTTGGTGTAGCTGTAATTATATCCAAAAATGGAAATTCGTAGATGTTGTAAGTGGAAATGTATGTATAATATAAATTATTGTGTAATACATTAATCAGTGATTTCGAACTTACATTTAAGAAATTGGAATAGGCTCATAAAGGATAGACTATTTAACCCTTAACTATAGTGGTGAAAAATACTCCCGCATCTATAGTCGTGGGTCCAGGGGACCCACAAGTTTTTAAATGGGTATATAAATGAAATTTTGGTATATACATCGAATATTTTTTATTTATCATCACAATTGAACATTAATAAGGGCTATCTTATTAAATATTTGTATTAGGAACATACTTTTTATATACTTAAGTGCACCTTACAGAAATCAGTCGTACCTAGGAACAGTAGAACATAAAAAAATATACAAAAATATCGAAAGTATCAAAAAAGCAAAAAAAAATTGCTTTTCTTACACGTAAAAGTATAATAAATAATAACAAAAATAATTAAAAGCGTAGCTTTATTAGTAAAAATTTTGACAACAGTTAACCTTAAGTCAGCTGAAGGCATAAACTGCACACTGCATTTGCTCATGTCATACATACAGTACTTAGTGTATAAGTGTACTGTTTTAGTTCTCTTTACGGAGGGACAGAATGAGCATCTTTTACTCTTATTTCCATCTAGTTCCAGGTTTCCTCTAGGTTCTGGTACTACTTGAGGAAGGCCAAGAGCTGTGGAAATATTCTTTCTGAGTTGTGTTGGCAATCTTTGGTTATATCATGTTTTTTTCATATAGGGTTTACAAAAAGACTTAGCTCACCCTTTAAAAATATTATACGAGTCATATTTGATGCTCTTTCATGACTCTGAACTGAAATAAAAACCCAAAATCAAATAAAAAAAATCACGTATCTATAGTCGTGGGTCCACTGGACCCATACGAAAGCGATTACTTACCTATGGAGTAGCCAGCGAAACGTGTCCGAATCATATCATGGGCTCCAGCCTATTTTAGGAAGGTATTGAGACGCGGCGGGTGCGGTATCACTCGTGTCGCGTTTTACAACACTTTAAAAAATTAACATGGGTCCATTGGACCCACGACTATAGTTAAGGGTTATTAGTGTTTGCAAAATTTTAAGGAGGTTACAGAGGTAATAAAGTGTTCTGTGAGGTATAAATCGCAACTCCCTGTGAAGGCTCGCCGGCCGTGCCGAGGGGCGCCCATTCCCTCTAATTGGACGCCTGCCCGGCTTCGCCAAGTATGGTAACAGTCTTCTCAGCGTATGACTGACCACTTTCGCTACCTGCCATACTTTTAATTTTTTGCATGTAAACTGGATTTTAGTGACCCATAAAAGCCAAATCGAGTCTAGAGAATCTCTATAGTAAGTTATAACACAGATAACCTAATAGTTATATTTAAAATTTACTCATATATTACCTAGATTATGATTATAGGGGCTGTCTTATTGGATTTTATTATTTTTTTCTTTATCAGAATCAATAATCCTGGTTGTATCTTGCATACAAATCTTACATTAGCACTTCTACAACTCAATGATTTGTGTTATTATAGTTTTTACGGGTGCGTTTACCATCTGACCTCGCAAACCTCGAGGCGAGAGGCTGCGACAAATCATAGTGGGATTATTTTACATCCGAATCTATTATGTAGGTGCAACTGTTTTTACGATTTAATATTGAATATTAAAATCTCACATCTACTTTTCATCTACACCCACTGTGCATTTTAATTTGAAATATGGAAGGAATGCCATAAAGTTGTTGATAGGAAATCTTAACGTGTCACACAAATTTTACGAAGCTATCTATTTTATTCATTGGTTTTATATTAACTGAAAAATGTGTTTCGCGTCGTCCCTCAAATAATACATAAATTCCGTTTGTTATTTTATTATTGGAAACGAAGTTGTAAAAATTCTTTTCAATATACAAAGACAATAATTCTTTGGGTGCATTCAAGTCTTGGCTGTTGTTTTTTATGATGTGAGCTACGCGTGATCGAAACTGAGTTGAAGGAACAATAGTATGTTATTGAAACAAGTGAAGGTGGCCACTGTGGTATTATGGCCAGTAACCCGTGGGGTTATTGTCAAGAGGTTTTGTTTCACTCTCAGTACAATTGTATTAGTTCAAGGCTGCTACATAAGTCACTGACTCTGCCAACCACTTCAGAATTTGTTACGCTACTGGCTGCTAATTTTCTTATAGATAGGTATATTTTACATTTCATTGAGTAAAAATATTAGTGTATAAGAAAATCTTAACCTAACTAGTATCATAAATGCCAAAGTTACTTTGTTACTTGATACTTTGGCCATCTAGTGAGTTGAGAGAGTGGAATCACTTTTCCACGGAAATTCTAGAGCCTTGCTTATGCTATTTACCTACTTAGAAATGCGACAACTTTATGAAAATTCTTAAACTATCGTAATGAAACTTAACTCTGAGGCAACTTCGGATTTGGAGAACAATTTTACGCAAGCGGTAAAGGTAAATGCTGGTTTAATCAATTTCTAGGGTTTGTTTGATTAGACAGATGGAACACCAGAGTACTGCTACATCGTTATGAATCCTATTTACGTAACGAGAACACGTAGGGGAACAATAACACTGAGTGAGCATAATAAGATTTCTATTTCAGACAGCACAAAGGGGCCTACATACGAGTATCGTATCGACTCGTTTTACACCTAGTTAGGCGTGTTTCTCCTACCGACGGCCTATTGTGTTACCCTTCTTGTAATGGTAAATAGTTGGCCTGGGGCAAACTCCTGCACATCATAATATGATTGGTTATAAGACTCGTTAGTGTTTCAATGGGATTATTATTACTGGCTATTGTTAGACATCGCTGTGGATTTAGTTTGTAATCGTTTGACTTTGTCGATGTCTCAGTTTTGTAGAAAGCTCTGGAATAGTTTGATAGTTATCGAAGGAAAATATTTTTGACTTATCATTTTTGGATTATTTATTTATCCGTCAAATGTTGTTATGTTCAAGCAATGCTGATATCGGCAATTATGAAATTTTAATGAAGCATTGTAGATTCATGCGTTAGTAGAGATAAAAGTAGTATAAAGCCTTTTATATACACCTTGACGTCAGTCAAGATGTTGAACGTTTGTACCTCAGTTGAAAACCAAAACCAAAACCAAAAATACTACAAACCATATTGGGGTACCTACAGAATAAGTAGGTATTGCGTAGCTGGAGCCAGTTACAATAAGGCTCTGTTTGATTTTATCAGAACTAAAAAAAAGTAAGAGATTCCTGGATTATACCTTGGTGTTCTAGTAATGCCTCGTCCTCTCTCTTCATTCTTCGTCCTCTCTTTATTAACATGAGGGAATGGTAATCCCTTACGAGGACGTTTGTAGTACCGAATTTAGGGAATCATTAGAGGCTTAGTTCGTCTCGAGTACTTCTAAAAACCAATGGAATGTGACACTTATACCCAACTATTAGGTAATATAACATGTGCTTTTATTATATCTGGTTGTCATTACCATTCTAGATTCTGTATATAAATGTATGAATTTTGTCATTAGTGTGATTCTATCCATAAATAACATAAATAGTGGGCATTTCTTAGAGCTTAAAATACCCAAAAAAATGTTATTTTTAGCTTTTCTGTTTGTTTCCAATATAAAAGAAGAATTAATTTAATATGTATAAATAGATAATAAAGATAGGTATGATTTAGATGTAGGTATGATAGACACAAACCACCAATATAATAGATACAAGAAAGAAAAAAGAAAATTACAGAGATCTTATTGTTTTTCGCACAGGCTCTAACTTATAGGTACCTACTTTGCAAATAACAGGCAAAATCTGAGTAAGCATGTTATCGATTATATTATCGAGTACATACTCATCATACCTAGAATGTCTAGTATCGAGTTGTGTCCATTTGTACATTTTAAAATTAGGTACAATCTAACGCGATTTAAAATTTATCGTAATCAATTTTATTATTCATTCTTATCAAATTACCTTCACTACAAACCCGGTGCCACAAGTATGACTAAGTTGCAAAGTTGCCTCAAGTTATTCGTTTTAAGTTAGCCTTTAGCGGTATCGACGAATAAATCAGCAATAATTTATTTGTTAGATAGACTTGTTTTGTATTAACTTTAGTGAGCGTTTGAATTGAAGTGTACAGTTGAATACTAAATAACTATCATTTGAATATTTCATGTATTGTTATAATATATACCTACCTACCTAATTGTTATCTATAGCTGTCTTAAAACATGAATAAAATACTCATAAGAGAGTTTATTTCCATTTATCGGTCTAGTTAAATTGACAATTCTCAGCCTTACAGTTTAATTGGGTTAAGTAATTTTGCAAAGGCTCATCCGTAAATAGCGATTATAAAGTGTAATTTTACATCGACTTTATCAAAACAAATTCTGCACGTATTTTTTTTATATCTCCGATGATATGGGATACATGTAATAAGTGGAACCCTATTGCCAGCAACCGGCAATTTATCCAAACTCCTGACTGCCTGATAGATTTCAACACAGAAATACAGTAACAATTTGTCCAAACCCGAGACTTCATAAGCAGCAGCCGCACTCACAACTTTTTATGAGGGGAAATTATACAATCTGATAACGATTAGTGATATGTCTAGTTTATTTTAGACGAGTGTTTGAATATCATCGGGGTGACGCCACTGGAATCGTATGTGTTTGTGTGTCAGGGTGAGTTTAGATTGTGTGTGTTATGTGCATACAAAATATATGCGTGCGTGTGTGTGAGCACAGGAAACGGAGGATTCGTTTATTTATTCATCTGTGTTATAAAATTTTCGACAGTGGTTCTTAACGGAATAATAATTTGTGTTTTGATAAGATATTTTTAGTACAAACAATCTTTACTCATAAGGAAGTATTTCCGGAAGAAAATTATAAGATGATATTTTTGTTACTTTTAGGTGTTACCTGAATTGATTTGTCCCATTATGTTAAATTAGGGATAGATAAAAACATTTTTATTAATGTGACTGTAGAGTAGCATCCGAGGCATGATAGAGAAGATACTCTCCAAAATGAATTTTCAATATTCCTCCGCCTCTTCCGACGATGCGCGATGTGCCAAATGAAAAGCCGGTGATTTTTCAATGTAGTCAGATGCATACAAAAATATGCCTTTATTAATTTACTTACTATCTCGATTATCATAGCAGAATTCAATCATCGATGACATTCCATATTCAAATTAAAACGTTTCATCAATAACGTCATGCCTTAATTAATTTCGGCCTAGTTAAACCCTGTCAGTCAAGATCGCAATTATAGGTATTTTTATAACATAATTATCGAGGCGGATATTGATTCACTAAGCACAGAATAAGCCGGTCTGTGATACAGATAAGTTAGAAATCTTGTTCCATCAACTAGACTGCTTTCATAAGACATGAGGCAAGATATCGTTATTGACAAGCGTTTCATGAAGCATTTGTGATTCATCATCATTAATGGAACATTTCTAAACTTATGTCCGACATAAAAAGTTGGGTAGTGCGGTATCCTTGTTTGAAGAAGTGTAGACCTATATACGACTACCATATTGGATGAATTTTATAACTCATTATTGAAAACTTTCGCGATGTTAACTAGTTTTTAAAAATAGTAACTTAAACATATATATTATTCACGATAGCATTGATATAAGTAACATAGTTTCAAAATCTTTCCTTTAGCTCTGAAAAATAACTTAAACTTATAAGAATAACTTTAAAAAAGTAAAAACAATTACTCAAAACCTCGTCTCTGAGGTAAAACAATAAGGCTTACCTACCAAATATCTACTCAGTAAAGCTTATTGTTCTAACCCATCTGGAGTTAAAGTTTTAAAATGAATACAGCAATTTTCTAATTTTACTTCTAAGATTGGCAAAATCTGATGTTTACTGATATTACCATAGTTCAGGTTTTACAGTAACATAAAAATATACTACTACAGTTAACTGACAGCTGTATATCATTTACGTGACACGACTGACACGAGTCGTCAGTAATTGGATGAACTGTTGAGCTATCAGTACCTAATAAGGCGTGACTTATCAGAGTTACCGTTCATCAGAGTCTGACCTTTTGTGGATCAGATATACTTAGATTATATTGCTCCATATGTTGTAGTATATTACTTATCTTATTAGATATATTAGTCTTACTACCTTTATAAATACGGAAGTTAGGATGAATGAGTGGATATTTGTTTGTTACTTACTGACGTCAAAATGCCAGAACGGATCTGGATGAAATTTGGCACAGAGATTAAATTATAGTCCGCAATAGTTCATAGCATTTTTTATCTAGGGAATATATACTTTTCTTTTATCTATACTTTTTTTCGATTTTAGTTTCTACTCTAATTAATTTATTAATTTACTAACGCGAGTAAATGCGTTTTGTTAAACAATTTACGTTGTTACGTTGTTGTGCAAATTACGTTTGTTTATGTTATAACAACACGTTGCGTTAAACAATTTTTCCTTGCGTGTAGCCTGATACAACACTACTTTGCATAAGTCAACACCTTGTACCTAATTTCTTTATTAACATTCCTACACGTATAAGTATTTTTTTTTATTGTGAGGAAGGCCGTATTAAACCTTCAAACGTTAATTAAGCAGTGGTTATAAGAATTTAATGAATGGATCATTAATTTCTAAGTAGCTTTATAATGTTGTTTCAGCAGTAAAGCTATAAATATTGTAAGTACCTACCTATTAATATATTATTGCTAACAATACTTCAGCAACAAACATTTATCCATTTATTAATGGTAAATCTCAAATCAAGTGGTATTTTAATTAACACAGTTGTATGTTGGTAGCACGAAATAAATAAAAACAGAAGGTTGACAATCCTCAATTTCTCAGGTACTAAAACGAATATGAAAAAAAAAAGTCGGTTTACGGACGATAGATTTACGTGATAACGTCATAATCATTATTTTATGTAATACTAGCGACCCGCCCCGGCTTCGCACGGGTGCAATGCTGATACTAAATTAAATACACTACAGAAGCGGAACCTTACTATTTCACGCGAGAAGAGAGATACATGTGTCACAAGCCAACGCTTTGACTCTGGCCTCACTGCTTGGGCCTCTCTATCGCTTGTTGCGCGCTCTCGCTTGCACGCACAGGCTCAGGTGGAACGTTACTATGGAACGTTACTATTTTTCATGAGTGTTGCTGGTATTATCAATTTATAAGACGTTATCACGTCAAAAACAATAAGTATCATAAGCTTTTCAAAACTAACATCGCTTCCGTTTTCGATCAAATTTATCACGGAAATATTGATATTTTTTTAATAGTAAGTATGTAGGTAGATAAATTATAAAGTAAGGCAACTGACTTTTGGTATATTCTACCCACTCTTCTATAGTAATCCACATAAAAACCAGTATAACTATTGAAATTATAATTATTTAGAAATCTTTGAATTATTTTCTTTCACCAAAAATTTCCCCAAGGATTTTCTCAAAACCACAATGCCATCGGGGTGTGATTGAGCTTGCGTTTGCATTCGTTGTTTGAAGCTGGCCTTCTGTTCTGTGCGTATTTATTGTGCGTTGGTCGGTAATCCGGTGTGCTTAAATGCATGTAATGGTGGAGCGCGCACATGTCACTTCTATACTCTTGTGCTGTCTGTGCATGTAAAATATCCGTACTCTGTACATGTAAAGAAGCTGGTAAGCTAATAAATAACACGCTGTACACTATTACTGCTGGCTAGTCAAAGGGATTGTTAGTATTTATGCTGGTATTAGGCTTTAATTCAAATCCTCATTACCATATTTTGTGAACTACAAATTAATGTACTGAGTAGGTTTGTGTTTACTTGTGGAAAAAGGTTGTATTAGGTTTGCCTTGTAAATAACGTTCATAAGTGTTATTTTGTGACCTAATTGAAGAAAAAAGATGTTTCATTTTGATTCATATTCAAATTGTTGGGAAATAATAATTCTCTACAATTTCTATAAGTTTAATTATGTCATCATAGTAAAATTCTTAAAGACCGACTTGTTGGTTCTGTCATTAAACAAATGTTCAATATATTATATTGAACGTTTGACCATATTATGTTGTAGTTAATTAAGTTGTCGGTTCTTTTGTGGAGGTATTGAGGTGACCGGTGTCACCGTAACTTAGACACATTATGTACAGTTACGTGGCGCTAACGGTCCCTTTGTGACCACTTGTCGTTGGATATCATCTCCCTGACCGGTATCTACTAAATACGTTATTACAGCATGAATGGATACTATTTCACAATAGGTAATTTATTTTATAAATAAAATTTCTGCTATAGTTCTATAAATTATAAAAGAGATCTGAGAAATTATGATGATTTAAAAAATATTAACAGAGCACTGACACTTTATTTTTTCGGAATGGGTAATAAAAGTATGTTAGTTGAGTAAAAGATTTATATAATTACTAGCGTACCCGCGCGCGGCTCCGCCGGCGTGAATGTTGGCTATCGCCACCAAGTCTTTTTTTAAGCTGAGGGACTTCCCGTACTAACTTTCAATGTCTATTCCTTCGCAATCAGTGGTTGCAGCTAAACGTATTCATTTCATCTCAAGTTCTATCAAACCCTTCAAATTACAGTGCCATGCATCGCGGCCAAAGCCAGTCTATTACCATCATTATCCTTTTTCATGTTTTTCATTGTCTTCTAGATTTTATGGGGATGGCCAAAGTATGTATGACTCGGAAGAGGCCCTTTGAAAAACCCTTTCATCATAGTTGCATTACACTTTCACATTCGATGCACCATTTCAAATTAGTGAACATTATTTTATTGCCGAAAATCTGATTTTTATTATTGAAATCTTGTATATAATTATGAGTTTAATATAAATAACAGGTTTTGAATAAATTCATAGGAGTGTTACATTTTTGCTTGTTTGTAAATATGTGGACACAGATTGTTATTTCAATAGATATGGGATTATTTTAAATGAAGTGCATACACTACTAAGAAAAGAAGAATTATGCATAAAAGCTGAAACCAGCAGGCAACTGTGTGAAAACTAGGTAAATTTATAATTTTAGTACACGCACATACTAACTTAATTATAGTTCAAAATGAGTCCCAACAAATAATTGAGCGCAATACTCATAGAAGAATTTTAATTATATGATAGCATTGACAAACGAGTTTCACATATTTCACTGACAAGAGATTCAAATTAAAATTGTAGAAATATTTTTACTCTTATTGCATTTTAAGTATGCACAGCATACACACATGACTTTCATGTTCATCAGTCACGTGTTAAATGCTCGAATGAAATAGAATTATTTTTTTAGTTGGGGATCATCTTAAATTGTTTTATAAAGCCTGAGCGGTCTTAAAAATCTTCTTGCAATTTTTCCTTGTGCCTACCTACTAAATATAGGACAGTATAACGTAATAGTGCATTATGAATCCATATTCAACTATCCAATGTTAATGATGACATTTTAGATTCTTATCGATAAATCGAACAATTTATATCGATCAGCTAACCAATTACTTACCAAAAAATTCTATAGCGCAAAGCGATTACCAGTAATCAGATTATTCTCTTTACTAATAGATATTTCTTTGTTATGATATAATACTAATTACAACGCAATGTTTAGATGAGACATACTGTTGACACAGGTGTTCACCTCACCTTGACTTACAGAAACACATTTACGTAACAAAAACTTGGAAAGTAAGCCGCCCATCGCTGCACCATCAACGTGACCATTGATGTTGCGACTAGTTTTTAGTCATTGACTCTTGCGCAGATCCGTTACCAGCCGCATGCGCAGAACTGACCAGTTTTTAACTTATAACCACATTTGTACCACGTTATTCGTTTTATATAACTGTGCTTCTAATGGCTCTACGTTTTTCTTGTGTGGTATTGAGGGTGAATCTATTACAGATCACCGTGTTCGAAGATTGCTCGTCTGTACCGTTTGGAATGATTTTTTGTTCCATTTATCATAATTATATTGATTATAATTATTGTTCATAATCTGATTTTGGTGCGATTGTAACCCCTTAGTCGGATGACATTGGAATGAAATGTGGTTAATGTTATTCATAGAGGTATTTATTCGAAATTTATTGAAATTTATTTTCGTGTTTGTAAATTCAACTGCATGATGGTGGTTCACGGCCATGTTAATCGGTTGTTAGATTAATATATATTATATTATTTAACTGTATAATGTTTTCAATAATCCGTTATTATAACTGTCAAAACTCGTATTTTCAACGGAGTAGGATTTACCCAGCTGGAGGCTTCACATTTGCTGACAGTAGTAGACTGTTCAAATTAACATCATAGCTAGTGGGGTCCCATTATCCTTGAAAGTCCAGGGCCGCCATGCGGTTAAAGACGGCGCTATACATAGTGCTGTAGTAGTCAGCTTGAGTAGGTCTTTTAGACCAACACAATTAAATATCGGTATCGGTGTTAAATAAATCATGAAGGCTCCAAGGTTAAAGTAGATTAGTATGCATTAGTGAAGATCATTATTCATAATGATGCGCGTATGATATCATTTTATAGGCCGACTTAACGCAACATTGAAGAGTAGATACTTATTAGGAAATGATTAAGATCGTTGTATGCTTTTTACACACGTCTGAAACACAAGGTGAAATGAGCATACGGTTCGCCTACGATTAAGTAACATAAAATAACAAATCTTTTATGGTACATCTATACTAACATACCGTTAGCAATGCATTCGATTTGTAGTAAGGGAGTGAGGGTTCGATTTCTACTCTAGTTTTAAATAATTTTGATTTTGACGTTTTTTGAGTGCCGCATGCCGCTTAAAATGGTCTATACAGGATAAATGATTTTTGACTTTGACTTTGACTTTGACTAAGACCATTTGGTCTTCTTGGTCTTGGAGGCTATGAAATTTTGGCAAATAATGCGTTTTCTAGTGCAAGTATCCTCTTTGAAATTATTTTAACCTTCAAGGGATGAGCAACCATTATCACATTAGCTAGTTTTGTGGTAAAACTGACGGACCGCAACTTGTCACGACTGTCACGAGTGCTTAGGTGGTCCGGTTCAACTCAATGGCAACATGTTTAAGGCTCTAGTGAGCAAGTAGGTTATAGAAATATCAATTTGAGGTACTAGGTACCTCGTATCGGTAATGGTCTATAATTACGGGTAGCCCAGTCGCTGTAAGGTTCAACACTGCTCGATTTGGTTATTTGGTAATTCTGATCTTACTCGAAATATGGCGTTATGATATGATTATGAAAATTGCGAAATATTATCATACTGTACTTTGAATTGTAAGTACCTGATTATCCAGTAAATGTTTCATAATTTCGAGAAAAAGTCCCGTATTGTATGAAGAGGGAATCGTAGATACCTACATAATACGCAGATGTCTTTCTTCTGCTGCTGAAAGAGAACATTCCATCTTTTGAAGGTAACTCTTCCACTCTGTACGTGCGATCCTATCCTACTAATCAAATATTTTAAATGTGAAAGTTTGTGAAGATGTTACTCAATCACGCTCTAACAGCTGAATGGACCTGGCTGAAATTGGGTATAGGGATAGATGATAGTTGGAATACCACATAGTCTTTTTATCGCCGAAATTTATAGAAACCTTTCCATAAGTTTCGGGAACGGAAACACAATTCCACGCGGGTGAAATTACCGGCAACAGCTAGTTATGTATAAAAAGCCTACACTCCGGAAGGCGATTTGTGGTAACTTGTTATACGTAATTAATGTAACATTGCAAATCATGTTGCCAGTAGCAAAGATCATACATTTAATAATGTACTTACTGTCTTCAAAGCGATTCACGCCCACAATTAATTTGTTCACATATAATTTTTATAACGATCTCCTTTATTTATTGCTTGCCTTACAATGTAAAAGACCGGTTGTGTGACGTCATTCTGGAGTATACGTTATTTTCGGCATTCTATAACTGCTTGAGTCTACCTCGGTTCAATATGAACGAGAACATTAATTATTTTCTTCCACGTATTTCATAAATCTGACCGGTAACCGAAGATGAAGATTTTGAAAAAGGAAGCCGATAATGTAAAGGAACTTTTTTAGGCTGATCAGGATCAGTGACTGATATACATAGTCATTTTAATTAATTTTACCGAGTTACTGACATTAGTTTACTGTTAGGTAAGATTATGTAATTTATTTTAGGTAAACTAAGAATTCATATAGGGGGTTTCTTGAGTTAAATGAACAATACAAGTGCAAGTACCTGTTAACTGAATAGTTCGAGCTTCATTAAATAGTTTTATCTGACATAGAACTATATATCATTAAGTACCTACTAGACTCTAAAGTTAATGGGTTAAAGGTAAATTGGTCTGGATGAAATTTATTATAGTCTAGAAAGGATAGCACATAGGCTACGGTTTATTCTAGTAATAAATACATGTGGGTTGGGAATAGCATTAATATGTCACGTAAGCAGATTCTCGGTGAGGGCTTGTAGGTAAGTTGTTTTAATATTTTGACATACAGAAAACAATGTAGCAGATTAAGTATTATTTAAATGAAATGTGACCTACGCTTGTAACCTTATTTTCTTTTGTTAAATTTAGGTAGTTGTCAGAGTCAGCTTTTACTAGCAGGAATATTTTGTTTCTTTATACTAAGTCATGACCGAATCAAAGTAGTTCTAAACTGTATTTTGTTCTTGTTTAGACTTTACCAAGAATTCTACTGGGCACGTTGCCAGCCTTTGTACCTAATGTTATTTACGATTCCCTTATAGAAACATTTAATAACACTTTCACACTGACCTCTTAATCATGGCACAAGGCTGATAAAACAGTCTCTAAGGGTAAATACTAATCTTTACTCCCGAACTTGTACTTTTTATCTACTGACACTGTCTCTTTAACGGTACATTTGACGTCTGTAACGGATTCTCTGTCATTCTACACCGAACTAGAAGAGATGCTTTATATTTTAATACAAGTGTTTTCCCGTATCTCAAGACGTGTTATCATATCACAATGTTACGTAACATTTGGATTATGTTCATAATTCCTTTTATAATGGCTGACGCAGTCGCTTGGTTTCGTTTACGAGTTCTCGACAATATAACTTTATAACTTGGCATATGAATCTTTTCACATTATGATTGACAATAAGCTGTGTTATTGCACTTTTATGTTTTTATATAGGGGAACTTGAGGTCATTGTCTTCTTTGATGCTTACGTTTCATTCGATATTTCAGAGGGCAGAGTTACAAGGCTCTTATAATCAAACGAGGAGTGCCGAATAAAAAACTCAAATAAGAATTGGCCTTAGTTTTACAACTAGAAATGTTACACCCACGATTGAAAATCTAACCTTATTTGTTCGCAATACATCCTAAGAAGAAAGAAACATAACATCAAACAGTATAAATTCCCGTTTACGAAACTGCTTCCTAGTTTAGCTTTTATCTATAATGAAACCTAGCTTTTATGGAGTGGATAGCATGGTTTAGAGATGTTAGGCGGTTTATGGACATCGTTTGAACCTGAAACAATTACGGAAACACTAAACACTATGTTGTAAACATCACAATGGCGCCAAGTTGTCGTTTTACAAATTAAACCACTTCTAAGTCTGTCAGGTTGGTTTCATCGGCTGTTATCAAGTGCTTACAATGATTGTTCAATTAAAATTTCTCTTCAACAGGGGAAATGTTTATATGTTTGAGACTTATTTCATTAAACATGGCTAATGTAGTTATTTTAATCTGTGTAATGTGTTGGGCGGCTGATATTGGAGCCTCAGCTAATCTTACCTGCGACCTCATAGATAGATCTGCTAAATGACGTACGAAACTCTGGTCCAGATTTTCCTTTCGGGTTTCGAGGTCAAATTAATTTTTGAGTAAAACAACTATTGTACACGTGTTAGTCCCGGTTGCATCTAAAGTTTTCTCTTTGGAACCTTGGAGTACCAACGCTCTTTTACTCGCGTGTATGTGCCTATTTATGTAGGCTTTACGAGGGCGTCTGCTTCTTCTGCTGTTTCTTATGGGTGCTGGTAGTACCTAGTAAATATTGACTTCAAAGAGTAAAATAAATAGATATTTATTTTCATCATTGCTGGGTTGCATATTTATTACACAGGAAAGTATATTTCGTACTGGAGTTGAACTACTTCATAACAATAAATCGACTCATACATAATTCATATCGGATATAGAAACTATACTGGGGCGCGTCTTATGAATCGTATCTGAGGATTAATTCTTGGAAAGAGGATTAAGTAGTATGGTGGTGAGTTCATTTTAGTAATCTCAATACATTGTGATTCATTAAAACTTGAGCATGACTATAAATGCGCTATGAATGTCAGATATTCAAGGTCAAACCACACAACACTATCTGTGGTCGAACGGTAAATAATTTAACACGTTCATTATATTGTTTTTGCTCAAGAAACGACTATAATTAAATGTTTATTTACCAACTTCATACGGAAGTTCACTGTTTGACCTGTATGTTATATATGTTTGGAAGCGATTATCTTGCGTTTGGTTGAATCGATTTTGAAGCAGTTTTCAGAAAAATATTCTTTATATTCTTGAGAAGAAGTTTTAGGATACTTAACCGACCTAAAAAGGGGATAAGTCGGTTCTATTTTTTTGGTTCAATATTAGTCATTGATATACATATTTGTGCTACCTAACTGCTGGATTAGTCATTGCAAGTAGTTCTGATGACTATATGACTATATGTAGGTACCTACTGGACATTCCGAAGAAGATTGAGAGTCAGCTTAAAATCAACTTGCTTTGGTTTTGTAGAGTCGAGCGTTCTCTTTATCGCAAATAGAAATTATAGTTTGATACCTTTATGGAGCAGTAAAAACAGTATGTGTTTACAAAATATTAATAAGTACTATAGCTTCGGTTTTTACTACTCTAAAAAGATGTCAAGTTGTAGAGATGCACTGTGTAAAAATCAAAGCCATTCCCAATGAAATATGAATGAATATTGAATATGTTATTGATAACTTACTTAACTATGTCAAAAGCTACACGAAGCTTCAAAAAATTATCAAACGAGCAATTAAATTATATTTTTGGTGGATTTACTAATTTAAATTATATGATAAGCATGTCAAATTAGAAAATGTTTACAATGAAATAAGACACTTTGGATGCGTGATAAAAATAAGATGCGACTGCAAACTGGTCTGTGTCCCACGCGAATTCCTCGCAGGGTTAGTGCAGTCGCCAACCATCGAGCTAGCACTGCCAAGACACGGCAAAATATCTCGCCACACCTGCCCTCATACCTGCTCTTTAATGCGACAACCGCAAGCGTTTTATCGTCACGATGTAGGTACCGTCAGCAACAAAAGTTACTGTAAATTGACTTATAACAACATTAAATTTGATGGTAAGGGCAAAGATTGAGGAGCCTTTGAGAGAGAATGATGATCATGAGATGTGTGCTATTTATATGGAAAGTAGAGTTGTTCTGTTTAAATTGTGTTATATAGTTAAAGTAACGGTATCAAATGTAATGTTTAGTGCTCCGTACAATTTGACTTTATTAAATTGTTATTAATATTTTGGAGTTATTCTCAGATCAATTTGAAAGATTTAATTGCTAATAACTTCCTTATTATCTGGATAAGGTTTTGCTTGACAGAACATTTTGAAAAAGTCAGTGGAAATAACTACGGTAATGCCCGGTATCAACAGCCAGTTCTTTAAATTTTTTAATCAACTGAGTAGAGGACAAGCTGGAAATCGTTCATGTTTTTATTATTACCTTATTAATAGTTTTGTCGGTAACTGTACCATTTAATATGCCGTATATACCTTTCAGAATGTAGGTAAGCTAATACTTTTACGACACTTAGCGAGTCTTATAATAGAGCTAGTTTAATAGATGTTCATAGAACTAAATACTTTATAGGCTATGTAGCCATTTTTAATAAACATAGGCATGTATTTTTAACCGAATTTAAAAAGGAGAAGGTGCTCAATTCGTATTCTCATGCCAAATTCTATCTTTACGTAAGCTCGGGCACAACTTTCAGTAACTAACCTAGCTCAGCAGCAGATGTGCAAAACTGACTGTATCTTTGTTTTTTTTTCATGTTTAACTAATTTGTGCATGTTTAGATACTATGTTTTCTTCGATTGTGAGTAATTGGGTCATTTTCAACAAGTGATTTTTTTGTATCATTTCGGTGAGATTTTTTTATAACAATGTTTGTTAAGATATTTTATAACGAAAATAAACTTTAATCTTATTTGTAACATATGCGTGAGTGGACATCATGTAACATCAAAACTTACCGAAATATTTAAGATTGAATTTTTAGAAGTCCACCGAAATGAAAAGTGTCCACTGAAATGATAAATCGTCCACCGAAATGACTAAACTGTGCACCGGAATGAAATTAGCCCACTGAAATGATACAGCTAAGGACGTCATTTATTTTTAGGAGGATTCCGTAGATTGTCTGAAACGAATCTAAATAAATTCCATAGAGATATCACTAGACTATATTTATTGTGATATTTATTAAATATAAGATCAAACTATTATATTACAGAAATAAAAAAAATAAATTTAAAAATCAAAAACCCGACTGCTTAAAAACTGAAAAGAAAAAAACAAGCACTTAGATTAATGTCCGGTGGTCTAGAAACAACTGAACAGTCGGGATCCATTATTTTTTTAGTTATTTACATAGCTGCCCGGATAGTAATAAAGTGCAAATAAATCTTTTATGGAGTTAATAATGTTCAAGAAGTGAGTAGTATTATATTAGTATATTAGTATATATAGATTAGTATTATATTTTTGCTCATATCTCCGGTTCTACTCAACCGATTGCAATCAAACAAACGTAAGATTTTAAGTCTGACCAAGGCCTTTAAAACAAATAAAACCGCATTGAAATCCGTTCAGCAGTTTTTGCATCCATCGCGATCAAATATTTGTGGCTCCAAAAATCCGCCATTTTGATTTTCTAGAAATTTTAATATACCTGGTGTCAGTCCCACAATCACGACGAATCAAACAACACCTTACTTGTCAAAATCCGTCAAGCCGTTCAGGCTGTAGAGCATGCAAGACAAATTTTCAACATTTTCTTTTTGGCGCCATAAGTCCGCCATTTTGATTTTTTAGGAATTTTAATATTCCTGGTGTCACTCACACAATCACGACAAATCAAATGATACCTTGCATGTCAGAATTCGTCAAGCCGTTTAGGCTGTAGGCCGTGCCAAAGAAATGGACATACATACATACATACATACATAGTCTCGAAAAACATTACCCTCCTTTCTTCGGCAGTCGGGTAAAAAGTTATTTTTTTTGCGGAACGAGTGTTGTTTTTACTGGTAATAATAATAGTGTTTTGTAAGTAAAACTTCAAAATGTACTAAATCAACTCTTATATTTTTACGACACAATGATTTAATAAGAAAAATTATAAAAATAATGTAAGTATGTTCAAAAGAGTTAAAGACTTAATCGTAAATATAACTAAAACATCTTAAGTTGAGATCACGTTATCGTAAATTATGGCAAACAGTTTGGCTATATAATCCAATTATGTACTTTCGAAAACTAATATACCAAAACCTACAATATCTAGAATTATCTCACCAAAATTTTATGATTTAACCTTAGACTCAAGGATCTCTAAAACGTATGATTTTATTTAAATTTCATTTAGGTGGACTGTTATCCGTATTATAGTCCACCGAATCCACTGAAATGATAACACCGAGGTGATAAAAGTAATAACTTTTACATTTAACTCCGATATTACAATTATTATTAAAATGTCAACACTGCTGTAACAAAACATATCTTACGGCGAATTTATACCACAATTTTGAAATAAATTGAATGAACCTAACACGAGTTATAACGGCTACTGAAATGACATTATTTTTGTCCCCATATCACTGAAATGATATACTTACTTTTTGGCGGGCATCCACGATGATGTTGTGACGCGTTTGTGCGCTCCAACGAACGGAGGTGGACTAATTCAAAGTAAGGAAAGGCACGGGGAGCGCAAGAACGCTATGTTGACGAAGTTACTCTACTAAAACTTACTATCCACTGAAATGATAACTTTTTACAGGACAAAAGTAAATGTTTAATAAAATGTATAAGAAATAAGATAAACAAACAATATTAGTTTTTTTTTATGGGTCATATTATAATTTATTCATACAAAAGTCGATTTTAGTCCAAATATTAAATACAACTGCAGGATAAGATATTTTACGAGTGAAATTCGATTTAGGACAGGTCACCGTGATGATAAAATGTCACTTTGTAATTAATTTTTTTTATGTAATAGAGGACATTACTCAACAATTTTTTTTGCCATGGTAGAGAAGTACCTATTCTACTATAAAAAGTAATCAAAACCGTAAATCCAACACATTGCACTACCGTTTTCAGGATTGCCGTGTATTTTTTTTGCTTTTGATAATCACCCAATTATACTAATTGTTATTATTATAATTATACGTGTTATTCTAGGCTATAATTTTCTTTGTGCTTGATATACCTAATCCAGATCCGTTCCGACGTCCATCTACCCACCCATACAAACTTTCGCATATATGATATCAGTAAGATACGAAACTAGTATTTACATAATTATGTAACGTGATATTCCTACCTATTTCCGTGTTCTCATTGTAGGAATAGAAATGAAGATGGGAAAGTTTTTGTGGAAAATAATTCAAAACCATTCAAGCGTGGGTGGCTACAACGCCTTCGCTTTTGTTATACAACACAGTAATATGTTCGGACGGTGCAGCGGCGGTGAGATTGCGACCGTAGTGCTCGAATTACCGGGTTCGATTCCCCGATTTTGTAGTGTTTTTTTTAATCAGACTATCTTCACTGATAGGAATTTAAGAAGAACTGCCCGACTGAAGGCGATACCAAAATTGATACAGAAAACAGAGTTGAAGACTTGAAGGCATTAATCAGGCGTGAATCGACTAATAAGCCTCAATCCCGTATATTAATATTATAATATTCTAATATTTGTGAGTTTGTTTGTTATGTAAAGACGCAAAAATGGCTGGATGACTCTAAGTATGAGACAGATAGAGTATACAACTGAGAATCAGGCATATATTAGCTTTTATCTCGGGAATAAGCTTATGTGGGTAACAACGTAATCAGTACTGCAACTCTATTGCAAAATAAGCTCTTAAAAATATAAGTAAATATTCTTTATAAATATTTAGTTTGATCCGCGGAAGACTCGGTCGTGTGCTCGATATTCAAATCGAGTTGCACCAACTTGACATGCAAGTTAATTGAATAGTATTATGCAAATACATTTATGCACATAATAAAACATCCTGACACTTATCTGCTGAGTTCGATGACCTCGCTGATTCATACTCGAAATTCGAGATTCCGTGCGGACTCGTTTACACTAGTTATAAAAAGATATCGGGTTTAAAGACGCATTTACATACGATCTGTTTAAATAAAGTCGAGTACGCAAGCGAGTCAGGACGAGATTCATAGATCGCACTTACACTTTATTTTGCTAAGAAAGGAGAATGTTTACCATGAACATGAATGTTAAAGTAAAGTCGAAGTAAGTACCTATGGGATTCATAGATCGAACTTACACTTTATTTTGCCTAGTAAGGTAAACGTTTACTAGCAACGCGAATGTTACAGTAAATTCTAAGTAAGTAACAAGTTAGCTACTGAAGATACTCGTAACTACTTAGTAAATAATAACATTTTATTTGAAAAGTTACTCCATATACAACAAATTAAATGCATTAATTGGCAATAAACTTATAGAACGAATGTGCTTAGATTAAAATCACGATAAGATGTAGATTTCTTCTTGAAAATTCAAAGTGATTTCACTAAAGTTCATAGGTTTATCGGCGCCAATCCCACGCATAACTGCAGAAACATAGTCGCACGATTACATTTGACCGATGCAATTATACATCATAAATCGTATGTATCGCCACAATTTGCGAGAATAACAGACGTAATGCCAATTAACTAACGCCCTAACACCTCCCACGTTTTGTTAAAAGTGTAGTGATTTTATGTTCATGTTTTATGGCGAGCAAATCAACAATTATTGATAAAAATAAACATGATTATGAGTGGCTGAGAAGCAAAAGGGTGCAAACGACACTGACAGTTGACAGGAAAATCATTGTGCTATAAATTGAAATATGATGTCGGATGGGCCTTTTTTTCTTTGAATGATGATGATGTCACTTAAGTTGCTTTTCCAGTAGGTAGGTACCTACATAAAATCTAATAATATTGAAGCAATTAGTAAATTAACTTTTCCTGTAAATTTAAATCGGAAATGTAAAAAACATGTAATGGTTTCCGTTGTTCGTAAGATGTTACGTTAAGTACCTATAATACGATGTAATAATATATTTATGTAGACGAGAACTTCAACGGTTCGAGACAGCTCTAGGCAGTTGGTAGGGTAGTCCTCCTTGAATTATCTTTATTCATGATAATCATTCATTTTCATGAAGAAAACACTTTCAGTTCAAAATACTAAGTTCTTTTACAGCAACTTTTATGAGTTGCAAATTCAAAATAAGGCATCAGAAATGGCCTAGCAATTAAATATAATAAAATTCAAGGTACCTTTAAACTTCATCGAAGAAAAAAGACAACCATTACGATAAACGCGGATGTGCATTACTCGTACATGCGTTCCGAAAGCATTATCAACAAAATTACCTTGGTACACGCCTACGGCTTCAATGATTAAATGTTCGACTTAAAAAGTGACACCAGTGCTTTCAGAATCTCCATTAAGACGCACCTCTGGGGCTGATGGTGGCTGCAATAATAATCGATTGTCGAAGAAGCTTGCACTGCGCCATATCGGACAATTAATCATGTTCTTATAAGGCGGTCACTACAGAATTACCATCCTTAATAAGCTGTGGACAGCGATTTATGAAACGTACATCGTATAAAATACTGAGTAGCTAGGTAGGTACTTAGTTAAATATGAGTTTATTAAGTCATAAGTCATAAGTCATAAGTATTTTATTTCATAACAATTTACATTGTGTTGAAAATTTGTCAAAACTACATAAATTTAATAACAACTACCCTCAAATTCCCTCAAAAGACGTAAAATACCATCAATGTATTAAAAACTGAATGTCACGACTGAATGTCATTTATAAGTATTATTTTCATAAGCCACATCGTATTTTCAGTAAAATATTCTTTTGTGAGAATGGTAATCGATTTGTTGGATTGATGGTTTTGATCTTTTGATCGCTTTTTCTTATTAATTATTATAAGTAACTTATAGCCAGCGCAGATGAGGAATTTTATTCCGTGGATTTTTTGTCCTCTAAAATTTGTGCTTACAATTGAACGTTTTGTACGCGGTACCTACTTTTAATCCTTCGTTTGCATTACTCAATTATAATTGTAAGCGACCTATTTTAGAGGAATAAAAAAAGTATAAAATAAAAAAATTAAATTTAGAAATTCAAAAACCCGACTGCCTAAAAACTGAAAAGAAAAAAACAAGCACTTAGATTGATGTCCTGTGGTCTAGAAACATAACAACTGAACAGTCGGGATCCATTATCGACAGCCAATCTAATTTTTCAATGGATCCCGACTGTTCAGTTGTTATGTTTCTAGACCACAGGACATCAATCTAAGTGCTTGTTTTTTTCTTTTCAGTTTTTAGGCAGTCGGGTTTTTGAATTTCTAAATTTAATTTTTTTATTTTATACTTTTTAGTTATTTACAAAGGTAGGTAGCTGCCCGGATAATAATGAAGTATAAAATCTATCTTTTATGGAGTTAATAATTTTCGTGTAGTGAAGGGACATCACCGAAATTCAACCTTAATTATTATATTATTGCTTATATCTCCGGTTCTACTAAACCGATTGTAATCAAACAAACGTAGGATTTTAAGTCTGACCAAGACCTTTTAAACAAATAAAACCGCATCGAAATTCGTTCAGCAGTTTTTGCGTCCATCGCAGTCAAATGTTTGTGGCACCAAAAATCCGACATTTTGATTTTCTAGAAATTGTAATATATCTGGTCTCACTCACACAATCATGACGAATCAAACAACACCTTGTTTGTCAAAATCCGTCAAGCAGTTCAGGCTGTAGAGCGTGCAAAGCAAATTTTCAAGATTTTCATTTTACCGCCAAAAATCCGCCATTTTGATTTTATAGAAATTTTAATATACCCAGTGTCACTCACACAATCATGACGAATAAAATGATACCTCGCACGTCAAAATCCGTCAAGCCGTTTAGGCTGTGGGCCGTGCCAAAGAAATGGACATACATACATACATACATACATACATACATACATACATACATAGTCTCGAAAAACATTACCCTCCTTTCTTCGGCAGTCGGGTAAAAAGGACAAAAATCCCTGTCTGCGCAGGCCCTCATACGTATCTATCGGTGCAAAATTGACCACTGGCTGCAATAGATTTAAAATTAGAAAGTAATCAATTTAAATTTGGGATTCAAAGCTTTATTTTTAAATGATTTATAAACGTTGTACAGTCAAAATACGGGTGCCCAAAATTCTTGTTCTCTCTGTTGAAGCGAGAGGACCTCCCAAGAATACACAAATACACAAGAATGGATTACGTACGAAGTGTTTTCTTTTGGTTGAATGTGAGTGATCATCATGACTCTGAAGATTATGACGTCTTTATACACACGTTATACCTAAAAAAATGCTTAGGCAGTATTAATCGAAGTTAATAATGAAAACATGTCCATGTTTTTACCAGACTACATCGCATAACCTTTTTAAAGTTTGCTTATACGTATCTGATACCAGTTTTACGTCTGATCATGAAATATAAAAAAGATAAGTTGGATGAACTTGGTGCAGTGTTTATGGGATTGAACAAATACCTAAATATACATCCAATATCCATCCAACATTATCATATATTAGCATTATTTTAAACTTTCATCCTTACATTTTGCCCCCAGTTGCTTTAAAAAAACCTCTCTGTGACCTTCGCTGCTGAAAAGTAACCGAAGGTCGCGTAATTTCAGCCTATATCATATCATATTTCACACATTTTATCATTGATTTATAAGATACTTGTACAGTGTTGTTCCTAGGAGTAGCAAAAATCACCTGGCAGCAAAAAACCTGAGTGTACTCACGTTAAAAACAAAGCATGTTTAAAGTCGGGTACCTAGTTAAACAAAACAATTAAATGGTCAACGATACCACTATTGTGGCTGAAATAACTGGTAGTTTTATAGTTTTTCCATTACCAGTAATCCGAGATATCTTTAGACTCGTTGAGTTAAATTTAAAACTACATTAAGTTGGTTTAATACTGTTCGTCATGATTCGTTCAGAATATAATTGAACTTGGACGGAAATAGGCGATGAGTCTGGGCTCTGGGCCACACATGCATCTTTGTTAAGGGTGGTTTACACTGTTCGTTTTATCAGACGTTTTGAATATTATCAACGCCTTTAAGTTATTACATACACTGTGAATAATGTATAATACTATATATCATTTTTTGATTCATGTCTTTTTTAAATCCTGAAACATAAAGAGAGATACTGAAACTTTATGATATACCACACGACCTGAAAAAAACGAAGCCAGACTAACTTGACAAGTTACTCTTTGATTTCCTATTGTAAATACAAATATAATTATAATACATGCCAACATACAGAAAACTACAAATAGATCTATTTACACATACCCATAAAGTATTTATTTTAAGTTTTTATACTGAACGGGATACGAACTCGCGATCTCTGACGTTACGACGACGTACCTAGAACTCATATGCTGTAACTACCACTCCACACCAATTTCTAACGTCACACCTAAATATTGTAATAATAATAAATTCAAAAAGTTATTTTTGCCAACGGTACTAAAATTGTCATTTTACAGCGCAGTTTAATTGCTGAATTGCAATTTACTATTGTTTTATTATCGTTTATTATTTACATCATTGGTTAATAACACACTTTGATGTCGCAATACATTCGTGCGTGCAATAACTATATCAAATTGTCGTTTTTACGAGCATTTCATAATCGAATCGAGCGTAGATAATTATTTAAAGAATAATATTTTAAGAATGTAGAAAAGCACTAATCCGTAAGCATATTTCGATTTAACTAGGTAGATGCTTCTATTAAAACACGCAAGGAAATTCAAATCAACGGAAAAGTTAGCCTATAACCTATAAGTCTTAAAATAAAAATATTTCAAAGGTTAGCAAAGGCGTTCCAATTTTTTTTCAGTTATCATTTTCAATTTGTACTTACTTCTTGTATGGTTATTTGGTTCATTCCAAGAAGCTTTAGCCTTTTAATTTCACATCTATACTGCAGCAACAAGTAGTAATACCTAAGAGTCTTTAGATAAACATGAAGAAATGACTTTCCTCTTACAAAGAAGTTCTTTCACGTTTCTATGAGTCAGTATTTTATTTGAATTTCGAATCACGACATCTATGACATCATTGTTTCCGTTACGCGTTAGCGTTCTTGCTTACATTGCCGACATAACTTTTTCAATCGCACAGGAGGCACGGGCCGCTCTTTTCCCGGTTTACAAAGATCCAATTATCTCCAAAACAGATAAACCGAGACGCTTAATCATTAATTAGTCTAAAAGCTTCTTAATAAAGATATTTAAAAGCTATAGAACGGCCGCCCTTTATGAGTTTCATTTAGATAAGGCGATTTATTGATGGAGCGTTACTTATATCAACTACGTTACGTATGAGTGTTTATTGGAGGAAGTTAATTTGTTGCTTTTGTTCGTTTATTTTTGTCTAAATTTATGGTTTATAGAGTTGTTTCAATGGGATTTTTTTGAAGGGAAACCCATAGAGATGTTCTTCATTATTAGTTTCATGGAGAGATACCTACTTCCCCAATTTTATAGCCCTTAAATGAAACGACAATTTTCATTATTATCTGTTTTTCACGATGCGAGGTATGAACATAAATATTATAATCTCTTTGTGTCTTAGCTCTAATTAGATTCATAAACTTTAGGATCCGTTGTTCCTGGCTATGGCCTTAAGTAGGTACGATCATATTGCTGTGCGACAGATATTTTGATAACCATCATATCGACATATATCTTATTTATGAAAAACGGGGCCCCACTAAGATCTTTGGGGCCCGAGCCAACTATGACGTGCGAGTCGATGCCGATTGGCGGTTGAACAACGAGACTCAGTCGGAGGTCTTCCTCTTAGGTTTGGGAAAATCCTGCGCAGAGTCTTGTCCGTCAGTCAGCAAATGTTCCAGCTGACTACCGACGTTAGCTTGGCAGTATTTCCATGAGTCCAATCACGCAACAGTTCATTCACCTGTATTCTCCCAAACAGTCACCAGATTCGTTTAATTCCAAACAAAAACAAATAAATTTGTTCAAATATAGGGCAAATATTCCCCGAAATGAGTCTTTAGTTTGAGTGCCCTTTTATATTCCCTCTAAAAGGAAGTCTTTCCCCCAGTCACGTTCGTCAATGACTGGCGTTTGACACAATAGCTTTTCGGGGTGGTCATAGCAAATAAATAAACGTCCAACTGACACTAAGCGAAGCGCGATTTAATTATTTCCATTTCTCCCTCATTTCATTCATTCTCCTTTTGTGAATTCAATTACGGAACTATTCGAGCAGATGACTAATATTGTTAAGCTACCGTACATAAGACTGGTTGGTATGATAATGGTCGATTCTGACGTGCAATTTCACTAAACTTCACTAAAATCACTAAATTTAAACTAAAATTTTATCCCGTTTTGCTTATTTCATAACTTTTTTAATATCATTAAATATTACCTACCACGGCACTTGATTGTTATTGCCAATTTTGGAAACAAAACAATGTTTGATTTGGCTTTAAATTCAACATCACATTTAGAGATTTTAGTTAAGTTTAGTGAAAATGCACAACAGAATCGACACCTCGACGACAATCGACAATCGACCTAAGTACGAGTACATTTAGAGAAAAGTTTAATGGTAATCATTTTCTATTGACTCACTAAGGTTTACTTTATGTGGTAACACTGGTAAAATGGAATTTAAAGTGTCAATATTCGGTGAAATTCAGTCTAAGATGGCATTTATAGATTCAAGGACCCATAAAAAAAATTGCTTATGAAACAAACCAGTAACATCATGCAGAGCAGTCACACTGCGATTATGTTGCAATATTTGTTTATGAAAAACACACGTACAAATTAACTTTTTGACTATTATTGTAAACACTGCAACGCTAATAGATTTCTGTTTCCTTTGTTTCAGGTAAGTGTGCGAGCGGCAACGTATAGTGTTATAACTGTTGTTCACCCTTGAGCTGAGCCCACGTGCTAGGTATTAATATTCATGTTTAATAATTTATTCTGATCATATCGGTGTACAGCCATGCGTCTGTTTATCCCGTAGGTTGCGGTGTATAACGAGGTCGTTGTTAGCTTTTGATTCGGCTACGGAACATAGACCTCTTTGTTTCGTAATGAGGTCTAAACACCTGGGCCCTTTGAAGAGTGATTTTGCAAGGATGAGATGCTTCTATTGCAACCACCATTTAATAAATATAATAAGTAGGTATAAAATATTTCTATTAGCTGTTGCCCGAGTTTCCGCCCGTACGCTTAGGAAGTGGGTTAGGTACCGTGACCAAACATAACCTATGTCCATTCACCAATTTTACCAAAATCGGCTCAAGCATAGATCAGGAGTTTACACGTGAAAGAGTAGGTCAGACAAACAGGGTCACTTTTACATTTATAATTATTAATGTAATATGGTATACATACTGTATGACACATATATATACACATCATTCCATAGGCCTAAAATTTAGTTGTAATAATTATTGTTTTTCTAATACGAATAAACCAACGGTAAACCATAATTTATATTAGACGACTATGTCACACGTACATCTATAAAAATGGCAATTAAACGTGACGATAAGGCAATATTGCAATCAATATACTAACAAGTCATACAGGGAAATTGATTTGGTGTACCTTTAATCGAGAACTTTAATTAACCCGCTTTCTGCACTATCTTGCGATAGGAAGAGAAGAACAGAGTTATTAAGTTTAATTATAGGTATAGATTTATGTAAATAAGTAACAGAGAAGTCGGTAACTTGAAACAATTAGTTTAAAATATATAAATGGTCATATACAGTACATAGGTACACAGTGTAGGTACAGGTTAGCATGGTGTATGGGGTCCATTAAGTTCTTTAGGGTCCACTTAAACCTTGTCTGAAAATAGGTATATCTGCTGACTGATGGACGAGGATGTTTTTTTAATTTACAAAATGTTTAGATTGAGATTAAAATGAGAGATTAGATTGAGATTAAGATTAAATCTAAATCATGATTTAATTTACAAATTTAATGTATAGAAATTGCACATGGCAACGGGGTCATAAATTCCAAATGGGTGGAACCGCGGGCAGTAGTTAGTGACCAATATTTAATGGATGACCTCTTTCATTACAGCCAGCAATTAATATATCCTGTATAACACGAATGGCAGCCCAAAATTCTGGAATTTTCTAAAGCTGGTTCAAAAATTTTGAATGCTTACCAGTGTATAAATAATTGTCAGTACAATTTTTTACCCTATTGAATAGATTTTTTCGTACGGGGTTCCGGCAATATGTCCATGTCAGGAGGAAGAAGAATTATTTCCGTAAACACATTGACAGACTTCATCTGTTGAACTTATTTATGTAACTGATAAGTTGTCGTTAAATATGAGAAAGTTCCAAAGTTGTATCTTCGTATTTATCAGCTTTCGATGAGAATAGGTTGAAATATCGAGTTACGTAAAGAAAGGTAGGGCTCCGTAGGTGGGGACCGGACAAAAGATTAACGAACATCTCTCTCTAAAGGTATTTCTATGGAAGTCCTTGAATATTGTCATTTGCGCCATTGTTGTTTGAATGCGAATATTTACAAAGCCCCTTTGACCGGAAAGTTTTATATTACAGGAATAGATCATACACTAGATAATGTCGGATGGGATAGTGAATATTATGTACAAAAGTTGAAATTATAACTGACAATCTACAGTAAGAATTTATGTTGTGTTTTTATAGTTACATTACACCTGCATACGTCTTACATCTATACCTTATAATGTGTGTTAAGATCACGTAAAAGGGGACTAGTTATCGCAAGTAAAATTAGCATAAAAAGACCCCGATAAATATTTATGGTAATGGACTCGACTTACGAATTTACCCACGAAGTAGATGTCCTAAGGATTTTTCTTTGTTCTGTGAAATAGATAGAAAGATTCAACTTACAGATTTTGAATTTCGAATTTTATTAATATTCGAACTGTTAAACAAAACCAAACTATGGTTCACACATGCACATACTGGCCATAAAGACCAAATTTACAACTAAAATAAAAGTCAACAAGACAGTGTTATAAATAACTTTCGTAATATGTCACTTTCTCCGACCCTATTGGTGGATAGGGCATCAATAAGAGTGTGAAGTGATTGTTCTGCGTCAGTGCACAAACTTCCCTCTGTACTATGTCAATCTGACGCGGGACGATCGGCTCGGCCGGGACGTCCTACTTTCCGCACCGATGCATATATAAGACCACGTGCCTGCATTAAAAGGGACGCGTGCCTGCACTCAAATGAGCTGAGAGCAAATGCATTTAATAATATAACGCATTATTTAAATTGTGATTGATTCTAAGTAAAACTAATAATACTCGTATAAATGAACACGATTAGAATTAGTTTGGGTTAGGAAAAGCAGTGCTGGTTTTATAGTTTATTCGAATGTAGAAATTTATAATGTGTTAGTTGGAATAGAACTATGGATGACGGACGGGACGTAATATCGTATCTATTGCTCGCTTGTTTCGCAAGATTACCTGCGGTAGTACCAGGTACGTCGTCGTTCAGTAGCAAGTGTTAAGTTAATTGTTGCAAGTTTAATAAATATAAAGAAGCATTTTTCATTTTTTTAAAAAATCATCCAAGCTACCGATTGCAATATACATTATCATTCTAGAAGAAAATGAACTCGTGACCTTACTGACTATATTTTTATTTCTATTCTGCGTAGATATATTGTGTGTATTATTAAGTATCTCTGGTCGTTTTAATAGAATACAGAAAATGTATACACAGCCTTTGGATGAGCAATTTTTGTGCTTCTACCATCAAAGGTATATAGTAAAAACAGAATTCCGCAAAATCTGTGTTAATAGATCAAACGTGTAATACCGTAGTAACGTTACTACTGTAGTAGGTACACGTTTGATGTAATCAAAACAAAAAAGGGTTTATCGCAATATGCATAAAATCTAATATCGACAGAACATTTCACAAGACATCTACGCTGGTCAACGTTTTTCTTGGCCCGTTCCACGGTTTATGTAGCGTAGTGGGTGTGTAAATTACCTTGTCGACGTCTTACTGTTCATATCTAAAAAATGTGTGCTAACACTATAGTACAAACTGTGAGAAAACTCAGTCTCAAACATCAGACGTTACAGTGTAAACATTAGCGTTAGTAGTTTTTGAGTATATTTCAAGCCACTCATAGTTGTTTACGATATTTGAATTTCAGAGTTAAACGTGCCGTTCTTGTGTCTACTTAAACAATTTGTTTATTTTCAATGGTAATGTTTATTCGATTTTCGATTGATGAGTTCGAAACATTAAAACATTTCCTTTTGTTTTTCAGATAGAAACAAAAGCTTTTTCTTTTTTTTATGTAGGTATATTACTGGAAAGTATAAAATTATAAGCTCTGAAATCTTTACCAGGAATGCTTCATAAAAGCTGATGTTCTGATCTAACGGGTGTCTTAATTACATGGGATCCTTTTGATATGTAAAGGAACGTGACTATATTTATACGAAGTCGCTATAGTTGTCACTTTTTTACTCTTGCAGTGGGAAGATACACTTAGTAATGAACTTAAAACAGAAACGGATGCTAATACAAAGTTACCGCTAGTTACAAAATGTAAAACACGAGATGAGAAGTGCCGACGAATGCCGAAGAATTCCGAAGGTTGCCGAAGTCAGCTTGCATGATGTGATAATAGACTGTAATAGTTAGGGAAGGTTCCGTGAGTTAGTTATCGCATCGCGTTACCTATCCGATGTCCGTGCATTTCCGTGGCGTCGCCTGGCCCGTGTTTAATTTCACTTAGCGATCGACTCTTGTTATTATGGCCTAGATACCGAGGAAAGCGGCCCTGCCCATTATCCATGTCTCCCCGATACGACAAACTTGTATTTTCAATCCATTTTGTCCAATCCAGTCTGATGCTCATTAATGATTTTCTTCACGCCCAGTTTAGCCTACGGTTAGTGAAGCACTTGTTTCTTGAATAAAATTAATTTGTAATCCGTTTGGAAGTTGGACTGAGTTTATAATCGGGTTGACGTTTTTATACTCAGTGGTATTGGGCAGAGATGAAAGTTGTGTGAAAGAAGGACGGCTCAAACGAGAAATATTGTTTAGGTAAGTTATACGAACTTAAAGTTATTATTTTAACTTTAAGTTCAATTAAACTTTTACATTGCGATCTTGTTGGTACATGATAATTATGCTTAATTAAACCTATTCTCATTAAAACTTCTCCTTCCTGACGTTAATTCCGCTTGTATCCAAAGCCAAGGATCCGCTGCACCTCCTACAATACTTACATGTTCAGGTAAGTAGGACTCGGGTTCGGGCAAAATGTTATTAGGCGTTTCTGTTAGAAAAGTCCCACTATGAAGAAACTAGGAAGTATGCTTGGTAGGTACTTGGGCAATAGATTCACCCCCTATTGCGAAGGAGTAAGAATATTTTTAACGAAATGTGAGTATACCTAGCTAGGTACCTAAACATTTGGTAGGTAATATGAAAAAAAAGATTATGACACTCTACGTGGTAAGAATATTTAAAAAATACAAGAAATTATTTAGTCATCCCACAGTTAATTCAGAGAGATCGCCGTGTGGCAGCTGAGTCACTGATGATAAGGGCAGATGTGTTGCTGTTTGCTATACACGGCGTAGCACTAGCAGGCTGTATGGTATACAATAACCGCAGTCCCAACCGGGAGCACGCGACAATTGTGGCGACACGATTGACAGAAAATAAATTTATGTGTCATTCTTGACGGGCTGGGTGATTTGTTACTCGTATAATTCGAACACTTTGGAATTCGTACATGTCAATTGCGTTCATTAATTTCTCAGTGACAACAAGACCAAGCCTATGATCGGGGTACAGTGAAATTGTCATTCAGCGCCATATGGTCGACATTTTTAATAACTATAACTACTGCGAATTGAGTAGGTTGTATACGAAACCATAGTTTAGCTAACGACAAAAGAACCTCCTACGAGTATAAAACAAAGCTCATGAAATAATAAAAAAAAAACTCTTGATCGTAGTGTCCCGGCGTTTTCAAAATTTGAATACAAGCGAAGGGGCGTGCGTACACTCTAATTGTACGCACCTCAATTTTGAATTTAGATTGCGTGTTCCTTTATTGTTTTACACGCTTTTGTCTATGCTTTTGTTTTGTTACTGCATTAGTTTATGAATGCTCCGACTCGACTATTTGGTCAAATATATTCATAATATCAAGCGATTGTCTCGCCCTGAAGTGGTGCTTTTGATTTATGGACAAGGAAAAACGGAATGAATGAAAATGTAAATTACAATTGTTTGTTTGACATTGAAACAGTCTTGACTTATGCAACCGTTAGCGTTATACCTACTTCTAAGTACCTAACAATAACAATACGATTATCTCATTGAAAATCTAAATGAACTAACGTTTTGTGACTATTGAGGAAATTGCAATTTTACGAGCGATGAGAAGGTACTTCATTATGGCAAGTAGACCACTTTGGCACTTTCCGATCGATATTTAGGAGTGGCAGTAAACTGACAACAATGCAACTGCGGCACTTGATACCTACTGTTACACCCTAGTTTTATGGCTTTGAGCCCCTAATGTGGCTGTAACTTATATGATCGTAGGTAACGTTTAAATTTTTATGACAATACGTTTTATCACAGATGTAACAATATTATAAGGTTATCCTTTGTTACGAAGAATCAAAAAAAGATAGGCGAAATATGGGTAAAAAATGATAAAGTAACGATGCTATTTGAAGTTATTACCGCCGCACCATAAAGACCTGGAATTCTTTGCCAGCTCACGTGTTTCCTTCCTTCTGCATTCCCGGGTCTTTTAAGCGGGGCGTGAAAAAGCATTTTGGTTGGTGCTCTGTGATTTCTCTAGGTAATTATGATGCAAAGTATACAGAATTAGAAATGCGTTCCTGAGAATCAAACAGTAGTAAACCGTAGTAAAGAGTTGTAAAGTGGTTAATAAAATTAGCAAAATTCGTGTCATGAATCTGGAGGTTCTGAGTTGAAAGTGTCCCGATTTGAATAACTTCCGTGACTTTATACGACATGTCGTCTTACATCGCTCACATACCTATCAAATATTTAAGTATATAGGTCATGAAGTATTGCCTATGAACGTCAAGATAATTGCAACTACTATTCTACATTTATTGCAAAGGGATGCCTGTGACACATTCACGCACGTCAAGCGACCAAACGACAGCTATTGTGGACGCATAAGGCAGCATAGTAGCTGAGTTTAAACAAAGACTACGGCACACGACAAGTATTTTAGTGTACTAGGTGCCTCATGTAACTACATAACAACTTCCTCTGTATTTTGTATGATGTATTTTCTAGCCATTTTAAAAACAGGCAGTGGAGCTGATCTTAAAGGATGATCCACTAGCTGATCGTGACTGATTCGAAGGGGTCATAAGTAAAGAGAAAAAGCGTAGCACTTACTACCTACAGTACCCTATACCTTCATGGGGTGTGCTCAAATAGGTCATTCTCAAGCATTAATAAGCAACATTGGGTGGACCGTGGGACGGAAATCGTTACATAACTCATTACAGGTGCAGGGTTTTGGCATGTGGTCAAATCACTCTAACATGAAAGTTCACGGTAATAAAGGCTCAAAATGCCCGTAAACCACCAAAATGAGTGCCACATAACGATAAAAATCTTACCACTTTTTGTAATTAGGTCGTTTTATTTTATTTACCACTCAGCAAATGAAATCGCGTGTTTTAAGGTCTGGTGAAAATATTCGCAGTATTCTTAGTACGGAGGACATGTAACGCGATATGGTACTTTTGTTCAGGGTGCGACAGGAGGCTTGGCGGCACGCAACACTGCCGAACAGGTAAAATAATGAGTCTTTTGATTTATGTTCTGTATTAAATAATCCGTTACCGGGAATGACTGTGCGAAATGACAAACTTTTATATTTAAACGTTTTTATGGAAATAACCACTCTTTGGACAATTAAGTAGGTAATTTAGCTGTACCTATTTCAATTCTTGAGATTTGGATTTAGAACTCTGTAGTGAATCCTGACTCAATTTTCATTTTCGGTTAAAATTTCATAGAGCCATTATTATTAGCCTGGTTTTTAGGAGACAGACTGATGGTGTAATTTTTTCTCATGGAACATTGAAAAGAGGCTATCCTTGGGTTTGAATTTTTTATTGTTATTTTGCGTGATTGCTGCTAGATGTCATAATTTCTATTGCTCATACATAATAGTTCATACATAAAATAAGATTATACTAACAAACAACTGTGATATAAAATTTCATACCATTAAATACATTTAGTTAAAGAAAATATATTTAGTACGTATTTATTGTTGTTGTCATTGTTATTTGGTGGTAAAAAGGTGAAGCAGCTGTATATTTTATTTTTTACGTGTTCTTTTTTTTTGAGGTATGTATGGTATAAAAAAAAGAAAAAAAAATATTAATTATATTTATGACTCAACGCAAAAATAATTGAAAGCAAGTTTTAAAGATAAATTAAATATAGCACATACAGTTACGCTCTATAATATAGAGCTTGCTTGTATGTGCTATATTTAATTTCCAACATGACATATTATGTTATGTTGAACAGACAGCAGCGTCAACGTAATTCCAAATTGGTCTCAAGGGAAACATTCGGGTGCAAAATCTTAAAAAAGACGTATGTTTAAATTATAAGTCTTCTATTTTTACGTGTTTAAAATTAACTAATGTCTTTGAATAAGGATGCAACATTCTTATCAGAAGCGATAAACGCAAGCAACTAAATTGTACCTTATCATTATAGGTACGCGTTAAATCAGTAGCGTGTAAGATAGTTTGCGGTGACTTTGTAACCACTTTGTATGTGTATCCTACACTTAAAGTGTGACATCAGGAAGGTGAACCTAATTATGTAGCTGTTGATATGTCGTCAACGGTGACAGTAAGCTTAGTATTGAATGTCGAAATATCCATAATTACTTGAAGTAGGTACCTACTTACTGTTTCTCAGTTTCGTTTAATTTGATTACAGTTAGTACCATTGTACAATCCTTTCTTAATCATTATTCACCTTTGATTGCCTGCCAGTGGTTCGGTACTAACAAGTCGAAAGGTTAATCAAATTTATTCTGGCCTCGTTCAATCCTTTTTAAGACTGATACTGCGTATTATAATAATAACAATTTGCTTTTTTACTACATTAGTTCATAACCACAATTAGCGCCTTACATCAGTTAAATACATAGATTAACTTACACTCCTAACGTATAGTATCGTACCTAACTGCATTTGAATAACTTTACAAACGATTTGAATTTTACTCAGTAACATTCTTAAGCATTTGCAAGGTAATATTGTAAAGATTAAATGATTTTTCTATCTCTGTTTCTTAATAAAGCACTAAGTACCTATCAACACCTCCTACGTAAAAAATAAACCGCAAAACCGTGGCAATAAAAGATTTCTGACGAGTTTTTATCTTCTTCCAGTTCAGAACAAAAAAAACCTTGTTTCGTTAATCTTTTTCGTATTACCCTTGAAATTAATATAATTAAGGGCAGATTATATAAAATTGACATGGACAGGATGTAAACGTTATTAAGTTAAGGTTTTTTATTCAAATAATTATCGCCGTCAAGGTCTTCACGCTTTGTCAGTTGGTTAAAAAGTATCAGTTGAAAAATAACTCCACTTGATGGACTTGGAAATTTTTTATTATATTTCATCTGTATAAGATGGATGGAGTGCGTGAAAGAGGATATGGCAAGGAAGGGAGTAACCGAAGAGATGACATATGACAGGAATGTATGGAGGAAAAATATATGTTGCGCCGACCCCAAATAATTGGGACAAGGGCAGGTAGATGATGATGATGATGATGATGATGAATATATACAGTATATATTCATCATCATCATGATGATGAATATATACTGTATATATTCATCATCATCATCAACGAGCTGTACATATCGACTGTTGAAAGACAAAATGTTTTAACTGTTTAAATGACATCGACTTTTCAAAGGAAAAATACTCCAAACGACTTTGTGAACATTTTACAGCACAGTTATTATCTAGTTAACTCTTATTGTCGCGTCAACTTTCTGCCTCCCAAACATCGGATTGTTAAGATATGATGAGATGTGAACGAATGCTCATAACAGCAAAGAAGAAGCCTAAATAAATGAAGTTGAAACTATGAAGTACTGCTATTTGTACCTATTTGTTATAAAATTCTGGCAAATCTCTTGTAAATACTTTCGAACTATAATGATTTATAGGCGAAAGGCTTGTTAGACTTTGATTAATGTTAATGATCTTGAAGTTCTGCAAGTTACTGCCACATATAACCCGGGGCAGTATCATATCTACCTATCGTTTATTGTGGTTTTCATTATGATTTTCTTCTTATAATATACTATGTCAGGACCGCCAGGTTGCCCTCTTCCAATATGCGCCATAGCACCCGCCTCATTCGCATTCAATCCCAGCTAACTTTTTTGGGACATGAGTTTATCTAACTGAGACTGAGGGATATGCACGTACATCGTTTAGTAGTTTACACCGATATGTAGCGAGTAGATACTGTTTGCTAGTTCTACATAAAATGAACACAAACGTTAACTGTATGAATGTGTAATTTACTAGATATTAAAAAAAGTTGCATTAAAAGAAACAATAAAATACAAATAAAATATAACTGATTTGATTGAAGACGAATCGCTGGCGTAGTACGTCACCATCCGCTTATGTCGATTTGCCATTACTCCGCTATTCGGGGATGTGGCTTGAAGAGAAATGACGAATAGTAATTCATGGAACCAACGTTATTAAAGTTTGTATTGTATTTGCACTGGTAAAAACCCAATGAGCATTTTGAGCCTATTTCCTTCGAAATGAAGATTTATTAATGGGTGCCTTGTACAATGTGATCAAATCAAATTCATTCAGATTCAGTATAATACCACCGATTACCTAATAGTTCGTAATAATACTCGTATCAAAGACTATAAATTGTAATAGGATCGAATTAATTAATTCAATCGAGCAATTGCTCGTGAAGAAATCTAATATATATGTAAGTATTCATGCTTCGGCTTCGCTTATACCTTACTAAAGTTTTCTACACATAATATTTATAAGTAAAATTATAGATAGATAGGTAATTATAGAAGTAAAGAAACGATGGTTTTGATTCTTACAAAGTCGATCCTAGGCATACTCTCATCAAAGCTGAGTACTGAGTACTGTACTTATACTATCATTGAAACAATGTGACAATGTCAGTATGCACAGGATGTGTACGTCACTAACTGTCTCCAGAGAATTGTCTCAATGTTTAATAAATAAACATTAAAATACTTTATGGGCACACCGACGATGTACGATTATATTAAACTTTTAAATCAATTCGTAAGAAATGGTTCTGTGTAGGCATTGTAGTGATTGATGTATCAAGTTTATGAATGGAATGGAACCTTTGAGAAAAAGTATTGTTTGAATACAACGATGGTATGGAATGCGTACTTGTAGTGGTTACTTGCGTCAATTCATTTGTTGTGATTTTTTTGCGTTTTGAGGTTGATTCTAGATCTTAATTTTAACGGTGTTCTTTCGTAACCAAAACATAGCAACATTAACGAATGGTATTACTCTATTGCATAACATAAATGGGGGTTATTTTGTTCAACCTTTAGTGTAATTATGATTTAAACCACCTGTGCTCCGTGGGATACTAATCTCATTCTCGACAGAAACTGATTCTAGGATAAAAACTCTATGTGCTAAATTTTATCTAGATCCGTTGTACCGTTTATGCGTGAAATAATAAGAAACATAATATCCATTTGTCCACCTTCATAAACTTTATCATTTTGTAACACTAGCTGCTGCCCACGACCTACAAATATCTATTTCCAAGATATGGAGCCCATGTTCTATGTCAAATATTAATCTATTTCTGTGCTAAATTTCATCCAGATCCGTTAAGTCGTTTTGTCGTGATTAAGTTTCAGAAACATCCGTCCATACTTTCCGTGTATAATAGAACTAAATATGATTATAAGTTTAGTTGTTGTCGTGTAACGTAAAACAAAACAGGAAACGTATCTCTTTTTAAAAAGATTACGGAACACATTTCACAGAATTTCTCATAACCTAAAAAGAAGGAAAGATATATTTATATCAGACACATACTGAAATAAAAATGTACAATAAAAAAAAGTCCCAGGACGGATTATAGCGTCATAGAACATGTGCTGCAGATCCGAGTGCAATGAACCCTTGTATCTAATGGTAGGTATTAGAGATGTTATTACACACACGAGCTAGTCACTAACATCTGCATAATCTGCGTTCTTGAGATGTTCCTTATGAGTGAGTTGGAACTGGTTACAAGATTAGAAAGACTTGTAAAGTAAAGAATGTGCGATGTGTACAGTGTACATACATCCTTTGCTGACAGGCCTTTCAAATGCAATTATAATCCTCATTATCAATTTCTTGCCTCACTGCAGGTGACAAGATTCTCCTTATGCAAATATTGATGCCAATTATTATTATTGATGCAAATATGATGTACCATACTTGATATCTTGGCCAGTAGAGTAGTAGGCCAGGACAGTAGGTATAAAAATATAGCCTGATTAATGATTACCATGTACAAGTATTTTTTAGAAAACATGTGTCAAAACGATCTCTGAAATATTTTTTCTAAAAAAACTTTAAAGAAAAGTTTTTTTAGAAAACATATTTCGGAGATCGTTTTGATACATGTGGTTAAACTAGTATTCCTCTGAAAGGGGAAAAAATAACGTGTATTACCATTTATATTGTAGCAACTATTTTTTCGGTTCCATGGTTAAATTTCGTCATCAGGAAATCAGATCAAACTGACTTATGAAAATCTTATAAACGAATTTGTATTTAACTATCTACAAAACAATAAACTCTAGTTCAAAAATTCCCAAACCAAACTACCTACTATAAATCTCCACATTTCCATTATCCAAGTTACTTCTAATTCTTTAAATCAAAATATATCAATATAAAAGCTGCCTCGAGCTAAAAGTGTACGGGCTTGATATTCACATTTGATATTGTGTGTGTACCGTAGGTGTGTGAGATTATAAATTCTTAATATCTCACGTTAAGCGTTACTCTCTGTAAATGAAGGCTTACTTTCAAATTCGTGAACAGCTCATTAGTTCTCTTCATAATGATATGGTGTGCCAAATGCCAATCTGTTCAAATAAGAGTATAATGAGTAGAAGTGGTATTTGGCCACATTGCATTATTGTAATAACAAGGTTCTATCTGTTGTCGGTTGGGTTCCATTGAGCTTATTATAATAAATAGATGGTAAGTATAGACCGCGTTTTGACCAAGATAATTTATTTTGATTGAGATGTGAATTTTAAAACGAAAATGTAGCAAACAGGGATGAGCCAAGAGAGGAAGAGAGACGTTGTCACTTGCAGTGTCTAAGGTGTAGATACCTAGTGGAGATATTTTAGCTCATCCCAAACTTTTAGTATCTTGGAAGAACCAAGTCATTGAGAACTCCTTTGTTGAACAAGTTCTCAACCCCGGTAGGACCCCGATCCTCCTCTCTATTCACATGATCCTGTGAACAAATTTCTATCTTAAATAAATTAGTTCTATGACGAAACTGTTAATTTTTTACTTTTTAAATAGGTCTAGTAAAATTTAAAAAAGATCCCTACGAAATACTATTAATCTGTGTCTCTCTCTTCTCAGAAGTTATTTATCAGACAGTTTATTTATTCATTTATTTTTCTTATCTCTGTGACCCAAAAATAAAGGTTTTAATCAATGAATCTCAGTTTTTGAGGTGAGAGCCTTGTATGCAACCGGAATCATCACGATGATGATGATCTAAAAGTTTCGGCTTGTGATTTCCACTAATTTCTGTAATAAAAGCAGAATTAAATAAATGAAGTTGCTATTTCCACTGACAAAAATAGATAAAAGTTATACGCCCACACACATAATCTTTATGTACGTGTACCTAATTAATACATGCACAGATGGCCTGTTTAGTTTCGAAGATTCTGTTAACAGATAATCCTAATTTTATTTTACAACACACGTAATATGGTTTCCTATTTCTATGAATATTAATATCCGATTACGATTCATTTATCTCAATTTATATGACAATTATTATGTTACAACAAAACCATGACTAACAAATTGTTTTTGAAAGCCCAGCAGTCATCACATCACTTGGCGCACGCCGACCATTTCTGTTTCCAAGGTTACAAAGTTCAATAACACTGAATTATAAATCATTGGCAGTCAAATTATATCAATACGACTGATGATACGTTTCTTACGTTGGATGTATTGATACGATAGTCGTATTGATACAATTAACGTATTAATACGATGAACATATTGATACGATGAACGTTATGCATTAATACGATGGACTTATTGATACGATGGACCTATTGATACGATGCATGATCGTATTGTTACAATGAACGGTATAATACGATGTATATATTGATCGAATTGATACGATGGATGCATCAATACGATAGACGTATTGATACGACATACGTACTTCCATCTTCCTACAATGCTGGGTTCTTTGGGTTGGTTGTAGTTTAAGTTGGTGCATTTGTTTTGGCGAGTAGTACCTACCTATAAAAAAGGATCGGTAGCCGCAGGTTATTAAATGAATACCTAGGTCTGAATATAAGTGTTCGTTGTATGCAACTGTGAGGTCCATAAGCCACGCTACAATTATTAAGGGCAGCGATCCGCGAAATGGGTTGTATGGCTGGATCGGCGCAAGCGCATGCAGTCACCATGCATTACAATGGTCGATACGCACGGATGGAGGTAACTCTTCAAATAGCTGTGAAATAGGAAAGTTTATAGAAACCGTGACAGTGGGCACGACGGTCTTTTTCTTTGATTTTTCCGATTTCAATGGATGTCAACTGGGAATGTCAAATATAATACAAAAGTCGCGAGCTTGAATGTTAAAAGCATAGTGACTGTTGACGTTTACAGTAACTTATTATGAAAAATAAAGCCTCGTTTTTGTTTTGTCTTTCAAAATAGTTTATTTACTGTACTCACACTATGTAAGCTCTTCTTTTAACATATTCTAACGGCCGACCGTAGTCATAAACCGTAAATATTGCTAGGTATGAACTATGATACATACAATGTGTAGGTAGGTTCCTACTTAGCAACAAAAATCGTTGAACATGTCCAAACTTATTAGAGCATAACGGAGTTAATTTATTTTAACAGGTTTTTTATTGAATTTAATGTTAACATAATACTCACGGTCGTGTGTAGTGTAGACCAACGGGTAGGTAGTAGTTGTAGCGATATAGCAGTTTCACGGACAGTTTCATAGATTTATTTAGTACCGCGAAATGGGAAGTGAACCTTCTACCATCAACCGGATACTTTGAGATAGATTTTATGAGTACTGTTTAATAAATGTGTTATATAATGGATCTACTCGATTCAATCGTGAATCTAAACCATTGAGGGATTTACTCACCTCACACGAAATTTCCTCAAAATCAATACAGTTATTTAAAACAGTTCAGTGAGTTATTCTCATAGGTATCTATAAAATAGAACTATAAAATAAATAAATAAATATAAGTACTACAACATTCTACACATCGCTCCCTAGACCAAATGTAGTTTAACTAGTTTGTGTTATGGGTTCTAGATTTTGTAAATACATATTTATTATACATAGAATATTAGGTACATAAATGTTTTTATGATTTTATTAATAAGTGGAGTGGACATCCTGTTACAGTAGGTACTTATATAGGCACCTTTTACGCTGTGTTTAGGCGCGGCTAGCAAGAACCCCGAGGCAATGTGAGTACGGTTAGTGAAATTCCTTGTCTTCTACTTGTGTGGTCACTCGCCATTATCCAACTTAACGTATTCTACACGAACCTTTATTAATAACTACCTACGCAACCTGTTCACTGTAATTTTTATTCAATAATTTCTTATTCATAATTTTATTGTCATGATGTCGATAACTGCTACACGTTGATGCGTAGTTGTCGATGTTCTCACTGGCGTTATTCAATATCTGTGTCAAAGAAATCGTAAGTCTTTACCGTCAATAACTTATTATAATTATGGTCATCGGAGGAATATTTAAAGTATAAGAACTTAACAAACTGCGTTAAACGTTAGAATCCGTACTAATAGTAGAGCTTAGCTTAGAGGTTTGTTAGTTTGAATGTGCTAATCTCAGGCACTACACATGTGATTAGATAATTTCCTTTTCCATTTTATAGATCAGTTCTTAACTTGTAGATTATATAACATCACGCTCTAACCCTTAGAAGCCGAGCAGTACGCAGGCGGGCGGATACAACGCGTTAAAATAAAACCGACAACGGCGGACACATCTAGTATGATCATAAAGATAGATATTGATATCACGTATAAATCTTTGAATGACAATAGGATACTTATTATTCTATTTCAGTATGTATATAATCTGATTAAAGCGAAGTCAGACTGTTAGTCACTTATATTTTACAGCCTACGTTAAACACTGCAGTAATAACAGCGTAGGCCCTAGCTTTACTTAGAATTTATGGGTGCTTTCTATCTTAAACTGTAAATGGTATATAGCATGATATGTATGTAGTTTGATTTACCTAAATATAACATTATGTTATAACATTAATTTTTTTGTTATTACTGTGCTTCAAAGATCTGCTTATACAAAACTTTATGTTAACCCGTTATTACCCGTTCCCGCGACTTACAGGTATCTATTTGTGGGATAACCTTTGTGCTATTCTAAATTATAATCTATCAAAATGCCAAATTTCATCAAAATTAGTGAATTTTGTAGCGTGCTTTCTAGCGTGATTGAGTACCTAATAAACACACATTCATACAAACATTCGCATTTAAAGAAGCAAGATGTAAACACAAGTCACTTGACTCCAATTTCTGAAGATTATTTCTAAAGATCCTTTTAATGCGTGTCTCATCTCAAACTATAAGTTAATGTTGCAGACTTAAGTGTTATTGCATATAACTTGAGATTGTTCTGAAAGGCAACGTAATTAAGCTTACAGTCTAGACGTTCTGAGAATCATAACGAATCATTAACTTGCGACAAAGCTCGTATAGTCTTTTGTCTTGCAATTCGGGATCAAAAGAACATACGTCACGTATTCACAAATATGACTCACCAGGAAGCATGTGAATTGAATGTGTTTTGGCGCAACTTTCGTCACGTCTGCTTATAAAGTTCCTCATTGACAATCAAAGTATTGTTTGAAATCTTCATAATATATGGTAGGTAACCGAATTATTGTTTGGAATCGCTTTGCTTAGTATACGAGTATGTTTTTAATCGAGTTAAAAATAGAAGGAGGTTCTCAATTCAACTATATGTTTTGAAGTTTGTTTTTGAACTTACAGCTTTTCACTGGGTGACCCGATTTGATTTTTTATTAAGATTTGAAAGCTGGTTCTTTCCGTGTGGTCCCAATTCAATTTGATCCAGTTGAAGTAGTTTTTTTTGTAAAGATGTTGTTGTGGCGGGTACCAGTCCATATGTTTATTTGTCAAACTTGGGGGGTACTTGTTAGCGACCGGTAAGTGGGTATGTCGCTGATCTTAAAAATAACGGCTGTGAGTTTGCGAGCTGCGCGCGTCAGCTGATGCGCGCGGCACAGCCAGTCAAGCCTAGAACTCCGTACGATAAGGAGGTCTCAGCAGCTCACCGCTTGAAACACAACTTAGTGTTTTCGCCCCGGGTCTACTGCGGATCCCGGACACCGCTTCGAGACGACATCGGCTGGTGGCCACCAGCAGCAGCAGAACCGGAACAGCAGCCGAACACCAGCGCTGGGTGAGTGATATACTCATTTTTACTGTGTTGATTGCATGGCCCCTCTGGTTGTCGGCAAAGACAATTGGACTGAACCCGAACTCCACGGTCAGTCGTAACCTGTTCTCAACCCGCTTTGGAAGACACGGCTATTTACACGCCTGCCCCTCCATTTTATGGTCCTTACGAGCCTGATAGGTTTCAGTATTATTTTAATAATAGGCAATTTTAGTAGTTAAAATTTCCTACCCGCTTTAATTAATTTAGTGCCGTTTCATACTTACGTAAGTCTTGGTAAGTGTGAGCGCCATACCGCATTTATTTAAATCGTTTCATATTGCTTGAGTTGTTTGTTAAATACATACCAACTTTACAATGTCTATCGAAAAGTCTCGAATAAATATAACGCAGCTAACTGCTAAAAAAGAGGCTATCTTCGAACGAATGAATCGTTTGTATAATTCTTGTAAAAATATTTCGAATTACGATTCGCGTTCGAACGAATCTTTCTTGGCGCAATCTGAGTCAATTACTGAACTGTACGGAAAATTTGAGGAAATAATCGATAAAATTAAACAAATAAAATTTGAAGTAGACGGTACCCCACCAGATTATTCATGTTTGAGTTCGATTGAGGATTTATACTCGAGTATCAAATATAAACGCAATCTCATACTCTCTAAATCTAATTTTAAATCAGGCACAGTTGCTCCGGAAAAAGTCAACATTATGTTACCGCCTATTAAGTTGCGTACCTTTGACGGAAATACCGAGAATTGGCCGATGTTTTATGAGATATTTCGAACTAACGTACATCTTAATACCGATCTCACGGATGCACAGCGCGTGCAGTATTTAATTAGTAATCTGACTCACGGTGCATCAAATATAACCGCAGGTATTATTCCATCAGGAGATACCTATAAAATTATCTGGGACAGTCTGATAAAAAAATATCAAGACACCCGCAGTTTAGGTGAACATTACCTAAACAATATTTTCAACACTAAATGTTGCACCGTTAATGCCGCTGGTTTAAGTGCTTATATCGAAAAATATTCCGCGTCTGTCGCTGCATTGAAACAATTAGGCATACCCGACCTATTAGATTTCGTTCTGTTGTATTGTGGGTTGAAACCACTCGACTCACAAATAATTCAACAGTTCGAGAACAGCGTCAGTGGGAAAGAATTCCCTTCCAGTGTCGAATTAATCTCATTTATACAGGAGTATATTAAAATACTTGAGAGGTCTCAAAATAAAAATTCTAAGGTCGAGCCGCGTGCGAAGGCTAGTGCGTCTAACAGTCGTGGCGCACAGAGCACGTCGAAAGCGTTCGTCGTTAGTAAAAAACCGGTTTCCGAGTCCAGCTGTATATTATGCGATAATATGGAACATAGGTTGTTCAATTGTGATAAGTTCAAAAAATTTGATTCACCGCGGGCCCGGTTCGAGTTTGTTAAGTCGAATCGTGGCTGTATAAACTGTTTGAGCTTAACACATTCGATATATAAGTGCAAGTCGCGTAATGTTTGCAATGTTTGTGGCAAACAACATCATTCGTTGTTACATTTTTCGAGTGAAAATAATATCCCGACTAATAATCAGTCTGTGACCGCGCTGGCGACGCAGCCGGTTCGAACTCCGGCCGTTGAGAGCGACAGCGCGCAAGCTGAGTACTTGACTACACCTACTTTGTCGCTTAGCGAGACGCATTCGGTTTCGCTCACAGCGGGAGCTAATTCGTCGAACACTACGATTTTATTATCAACTGCGCAAGTTTATGCGCATTGCAAGGGCCAAGATAGAAGGTTGATTAGGTGTTTGATAGATAGCGGCTCACAAAATAATTTAATTACCGTGGATTGTTGTAAACGTTTGAACATACCGGTTGTTAAGTTGTGCAATTCGTCGCTGCAAGGTGTAGGCAATACCTCGCGACCCGTACATGGGTTTATTAATTTTACAATCGAATCGCGCATTAATCCTAATAATAAATATTATATTCATGCGTTGGTGGTTGACTGCATTACAGACAGACTACCCTCCAATTATGTAAAAATAAATGATGATTTTTCATACTTGAATAATTTACCGCTTGCCGATTTAAGCTGGAATGTACCTGGTGAAATCGATTTAGTTCTTGGTGTACAACTATTTCCGTATATTTATTTGGGAGATAGGGTCGATTCGGGTAATCGCGCACCACCCGCAATACTAACTAGTTTCGGTTATGTACTCATGGGAGACATTGTATGTCGTAATGATACGAAACCTACCTTTTCTTCATTTACCGCGATTACGAATATTGACATTGAGTCAAATTTACAAAGATTTTTTGAACTAGAGGAAATTCCGACTCAGCGATTTATTAGTCCGGAAGAGTTAGAATGCGAAAATAGTTTTAATTCCTCAGTTTTATTTAGAGACGGTAGGTATTTTATTGATTTACCTTTCTCGCGAAGCCCTTCGGAGTTGGGTAATTCTCGCGGAGTGGCTCATAGGCGCCTGCTTGCACTCGAGCGAAAATTCGCACAATCACCTACCCTACGCGAGAATTATAATAAAACCATCGCCGAGTATATAGCTCAGGGTTATTTGTCGGAGGTACCCGACTCTGAAATAATAGAGGAAGGCTACTACATACCGCATCACGCCGTTATTAGACCGGACAAGGACACCATTCGGGTGGTTTTGGACGCTAGTGCCAAAACACACTCAGGGTTGTCACTCAACGATGTCCTGCATGTCGGACCTAATTTACAGGCTGATTTGTTTTTATTACTACTTGATTTTCGCACCTTTCCTGTAGCTATGACCGCAGACATTAAACAAATGTTTTTGAGAGTCGGGGTAAATGAGCACCATCGTAAATATTTAAGAATTTTATTTCGTTTTAATAAAAGTGAAAACATACGTACTTTTCATTTTAATCATTTACCGTTCGGGTTAAAACCTAGTCCGTACTTAGCTATGCGCACATTGCGTAGCTTAGCGTGTGAGCATAGTGACCGCTTTCCTGAGGCTTCTAAATTAGTTGAAACTCAGTTTTATATGGATGATTATGTTTATTCAGTGCCCGATGAACCATTGGCAGTTGACTTATCTCGCCAATTAATTGATTTACTTAAGATAGGTTCATTTGATCTGATAAAATGGGCAAGTAATAAGCCCGCTGTATTAGAGACACTTCCGGAATCTCATCGCTCGCCGGTATGTTTCTCTCCGGTAGATAAAAATTCAAATAATTTTAAAATCCTTGGCTTATCCTGGGAACCCGCTGACGATCAGTTTTCTTTGACTACCGCCATTGTTGAAAATAAATGCACTAAACGCACTATTTTATCATTGGTGGCCCGCTTGTTTGACGTGCTGGGTCTTGTGGCTCCGGTCGTTTTGTACGCTAAAATCCTCATCAAAGAACTCTGGTTGGCTAAGATAGATTGGGATGAGATTCCTCCGGAACATATAGTCAATAGGTTCTCGGCTTTTACACGTGATTTTTCTGCACTCTCTTCTTTAAAAATACCGCGACATATTGGGGTTTTTAGGGAGTCTGTGGTAAATATTGTAGCATTTTGCGACGCCAGCTTTAGTGGTTATGGTTGTTGTATATACCTACACATAACCGACCCTGAAGGGAATATCACGGTCCGGCTCCTATGTGCTAAATCTAAAGTTTCCCCCGCTAAGATTACGACGCTGGCTCGTTTGGAGCTTGTCGCCGCTTTGCTTCTTTCCAAGCTTGTTCGCGTGGTCAAAGATAAGCTTTCCGCTCGCGTACCTATTCAGGGTATTTACGCTTTTTCAGATTCCACTATAGCTCTTTCATGGATCCATTCATCTCCCCATAGATGGTCTGTTTTCGTAAGCAATCGTATTGCTAAAATACAGGAAAACTTACCCGCGGCTTGTTTTAATCACGTGTCTGGAAAGACCAATCCTAGTGATTGTCTATCACGCGGCATGCTGCCGTCGGATTTGATCGCACATGCGCTATGGTGGGACGGCCCTACCTGGCTTCATTTACCTATAAGTGAATGGCCTTTGAAATTCACACCGACCGAATTTAATACTTTACCGGAGTTGAAAGCGAAGGCGTTCCTGGCTGAGGCTTCAAAGACTGAACCGCATGCCTTGGAGTCCATAGCTAACCGCGTCAGTTCGTGGAATAAGATACTACGTATATTTATGTGGATTCTTAAATTCACGAACAGACTACCCGGTCGGGACGCTGTTGAGAATATCTACGCCGCTGAAAAGTTTATTGTTCGCGTTGTTCAAAATATTCACTTTTCCAACGAAATTAATCTGCTTAAAGCCGGTGAACTCCCGTCTAAAAAGTTGCGCGGTCTTTCGGTTTTTGTTGACGACTGCGGTGTCTTGCGCGTTGGGGGCAGACTTTCTAAGTCTGACTTACCATACGAAGCCAAACATCCCGCACTACTACCTAAACATGACCGGATAGTTGATTTAATAATTGATCACTATCATAAGGCTTACTGTCATACGGGTCCCGGACTATTAATGTCAATTATTAGGCAGCGGTTTTGGATATTGGATGGTAGGACAGTTATTCGTTCTCGCTGCCGCAAATGCAATACATGTTTTCATTTAAAACCTATACATCCAACACCCAAAATGGCTGATCTACCTGGGTATCGTATCTGCGATGCTAAGGCCTTTGTGCATACTGGGGTGGATCTAGCTGGTCCTATTGCTTATATACCTACTCGTCGTAGAGGTCAACGCTCGCAGAAGATATATATATGTTTATTTATATGCTTGGTCACTAAGGCCATACATATCGAACTTGTTTCGGATCTTACATCCGAGGCTTTTCTTTCCGCCTTTAAAAGGTTTATTGCTCGCCGCGGTCCAGTGTCCGTTATGTACTCGGACAATGGTACTAATTTTATAGGTGCGAAGGCACAGCTTAATGAAATATATTCATTTTTATTAGATTCGAATGTCCAATCCGACATCAAACAAGAACTTCTCAAAACTCGCATTAAGTGGACTACGATCCCACCGCGCGCTCCGCACTTCGGAGGTCTTTGGGAGGCAAATATTAAAAGCGTAAAGACTCACTTATTCCGAGTCATAGGGAAACAACTTCTCACGTATGAGGAACTCTTAACAGTTTTAGTACAAATAGAGTGTCTTCTAAATTCTCGACCGCTTAGCGTTTTGTCTGCGGACCCTCACCCCGAGGTGCTCACACCGGCGCATTTTTTAATGGCTAGCCCGTTAACGTACTTGCCTTCTTCTGAACTAACGGAGGAAGGCAAAAATCTAACAAATCGTAAGAAACTTCTTGATCAACTTGTATTATCCTACTGGAAAAAGTGGCGAGTTGAATACCTAAACACGTTACAAACTCGTCAGAAATGGTGCACGCCTGATCGTCCGATAGAGATCGGTGTTATTGTACTTTTGGGTCAAGATAATGTACCACCTTTGTCGTGGCCATTGGGTATTGTAACCGAAGTTTTTCCGGGCTCGGATGGCGTAGTTAGAGTAGCTTCTATTAAAACCGCGTCAGGACTATATAAACGTCCTGTAACTAAGCTGTATCCTTTGCCAACGCAATAAATTCTTAATTTCACTATATTTAATTACACCCGCAACTTAGCCTAGTATTTAGTTATAAGTTTAATAATTAACAATCAACAATCGAATTCAATTTGAATATCTGTTTGTTTTGTTTATACCGCTGTTGTGTGCTGTTGCATCCGCTGTAACAGTTCATTAATGTACTCAGACCGTTTTATAATTTTATTTACTTAACTTAACTTAACCGCTCAGATTATCGTCACCCAATTACTTAGCTCTCCTCTTTACTTATTGCTCTGGACCTCGTCAAGGCGGGGAGCGTGTTGTGGCGGGTACCAGTCCATATGTTTATTTGTCAAACTTGGGGGGTACTTGTTAGCGACCGGTAAGTGGGTATGTCGCTGATCTTAAAAATAACGGCTGTGAGTTTGCGAGCTGCGCGCGTCAGCTGATGCGCGCGGCACAGCCAGTCAAGCCTAGAACTCCGTACGATAAGGAGGTCTCAGCAGCTCACCGCTTGAAACACAACTTAGTGTTTTCGCCCCGGGTCTACTGCGGATCCCGGACACCGCTTCGAGACGACATCGGCTGGTGGCCACCAGCAGCAGCAGAACCGGAACAGCAGCCGAACACCAGCGCTGGGTGAGTGATATACTCATTTTTACTGTGTTGATTGCATGGCCCCTCTGGTTGTCGGCAAAGACAATTGGACTGAACCCGAACTCCACGGTCAGTCGTAACCTGTTCTCAACCCGCTTTGGAAGACACGGCTATTTACACGCCTGCCCCTCCAGATGTATTAATTTCTTGCGTTTAAGATTTTTTTTCCAGAAAATTTTAATATGTTTTTTGTGAGTTAGTGAGGTTCCTAGGTTTCAGATACTAATATCGGTACTGAGTAAGAATCAAACCTGTGAACCTTAACCTAAGAATAGAAAGAACGCTCATCGGAAAAAAAGAAATGAATTTGTTGTATTGTTTGTTAATATAAAACTTAGTTAAGCGTTGAATATTACCGAGTTCACGTTTTCTTATTAAGTAAATATATTAAATATTACCTGAATAAATCAAAACTGCTACTATACTCGTAGTAGCTATTCTGTTCCCATACTACCTACAGGGGCCTTGCTAGCACTCGACAGATGCTAAATAAGTGAAAACAGAGTGGGCGACACTACTCCAAAGATTGATGTTTCTATTATAACTAGACAAGTACAGAGAGCACAGTCATTTATTAAAACAGGGAAACTTAATCCCGAACTTCCTGTTGAGGTTAACTCATTTATTTAAATGAGTAAGTACTCATTTTAAACTAAACTTTACTACGCAACTAAATTTTAAATTCAGTTTACTTTTAATATTGTGGTTTTGTATTGTGGTTATATGTTATGTTTTTCACCTATACAACAATAAGTTTAAATAGTAGGTAAACTAACTTTATAAAGCAAGTAAAGTTCTTTTATATAGATACATGTACATACAGTTGCCTTAAAAATTGCTGATTAGCTGAATGTTAACCAATTTACAAACGATTTTTACATTAAAATAAATCTATGAAAAACATTTTAACCTTCACAGGATAAGTTGAATGTATCATATATTCCATGTTTTGTCCATTATTTTGTGAAAGGTTTTAGAGCTTGGCTTGTTGTTATAAATAATAATAAATAAATAACAATTGTAATTGCTTTAAAATAAATTTGTCTACAAGAACTTGTTTACTTAATAAGGGGTCACCACCCTTTCATTTAATATCGACTTTTAAGTTCATAAAACTAACTGAGAAAAAAACCTAAGTAATTTGTATAGTATACGAATTTATATCCAAGCCAACTTCAATTTTAGATAGGGGTTATTGGGGGAGACCTCCACTCCCAAGCCAATAAAGTAAAAAATATGTACATAATTTGAACTGAATGACATATAATAAACAGTCCCGAGATGCCCAAATGGTTTCCGTTTCGTGGTAACAGGAAAACACGAAGTGTTTGTACCCCAGACGAAACTGCTCAAAATAATAGTGTCTGAAACCCGGGTTCATGGAATCAAAACACATCTTTAAATCTTTTGCGATGAGGTTCAATTTCGATAAAGCTCTTGCTATCGGGTGCGATTTGTTTTGACTGCGAATATTAGTAAAGTTTTACAAGCGTGCGGTCGATGCCCCGTGACGTCATCCTGAACAACTCAGCGCCATCGCATCTTGCTTTCAGGTGCCAGCAGTTGAAAATACGATGATGCGAAGAAATATATGAATATTTAAACATAAGATGTTAAATATTCATATATTTCTTGAAACTAGTTATACTTTTTATTTACACGTAACGTTATCCTGTGATCCTGTGTATCTGTGGTGTTGTAGCTCCCAAACAAACGCGCCGACATGATGCGTTTCTTTCTGAAAACTGATGTGGTATAATGGCTCTAAGCTTTAACATAAAAGGTCTATTATTCAGGAATTTGGCAATTATCAGCTCACTTGTTTGATTTTATTTTAAGTATCAAGTGCCATTAATTCAGTCTACAAACTCGCGCCTTGCCTTCTTAATAATCTCTAATGTAAATATAGTAATTTACTTAAAAGAGTACAAGCAAACTACTAACTGTATTGTACAAAAAGTTCTTATCACAAAGCGTGCCATCCTATAATGTAAGTCTTGTTTTTGTCGGCACTATTCGAAGTATTCGAACAGCTTGTAAACCTAATGAGCGCGACTGACCACACCAATTTCAACTTCACACAATGTTTGTCTACGATAATTCCCACGCGTGTTCTATCTACTTAAACTATTGATATTTGCTCAAATCTAATGGGTAAATATTTAAATTAGCTTTAATATAAACAAACTTAATGTAACCCTCGGTAATATTACACCGGGGCGCACTCATAAATGCTGTCTTTCATCTCGCACGCCTTATATAAGCGCTCCTCGCTGCTATGGGTGTTGTAAAAAAAAGCGTTACAACGGATGCATGGATCAGGCTGCATTGAAGGACATTTTAATGAGCTACCGACTACTGTAATACGATACTATGATTACGCCTCAAAAATGGAAAACCGAACGAACTTGTTTTTATGTGTAACTACCTTTTTTTAATGGCTCCTTGCTTGGGCTTGTGGTAAAGCGGATATTGGGATTGAACGTCTGAAACGGTTCATTGTTTCATCACTGGAGGTCTGTTGTTAGGGATTGAGAAATATATAGCTAAGGATGTTGTTAAAACCATGAAAGCGTAGCGCCATTTGAATGTCTCTGAATCGTATTTCATTTTGCATTCACTTCATCTTTTAGAGTTGATTCTGGTTAGACACTTCCGAGACTATCACCTCAGAGTCTAGAGTCTACTTCTAATTTGATTAGGTTAATGTGACTCTTATGGGAGTGACTGCTGTCTGACCTCCCGATCCCGAGAAAAGAACCTGCGCCAGAGTCTCGTCTGGCTATCAGCAGCTGCACTGGTTTGCAGGTGAGGTTGACTAGGCCTCAAAGACCTTGATTGAACTCAATACATTGTGCAGTAATATAATGCAGTAACTAATATTATAGTTGAATCATACTAATCTCTCCGCTCGACTCCTCCCCGTTTTAGCGTAACGCATGCAACGGTGTTGTAATTATATTCAAATTACCTATGTTATATGCCTCTACCAGCATGAATGGGTCGGTTCTACCAGGTAGTACCGCCCTTGTGTCTAATATCAATTTTAAATAGCAGCATGATCCATTTGTAATTATTTGTCAGAATGCCAGAGACCGGACCTACTTTCCTTAATAATTTATGTCCGTCAACTTTTCGTACTCTAGAGCATAAACATCTGTAGGTGAATACACCTATACAGTAAAGTGTTCACTAAAAAAGTGAATTTAAAAAGTAATTTCTTGCTACCATTTAGATCATGAACTTGTTTCATTGTATACTATGCATTTCTTTTTTTTTCGATTTAGAATATGTGTTTATGTGACGGTCACATAAAAGCTTTTACTGCTGCCAAATCACACATATTGCATTAAACATTATCTCAAGAAAAGTATTGGATACACATCAGTTTATCAGTCGCACTGTGATGTTGGGTATGTGCAGATTTTTAAAGGAAAAGTTTATTAAAGTACCTGGAAGTAAGGTTATGTGATCGTAAAATGTTATAGTTAGTACCTAACTTTTGTAAAAATGTTTGCACTTCACAACAAGTATCCCACGGATATTCTGTTTACAGTTCTGGTTTTTGATATTCTTGGCTTTTTATACTTAATGTATAAAATTATATTGAGGAAAGGTTTAATGAGTAAATATTTGCCTGTTTGTCACTTTATGGAATGCAATAAATGTATTAAGTAACCAGCTTGCTCGGTACATAGTAAAGTTCACTCATAAATTAGTTAAAAAATATTAAATACAAAGAAATTATGTAGATTAGGACACTAAAATAACACAATATCACTAATAATACAATATCGACGCTTCTTTAAAACGTCATCAACCGGGAAAATGCTAAGATAAGAAGAAATAACATGAAAAATTAAATATAAATAACAATAAAGTCCTTTTCTAGAATGTTTGTAATTCTGTATACATATAATTTATCGCTTTTATTCGAAGCACACGTTTATCGATTCAATAATAACTATTGTTTATAGGTAATGCAAGAAAAAAAAGTAAGATAGGGATCGTCGGGCGGCGGCCTTCCGATGTACCGATTGGATAATAAAGGCTATAACACACAATCTACATCATAGAAAGTGCCACAATTACGCTGTTTACACACCATCAGAGTTTATCAAATTTTATAGATTGGATCTACAGCAACCCTACCATTATAATATTTAAATCAATTACTATAATTATGTTTGTGTTGCAAGTATGTCTAGTGGGCGTCGGAATCCATTCAGCTGTAATTAATGGCTGTATGATAAGCGGCAAAACACTTTAGATTAAAATAGAGGGCTTATTACTTATTATAGATACAGGCATATTTTAGTCTTTCTTACATTTAAGTATGTCTTAAAGAAAACATCTTTTTCATTGGTATAAAATATATATTAGGTATATTTTATGTCAAACTAGTTTTCCTTGCGGCTTGGAATGCTATCAATTTGAAGAGCACGTTTACGACTTTCGCCAAAGAGATTGCGGGTAGCGTTCTTTATAGTTTGCCCAACCACTATCGTATAAGTAGGGTGAATTATCGCTATAGGAATTTATCGCAAATAAATGTTTTACCGAGATTTATAACGTGCTATTAAAGTGATGTGCACGTGAGTCGATAAGATTGATTTAAGAGATGAAGTATACTTCATGGCGTGATTAGGATCGGCATATTCCTTTAGAATAGGTATTATCCATATTGAATTTAAATTTCATTGTTAATGATCTACCCAATGGTAGATACGTAATAGTTCTTTTGTTTACGCAACATGTTATAACATATCGATGTCCCTTATAGCTTAATAAATATAAAAGAAGTGCTATAGCACTAACAACGAATAGTTTCTCAGTAGATAAATAATATATTGTCACTTAAGGTAGTGTTTACTGTCTAGCAAGTACTTAAAGAGAAGTGCTAGCGTATTTTTTCGCTTTCAAAGCTCTAGATAGCCATTTACTACTTGAGGATAACATTAGAACGTTTTGGCTGCATATTCTTTCAGGCTTTACCTTGAAATTAAGTCACACATAAGCTCAAGTTAGATGTGATAACCATACATACGTTGTTAGATAATATTATGAATCCTTCTTCAATGTATTAGTTTAATTGTAATATAACCTACCTACTGCTCTAATCAAAACAACACCGTCATTATATGGCATGGCCACTGAGAACTTTTCATTGCATCAAAGATATGACATCATTTATTATCCACCAATTCCAAGAAGATATAAAATAAATGTAATTGATACGGGGCCCTACGGGTCAAGAATAAAAAACTTAATTCCGTAGGTCCGGTTTATTATTTTATACACAATTCAAATTCGAGTGTCGGTATGGGTATAGGTACACGCCACTATTTACGGAAGGCTGAGCAGTCCACTCAACTCGGGGTCCGGGCTGGTCCCGTGCGAGGGTGATGTGTCTTCCGCAGGAACTCCACCAGGCGTCTCGGCCGCTAGTCCGGTCCGCCGGTTGTCGCTTCAATGTATTTGATACCGCGGTATAAAGTTCAGCCGGGGCGAAGTTCAGCCGGGGCGAAGTTCAGCCGGGGCGAAGTTCAGCCGGGGCGAAGTTCAGCCGGGGCAAAGTTCAGCCGGGCGAAGTTCAGCCGGGGCGAAGTTCTGGGGAGACAATCACACAGTTAGGCACTGGTGCGTGAACCCAATGCAACAGCGCCGGGCCCCGAGCTATAATTTTCTACATGGGCCCTAAGGTCGGCGGCGCTGTACAATGGTAGGTACACATAACAAACACAATCAAATGAAAACAAAAAGGTTGCGCAGGTCAGCCGGCACCCGATAAACAATTAGACTTTTTAAATTTTTATCAACATTCTAGAACCCATACCCAAGCTAGTTAATTATGTTTACTTTGGTTCTAGAAGGCACTGAGTAGAATGTCGTAGAATATTTATAATTATATTTAATTATATTTCGAATCCTTAATGTCGTTAACCACGGTTCCGATCAACCATAAACAAATGATTTGGAACTATTCCAGTTCCAACATTAATATATTCTGAACCGTGGATTTAAAACGATATTAAAATTCGAACTTGTAATATTTTTACTAAATGTGGGTATCCGTAAAATTATATCCCGATCTAAATTTTAAACAATCATAGGATACGAACCATCAGCTTTGCAATTAATTAAATAGTTCGTAAGCATTTACTATATTCGGCTGTTTGTCGACATGTATACGAGCGACATATAGTTTGAAAAACACCTCATACAATAACTGTCTTACGACCCGACCTTCTAGTGAATTCTATCTTAATAACAATTTAGTGAACCCGACTAAAACCGCACTTAATTTAATTACATTTATAAAAACAAAGACTACAAGTAATACTAGATAACTACCGAACTCACGACCGAAGGTAGGCAGGTACCAACTAACGAGTTATCATCACGCTTAGTTCCTAGGGTTAAGCAGAAATGTCACACGCGACTGACGAAGTTATGTTCTCAGATTCTGATTATAATCTTCGCGCCTATCGTTTAACACTCGCGCACTATTTAATAAGGACACTAAGACTTACCCCTATTATAGGGAACAACAGCTTGCGTTTGTAGCTTCGAAACTGCCCGCTATGAAGCTATTCAGCGGACTTAGGTCTATTAGATAGTACCTAGGTTCTAAACTAACTCGGAGTACTTTACTATAGTGGTACTAGTCCTTTCGCTGCGAGGTGAGGCGGTCGAATGAATCAGAGGTCCAAGCACCGTACCTCGCGCCCTCCCGCGCGCCTCAGCTAATGAGGCGCTCCGACCGCGGCGCGCGCTGATTGGTTACAATTCCATAGGATTCACTTGATCGTTCGCGCGTTCGATTACCTTATTTGGTGATCTTTGGTTCAGCTCGCCTGCGCCGCGACGCGCGTTGCAATCTCGCGAGCTCAGCTGATTCCACTTTGATATCCCGGAACCAGTGTTACGTAACAATACCCGACGAACTGGGAGAAGGATTTTTACTGGGGGAACAGTGAAAATCCGCCTGAAATAAACCCTCTAAAACGAGGTCATTGGCTTCAATGCAAGCAAAACCCTTTCATACAACCATACAGAATCACAGATACCCACCTAACATACACCTATCACCCCAAGTCTTCCTCCCGCGGAGGTAGGAAGACGAACCACACATACCTTGTCCGGCCCTATCTAACCTGATGGGACGTACCACTTGCGATTGAGGTGTTAAGTTTGACGCCAGCTTTCCTCGACGGTACATTGTAAACCACTTGAAGCTAACCTACCGGCAACAGAGTCACTAACCGCTCTGACGTGCTATAGAACCCAGGAAGAACATAAGTCTCCCTCAGATAAAAAGGACCTCACACTAAGGAGACCTTTATACACAGTGAAGGCTTATTTTTAACCCAGCGGTTGCCTCAAGCATAGGTTGACAATGCTAAGTATGTACGAGACCACTGAAACGGTGCTAAATGATTACTTATGAAACCGAAATCAACCATATTAACAAAATTATTTAATAGGTATTATAATAAACTGCGTAAACTAATATATGCACGAGATGCTCGGTGCTTTTGGGCTTACCCCCAAGTGCGTAGTTAATCTGGATCATCAATTCCTACAGACCGCATGACGACTGCAAAAGAAATGACGGTGGTCTACAACCCAGCTTGAGTTTTGCACTAAACTCTACCACATGTGCTTTTACCTATCTTACTAATGCAGATGGTAGAAATAAAAATAACAAAAAAACATAGTTGTGCTTCCTGCCAACCACTACACGTTCACCTAGATATACCTTTCCACGTAGCTCCTAGCTAACCTAAGGCATCGGATATAAACTACGGTACTTGGCAACGAACAGTGGGGAAAGCCGGATGGTTGAACCAACGAGACTAAACGTAGTACAACGTAGTTACCTTATAATTACAACAGTATGAGAATATCATCGTAATAAAATCAATAAAAATCTACGCTAAAGTAGCTGAATTAAGGGAAATCCCTCTATAATTAAAATACAAAATTTTTGAAAACTATTATTTAAATTACTGATCCTAAAAAGTTAAAGTACCTGGTCGCGAGTTCGGCAATCCAGGTAGTAGTATAATATTAAAATAATTCCTGTATGGGAAGACAACACAAAATAATTGGGTACCCTCCCTTGTGCTCGGTGACTCTAAAAAAAAAACGAGAAAAAAGGAAAAAAAAAATTTTGAAGAAAAAAAAAAAAATTTAAGATGGTCGTTTAGGACCGTGGTTTTTGGTGGCCTCCTACCACCTGCCTAACCCAACGAGAGGCAACTGGATGCTTTCGAAGTTGTTTTTTCTCTCCCGACCCAGTACAGGAGTGAGCACAAAAGACGGTACCCTCACACACATATAAAGTAGCGCAACCGCTCACAGCAATCGACGTGGACGTATACCCCACAGACACTCTTTTTGTTCGGGCGCCAATGATACGGGGCCCTACGGGTCAAGAATAAAAAACTTAATTCCGTAGGTCCGGTTTATTATTTTATACACAATTCAAATTCGAGTGTCGGTATGGGTATAGGTACACGCCACTATTTACGGAAGGCTGAGCAGTCCACTCAACTCGGGGTCCGGGCTGGTCCCGTGCGAGGGTGATGTGTCTTCCGCAGGAACTCCACCAGGCGTCTCGGCCGCTAGTCCGGTCCGCCGGTTGTCGCTTCAATGTATTTGATACCGCGGTATAAAGTTCAGCCGGGGCGAAGTTCAGCCGGGGCGAAGTTCAGCCGGGGCGAAGTTCAGCCGGGGCGAAGTTCAGCCGGGGCAAAGTTCAGCCGGGCGAAGTTCAGCCGGGGCGAAGTTCTGGGGAGACAATCACACAGTTAGGCACTGGTGCGTGAACCCAATGCAACAGCGCCGGGCCCCGAGCTATAATTTTCTACATGGGCCCTAAGGTCGGCGGCGCTGTACAATGGTAGGTACACATAACAAACACAATCAAATGAAAACAAAAAGGTTGCGCAGGTCAGCCGGCACCCGATAAACAATTAGACTTTTTAAATTTTTATCAACATTCTAGAACCCATACCCAAGCTAGTTAATTATGTTTACTTTGGTTCTAGAAGGCACTGAGTAGAATGTCGTAGAATATTTATAATTATATTTAATTATATTTCGAATCCTTAATGTCGTTAACCACGGTTCCGATCAACCATAAACAAATGATTTGGAACTATTCCAGTTCCAACATTAATATATTCTGAACCGTGGATTTAAAACGATATTAAAATTCGAACTTGTAATATTTTTACTAAATGTGGGTATCCGTAAAATTATATCCCGATCTAAATTTTAAACAATCATAGGATACGAACCATCAGCTTTGCAATTAATTAAATAGTTCGTAAGCATTTACTATATTCGGCTGTTTGTCGACATGTATACGAGCGACATATAGTTTGAAAAACACCTCATACAATAACTGTCTTACGACCCGACCTTCTAGTGAATTCTATCTTAATAACAATTTAGTGAACCCGACTAAAACCGCACTTAATTTAATTACATTTATAAAAACAAAGACTACAAGTAATACTAGATAACTACCGAACTCACGACCGAAGGTAGGCAGGTACCAACTAACGAGTTATCATCACGCTTAGTTCCTAGGGTTAAGCAGAAATGTCACACGCGACTGACGAAGTTATGTTCTCAGATTCTGATTATAATCTTCGCGCCTATCGTTTAACACTCGCGCACTATTTAATAAGGACACTAAGACTTACCCCTATTATAGGGAACAACAGCTTGCGTTTGTAGCTTCGAAACTGCCCGCTATGAAGCTATTCAGCGGACTTAGGTCTATTAGATAGTACCTAGGTTCTAAACTAACTCGGAGTACTTTACTATAGTGGTACTAGTCCTTTCGCTGCGAGGTGAGGCGGTCGAATGAATCAGAGGTCCAAGCACCGTACCTCGCGCCCTCCCGCGCGCCTCAGCTAATGAGGCGCTCCGACCGCGGCGCGCGCTGATTGGTTACAATTCCATAGGATTCACTTGATCGTTCGCGCGTTCGATTACCTTATTTGGTGATCTTTGGTTCAGCTCGCCTGCGCCGCGACGCGCGTTGCAATCTCGCGAGCTCAGCTGATTCCACTTTGATATCCCGGAACCAGTGTTACGTAACATAATGTATTTTATTATTCAACAAAGAGTGAAGTTGGTTCCCTTTGTGATAACCCTTGGCCTTTGGACACAATTGTGAGAGAGGACAGTTTATTGTGACTGCAGTAAACCTAATTATAAGGAGGTCAATAGCATTGCTCAATAATATCACAATTTCAACATTGTGATACCGAACCGTGTAATGAGGTGAACCTTTCCTAAGAGAATCTAGGTCCCTTTAAAACATATTTTCCTATTTAGTAATATACATTAAATTTATAACTTACTTACTATCTTTATCTACTATTATACCTGTATATAGGTACCTATATACACTAGTAACTCACACATTCTTTGGGCATTATTCTGTTCGACAATGAGTTTTAAACACGCACGCTTTAAGTCCACTGGATGGTCATTGTAAGCTCACTGGCGTAAAACAAAAACTGGAATGTATCGGCTGACGCGACCGCGCGTGTTCACGTTACGGTTGATCAATCTGAATAAGAGGACCGCTATCGCAGGCTAAACATCTTTATAGGTCTATTAGGCAAACCGCTTGAAATTCATATAAACATTAATCATGTTTTATGCCGGTACATATGTACTACAATAACGGGAGTGGTGCTTGCCCGGTCTATTAAATTTGCAATGATATTTTCATTTCCCTTAAACACTTCTACATAATACAATCCTGACAGCTTCGCAGATTAAATCTTCATTTGCAAGATCTTGTTATTATTTATAAGTACAAAAAATAATGTATGCAAAAAAATACCTACCGAAGTCAACTGGATTAAAATAAAAACTATACGGGAGCACTAACTTTCAATTTAAAAAAAATCAAAATACACCTAATCGAAAGTTTTCTGACATAACAAACTAAAAAAATATAATCGAATTGAGAACCTCTTCCTTTATTGACGTCAGTTAGAAACTGAAATCAAGCCAACCTTTCATATCGTCATACTCGCACTCTCGTTACAGTCGTTACTAATTGGCATGGGCCTATAATTCGTTTATCGAAGAACAATTACACTTGTGTTAACTATATTGGCTGTTCTACTACTCGCATTATAAGGTCGAATTAATTAGATCTGCCTAAACAACTGAACTATCTATTAGACAGTTCATACCAAGTGGGCTTGCGTAAAAGGTTTTACCCAGTTTCAATTTTTAGTGAGGAAAACAGATGATTCTACTTGATATTGGGATTATAAGAATACTTTTTTGGACATTGATCTCTTCTAGGTACTTATCTGTATTTTATTTTGCGGGAGGTACCTAGGTCATTTCTTACTGAATCACAAAAGAACGGTACTGGATGAAATAGATTTCTGTACTTCATGAAACGGGATTGGTAATTCACGTGGAAGTGGTACTATAAAACTGAAATACCTATTTAATCAAATATATACGAAACCTTGCCTTAAACGCTTTATTTCATTTCTCCGCATAATCCTTTAGTAATTGTTGCAGAAAATTTGCATACATTGTATTGTAATAGTTATTCTCTGTGCTTTTTGCTGAAAAGTAGCGTAGATTTGGCTTCACAATCAGTCTAAAGAGATTACGAGCGCTGGTTTAATTTTAAGAAAGTTAAGTAGTATCTAAAGTAAGACATGTATTTCTTTTCAGGTAAGACGCCCTGTCTAATGCATCAAATATGTCAAAGGTAAACAAATCGGGACTTGAGTACCCAGGAATGTGTGTAGGCGCAGTGCGCGTGAGCATAAAACTTGCACCACGCGGCTCAAGTTGAATCAAGATCAAGAGCAACATAATATAAACAATCTGAAGTATTTTGAATTTGAAAGTAATCTTTGTTATATTGAGAACCTACTAGTCATGCAAGACTTGGTCCAGATGAAATGCACACAATAAGGTGAACGCGTGAGATGGTGGAAGCTTATATTACAAAAGCGTAAATCGACCAAATATTGAGGAAGGAGGCACCGAAGTTAGCGGTTTTGTTTATTAGTTTCATAATGAAATTTTCACTCTTGTTTTTTCTGCAGATACTTCTCAGAGACTAAACTAATACATAAGAAATGTTTTGCCAAGGCACGGAAATTATCGCACGAAAAAAAGGGTTAAATTGACTCATTTTGACAACAGTACTAGTACCAACCAAAAACCAAATGACTAAATCTGGATACGACAGATGGCATTGTGGTCGAATAAGTATTAGTAATAAAATACACTATATTATTAAAATAAGTACTGATAATTTGCGGGTAGACTAGAGCAGCTGGTAAAAGCCAATAGGTACCTACTATTGTTTTGTAGAACAAAAACATTCATTAAATTTGATTTTATGAATCATGTTCTATCTTATGTATCTTAGTAAATATGAAATATCTTCCGTGTCATATTCATTTAGCAACATGGATAAAAAATATTCTCATGAGAAAGGTTCATCATCAAAGTAACATTAAACGTACAACATAATAATAAAACAAATCTCACATGTCATTTACCGCACATTTCGAAGCCACACACTTAGATTGCATTCTTGATTAGTCACTGATGGTAATATGAAGAGCGTGTAGATCAAAATGTTCCAGTGCAGTATCGCTACCTTTGTAAACTTTTCCTTATATTTAGGGTATTATTATATCTTGACACGAGTCTTAGAATTCGGACGGATGTACGTATTTGGTCTGAAACAAGCCACCATTGACCTAGCTAAAACTCTGGCTGCTGACAGGGAGAAATTTAGTCATCTCATAAAAAATATAAGCAATGTCAATTTCATTTGTTTTATACCCGCAAATTCTTGTTTTAAAATTATGGAAAAATGGTTGGTAAATGTTAGCAACACTGTGGCTGTGCATCATTACCATGGCGCCACAGTTCTAAGGATTGCGAACTGTAACAAGATAGGTACATATAAATTATAATTTATGTATGTAGATGAGATTCATGCTGTGAGCAATGTTATTTCTTTGCATTAGTTCTGCTGACCATAATAGTTAACCTGTAATATCTGCGCAGGTACAACAGAGTTATTTTTAGAAATATATTATAGGCATGGTATAGAAACAGGGTAAGATAATACTTAGATACACATTTTTTTTAAATATTTGATCCGTCATTTGACTGCACTCCACTAGATGATAAAAAGCTGAGTGAAGTCTAGAAGTAAAAATTGATACCAAAATGGTGGTCCGTAGTTTATCAGCCGGTGGCCTCAGCAAATGTTTTTCTACGCTCCATTTAAAGAGTTCAAGTTTTCAGGAACCGGGTACTAAGAGAATTGTAGGTAGAGCATTCTCGTTCTCTACATGCTAATATATAACTTCCATACTAAATATACTACAAATTTGTTGTAGTCTTCAATTGGACACTTTTTTCTGCTGTTGCGATTTACTTATGAGATTTTTAGAGGATACTGGCATTCCTGCTTTCAAACTAAAGTGAGTTGCTTAATGTGTTAATGTTATGTTCGGAGTTCAAACCCACTACCTTTTCATCATTAGCATCGGGCTACCCCACACCCACAGTGAAAAACCTAATAACATTTTTTGCCAAAAACGAATCAAAATAAGATTGAGTTGTTTTGAACGATCAATTCCCTTGCTCGAACCAAATACCATGAATCATGGTCTTTGCTCGACTGAGCTCTCTCGACTGAGAGAAAGTTTTAAGATTATTAGCTTATCCATATTCTCAAGGTTCTTTCCAAATTCTTCACATTAAAAGAGGTCAACGCTCCCAACTAGAGCCCAGCAGTATGCGAATATACTGGCGAAAACCAGTTTAGCACTTTAAAAATAAATATTTAATTACGCATAAGATTTAGAATTCGAACGAAGGCACGAAAGTTTAAATTGGTTGTTTAGTATACGAGACTTATCTTATGGACATCCTGCACAAAAGTGTCCCGACACTGGATCACTGTGAGAACAGTCCCATAAAAGTCATTTTACACTTTACGACTTCTTGTTATTTTGCACGGTTACTGGCCCGACTGTGTGAAATATGTACCGGTGTTATTTCATTCCAATACGTCCATTGCTTCAGAACATAGAAACTGGCCGTTGTTTACAAAATCAAAAAAGTCTATGTTTAATGCAATGAGGTTTCTGAAAGTTCTGCTGTGAACGAGAAGTAGTGTAGTATTTCATAATAATGACTAAAGATGGAAAGTTGTTTTAATACTTATTTCAATTTCCAGGTATGTTTTATACACACAAAAAACTAGCTGTAGCCCGCAGATACTGCTTGAAAGACAGATCCCGCTCCCACAACCCAAAGTAACCTTTTTCTAGCGAGATTGACTTATATCCATCTATCTATCATTCCTTAAGTGGATAAATTGGATTGCACTTCTTACTTACAGAAGAGACTAAAATCTTTGAGTTGTGAAGAAGGGATTAACAACTTTTATTATTACAAAAAAAAAACACTTAAATAATAGTTTTATAATTCATATTCAAATAATACATTCCTTGTCTACATGACTTTATCCGTAGAATAAGACATCAGGGTTAGTTAAATGAGTATAAATATTAAAATAAACTAAAGGCACGGGCCATTTGGTCATACATCATCCTGTAACACACACCTAAATATATTTTATAGAGCTTTTCAAGTGGTGAGATCAAATAACTTTAAGCTGCGGCATCTATTTAAGGTGTTAGAGTTATCTCGAGTGTTTCTGACGTCGACTACCAGGCCTCAAGTTCTTCCGGTCAAGAGGGGCCACTTAAAGACTGCTTCAGGAATAACGCATACGGATTCTTTAGATGTTTATATTCTTGGTAACTTAGATTCTCAAGGTTAAATTATTATAATTATACAGACGTGAAAATAAGATCGATAGATTAGAAATCGGTATATTCAGCTGTGATTACAGGCAGACATAACACTACTATCATATTCAGTAAACACGATTTTACAGTAAACTATAAATAGCTTGCTAGTACTATCATCTGTTATGTGTTTACGGTAAAATTATATTAGGTACTAGATACTTAGTAGTACTATTAGGTATTCTGTGCTATAAGGTATATTATGGGTAATCGCCCATTAGGTAGCTGTAATGTTGACAATGATTTTGGCGTGAGTGAATTAAGTTAAATATGTCACAGAGGTCAGTAAGCTATAAATTATATTGGAAACCATTAAAAAGGATAATACTGGTAGATAGCTTAAGCTCCTATAAATCTCGCTAACGCTGCAGTTAATAGACTGCTGCCAAGTCGTTTCGTACCGAGGCCAGACTAGATATTAGTTATCCATTTGTTATAATTACGTATGTTATAGGTAATTTCATTAATCATTACAAACAATAAATTAAGTTACGAAACGTTTGATTGAAGCAGTAAATAAACGTAGGCGAGTTTATTGTTAAAAGGCGCAAAGACAATATTAAAATCTATATTTACAATTACAAAAGCATTTATTATCGATATGACGGTGCATTTTATTCGTTCATTTATCGACCACCCACTTAGACACCACAGTATCGAGATATTAAAGATACAGTTTTCGTGTTCTCTCAATGAAATAAACAAATCCATTGTGTGTTGTAGTGATTAGAACCGTCTGTTAGCCCGTCGTTACTCATATCCGTTGCTTGTGTGGATTTGTAGTACCTAATCTCAGATGTGAGCCACGACGCCTACTGACCAAGATACGTGTATTGATCTTTGTTTTAGTTCCAATGCGCTCTTTTTACAGCGGTTTTATGTTTCACTTTTGAGGTTTTCAACATTTTACAAACGAGAAATAGTTTGTATTTCTACCCTTTATTTGGCGTTGGTGTAATAATAAAATTGTGTGCTTTTATCATTAATCTCTACTTGCAGTCATCTCATACTGATGACTCTATAGTTATCAGTGTAAAGTCAGCTTTACGTTCATTGATGAAATAATCAAGAATCAAGAAGTAGTATCAGCGTTGAGAGTCAATATATGTAGATATATAATGGTAAACATTAGTGCATGTTCATGTGGTATGTTTGACTTCTGAGAATTACTCATGTGTAATGCATGACGTTAAACGGAATGGCACGCCACACGCCACCCCAGTCAGCCCATGTGGTACACCGTTTCCCTTGCCCGTGACTCATGTGCTCCAATAATGAGAGTAATTGCCTCTTTTCTCACATCGTGATTCATTATTAAAGAAATGAGTCCCGACACTCCCGACGCGGCCCTAACTTTGTGTTATGCTCCTTTTAATTTAACTGTGAGTCAACAGATACTTAACAGCCGCCGAATAAGTGATAAATTGCCATACAATTGAAAGATTTTTTAAACGTTCTAAAACATGGTGTTATCTTCAGTTGCAACACTATAACATGAATTAGAACAGCGATGAGTGAACATTTAAATGTTCAACGCGGAACTGACATAGTTTTTTCTTCATAAATCGTGTTATGACTGCAACTAATGGTAGCCATAATAAGCTATTTATATGACATCAAAACAAAGAGTTACTGACGGCAGCATTAATGCGACCGTAAAGGAGAGTAGGGCTGCGATTACCATCTGTACAGCAGATACATGTACATCGTAATCTAGCGCGGTGTGCGGCGGCTGCGCAGGTCGGAGGTCACCACGTCCCACTACCAACATTCTAACAGTTTTACAATTCAAATGTCGAATCCGTTTGGTTTGAACTCGAGGGCCCGACTCGAACCGACGACGTGACGATGTGATTATATCGTTTGCCTCTTTAATTTCGATAAGATTACCTTTTTATATCGCCATTTATCTTTTGTTAAACGTTTCTTTTTATAGTATCAGACGTCTAGTATTGAAAATATGTTCACAGTTTACACGGTTTGCTTTTGATGTTGACTTTCACGTTGAGTAAAGAACTAAAGACTAAATTGTGGGTAGGTACTGTTGTGTGTTACGAGTATCTAATTTAATCCCGTTATGCTTTCAAGCGAAATTGGTACCTTAATGTTCTTTAATCTTGATTAGATCATTACTGTGTCAAGAACTTGCATACATATATATGATGTTTCATACATATTTGTTCTTTTGATATACAACTATTGAGGATGGGGACACCTCAAGATCTTCGGGGCTCAAGTCAACTTCACCTGTTAGTCGGCATACCCGCTGATTGAGGGACGAAGTTTTGGTGCAGGCTGTTCATTTGAGAGAACCAAGTTCAGTGTTTAGATAACAGTTGCTCCTGTAGAAGCTAAGGTAAACTAAATCATGGAAAGAAGGCGTAGACGAGGGCCATTTTGCAGGCTATGGATACTAGGTGGGTTGGTCTTTGGATGATGATGGTTATTAAAGAAGTCGCATTCGTTCGGTTGATGTGTACCCAGCATTATGCAAAACTGTATACATATAAAACGATCCACAAATTGAAATTGCGTGAATGTTGGAATTGTAGATAAAATCAGAGTAGGAACTGCGTATGCGCAAGATTTATTGGAGCTTGAAATGCGTTCAAGACTTTATCAACAAACAACAAATTGTATGTTGTTTTAAATGAACAGATATGTGCGAATGTTATTAATGAACTGCTGTGATTCGACGAAAAGGTTTATAGTCAGGTTCATATATAAAAATGACGTTGTGAATAATACTAGTTTTAAACTAATAAACCCGTCATCGTTGTCGTTGATAGTGAGTCATCCCAAGATGATTCTGAATTAAACTTCAAGTTAATCATCGGTTCAAATAACAGGAATTAGTCACAAAATATTTCTAACCAATTACTAACCAATATATATATTGACTAACTGTCTCTATAACCTTCCTCGATAAACAGGCTAGCCAACTCGAAAATACTTTTTCTTAAATTTGAACCAGTACTTCCTGAGATTAGCGTGTTGAACAAACCAACTAAAAAAACCAAATCTTTAGCTTTATTAAATTAGTATACTTAGATTAGGGGGCGAATAACTTGCACGCTAATCTATACCTACATGGGAACAAAGCTAAAATTGGTGAAATGTATGGGTAGGTATAGTATCCGGCATTTGAATTGGTATTAAGTCGTTGTCAGTCAGGGAGAAGAGTGGCAGTCCGGTTTACAAATAAGTACGAATGACCCTACATAAAATCGACAGCAGATTTTACTATAGTCACATTTATCTCTTAAGCTATGTTATTTCTTTATACAGCTACAAAGTAATACTTGTCGTAGTCACGGATATGAGCTACATACGTAAACTCATAGTTCTTATGGAACTCTTCTCAAATCAACTCTTCCAGTTGCTCTGTTTTACATCAGCTCTTTTTACCTTCGTAGTTTTTTGTGGGAACGGTAAGGGCGGCCAATGCATGTCAGGGTTCCTAAGAATTTAATTCGCATGTGACCCATTAGGTTAGAAATGTTTTATCGTGAATAAAGTTACTGTTCTCTGTTCCGTCTGGGGTTTCCCCACGTTCACGAAACTGTTGGTATAGCACGATATTAATTTGATAACGTTGGTGTAGTGCGATTATACATAAAAAGTTGTAATAATAATTTAGTAGGAATTTTGCAGAACGTAGACGCTTATCTAGTGAACTCCGGGTAACCAGAAAAGGAAACTTATCGATAAGCTACAAGCTATTAAAATATTAGGTAGGCGTGTATTTTACCTGTTTTTGATATCACCTAGGTACATATAAAATAATACAGACGTATTAATCATAATAATGTTAATTATACCTATAGGAAGTATCACAGGAAAACGTTTTGTATCTAAATAAAATTTAATTAAACAATTAACCACAACAAATTAACTGTAATACCTACTGTAATATTGACTGTAACTGGTTTATTTTCAGTAAACATGATACAATTGCTGTTTACGTTACAAAAACTGAATTCAATTGTACAACAAATATTGTAAAGAAAAAAGTGCTAGGTCATTAAACAATATTTTTGGTTAAAATATAGGTAGAATTGTAATATTTTCCGGAGGCCAAAAAATAAATTATATCTACCGACAAAATTAAATGAGTCAGTCTCTGACTTTAAAAAAGAAAGAGGGACATGTATTAACAATTATTATCTTTGAATAATAATTGTGCTTGAAGCAAATTCCCCAGAAAATTAGGCAAATAAACGACATTTGTGTTCCAGTTACGTAGCGGCTAGTAGGTAGGTATACTAGTACCGTTATTGTTCAACATCACTCACAAAGAGAGAGCCCTTGATGCTAACCTTTGATAGAAATGCCAGTCTGTTATTTAGGGGACTGAATATACACACAAATACTGCTTTATTGTGAAACTATCCCGAATGTCAAATAAGAACACTGGATAAAAGAAACTTAATATCTTAATTTGGTTTGTTATGGAAATGGGCGCAAATCTTACTGCTCGACTTACGAATTTTGTTATTATTGAATTTTGTGTGATAGGTAAATGAACTAAATGTCATAGTAAAAGTTATAGTCTCTCTGTAGATAATACAGACACGCTCAAGTCTGTATTAATCGCAAATACGTCATACTCGGAAGGAGAAGTAGTATTCACGGTGCCCAGGTTTAAATGTGAGAGCTTGGATGCGACCGAGATTAGTACTCTTGTTGATAAGTTAAGGTTAAGAGGAATGTTGTCCAAGCCGCCTTCCAAGTTCTTGTTGCCAACCTCAGACCATCTGATGATGAGATATGAATTGAAATCCCACTTGTTCCACTTCCCCAAATTATATAAATATAAAATAACTCTACTCGATTGGGCTTATATCCTGATTTCCTGACACTTTGTTTTTTATTGACACTAATTCAAGCATGCAACCTCATAAGTGTCGCTATTGTGTGCAAATACGACACATAAATAACCCTACACACCTTTTAATATCACGGAAATTATTATTTTCGTGTGGTAAATAAAAACATGAATACAAAAATAAGTAGGTATTATAGAAACAGCTAAGAGCAAGTAGGTATATTCCTGCTTAAAAAAACTACACTGAGCGGGAAGCGAACCCACGATGGTGGGTTGGATAGTGGGATAGTGTAGAGGTAATGTGACGGTTATGAACTAATTTCCGATTGTCAGTTTTAGGTGCGACTAGTTGTAACTAATTTATTATTCCATCCTCCTTTGCCCGAACAGTGACACAATTTTTGTTCTATACCTAAATAATTTCATCTAGTAGTATACATAGAAGCCGTTATGTTTATGTTGCCGTTTTTTTGCATAGTGGGTGCATTTCCTCGGTAGGGCAGGAAATCCTGTTATGCCCGCCTCTATCAGTTTACGAATTTAGATTATGTGACATACATATTAACATTGCCAACCATAACACGACAGAGCCCCATTGAATTTGGGTCAGTTATTTAGTGTAACAAAGTATACAAGCTGACCAGAGCCAGACAATCCGATTGCAACATTGTATGACATCATGAGATGAACGTCTGCTCAAATGTGCCTTGAAACCGTAAGCTTTGTTTACAATGTCTATCACTTAGCTTCATTAGATATTTGTAACTCTCACATAGCTAATGGAAATTGTGTCAGTTTATTGATACGTCATCCTTATTTAAAAACTTACCATTTTAGAATTTTACCAATTACTAACTTTTTTGTTGTTGTTGAAGTAATATTATGTGGGTTAGTTACATTCGATAGGCATGCCACGCATGGCAAGTGATTCGCTTTTAGAAATCCAAAATTTCAAATGTACAAGTCGTGAAAAGCATTGTATTTCTAGTGTAAAAATAACGCTACATTCCATTGATTTTCTGTGTTACAAAAATTTCGATTGCAATATCAAAAAATCCTGGTAGATATTACCACTTTAAATTAATGTGCAACCCTGAAAAGCTTCATTTTTACCGATTTCCAACTGAAGTACCTACGGTGCATATAGAAAATATCCACCAAAACCCGATGTAACTATGCAAACAATGCCCGTTCTCAATGTTTACTATGTAAATTTTAGATTAAAAGACGTACGGTTTGTTTGTATATGTCTGTCAAATCGAAGCCACAAACCGGAACTAATGTTTTAAGTTTCCATTGACGAAACAAAAATAACACCGTCACCGTTCCTTCCAGTATAGTTCCGTAGTTCCGAGCCAGCATTAACCTAGATAAAACAGGGAAAGCGGCCCTTCGGTGAATTTATGACTTTCTATTTTTCGATACTGAAGCCGATCGAAAATTCGGACGTGGGCGAACGCATTTCGTAACTGACGGTGATAGATAAAGACATCTGGTTAAGAAATAAGGAAGAATAAAGGCCATTCCGTACTCAATATGGCTAGATCAAGATCATTAAACAGCTGTTAATTAGGGTAATCTCGCCGTTCTAGGCAAATCTAGTTAAGCAAATAGTAAATGAAGTAGCTGGTAAATTTAAAGGTGAGTACCGATTTAGTTCGGCGCACGCGCAGGGTAATAAATCGTATCCAATTAGTAAGCCGCGCCGCGATATCACGACAAAGTGAAACCGAGCACTTACTGCGATGCGACGCCCGTACCAAGAATGCTACATAGGCAAACCCATACGCATCTTCATGTACCTACTTACATGAATATACCAACATACCATTAATGAGAGGAATAAGATTAATAGGACAAAAATTAAAAGCCTGAATTTACGTTGTGCAGAGAAAAATAGAACTGATAGTATTTTGGTAACAAATAAAATATTTTTAATGTTAAATATCTATCCAATATCTAACTATCAATATCTAACCAATTTATAACTATCATGTCACGTTATATTTTATCTATTCATATTAAGCATGACGCGAAATCTTTTCTGAAAAAGTTTTTTTAGGTAATTAATGAGACAACATACCATAATGAAACTCTTTCTCTCTGCCTATTTATACTACTAACCTTATAAAACCAGTATCTTGATGTAGGTATCCGGTCAGATTTGGATATCGTAACTTTTAATAGCTTCGGTCTTTGGTCGTAAAACGTATCGAGCCGAGGGTCAGGGGGTGATATTTACGGCTTTCGGAACAATAGCTAAACAATAGAGAACACGATGCACTATCCATCCATTTAATTTCGAGTAGACACCTTTGTCATGTGTTTTTGTTTGCGGTCATTTCCATAAATTATATGGGATGGGCTAGCAATGTTACCGTCTTGTAGTAAACTTTTTTACCTACCATTGTTATGGTAAATAACTTCGTGACCAGCAAGTCCCGTGAGGGATTTGGTAACCGAAGTACACCTTGCACTTGGCGGTTTGATGAATGAGAAACTACTCTTTAGAAATAAACTTGAAACTCAAGAAATATGGAGACAGAGACTGATTGCTTTTCTTGAGAAATATTATTCCTTACTCCTTGGAAATCGTTTACAATGGATTCTTGGGAAGTCTAACATCTGATATTTGAACGAAATATTTTACGTTGATTTCCACTGTATGAGAGTGACACTTCCCCACTGTACTTTTTTATGGGGTCCACGTTTGACCACTATCTCACTTTTTGATGTGGTCGACGATGGAGCCTAGATCTATTCACTCTTGACTTTAAGACTCACAGGTAATTAGCTTGCCGGAAAGTTAACCCTAGGTATGGTATTCCAGTTCTTAGAAGTACGTATAATATATTGGTGAAGAGCTTGGTGCGTATGAGTGGAATATCTACCATTTATCGATGGATGACTAACGGCGGTAGCACAAGGGTGAACAAGAATACTAATTCTTATTCACCTTTGTGCTACCGCTGCTAAGTTTACATGGCTATGAAAAGACAATTCAAAAACTTCGTTACGCATAAGGAGAATTAATGAACAGTTTTCAGTTATACTGATACACAATTTCCAAGTTAGGGCCTAATTAGTGGCGAGAGACGAGTAAGGGTTAATTCTCTCGTTGCGTATTGTCCAGGTTTGTAACCAATCAGTTTAAATTTCTCCCAATAAGGGTACACCGTATAAGGCCGCCTTTATTATCTCCACAGCGCGCACAAAACATTCGCTAATTGGCTGCAATGTCATCGTGGTATGGCAGATGATAAACGATGCGTCGGCCTTATGGACATTACGTGCATTTTATATTGCAATTATTAATATAAGGATAATATTAATTTAAAAGAAATTTTAGCACTACTGAACTACACAGTCGGTACTATAAAAACCTTTATACGAGTAATAGATAAATTATTTTATTTTATTTATTGAACCTATGCACAAGTAGGAAATTGGACTTAATGCTAGCCAACCAAAGGTGGTGTAAAGAGAAACTCAGTAGTTGCATTATTGATAGCAAAATTTTAAGTTTCATCTCTAGTTCTTGCCAAAATGTTGTCGGTCATATCATCATAATCCGTTTTATAGAATGCCTCGGATTCATGAATACATACCTAATAGTTATTTTGTTTGCAAAAGTTTGCACACATTTTTTTCGCTGATAACCAAAACTGTTTTACCAATATTAGCGTGAGACAACACTATCGATATCCTTGTGACATTCTCGCTCATCCGAGGTCATTGACCCGACCTATTGCCCTAGTTCACACGTGATCATAGCTCAAAGACCATTGAACGTATCTGATCTGCGCGCGCGGTTCATTCGCTCAATTGCTCCTTCCTGCTTGACAATGTTGCTGGCAAGGCCGACTGGGTGACATAGTCAACTAAACGCACAAAAATATATTTATATTTTAGTTTTACACTTGACCGAGTTTTTTTTATTAAGCCATAAATAGATGTTGAAGAATAGGGTGTTTTTATATTGTGATCGTATAGTCGAACAAATTATGTGAAGCGAGTACCTAATTCGTGTTTCGCATCTTCTATGGCGTTTATGCAGATCATATTTGCTATTAGTCGCGTATTTTTGTTTCATATTTCGAGCTGTTTGCCCGTGTTGCTGAGACTCCCCTAACAAAAAATCAATTTTTGTAGGCGACGTTGACTTGGGCCTCCAACATTTTCATGGAGCCACATACAGCTATCAACACGCATTGAGAAATTATTTACTCAATGTCTACACGCACCTATTTCCGGGATATAAGTAGCCTAAATATACTATCTATCGCTGTATCAAATGTTATCATGATCGGTTTAGCCGTTAGTGTGATTGATTAAACACATAACATCCGTCCCTCCAAGTTGCTCATCAAGATGATCCATTTTTTACAAACATTAATCAAACGAGCCGCATAAAATTCAAACAATTTTAATGTAAAATGCTGGGAATAAACATTAAACAAACTCAAAAGATATCTTAATATGCTAGAAATACACACGAATAAATCTCTTTAGTAAGCAGATGTGGTTTATTTAGGGCATTGCACGTGTAAAATGCACATCGTTTGCGTGTTCGCCGACCCGAATCGCGAGTTCATACTCTTCTCTTACTGTTCTATATTTAAACCTGAAGGGATGACGCGATGACGTTAGAATTCTAATACTAGGGAGGTATTTTTATCACAGTATTGCCTTTGTAACAGTGACTTTTGTATGGTATGTAGTGATATTAGTTTAATTGTGACCTATAGCAGATTAAATTATAAACCTCGGATACAGCTGGAAACAGTGCTAAGATAATGATGATTGACAATAGATCTTCAATTGTCTCTATCAGAGTTTACCCTGTTCCATAAGTGATACGATTATTTTAAAAATAATACGCAAGTAAAGAGGTCTGGAGTTTAAGACTGTAACAGACTTCCTTGAGGCGCTGCGCAAACGTGTTGCCGACACGGCACACCGCCACAGGAAACCGTAGTTGCTGTGTCCCGTATCGACAATCGGACACAGTTGCCGGTTCCCTGTCACCGACACGGCACACCACAAGAAACTGTAGCTGTAGTTGCTGTATCTGCTTGTTTTCCGTAGTCTCATGATGGACGTTTGTGAATGTTGCTTGTGTCTTCAACTGACGACTTTTAGTTTCCAGTTACCGACACCGAACACTTTTTGATCGTCCTGAATATAGTGTTCAGTGGAAGCAACTGGACTCACGTATGCGCAGGGAGTTGAATGATTTCATACTTTTTCTATAGAATTCAAATATTCATCGGTAGCTTGTGTCGGACACAAGAAACAAAAGTGTCTACGTTTGCGCAGCGCCTTAACCGTGAATAAACACACACTGCTTTAGTATACGAATACCTACTGCCTAAACTACCTATCAAATCAATATAATATAGGGTATTTTTTAGAGGTATAGAACATTGAAATGGAATAAAACACAGATAATTTTTTTGAATTGATATGAAATTTACTTTGTTCTTAAGGTAATCTTCTGGCATTTGATAATATAAATATAACTTCTGGCATATGACCACCACAGCTGGCTCAAACAGTCTAATCTGGATGGAAGTCCAATGTGCAATTATAGTCTGTTACTATTTATACACATTGTGCAAAAGAACTAATGGGATTAGTCAGTTACTTTTTACAACGAACTAAGAATTATCTCATTCGTAGAATTGGTTGTTTACAAGTAGGTATGTGAGTAATGTAAGTAATAAGATGACTAATTTTATCCCAGACGAGGACTTTGAGGAAGCTATAAAATTCTGAATTGTGGTTTTTCTTATCTTTACTAATATGATAGAGTGGAAGATTTTATTTATTTGTTTGGTTGAACGTTGTCTCAGGAAAAACTGGTTTGAATTGAAATTGTTTCTGTGTTAGACAACCCATTTATTTCTGATTACTCCTCTCTCTCTCCCTCTCTTCTTCTATATATCATTACGCTACTAGTCAAGAGAGAAGAGCAGTAAGTAATCAGAAATGTCAAAAAATTAGGCAAATTTTCAAACATCATTGATAACGAATTAACCACATATTGGTTAAATGGGTGCCACGGAAGATCGAAGTATGCGTGGCACAACTAGTCAGAATATAAATGTCAGGTTTCTTTCAAATTCCACTCTTTTTGACAGTGTAGTCACCCAAAGCGAAATACACAGTTTGACTACCATCATGTAACAAAAATGTTACATAAACAACATTTGGGACTATTGACACTTACTGATCACTGTTCCGAAGTGCAGCGTGAGAACACATCGCCCTGGGTAAATATTAGTCCAAAGCGCATACCGTGACCGCCGCCACTTCCCACTGGAAGAACAGCACCGGTACATTTCATTACAAGTAAAGATGCCACTGTTAGCGCTAATCGACTGTGTTTAGCAGAAAAGACAACGTAATGGTCGGAGGTTGAACAACAATGCTGCAATATTGATTAATGTTCAGATTGCATCTATCGGTAGATTACTACCTATCTCTTTAAGATTAGGTATAGTGGGCGATGGAAAATATAGTTGGGCTTTTAGTGCTGTACAAAAGTATTTTGTAAAAGGCGTAAACTTTTAATAAACTGTAGCATAGAATAACTAATAGCACTTAGAGGATACCTAAATTATCTCAGATGTGATATCCATAAACTTGAAAAAAAATACAAATATGTAGGTACTTGGCATTATTTTTTTAAGTACAAATTATTAAATAAAAATGTTAAATATCAACTAAGTTTAAGGTTAAGGTTTGAGTTTAAGGTGTTGTACCTACTTATCACGAACAAGAATAACAAAATGACCAATAATGTAATTAATTACCATTTATGTGTATTTTTAATTGACAATACTAAGTATTTAAACGGTGTTTTCTGCATAATAATAAATGATATAATTTGACATGATCCAAATTTAAGAAAAGGTAGCTTTTATTACTGTCTTTTTTTGGGAACAATAATACAGCTCCAAAGATATAATAATAAAAAATATTACGACTAGTGCTGTAAATACATGGATAATATCATCAAAGAAATGGGATATTTCGTATATGAACTCATTTTAAAAACTGTTCCGCAAATGTGATATCGACTTATAAAAGTAGATCAACATGAGTTAAAGAAAATAAACACATTGCCGTTCGTTTATTTTTGTTGGGTGAAACTATTTCAGCGTATGAACGATATTGCTAAGACTTGTTGATACTCACGATCACCATAAATAGGACATCGGTAGTACATCAATCAACTAGCGGTTAAGAAGGTGTTCAGGTTATTCTTTGAATGGTTAGGGATTCGATTCAAAACTCACCGACTCACCACTTAGACTGTAGAGAAGAGTAACGAGTATGCCTAATACTAATAATACGCATCGCATATAACCAATATTATACCTATTTTCTTTTTGAACCTGACTTCAGTTAGATAAAGGTCAAAGAGAACAATCTATTCAAAATATCAGCCAAATAATTTCTGACCTGAGCCCTTAAAATAGGTTTGAATAACAGCTCTATTCTCAAAGAACCGTGGTCCCGCGGTTCGTAGTCTCGCCCACAAAACATATCCCCAATGCTGTTTTATAGCGCATTATTTTTTTTAATGTTGCTCATTGGTAACAAACAGATTCTTAGTTGCCTGTTACGGCTGAATTAATGGACAAATCTTCCGGGTTTGTTTTCAATTACATTACATTACTTAATGCGCGTGCACGTAGATGTGCGCTTGTATGCAGTGTTTTATTCATCATTCCACGTTATGATTATAAATTTTGTATGCAACATTTATATGATTTTATGTATCATCACATCATGCATCATCATGCGATGAATCTTTGACCGTCATTTGACCGTCACTGAACCCCTAAAAATGATCGTAATGTTGCAGAAAAAAATCAATATATACCTACACAGTAGGTATTTTAAGCCTATTTGATTTATCTATGAACTCAACAATAATTCACCCATTTAGCAAACTACTTCATCTAATAAAATTCGATACTGCTGTAGATTAATGGGCTTCATTTTTTCATCCAAACAACTCCATCCGAGGAGCTAGAAAGGAGTTTGAAACCAAAATTTTTTATGTTGAATTTTTAGCTATTATCCGAACCACAGGATCCTATTCCCAGAATAAAATATAGCCTATGTGTTATTGCAGTCTGTAATCTTTAATCCAAATTTTATTCGGATACGAGTAACCGTTTTGACGTGATTGGGTAATAAACTCTCGTATTTACATAGTAACAAGTCATTTCTTTGACACTAGTATTTTTATTTTAAGACATTTGGAGGCTTCTAAATAAATATAGATGCTTTGTACAATAATTTCACTTCGATATAAATGTTTACTTATTTCTCTAGAGCGGTCACCGCCCACGCTGGCGCGGCGCTGCCTGACTAATGCACACCATAGACTATTATTTACTCCGACGGAACAGGTTTGCGATAATCAGCGAGATGGTCCTCTCTGCGTGCAGAGTGTAGTTCATGCACTATCTATGATTTATTGTTTTACGTAATTTTGTAGGATTGGTTTGTTCCGAGTCTTTATTTTGTTTATCGGTTCACTGAAATTTACATTTGTTTTAAAATTTATTATCTCAAAATATTTGACCTACTTACTGTAGTTACTATCACCAATAGGTACGCAGGTGGTATCTCAATATTCATTACATATCACGATTTCAAAAACTACGGTGACGATCTCGTACGGCCTTTCAAATGCTGTTGAGGTAGCTATGAAGTAAAAGTGTAACTTAGTGATTAAGTGATCGGCCTTACGATCAAGAGAACCAGGGTTCCAATCTTGGTCATTACACCACCGACTTGAACCCACCTTAGCTTAGCTGGAAGGGTTAACGAGAATACTAGTAATTTTAGTTACTAGTAGTAGGTACTGGTACTCGTTGATGCCTCCAGCTAAGCTAAATAATATTGTATGTATGTTTATGTAATGTTGTGATTGGGCTGCAAAACAACGACCTCACAAATCTTAGCCTCTAGAATATCGCTGTTTAGTTTCCAAGGAGATACATAGATTTGAATGATTTCACTCTGCCGTACCCATTTTTATTTTTTTTTTTCGTGCGGAAATCCTCATGGATACCCACCCCGCGGCCAGCGGGGCAGGTTATGTCGGACTCTTACCGACTAAAACAGCACGCCGTCTAGGGTCTTCTGACGCCAGGGTGTAAGGTGGCCCAAAGAGCATTTCCCTCGCACCCCGGCTTGACCCGGGCCATCTCCGGATTCGAGATGGCCCCCTCGGGTTTGGGAACCGCGTGGTTCCCGTCATACCCCCGGAATAGGGGGGGGGGGGGGGGGGACACTCTGCCGTACCCACGTCCTTTAATAAGTATTTAAACGTTTTGAAAACTTTGAGATATTGAGGGTGACTGCTTTCCATAAGGTGTGCCGTGTACTTATCCGTCACTTAAGTGGTATAAAAAACATTGTGAGGAAAGTACCGCAAAAATTTGCTTGTCAGGTACCATCTACAATCCCAGGTCATCAGAACGAACTTTGAAATTCGAGGAAAGATTCACGATTACTTAACATCTTTCAATAATAGAGCTTATTAGATTTTCTTGAATCTCATTAAAAGGCACTCAAACAATAAAAGTTAGCAAGTGGTTGCGTGTTATAGCGTCACTAAAATAAAGATAATATATGACAGAATACCACTGTCCGTCGTTACATTCTTAGGATCAATATTCCAGTTTTAGCTATAATTTTCATTTAAATTAGGTAATAGCAAATAATATTTTTAAAGCTTTTCTTTCAGTGGCAAATTTATTTTTTTAGAAATAGATATATTATAAAAAACAAAACTTATTAAAAATTACCCACTTTATTAAGAGTGAGTTTAGGCCAAGAATAAGCACCACTATTTGACAATCACCATTAACCATGAGTTTGTATGTCACTTGCAAAGCGAAAACTAGATAATTATGGTTAGACGCGAATCCTTAAACACTGCACCCGGGTGTGGTCTATTAGGGCATTCAAAATTAGGCACAAAGTGTATGTCGACGTCAACGTTATGACTACACGCAATAACACATTGAGAGCTGTTCACAACCTGCCAAGCGTCAAGTCTTTTATTTTCACTTGTCATTTAATGTTTACAGAAGATGAAAGCATTTGGTAGATACTTACACGAACACTTCCACAAATCCTCGCGTAGCTTCAGGTGTAGTGTCATGCTAACCTTGTTTATTTAGTTCTGTTTCCCCATTGAATACGAGGAACAGTTTCAATTTGTTCCCTTTGAACAACTTTGTTATTATTTATCTGCGCTTAGTGAAAGGCAAATGGTTATGTTCACCATTACTAAAGCGCATTAAGTACGCTGTGTTATGTTAAGCGGATGAATAACTTACTCGTAGTACGATTGTTGTATCCTAGTTTGCATCGATTTTCGTAATTACTGGTGAGTTTACGATGGTTCAGATGTATGTACCCCTTTGTGATGTATTAACTTTGCTTCATTTGGCGTCCACTTGAGTAATTATTTGTTTTAAACTGTTATGAGATATTACCATTGCAAGTGACAACTTCAAAAAACCTATCGTTTTGTCGGTTGATGTATCACTCACTATTCACTACCGTTTTTTATCATTGATACGCGTCTGATCTATATCATCTACTCAGTGATGATGTGGTCGGTGGTCGATAATGGGGCACGCTTGCCTAAAAGCAATTTTTTTTCGCGTAATTTAAGGATTATGGCACACAAATTTAATGAAGGCAACACAGACTCTGGCAAGGAGTCCCACTCCTTAGCAGTGCGCATAATCAATGTATTACCAAAACATTTCGTTACGTGCAGTAATCTAACATTCGCAGCAAGCAATGAACGCTAAGTTACCGAATATCTACTTATATTAATGGTGTTTAACACCATTTAATTATTGGCATTCTTAAAAACTATATCAATATAATAAACTCTGTTGAAGTGGTTGTATGTATGAGGTTTACTAATGTGTTTTCAGCCGTTTAGTAGTTACGAGTGAACATAGCGAGTCAAGTAAATAAATAACCTTCTTTTTCGGCAGCTTCGCTTCGTCGCAGTCAAAATAAACAAGATATTGTAGCGTATTCGATTCCATTGAGGAACACATTAATTTGTGTAGAGGTCATAAACCAGTTGGTGTTAAAAGTTTGTTGTTAAATTATGATGCACGAAAGATAAGTCGTCACTTGAAACCATTAAGAGAAGCGGTCGTGGTCTCGTGGTACAAATGTGTTCGTGTAGATACATCGACACCGATACCTTAACTTACGAGCTGGTACACGGGTATAGGTGTTCGATATCTTCATTACCATACGCAGTACTAACTTGGGGAATGTCGTGTGATTTGATTATTATCATAATAATAATAACTGTAATAATGGATTAATTTTAATGACTGCAAAAATAATGCAAATTTGCAGACTAGATCTCCCATATAAACTCATTAAGTCTAGTTTCCGTAGTTTTCATTTCTTGTTCATGATTAGATATTTACTTATTGATGGTTTTTACTCGCAGGTTCTGTACCTACAGAATATGGTGGGCTGTTGCCCCTGTCTCCTTGCATGGCCATTGCCTTTAAAAAAAGTGAACTAGCATAGGTAACTGAGGTATTCTGACTAAGGGGTCAAAGAAACATGTCATTAAACAAAATAATGAAGATATTTTAACAATAGAAAATTCATTACCTCTCGGTTCTTCACCGCGTATACATAGAAAGCGGGTCAAAGGCCTGTCATTGAGGCGTATATGATATATGAGCGATTATAACGCGCTTGTGATACTTAAAGGCTGTAAAGCAAGACAGAGAATATAGACTTAGAGAGGGATAGATACCGATAATATAGGGGCGGAACCGAACTCGTCTGCAAGCTAGTACCATCTGCTGAATGACGGACGAGGCTCTGTTGCAGGTTTTCGCTCGGGGTTGGGAGGTCAGCCGGCAATCGCCTTTATAAAAGCCGCATATTTAAGCCAGATCTAACGGAAGAGTGATAAGCGGACCCATTCATTTCCATTGCAACAACGTTTTGCAAAATTCATCATTTTTATGTCGATTAGCGAAAGGTTAAAAGTATATTAAAGTAGGAAAGTGGATTTTTTGGGTCTGCTTCTACTAGGATGGAGGCTGTAGTATCTAGCCTATTCTAAATCTGTGGTAAAGACCATGGCTCAGTCACGAACGGCGTCAACGCAGAGCCTCTAATGAGAGATCTCGCCACCCGATAACTACGTGCGAGTTCGTGCGACGCGCGGTAACAAGGAATATCGGCTTTTATGTCTGCACTGGTCTGCACACACTCCTCCTTATTAACCTCATTTGATTGGTTGTTTTAATTGGATATAAATTTAACCGAATGCGTAAGTATTCTGCCGGCGAAAGTTTTATTTTCGGTTGCTAATGGAATCTTTAAACGTTCGCAATAAGACAGACATAACTGCATGTTGCAAGCCTACAGAGAAAAAAAAAACGATGAAATTGTGCATGTTAAGAAAAAGAAAGGCGAGAAACGTACATCCTCTGAATCTCTCACGAACCATACGAATTGAATGGTAACTACTTTCAAAGTCGAACTAGTCTTAAATGGATGGAAAAGCAAAGTTTTATCACCTTAATCCATAGTCTTAGTCCAACCTATGGCAGTGCGGTTTTAGCTGTTAGATAAGAATTAAATTACCCTGACAAGACTTTCCTTTCAACTGAAATTGAAGTATGGTATGTTAAAAAGAGGAGTTCTCTACGAGATTACCTTTACTGCTTAGTACAAAATATGTGTCTCTTAAAATATTGCATTCCTATTTACAAGTTTCTCTTCTCAATCTGTTAGCTAATTAGTATTACCGCAGTATTATTTTACTTATCAGTTACGTTTTCGATGTCTATCGAACGATAAATTAATAATATTTACTTATTAGTCGATCATTATGCAGATTTGCGTAGGTACAAGTTGTCAAGGGGGTACAGAAAAGGCCAACGACCTTTTAAGTAAAGTAATAAAAAACAATTAGGAGAATTTGTGCTAGTGTGAGTTAATGAAATAACAAATGCAATGCGTTTGATGACAACTTGTCGTGACATTGCAATGTAACCACTCTCATTGTTGCTGTTTCGTCATAGACAACAGAGCAGTGTGCTCGCGCGTCGAACATCTACTCCATCATTCTGACAACGGTAATAAATTCTAAATGTCACCGAAGATGATGTATAATAGATTCGTCGCCCGAGGTGTCTCGCGGTAACGATAATACGAATTGATAGCGTATAAGGTTTTGCAACGTAACGTAATTTGCAACTACATATTTCTGAAATTACCAAAATACTTTTTTTTTATTGGTATAAGGCTCGCGTTTGACCAAATCAAATAATTGCAATAACTCTTTTCGTCGTTACAATTCCGAAAACTAACCACCTTTGAAAAAGTAAGATTCTTGAAATTATGAAGTGGGACATTCCAACATCAGCTGAACCGATGTTCTAGAAACCTTAAAATTTAATTATATACCTACCTTGTTGCTTGTCTGGTAAACTGACAACTGTTTAAATAAAAATGGATCATGCATTAGGACGCCAGTCCTTCTAGTCAGAGGAGACCTTCACCCAACTAAAGTCCTACAAACTTCTAACCCGCGACGTATCTGTAGAAGAGAATACCTTCATTATTGTCACCCTGGCAAACTTTCATAACCTATCTGACCGAAAATTACCTACCTAATCCTAGTGCTTCTAGAGATTAACAATATAAGATATGTATCAGTCTCATACTCGAATTTCCTCAAATATACACCAAAATCCTTGCAGATACTTAAATAAATAAATAAATATAAATATTTTACAACATTCTACACAGCGCTCTTTAGACCCAAAGTAAGCATAGTTCAACTAGCTTGTGTTATGGGTTCTAGATGCATAAATGTCTTAAATGCATTTACCTATGTGTAATTTTCTAATCAGTTTGATAAAACCTGCAAGTTCACACATTTTGCACTTTTAAGTGAAGAAAATTAACACATTACTGACAGTTGTCACCAAGCATTTGTTCATCTCAGGTAATTATGTACATAGTTAATTGAGAGGTTTCACAGTGCAGTCACCGGACAACTAGGGAAAGCGGTGTTTATGATTTGAGAGGTAATAAATCCCATTGTTTATAAACCAGTCAGTTCCTATTGACTTTTGTAATCGATGACACGCGTGAAATTATATGGCAAATGTTTGAAATATTTCCGGTGGAAATATGTTGAAAGTTTTGCTAAACGGAAATGGTTTAAAGATATTTTCTAGAGAGTCTTTACTATCGACCTATTTTCTAACCGTGCGTGGATGCGAGAGTTCCTCAGTCTTTTGTTTATCGATACTACCTAATCATATATCAATACTGCCGTGACTATAAATATGGTATCAATAATAAATGATGATAATTTTGGTTTACAATGTTGTCACATCGCGAGTCGTGACCATATTAAACTTCCCTTTTATTTTCGTATGCAATATCCAACTGATTTTAAAATTGAAAAAAAAAAGAAGGTTTTGCTGCTCTTGATTCGTGCAGTCACCAAAATAATATATACCTGCCTCTATGGGGAGTATTTGTGCGTGTATACCTATGTATATATGCAGGTATACTCCCTTAATCCCCGTCTTAGAGAAAGCTTGGCATTTTACTTCTGTCCTTTCACACGAGCTTCAACTGAACCATCATCGTTACCTTAGACGTTGTTTCCGTCTCAATTATTGTATCTGTGGCTATGTAACATGTTATGTAGATAACTATATGCATATTTATTTACATTGCGATCATTAAAACGAAAACACATGTGAATTACTTATAAATTGTATGCAAATATTGTACGCAGTTCAACATCAAAGTAAATAATCCCTCTCTTTGTAACAATTTGCAACAGTCGGTCGGTACTGATGGTCAATGAACAAATCTCATAGCACTTCTCTGCTTATTTCCATACAATTTGCGCCACACAGGGCGAGGCGCGTGCCCTCTCCGTCGGCAAACAATTCCGAATAACAGTTTAATGCCTCAAATACACTGCATTTTACGAGTTCAGTTTCCATTTAAGTAGTTACTCTGGAAGTCAAAGAACTCGGAACATTGATTTTTAAGCATTCACCGAATTCACCTCCGTAAACATTTCAAATTGGTGTTATAAACTTATACCGCTGTAGATGTCGTTCTGGCAAATATATTTTTTTGCCGGCAAAAGAAGAGAAACTATGCAATGAAATAGTAATGGCCGCTATCCATTCTTATATGGATATTAATGGGTACTAAATTACTATAAGTCGTGTAGGGTCGACCTTATACATTGATAGAGGAGCGACCTCATGTAGGCACTTATGACAATAAACCGTGGACAATGGGCGGGACAGTGTTTGCGGTGGACGACGGACCACCGGCCGCGACGCGACGCCCGTTCGAACCTCTTGGCCTTTGGGCCTTGTCACCACACATGTCTTGTATAAATTTCGAATGAAAAATGAAAATGCTGGCCGTTAAAATAAATCAAGTTGAATTCTTTTTACTCTGTTGCAAATGGTTGCAGAAAATAAAACTCTTTTAAATGAAAAAGCAAGTTCGAATATTGACGTACTCAAATTCAATGACTTCCTTTCACCATTTTTTTAAATTTTAACTCAGGAGTGTTGATGCTTTTTTATAATTTACCACTTATCACAAGATTATTACCGAACCATGTTGATAAAATTTCACAAAAGAAAACAAAAAAATCGTACCGTTTTATTTAAATTATGTGAGTGTATCATTTGCGAGATGTTGGGAATGTTCAGTTAATTAAAAAGACAACTCATTCCAGTTTTACGGATGTTTCTTTCCTCAATCTTTTGTGCTCGTAAGTACAAATTATTGATGGGATGGTATATTCTGTTTTTACCGCATTAACCGCATGTCGATACACTTATAATGATTCTTAAAACCACGGTGGTTCCTAGTACATATCAATTTTCTTAAGACAGGTGTTTTTAAGTATGCAATGCACCACGTATGTGTTGTGGGCGTTTACTAGGTATGTTGTCTACAGCTATGAATTTGAGGACATCAATTTTTTTTGTTAAACTTTGGTACTATGATAAATTAAAAACGTCCAATTTCCCAGACGTTAGTGGCAATAATATGGACGTGGAAAATAGGACAGCTTTCATATTGAAAAGAGAAACACTTTTATGATTTTATTAAACTTGTTCCATAAAAGTTTCATTTTATTTTGTAAATTTTCGTGATATAAATAAAGTGAGCTTTATTTTTGGGTTGTTGAATCAATTTATTTCATACTGGCCAACCCCGAGGATCCATCCGTGATTTATTTTTCAATAAATTCATTCAAGGCACAAGATATACTTTACTCAAATCCTAGGGGCTCAACAGAGTTGACATAGTGAAGAAATAACACTCAATCGAGAGATAATGGCTACGTGTGAATGATACCCCAGACTTGGATACATGAGGCGTGCGGTCATAGGCTACGTAAGGTGATTTATCTACAATCAGGATTAGGGTGTATTGCCATGATACGGGAGACACCAGCACATGTGGTTAGTTAATTATATTTATTAAACATCAATACATACATTCACCCATACTCACAAACTTCTTCGTTTATAATATAAGTAGTATTTTAAAATTCTTCTTAACTATAGGTGCCTACTGTTTACATACCGACAAACTTGTTGTGTTAAAATAAATTAACAACAAACAATAAAACTATTAACATCTTGAACATGTCTTTAGTGAATAACGCATTGTAGAATGGCTTTTGAATCCATTGATCACATAAATTGAATGTTTTATTTTAGATGCGTGTAGGCACGTAGGGCCAAATACGCACGTTCGTGTGTGCGTGTAGGCATTCCATTGACTGATATCTCGACAAACATCTCTTCAGGCCTAGCACGGGCTAACATTAATAGTTTAACTGATTTCGACAAACACGGCTTTAATGGATTTCTGATAGGTGATAATTAGGTTTATATTTGCAATTTAAATTTCAAGATTTAAATTAAATGAAATTTACATAAAACTATAAAACCTACATTTTTTGCTTTAGAAAGTATGTAAAACAGTCATAGTAGTTGATAAGTAACGTATGTCAATCAATTATCTCCTTCAATAGCAAGAATCAACTCTTCATATCCACGATCCATACTAGAGCCAACCCAGTCGCCGCCGCCGCTCTTTGATCTATGCAGTTGAGTAAATCGAATAACTTTAAAGAATACCACAAAATAATCAATTCTTTTATGCGTCTCATCTCGAAACAATTGTCCATTGTGAAGATTTAATTTAAGCTCTCGTTCCATTGAGTTACGAATAATGGAACGTCTAATGATGATTTAATTTTGATTAACTTCTTGGGTTCGTGTGTCAATCTAATTACATACAGTTTGTGTTTATTTTTTAAACATAGATTGCATTTTAATATCTACATGTAGAATGATGAAAATAAAAGCCCAAATTTAATCTTTGGATGCAATAATGTACCTATACATGAGCTTCTCTTTCAAGCTGTTACATTTCTGGGCCCAGACCAATTATTGAGCTATTTTATATAATTTGTCTAATACATAAAACGAAAAGTCTTTTTTTTTATTCATGATAGGCTTTACGTTTGACCTCAATCTCACCTGATGGTAAGTGACGATGTGGTCTACGCTGAATCACTCTTGCCTAGAAGGAACCTTTCCACTCGTGACTTGAAAACTCCCAGGTTATAGCTTTCCGGAAACACAGACTCATTTTTTTTAAATTATTATTTTTACATTATTAAAGCTTAAATTCACGTTTAACTACTTCACAATGTTAGAAACCTACTCATCATACGCCTAAACTTTCCTAGACTTTTATTTCTATACATGTGCACCTGAATTATATGTGATTTTAACATGTGTGACTGGTATTCAGTGCGTGTAAGAAGTCTTAGCACCTACTGTAAAAACCTTCAGACAGGCGTTTCGACTAATATCTACAAACAACTATAAATACGTCGCCCTTTATTTTCAACATGTTCTAACAAATCAAAGTGACATTTAAACATTCCGAACAAGTCAAGAAGCCGTAAATTTCTCTATTGAAGATTAATGATCGCCCACGAAATGCATTTTTATTGTAATGGGTATCTAAATGGTTGTGCAATATGGTGGCATTATCGGTCGATGTCAAGGATAGATAGCAAACTGATGGAAATTTATCGCCCATCGGTGGGCGCGGCCAAGGATAGGACATACGATCCCTAGACTAGGAGCGGCGCGTTCGAGCTACTGTACAAGTATCTACCTACAGATGTTTGCATTTCACCGGTAAATGGAAGGAACTTCTGTCTGTAAACAAATATATTGTTTTATGTGGTTTTAATAGCACCAAGTTTGCAAATGTCTGGAGGAAAAAGTGAAGAAATTAAATTGAAAATTGATTGAATAAATTATAAAAATCATAGGATTGTGGGGATCGTGACTAAGTGATGACCGAGTAGGATAACAATTTGCAAAGCTGCCGTACCCCATACCCTATTTTTTTAAACTAAATTTTAGCCGGTTTCGTGGATAAGTTCTTAAATACCCATGTTTCATAGTTTTCTTGATTCTATATTCACCAAAATAGACTAAATATCACCTTATTATCGCCATTGCATCAGTGATAATGACGTAAATTTCTTCACACGCTGAAAATCGCTGTATATATTTATACCTCAATCGTTCTATTATAACTGACTGGCTGTTAATTTTATTATAACTATTATATTTCTATGAATACAAGGCGTAGGCGCGTGCGCACGGTACCTAACCCCAATGAGGGCACGATCGATCGCGATGATGTGGGCGAGCACCGTTTCTCGGTAAATGAGCCCTTTGTGCTGTAAATTGATCATGAGGGCCCAACCGATCGCCTTTTGCAATTATTAAAATAAATTGTTTTCTCTCACAGTAGCCACACAGAAGCAGGTAGGTACCTATATATGAGAAGCTACCTATTAATATAGTAAATGTGAAAGTTTCTGGAGATATTTGAATGTTTGTTACTCAATAACAGTTAAACATCTGAAAGGATCTGCTTGAAATTTGGTACAGGGATAGATTTATAGTTCAGAATAATACTTCGGCTACAAATATACAGGCAAAAAATAGCTTCTTACCAACGAGTGTTTAGTAAATTGGTAATAGCGAGACAATGACTTAAACCATCACCTATGTGATATCAGCGATATGTATAATAGCCATTAGCAGGAAAAACAAATTTTTAATATTGCATAGGTACATTAGCTAAACAGGCGTCTGATAGGAAGCGGTTACCGGTAGGTATATAAACATTGACTACATTAAAAATGTCACACTGCACACATGTGTTGTCGAATCAATTGCTCTTTCGAAGGAATGAGCATCTATTTACGTTTTTACTCATTAAAAGGAGAAAAAGAGAAAAGAATTGAGTGACAAATTTGGTGAATACACATATTTATGAACGATATAATGTAAGTATTTTTATAGTCCTTGAAAAAATCACGTTATTATACTATTGACATCGTAAATTTGAAATAAAAAAATTGGGATAAGTACTAAAGAATTATATTCATCAACATTACACAATACTAAGTAGAGTCAGTATTAACTACCTTTTATTGTTGACTGTACTTGTGTTACAGCTCGACCTAAAACAAATTTAAAATGTACAAGTTTATGTATGCCAAGAAAAACTTAAGATAAGGTGGGTAATGTCGCAACATGGAGTAAACAATGAAGTCTTAATTTGTTAAACTTTCCTTCACTCTCTGCTGACGGGGCATCGACCTTTGTTTTCATGTGGGAGGAACAGCGTATGGAGTACTATTCCGAAAGATCAGAATGAGGACTTATTTGGGTTCTTAACCGACTACATAAGAGGTTCTCTGCTACTCATACGTTTTCTTGCACGTGATTTTTTTGAGAAGGAACCGCTACAATTTTTTGTGTTATCTTTCGCTCTGGTTGAAAATGGATGAAATTACTCTTCTCCAAAAATGTGTGCCTACATCTTGGTTTTCAAATTACACCAGTGAAGAAGCTATTATTATTGGGAATAAGTTGCTTCAGAAAAAATTTTCTACCAAATAATTAATCATAGTGTATGAATTATTAAGTACCTACATAGGAATGAACTTACCTATTTACTTTTACCTTAAAAATATTTTTTTTTCGGATACCAATTAAATGTGCTATTTATGTACCTATTTACCTATTTTAAAATGGCTAAATGCATTTACAATTCAAATTACATTTCCAATTCAATATAATTTCGTTTGCATTTCCGTAATGTCTTTTGGTTCTAAGTAACCCGTTTAATTCGGTCAACTGAGTACGCATCGGGGTTAGCAATGATTTATCTTCATTTAAATGCATAAAGGCATGTTAGTAGACGCATCTACTAAGTACAATCACAGGGACCGCAGCCCGTGACCAATGTTAAATTGAATATAAATCGGTTATTTGCGATCGAACGATCAGACCATAGATCTGTTACAAATAGAGTAGGCACGTGTGATAATACGAATGATTACAGAATATCAGTACATCATCAATATCTTAGCATTGTTCACAGTTGCATCTGAGGCTTTCACCTCGGAGCCCGGGTTCTGCTTACTCCTTCTTCTCCTTTTTATTTAGACTGTACCGCTTTTAAGGGAGCTAGTGTAATTTGTACTTCCAAACCCGAGAGGAAAACCTGCGCCAGAATTCTTCTTTCAATCAGCAATTGTACCGGCCTGCAGGTGAGTTTGATTTGGTCCTGTCGGTCTGTGTAAGTCTTAGTGGGTGACGTCGTTTCATGCGTATATCGACTTGAATCACAGCTAGAGTAGGGAGCACGTCTATAAGTTTTCTAATATCTAGAAATAATTTAAAAAAAAAGTATCTATTGTTTTATCCGCATTTCAAGGCCAAACAACCCAATGTCATCAGTATTATTTACGCAAATCACGCACTTAATGAAGCTTTCCTTCTCTATCGGTACTAATGCTATGGCTTAACACGCGCCTCAAATCGATTCGAACCAAAATGATCGATCGATCGGATATCTTTTTGAATCTATTATGCGTATAAAATTTCGTAATTGTACTTCACATGGGCACATTGACATTTAAGATTAATTATAGAAATAGAGAAATAATATAGATATCAATCGATGTTTAGGACTGCATCATTAGTCACATGGTCGTAAATGCGAAGGTTGATAGTAAAGTTGTAAGTTCGATTCTTGGATGTTTTGATAACAGTAAAAACTAAAATATAGCAGCGATAACTTTTGGTCTCTCTTTATTACTAAAATAAAACAACTCGATTGTGGTTATCTGCCCAACTGATTTATTTTAACTACTCAATTGACAAACATAACAATACTGCTCTCAATCAGAAAAGTACTAGTTAAGTACGGTTCTATGCCATTTTTTTATTTTGTCTTTGCAACGAACAATATCCAATATTACATGCTTTGCTCAGCACGAAAATTGAACCCGGTATATCATATACAGCTATCGTATTCATAATCACTGCGCCATCGAGACAGTCTGCATTTAGTCTGCTGCTAACTTCCTATCAATTATCACTATCTATGAAATAGCTATGATGAAAATGAATCGTGGTGACGATAGATCTAAGTACATACATCTCGTACTATCGGAGTGCAGAGAACGTTGCAATGTTAACTGGCCTTATCGGGAAAACAATGAATGTTCCACAGGCATTACTATGCAAATGTCCCGCCTCTAATTAAGCCATGACTAGCTCCGTAAGGGATCGACTCTGTAATTACTTACGCCAGCATAATCCTGTACATCACATGTTTATTTATAGCTTTGATGTTAAGTGTAGTTTTTTTTAAATTATATTAAATAATTTGCATTTATAGTCATTTTATGATGACTAGTCTGTAGTTTGATATTTAAATTAAGTTGTTTTATTACAATTAACTTAGTTTTATGGATTGTATAACTAGCGGCAATAGATAAACAGACGGTGGCGTAATTGCACTCACAATAAGGTTACGGTTTTGAACCATTCAGCCTACCAACCACTCTTAACACAAACTATTTTACTAAGCTCGAGCGTTTGTTTACAAATTAAAGAATAACTAAATTTTTAAAATGGAAGAATTCATATTGGACACCTGCCCTAATGTAGTATTAATATTATGGTGTAACCACACTTCGCCATTCGCTATTCGTCTTTATTTACGTGTATAAATCGAAGTAGGGAGGGGTTTATTCGTGTATATTTGCTTTATTTGCTCGAATTTTCACATTGGTCACTCTTCTATGATGAATTGTAGAAGGTTTAAATAATTATCTATAAGAATTTCCTCAAACACAATATAGGCGAATAGCGAATAGCGAAGTGTGGTTCCACCATTATAGGAGTATTTATTTTTTTATTTTAATAAATAGTCCTATAAATTACCCGGTATTGACTTAAATAATTAAATAGATAGGTACTCCTATAAATGACCCTGGGTCTTGTCCTGAATTTGTCCTTTTCTATTTTTTTAAGGTAGCAAAGAACAAGTTCTCGAACCAAAGTAATTTATAATAATTTGAAAATTCTCTTAATTGAATTGTATGCATCATCTAGCCTAAGCAGTCGTCAACTCAATGCGTCGTCATTAAATCACGATAATGATGTAATGAATGCCCACAAATGCACTGTAATCTACTGTAATCATATTCGTCTCGTTACCCCTCATTCTCAATGGACGATGACGGCTTTCGACTTCATTTCTTTGATTCAAAATGTGAGGATAATTTAATGACAGTTGTCCGTTTCGTTTGAGCCACTATCGTTTTTATTATATCCTTCATGAGATGCGGTAGTATATCAGTGGATATTTATTGAGCTGTTTACAACTTTTAATCAATTTGAAAGTAAAGGGTCAAAGTTACAGATAAAACAATATAATTACAACTCAATACCTTCAGATTTTATTCGTCAAACAAGCATCTGGTTTCGTTACGTTTTGACATATTTGAACTAATCGTTTTTAGCCCCATTATTGAATACATAGGTACCTAAACATTTCCTTTCGTAGGTAACCTTTTATTGTCCAAACATTTAGTACTTAGTCCAACCGCTATGAAATTTATTAAAATGACGAACTTGGTAACATACTTAACAAAGTTTTGTGTTTGTTACAGGTTATTGGTCGGTGCGCCTTTGGGGAAAAACCTTCAGCCGAACACAACGAAATCTGGCGCGCTGTGGAAATGTTCCGTGAATCCTGCACCAAATGACTGCATACAAATCATTACAGACGGCAAAAGGAGTGAGTAAACCGTTGATCAATTGGCTATAAGAGTTCACTACCTACCTTGCAAGACTCTATAATATGCATTGAACTCATTGACTTCTTTCAACTGAGATGTTTCATTGCATTTTAGATACAACATTTTCTCCACTGATTTCCTCATCAAGGCGAATGATTCAAATACGAGTGTATCTATATATACCTATTTCGTTTAGGTAATAGAAATAGTTTAGATTTTAGAATGTGTTAATTCGTTACAATTTAGATTGTTCAATCGTATACGTACTCGTAGTTATCACAAAGTGTGAAATTCACATTAGATGAACAATTTGTCAAATACACAATCTAGATTTCAAGATATGGTAGTTAGGAGTAGCGACACTGGCAAGTAGAACTTGAGTTTTCACAATAGAAATGTAAGTAAACTGAAGGAATTGCTGGAACACATCGATACTCCAACAATAAATTCGATACAATATCGATATAAATTTAACTAAAATGTTGTCTTTTGTCGGTGGTGCCCCAAACAGCGAAGTACGGCAAGATAAACAAGAGTAAGTGAGCTGTGGTCTCAACCTCCTTTTATTCTTAATCATTTTGCTCTTCGACTAATCGACTAATCGCTGTATTTGTAATTTTTGATTTACTAATCGTCAATTATCTGCTCAAGTTCCAGCTGGACCGTCATTAATGTTACTGCAACGCATGAACATCACTAACTTAATCGTTTGAATTTTATTTTGCGACACATCACATCTATAAAACGTATTAAAGGATATATTTTCTGTCATGGACATAAAATTATGAATAACGTAGTGAGTACTTAAATTATCCTCGGAGAGAAAATATGTCCTACACTAATATAAAAGCACTAACTGCTTGCAATAGCACCCAATCACTTGCTTAAGCTATGCAGTACTTTAGAAAGTACAGTCATATGTAAGTAATATTTGTTAATGTAGTGAGTACATACAGACCGTTATTCAAAGTAGATTAAGTTTAAGAAGCTTAAAATAAACTCGTACGAAAGTATATTTGGATTAGATTTCGGACTTAATGAGTATAGAGCTTTTTAGAAATGTAAATAGCGCTTCGTAAAAAGTAGGTTGTACAGTTTTCCATTAAACGGTTAATCACACGAATATTAATGTTTACATTAAATTGACACCGGATTAACTTGTAACACGAAATTAAAGGTGACTGGCAATAATATCTAAACTTTAGTTACTAAACTATCACATTCGAACACTAAATGTGCGAAAAAAGAAATGCACTACAAAATTCTAATAAATTAATCTAGTCAAAACCAATCTATGTCTGGTTTTGCGTAATAAATCGTCTAACAAAAAGACTACAAGTAACGCTGGGCCAAATAACTTACATATTAATAAATAATTTAACATACGTAGTCTTCGATAACGTCTATTAACCTGAGACCACATGTTTGAGCCGTATCTTCACGTTGATTATCAGATTGATTCATTACAGGTTGCAGGAGTATTTCGTCACCGTAGTACAGACACGCCTTTGATTTTTTCACTTTGACACTTTTAGTATCGAAAGAAACTTAACCCATTAGCACATCTCCACCAGCTAATTATAGTAGTCTTTACCTTAATGAAACCAGACTGTGGTTGCGTGTGGTTTTGCTCGTTAACGATACCGAAAGTTTCAAGATCAAAATTTATGTTCACTATATAATCGATGCAATACGTAAACAGATTTGTTACCATGTAAGGGATGCATGTTTTATGAGAAATGCTATGTTCTATGATATGCACGATATTTGTGCAGCGTGATACATGATGTATCATTTTGCAAGATTACTTTGCTGTTAGATTGAGGACTCTGTTCTTGCATTACACACGCCTGGTTGCAATGCTTTGCATTTGCCGAGATATATTCACCGTTTCAATTTTTTTGGGATTGAGTTTGATCGACTGTTTTGAAGCGAAAGCAACATCAACACTAAGTTGCACTTGTTTGATGCATTTTATTTTGAAGTATTAATTCACTATTAATTATGTAATTTGGGTTGAGTTTTATAACATGGTGTTAAATATTGAAATAATAATTCAACAATTTAATTCCGTATTTGTGTCTAATTAAGCTTTTACACAAAAGTTGTGCTAAATATCTGTAATCGTAATCCATATGAAGTAACATATGTGATTAAGCCTTTATTAAATTTATTTCATTTGCTGAAATTCAACCAATGCTTCCTAACAGCCAACAGCTCGATTGAGAATGAGATGTACTAATTATTTGAAAATGTATAGATTTGGATTCTGATCATCTGGCTGCTCCTTACTCGGATGAGATTAAGGAAGGTCAATGGCTCGGAGTATCAGTGAGGAGTCAAGGTCCCGGGAAAAAGGCTGCAGTTTGTGCACACAGGTGCGTATATATCAATGTTAGCTTCAAGTACACAATATCATTCTTTGTGGACAACTACACGTGATTCATCAGAAAGAGACACATGCATTATAATTGATTTTGGTCTATTTTAGCCTCAGTAAGCAGTTTGGTAGAATACAACAATAATTCATCTCAGTTTCATGTTTTCTTTGCGTACTTTATGATCCGATGTCGTGCCGCTCCTTTGATCTCGCGGCGCTTAGAAACTTTTACGAGTATTCTACGTAAATTACATAAGTACCATTTAAATAGAATTGATCAGAAGCTGCAAGTGTCCGAATACTGACATTTAATGTATAAATATTTCAGGTACATCCGGATGCAAGGAGAGTTGCAATTTGGTCAGGGATTATGTTACACTCTCAGCAATGAACTGCAACTCGTCGATGTCGTGGAGCCTTGCAGAGGACGATCTGTTATAAGGTATTATTAATTATGTTCATAGGAGAAATAAAATGTTATAGGTAGACGAAAAGATCCAAAAATAACTATTCAAGTAGGTATAATAATCAAAGCTTTTAAAGGGAAAGTTTGAATTTTGAATATTATTATTATTTATGGAGCAGGAGCATGATTTAATATTAATAAAATCAGATATTAAAAAAAAATCCATTTACATTTACAATGTAGGCACCAAAGAATCAACTGAGACCTCCTATTATTCACTTTTTCAGAGAACATGAAGAGTATGGGCTTTGTCAAGTCGGAACCAGCAGCTCGCTGTTGGAGGACGACACTTTAATCATGGGCAGTCCAGGACCATACGCTTGGAGAGGCACTATCTTTGCCCAGGACACCAGTGATGATGTATTCGAGAGAGATAGTGTGGTATACATGGCGCCTGTCCAAGATGGCGTTAGTCCCGTCGAAAAGTATAGCTATTTAGGTAAGTTGGATTACATCTTATTATCTGCTGTATTTAAATGAGGCCAGCAATTACGGTCTAATTTAATTTGGTTTTATGTTTTCTTTCGATATCAAGATCGAAGATCAATAGGATGTGTAAACTTATCTTAATCTACTTAAGTGCAACCAATTTATTGTGCCTACTAGTACATTATGATATGGTTGTGGAAACTACTCAAAAAAAATGTATGTAGTTTGACTCAAAAAAAAACCACAAAACAACCTTCGACGGAGGCTTGTTCGTCGGTCAGCAGGTATGTTGGTAGGGTTTATTAATAATAATACAATAATGTAGGAAGCAATGCCTACGAAAGATGATTTTGGAAAAATAAAAAGATTTTTTAGCCAATTTGTATTCTACGTTCTAGGTATGTCAGTGACCAGCGGTAACTTCTTCAGTAATAAACCATCTTACGTGGCTGGTGCACCGCGTTCTACCGGCATTGGCCAAGTGGTGATCTTCAGTAAGCTTGCCACAGAAGACTGGGGCAGAACCGATCTGGATATCCTCAATTGCTCTCTTATTTTGAAGGGCGAACAGTTTGGCTCCAATTTTGGATATGAAGTAGCAAGTGCAGATGTTAATGGAGATAGGTAAGAAGATATTTATTTACATAACATAACATAACATAACATAAACTTACGCCTATATCCCCGAAGGGGTAGGCAGAGGTGCTAGCACCCACATTTCGCCAGTTTATGTTTAGGTCCCAATGTAATTTTTTTTTACCAAGAACCTTTAATATTCTCCAAGTTGCAATTATTTATGTATGAAAGGAGAATGTTTAAATGGTATTTAAATATGCCAGATAGCAACTTCCCTATTTCTGCACCATATCCGAAAGTCTAAATACTGCTACTTGAAGAGCCCATTGCTTGTGTCTCCATTTCCGCTGACTTTAAAACGTTCGTTTAATTTCCTTCTTTTTATTAACTAATCATTTCAAATTTTCTTTTTTCTTAGTTTGCCAGACTTACTAGTTGGAGCTCCTTTCTACTTTTCCCGCGACGTGGGCGGAGCAGTTTACTTGTACCTTAATATAAATCAAAGCCTACCGCTAAAATACAATGTCAAACTAACTGGAAAACAAGAGTCCCAATTCGGCATCGCAATTGCCAACGCTGGAGACTTGAACAAAGATGGATGTCAAGATATAGCTATAGGCAGTCCTTATGAAGGAAATGGAGTAGTATATATCTACATGGGTGACAGAGAGAAGGGTTTGAACTCAAAGCCTGATCAAGTGATAACCGCTGAGGCGTTGCCGGTCGTAATGAAAACTTTCGGCTACGCGTTGTCTGGTGGTGTCGACTTGGATGCCAATGGATATCCTGATTTATTAGTGGGCGCCTACGAAAATGTAAGTTTATTGTACCTGAAGATAATATTTGCTTGTCACATATGCAGACAAGTTATTAAGATGACGTCATATGAACTTTAGACAACAAATTTTAACTTTGAATTTAACTACATCTGCGATCACATCATTTATGACTTACATCCAACTCAGCTGCTGCTAATAATTTTCTTGATATATTAATATACGGCAGGATTTGGGCATGCCAAAACAACAGCTTGAGACGTCAGGATTGCATCCCTAAATCTCGAATTAATATATGTTTCTAGAAAAGATAACTCCAGACGGAATAGGCTGATTTTAAATGACCATAATGATGTTTTTTTTTTAAATTTCAGAGTAGCGTCGCTTTAATACGAACACGACCGATAATCGACATTAAAACGTCTATCCGACCATCGAACACAATCATAAACATCGATCCAACGAAACAAGGCTGCGAAAAGGATCCCAGTTCCATGTACACTTGCTTCCACTTCCAAGCATGCTGTATCATCGAGTCCTTAGTCAAAACAGCTCAAACTAACAAACATCAACTTAATTATGTTATTGAAGCAGAAACTTTCCCCGGCGGAAGAAAATATTCGAGAGTTTTCTTCGATTCTGAGAAGAACAATATTGTAAATAGGACAATTATGGTTGGGAAAGATCTAGAAGATTGCAGAGAGCATATTGTTTACTTGAAGAATAATACTAGAGATATACAGACGCCTATCAAGGTAATTCACTTACAATTTTCCTTATATTTTGAGAAGTAATCCTAAGTGAAATTAATTATTAACTTCGTGATAGTAGGTATAGTATAGTTATATAGGCTTTACTTTCTTATACCGGCCGTCGATTTAAGGGCTGGGAGTGGGTGGGGTGGGCGGGGGGGAGTGTGTAGACCCCCTCCTGTGAAGGAAAAAGCGCGGAAGCCCCCCCGATTTTTTTTCATATTCTAACCTAAAAAAAAGACAAAACACCAGGATCCAACTTTTGTAGGTTAGGTTATGTTAGAACTGTGACTACAACAACGCACGAGCCGAGCGAGCGAAGCGAGCGTGCCGCGGCAGCGGCCGGCGAAGTGCCACAAATTAAACTTTCGCACTAACGTGCTTCGCGGTGGAAAACATTCTAAATAATGGGTATCCCCATACCCCGACTCGGATAGATTAGGTTAGGGTTATTTTTTTTTTCAAACCACTTAGAAATCTAGAATAAAAAAAAGGGGGAGCGTCCGCGATGTTTGCCGCCCACGAGTGGCTAAGTTAATTTTTATGCATTTTTTAATTATATTACGTATTATAATGTATATAACATTTTTAACACCCCAACTCGGATAGATTAGGTTAGGGTTATTTTTTTTTTCAAACCACCAATAAATCTAGAATATAAAAAAAGGTCCGCGCTTTTTCCTTCACAGGGAGGGTTCTACACCCCCTCCCCCTTCACTCCCAGCCCTTAAATCGTTCAAACCACCAAGAAATCTTGTTTTTTACGAAAGTTAGGTTAGAATATTAAAAAAATCGTATCTCAAAAAGGGGGGGCTTCCGCACTTTTTCCTTCACAGGGGGATGTCTACACCCCTCCCCCTCCTCCCCCCCCCCCCACTCCCAGCCCTTAAATCGACGGCCGGTATAGGAAAGCTTAACCGTTATATATTTTGATACCTGTCTGTATTGGCTATGGATATCAACAGTAAGTACTTAAATAAAATCCTTGTTTTCTGTCGACAGTTTCAGTTAACATACACACTGATTCATGCCGAACCTCGGTACTCACCGCAAGGCACAATGCCTGATATAGAACAGTATCCAGTTCTAAATGCAACTGCCACCAACATGTTTAGCGCCAACTTCTTAAATGATTGCGGGGCGGATGGTGTTTGTGTCAGCGACCTGGTGGTGGACCCTAAGCTGTTATTACCTTTGAGTAAGTGTACTGAAGTCCAATGCTCGTCTTTTATATTCCTCTCTATTGCATGTCCTTCCCCTTGTTGTATTCAACTCGATGTTGGATTTGCCAATAAGTTCTAAATGGCCGTTGCCTAAGGATACCTTGGCCTAGGAGCTGCATATTGCCAAGGCACTCACTGATATTTGCACTCGTTGATGATATGTACATCCTACGTATCCATGTCAATAGGTGGAAAGTTGTAAGCACTTCCCGTCGAAGCCATCATTTTTCACATATTATCAGGCATCTTAGTTCCTATCAGATTAAACTGTCCGTGGTATTGGCTCCATCGCAAATCAAGGAGCGTGCTGTGTATTTTACTGAGGAGTGAGTTGAGACTGAACACTTTATAGAAAGTCAGATGAATAAAAATCGAGAGTAAATCTTACCTTCTCGTTACGGTAAATACTTCGTAAGGCAAAAAGTTTGCAGAATTAAATATAAATCTATATTACAGCAAAAGACAACAAGACTTATGCGCTAACTTTGGGCCAAGAAGAAGAAATCAGGTTATCGATACCAGTGGACAATTACGGAGAATCTGCCTATGAAGCACAGTTGTTTGTGAATCATCCTTCAAATCTGCATTACATCGCTGTTAACATAAGCGTAAGTATAGAAATGAAACCATGATTGCTATTTAAGAATCTATATTCGATTAGAAGATAATCCAGGTTCGATTCAGTCCATTTGTGTATAAAATTACACTTGTTACAGCCATTTTTATTGTTTCGACCTTCAGGCACTTTTCGTGACTCTTACTATGGCTGCATAATACAAAACATTATTTTGTCTGACCTTGGAAACGAACCTGGGACCAATTGCACTCTCTGTCACTGCATCACTAAGGCATTTATTAACACTACTTCATTACTCTTGGTATTTGCAGGATAAGCACGTAATTTGTACGAGTCTGAGCAAGACGACTGTCACATGTATGCTTGAGAATCCATTCAGAAAACAAGCGGAAGGGTCACCTCCGATAACAATGCGGTTTGATGCGCGAGCTCTTGAAGACAATGACCAGTCAGTATTATTCACTGTATGGGCAAACTCCACGTCGAAGGAGCTGCATCGCGGGAAGAAGCCAGTGGAAGTTAAGGCTCTAGTGATTAAAAATGCTGAGCTACTTATTAAGGGGTAAGAAACTTACAAAAAATATTTGTATGAAAATTTACAAATATTGAAATAGCATAACAGATTATATTGCAGAAGTCCTTAACTATGGCTAAAAATAACGTAAAATAAATCGTAGTAGAAGTCGCGTAAATTCTCGACCATACTTAATTAAAAATAATAAAATAAATAAAAACATTAAAAAAAAATATGGTTAAGAACCATTTCTGGCTATCAAACAAAAAACATCGGCATCAAAATCTGTTCATCCGTTCGGGAGCACGATAGAGATACGTCAAACTTATAATCGATTTCAGGAATCTCTTTAACAGTAGGTACCTAGTTAATTTAATAACTGTCCCTTTCCAGTGTGGCGCGCCCAGAACAAGTCTTCTATGGAGGTGATATCAAGGGAGAATCCGCTATGCAATACTTTGATGATATTGGTACTAGAGTTGTACACACTTATCAGGTACACGTAAATTTGATTTGCAACTATTATTACATAATTTATACGGGGTGGAATTTTATTTACTGAAAGGATCACATTCTTCCTTCTATATTTATCACTTTTTAGTTAACCTTAGGCTAATTAGGTATCACTCGAATGTAACTATTGAATATTGCTAATTTTCAAGTACGTAATACTAGTCTGTTTACGTTCTAGGTATTCAACGAAGGTCCATGGCACGTGTCATCAGTTCAGGTGATTATCCAATGGCCGCATCAGCTCGCATCTGAAGGGTCGCAAGGCAAATGGTTGTTGTATCCTGAAGACGTACCCACTGTTGACGGAGAGGCTGGTAAGTTTGATGAAAATACCTATCACTGATTGCCTCTCAGTAGGTACCGATGGATCGAATCTTATTTAAAGAACATTAAAGGAATCAAAAAATATAATGGCTATATTCGATATAATCCAATGAATATTTTATGAACATTGGGTATATTTCTTTTCATTTCAGATCAAAATGGGGCGTGCTTTGCAGGAGAGACTAACCCACTAAACTTAACTGCTCGTCCTGGCGCTCCTGAACCATATCTTGAAAACTTAGAAATGGATCCGTTCCTTTCATTGGGCAAGCTTAGCGTTAGCTCCAATGAGAAGTCACATAACGAGACTAGGAGGAAGTTCATCGAGTACAGTAGCAGTAATAAAGTGAGACGAAAAAGAGACGAAGATGCTGTAAAAGCTGAGGCATTGACTGTCAGGAAACATGTCGTTAGTTTGGTAAGCACGTTTTTGACATTAGACTCCAGCATCTAATCACTGGTTAATTCAGGATTTGGACATACTCGTTCACTCGTACTACGAGTTAAATGATAAAATAAAAGTAATAAAGCAAATTAAATATGTCTATAGAAATCACAAATATAGCATCGCTGAAGACATTAATTTTAAATACATAATAGACTTTTTTAAATCCTAATTATTTCTCCTAGAATAAGTTAGTCTATCAGTCTCATAATTTGGCAATATACTGCAATAACACTATTTATTATATTTACTAGGTTTATTTGCCTTAATAGAGCCATAGAAAAATTTCACATTTATTATCAAGATAATGTCTTCTTTCAGAATTGCCAACAGAAGACGGCAAAATGTATTCAGTTCCAATGCGTAATATACAAATTAGGTCGTATGAAGACGAGCACGATTAGTGTCCGCGCCAGGCTCTGGAACAGTACGCTGGTCGAGGAGTTCTCCAGAGCTGCGAGGGTCGATATTGCATCAACAGCGTATATCAGCATTCCTGCTGATTTCAATATACACCAGAACAAGCAATATGACGATAAAACCACGGTTAGTCCTTATTTTTCACCTCGAAACGTCCCCAATTGTATCCAAGGTTTTCACATTGGAACCCGGTGTCCGCTTTGTAATACATGGATGTTTAAAAATGTAAACATCCATTTTTAAAATGTTATAAGACTTTTTACTTTTATAATTCTTTAATTTCTTATTGTATGTGTACAGGTGGAGACGGTCGCATATCCAGATTTGAAGATAAGTGAACCAACAGAAGTACCTCTGTGGGTGATCATAATCTCAGTGATAGTGGGGCTCATAGTGCTAATACTACTTATCATTGCATTATGGAAGCTAGGCTTCTTCAAGCGAAGTCGGCCGGACCCTACACTCTCCGGTAACTTGGAGAAGAACAATCACGAATCAAGCCCTTTCATAGGCAGGGACAGAAATAGTGTTCGATAGCCCATAAGTAACTTTTATAGTGCGGACAGTGCCTTTGGTGGCTCATTTGCTACAAAAGTCTAAATGAACTACAGGCATTCGTTAAGCCCAAAGCAGATTAAGAAGAGCCTGCGCGTTGTTAGCACACTTCGATCGCAGAGTTGATAGCCGAGTAGCCGTTGGGTGTGTTTGTAGTGCAGTGCCATGACATCTAGGCCGAAATTAAGTTTGCCCCAAACGAATATGTGGCTATTAATACTATAAAATTTACAGCGGATAAAAGTCTGCAAAGGACTAAAGTTCGACTTTTTGTTGGCCTTTATAGTGCACAAGTATTTAGTCTGTAATATCTCTAACTGTGATGTCTTCTTAAAGGAAAAATTGTGTAGTGATGTTCTAAAGTAACGGTTCTATTATATTTTGTTGAGCACGGACATTTTGTTTATTATATTGCATTTCTTTAGTGTGTAATGTAGACATGATTGTTTGTTTATTATAGGGTGGAAATGATAAAATGTGGTCACTGTGGTCAGTGATATTTTTTCTTGTAATGCTAGGACGAATCGTACTTGTTTTCACCTTGACGTCCATGCAATGTTGATTTGATGTATACATACATGGAATAAATATTTTTTCTCAAATAAAAACTAACAGAGAGCTCCTGCCACGATGAGTTGACGTAATAATGTTTGATTTCTTATCACCGAAATTTTAGTAGGTAACTAAATTGTTTAATTTAAAATTAATTAATCATTATTACTACCAAATGAGTACCAAACAAGTACCTAGACATTATTACATGTGGTCTTCAGTTGAACAAAAAAAATATCTGATCTGATCATGTTTATGGTTTCCACATTATAGTGGTTTTGATGAATGGCGGTTCTCAGACCTGGTGAAAATAAGTCAGTCGAGTCGAACATTTTTAAATAACAATTAACTTTCAGTTTATATTTTAATACCTACTTATTTATATAAAAATATTTTACCTACCTATATTTTGTTATAATTTGATATTATACTTTCTTTAATGTTTTCTATATTGATCGTCACGCGATGAGGCTTAAGTAGAGCTGTGACTATTTTTGCCAGGTTTGTGTTGTTTTATTTTTCTGTATATACGTACATATTATTTATGAATAGTTTAAATGTCTACTTAATTTGACTAGATGTACATCTAGTCACAAATTGTAATAATGTTAAACTGTAGGTATAGGTATTACAAGTTGCGTAGGTACTGTCTGTAATATATGAAATGAAAATTAGTCATCCTTGTTTTGAAAATGCGATAAATTTATCAATTAGACATTAAATGTTATTTTTTTGATAGTACGCAAATTATATAATGCATTTTGACGTGTCATTTGTAGTGTGATATTTCGTACAACATATTATACAAAATGTTATAATACCTATCTAATTCAACCTGACACACGAGTTGAGGAATTAAAAAAAAGTTGAGTACTTAAATAATTTTAATGTTTTGTATTTACAATTTACAGTCATAACTTCATGCTTCACTATGAAACACATAAATTATTCAATATACAAATGATTATCTAAAATGAATTTGTTATTAAATAAGTATATAATTATAAGTATTGTAAATATAATAGTTTCCATGTCATTAGATTTTTTACTAAATTTTCTATTTGCAAGTAGAGGCATACATTTACACATTTTTTATACAATTGCCCAGTATCACTGCCAAGGAACTTATCATCACTTAGTACTTTATATTTTTTAAAATAAATTTTGACCACCTAAATAACACTGGTTGTGATTATTTCTGTTATTATTAAAACTGCATATTGATAAAGGTAAACTAATTTAAAATGACGGAGAGCTTTATATCACGTTTCACGTATAAACGTGAAATATTTATTGTCATTACCGCGTGCTTTTAGATTAACCATTATGATAATTAGATTGATAAAAACTGAAATCGCGAGCTTCGCCTTAAAAAACTATTCTGACAGGGCGACATTAACGCGCTAAAAAGCTCCGTTATTTTAGATTAGGTCTTCTACTTAATAGTACATAGGTTGAATAAAATTGTGCCATTTTGAGAGCTTTTTATTTCGAAATTAACCATAACCCTCTTATATACATCATCATCATTGCTTTTTGTGATAAACGAGTAAAATTATGATCGATTTCCTAAGGTTTGCATAGTAAGTATCTCACTTATGTACCTGTCAGATTGTCTAAATCTCCATAACGGCGTACTGTCCATCTTATAGGAATTCCTGAAGTCACAAACTCCCTTTTGGCTTTGCAAATACATATTAATATATGTAATATGTCATGGTAAGTCTCCTAATGAGCACACTCTATTGATCCAACTATCTACATTCCACATACATTAAGCCTTTGCGGGAGAAACTGTCATCTGACAGAAATAAATTTGAAGCACATCACAGAAATAACTTTTACAAAAAAAGGAAAATAAGAAGTAATTTCTACAAGAACAGCAAACTTTAGCTGATGATGCTTAGATACTGACAATAAGTCCTACCTACCTACGTAATCATTGCCATATTATTATATCTGATGCAGAAGAAGCTAAAAAAAGTAGTTAGTATAATTACCTTGGTTACACACAGAATATAATATTATTTCAAATTGCGTAAGGTCAGTAAGTAGGTATAGTAAGCATTTGACTGGCGACACTAGGGTATATGAGTGTGGCATGGCAATTCGTCGTATTACAACTTTGCACCTTTAACTATTGTAGGCGTCCAGCACCAGTGGGATACTACCACGACAAAAAGAAAGAAAGTTAATCAAGCCGATGGATGGTTTTCACTCTAGTCTTGATATTTGTAACTATTTATTTTTTTACGATAACTATTTATTTTAACGCGATAAATAATTTACACATACATTAACTTATTAGACGACTAGATTTCAAGCACCATTAGCGAGGCTTGTAGTAACTGTTGTGCGATGAAGGTAACTTCTGAAACATTTTCAATAAAGAGGTAAGGGTTAGAGAATATCCATAGTAACAAAGACGATAGTTATCTATCGTCTTTGATAGTAATAATATTTACCTATTAGAACAAATATTAACTTTGGGTCCAGACTCAATCGGTTGCAACAGATACCTATTCCTAACTATTTTTAATATTAAATAAGGAACTTACATCTTTTTTGACAATGGTGCAGCAAAAAGTGCACAGAGATTTATCGCCATCACCTACAATAGTTTTCTGAAGGCATGGTTGTTCCATTTCCCCTGTAACATAGAATAATATCATTATTATTATATCATCTGCATGTTTACGTTACGCTAATTTCTTCTAAACCACACAAAAGATTTTCATTTGTTTTTTCGCTAAAATTTACATAGTTTTTTTTTGAAGTTTTCTAAGTACGAGTATTCATAAATAGGCTTATAAGAAGGCATAAATAGACATAAAAATAACTAAATCGGCACCACCTACTTGCGATCAAATAATATAGCTAGTTGGGTAAATGTGGGCGTTAATATGACTCTGCCTATACGTTCGAGGATATAACGTCGATATAACAAAATAATCGTGTCATCAAATGGAATCAGGGTATAAAATTGTATTTTTTAATAGTCGTAGAGGAGGCATCCTATAGTAGAGGGCCCTATTACATATGTGCCTAGCCGCTTAGGGCTTCTCATATGAGTAGGTATATTTATAGGTAGGTAGTAGTGTAGGTAGGTATAAAGGTTGTGTAATCATCATAACGATGTCACATATTAAAGCTTTTCTTGCCCATAAAATGTAGATATGAATCAATAAGGCAGGTAAATGACGCGTTTGGCAGTGGGCGAAAGGAAAGGGGGTTCTACCTTATCTAGCACACAACACCATTGTCCTTACCTTGCACGGCGTATACATGGCTCAGTTACAATTATCAACAGTTTAAGTATTATTTGATTAGGAAATGTTTCCAAATCAATTCTTGTATAAACAACAACATTCAAATTTGGAAACGAAATAGTGCTTCTACATTGCGTCAGCCTGATGTTACAAATCGATTGATGATTTAAAAAATAATTCTATGGCATAAGATAGATAAAAAAAGCTGCAACAAATATTGTTCTATGCCCAGAAATTATTAAGCGGTAACTTTAAAAATAAATGCATCAACGATTACTGAAAAATATATAACTTTTGCTCGCAGATTCATTTGCGTACGACAAGCGTACCTCACTTCCGTCTTCCCTCTCGTAGTGAGATTGAATATTTGCACAGAACAAAGAAAAATCCTTGTCTGCCACCTAAGTAGTATAAAAAAAAACCTAAAATAACAAAATAAATGCTTTTGTGTTTTTGTAACTATCGATTCCATATTCTACGGGAATGATAATCCAAAATCGATTAGATTCATTTTCGATTATACTATATGGGGTACTCTACTTAGAGTTGTCAAAATTAACATTTTAGTTAAGTTTGTGAAAATGTACAACAGAATCGACACCATGGGGGTCGATTCTAGTGTTGTCCGTATTTTGAGTTAAGTTAATTTCATCCTTACCATTGTTATATTTAAGGACTGATTTGCAATACCATACAATAATTTTAGACATCTATTGGTGTATAGCAAAACTATAATGTACATTGATTTTGCTATTGACCGCTAGATGGGGTATTTGTGATAAATAAATTTGTGCTCTATTTCAACGTGTCTTAAACATAATTTTGTTGTATATTAGGTTAAAATGGGGGCAGATTTGATGGTACTCTGTAAACATCATTGAAGTTTATACCTTGTCATAACCTGCTTTAAATTCATTTTCAGTAAAAAAAGGTGTGTAGTTCTGCTCTTCTTATATTTTAAGGTAAAATGTATGCAACCAATAAGACGTCCTATAAGTCTGTGTGAGTGTATTTTTTGGCGACAGCTATTCCTTTGTATTTTTACTTAATTACTACTTCTATGGTTTTTTAATGTTCTGTGAATATTTGTATATAGTCAAAGTTGAATAGGTACCTATAGTACATAAATTACTCGATCTATATAATAAAGTCGATATCAATTATAATGAGGAACAAATAAAAATCCGAACTGAATATACAATGCGGAGGTCACTTAAGTCCGGCGTTTGAGATTAAACAAATCGCTCTTGTTGCATCACATTACAATTAGCCTCGGCCCAACTATTTCTTATGTAGTTTAAAATTCGAAGTTCTTAAATACCGGATCTGCAGCTGTTATGCGAAAAGGAGTTTAATTATACCTGTATAAAGTTGATTGTCGAGATGCGTGATGTAGCTGCCGGCGAGACGAAGGATCTCGATCTTACTAAGCTTCCTGTCAGGCGGCTCCGTGGGGATGAGCAGACGCAGCGTGTTGAACGCCATGTTCACGCTGCTTGGAAATACAAACAGTATTTTGATAACAATTCTATTGATAATATTACTCTGTTGATAGGTTGTGTATACGAAAAGTTTATTTAAGATTATATTAAACACCCTTGAGTGTCTGGGACCCAACTAGGACCCCACCAGGATTTTGGGGTTACACGCTAACATCACCCGCAAACCAGTTGATTGACGGACTATGCTCATGAGGAGGCTTATTACCTTTACGTGTAACCTAAAGTAACTAACTACCCTAACCTAACTACCTCAATAACACTCTTTCCGTAAATACAAGTTTTATACTGACTGATTATGACTAACTTTAAATTTATAATTAACCTTTGAAATCGGTGCAGTAGTTTCGAGTTTATCGATTACAAACAAACGAATCTTTCCTCCTTATAAAATTGATTTGGACTAGTATATTATTATATTTATTTTATCATCTTCAGCATAAAATTATTGTACAAAAACATGCGTAATTTAGAAGCTAGTTCCATTAGGCTGTTACAACTACCATAATTATAATACCTATAATTCTCATTCGCCGTTCATTATAAAAGAATATATTAATTCTAATTACAAGCATTAAAAGGTCAAGTGGTGGATCCAAACGTATCTCGATACAGGTTAACGAGTTATGAGTTGGTACTTTTAAGTCTAACCTTGTTATTTAGACAATACTTTCTTATAAATTTTATACCACTGAACGGGAAGTGTACGGCTTCCAATTGATTAATTAATGATTTTTAAATTGATTCTATTTGTTTGTTGAAGAGAAGCAGTGCTTCTGATCTATCCTGTTAGAAATATTCTAACCCATCTATGCTCTAACCTAGCGGTCTTATCTGAAAGGTTTAATAACAATAAAGAAAGCTCGTAAATCATGAAGTTTGTGGAGACAGTTCCCGGCTTATGGTTTGGTATATCTGGCAGAAGTGTGAGTCCGTCTACGATCGACTTACATTGGTTTAGTAAGGCGTTTTTTCTCTATTGTATAGCGCTTTTCAATCTTTTCAGAGTAAATAAAACTAAGTAGGTATGTAAAATCAAAGTTACAGTAGGTAACTACTCTATAAAGATTCTCCTCAATAAAGATTCTACGGTCTAGTTTATAACGGTTCTATAAAGGTAGTTATTCTTCTAAACCGAAGCACGCGATATCAAATCAAAAACCTTATACTACCCCTATAAATATATTTTTGTAATGTAGATACAATTATTTTATTTCGACTTTGAATAATTATTTATACAGGAGCGAACCTACTTATAACCATTTATCTTAACATGTGATGTAGACATTCAACCAGTTACATTAGTGCATCCGTAGATGGTATGTCTTTTAATCAAATTGTCAAATACTCGTAAAGATTATAAACATAAATAGGTAGTATTGTAATATCGTATGTGTTGAAGATGTGCGTGGAACTCTGTCAGTTTAGCTGTTGTTATTATTAAACCCGCAATAATTTTGATGTTAGCGGACTGAATCTGCTGAATACCTGCGGTTGACACAATGTTAGTGTGTAACTACTTATGAAGCGTAAATTTAGTATATAATAGATATTTTTTATATAGATATCTTTGATATTAAGACTTGCTGTCGAGTGATTTCACGTTCACAATACTGTATTTTTACAGATGATTATGTCGAGTCACTCCTAGTACCTATGTACAAGTAATTTTAACTTGAAAGGGTTCCTACCTTATAAAAATGTAATGAACTATTATTATCCTGTGATTAAGGAGCGTCCTTTACTACAGAATATTCAATGCGGAACTTAAAAATATGCAGATTTGCAACACCCGCTATACGAGAAAAAAATACAAGGAAGGTTAATCTTAAATAAGATTACATGCAGCAAAAACTAAAACATGTAACAGTTCCAACAGAAAACGATAATTTTTTTTAATTGCCTAGAAAAATAATCGATTCGAAAATAATATTGTAAATAACCCTTCTTGGCAGTCGTCTTATAAAATCAGTAGATTGAATTATGAATATAGTGATTTACTCATCAATAAAACTGTAACTAAATTTACTTTGACATGCAATATCAGTACTAACTTTTGAGTTCGATCCCTTTCACGTGCGTTCGCCTGATACCGTTGTTTTGCTGCTGGCTGAGTATCAATATGTTGATATGAAGTTACTGAGAACATATGTTGTTCCCAAGATTCTTCAGTGCACTGATAATTAAGAAAGTTCTCCATAACTACGCGCAACAATTTGCAAGTTCAGTATTTTATTTTGAATGTTACAGTGATGAAACTGATGACTGTTCGGATGTAAGATGCGTACTAATCCTTAGTCGTATGAGCCCACTAATAAGTATTCGGATGGATATCGTTCATGAAGGAGTCATTTAGGAAGAACAGCGCGCGCCACTGCTCCGCTCCTAACCGATAATTGTATAAACAGATGGCTGCCAATGTCACAGGGACGAACTTTGTGTATGAGAAAGTTTGTCAAAAGACATTTTTTATATTTCAAGTGTCCTAACAGACATTATTCTTTCTCCATTTTGTAATAGTACGGGAGGTAGCGTTAATTCTAACAAGCAATCGATAGCCAGTTGATATTCTCCACGATAATAGAGCTTTATTAATACATAACAGAGTTGACCGTCAACCGGTCTGGTAGCGGTCTAGTCGAAGGTGACACCATGGTAAAGTTGTCAAAAAAAATTACGCTCCGAGCAATCATTTGACACGTGAAACTTTATATGGTGATTCCTGAGGTCATTTTCAACTGAGAAATAACCGTCAGATGTGGTGTAGAGTAGTGGTTATACGTCAGTCGCGTATATATTAGACCAGTGCCGATAGTCTTTGAGACAAAATAAATTTATAGTAGGATGAAACCTGTTGGAAAAGGATCAGAATATGACAAAAATGAAAGGAAAAATAAATTACGGGTGATCTGAGGTCGGGAAGTAGGGAGGGGGGTGAGTTTTAAGGGTAAAAACGGTTTATCTCGATTTCTGGCAAAACTACAAGTCCTATGGAAAAAAGTTAAATGACAAAGTTGTAGGTAATAAAGAGACCTACAACTTTTCATTTACACTTTTTTCACATAACCTCAAAATGTATGTGAAAAATTCAAATAATCAAGTTTTTGGTTTTTTATTTTTATCTTAAGCAAAACAAATTTGTTTTCCACGAAATTTGGTGAAAACTTAGCTTTTTATGTCCTACAGACACTGTATTTTTTTTGATTTGAAATACTCTTTTTTTCAGCTTATTTTGACTAAATATCGAAAAACCACCCTAATTTTCAATCGAAAATTCTCACGTCAAAATATCAGCTTTTTAAAAAAAGTCAAAAATTTTTTTGTTCTTTGAAATCTCTTCTTTCTGATGATGTAAAAATATATATACATTGCTATGGTAAATTTTCTCAGGAAATGACTAAATACAAAAATATTAATTTCGAATTCGAGTTTTTCTTCTTTGCATTTTCTGAGAAAATTTACCATAGCAATGTATATGTATTTTTACATTATCAGAAAGAAGAGATTTCAAAGAACAAAAAAATTTTTGACTTTTTTTAAAAAGCTGATATTTTGACGTGAGAATTTTCGATTGAAAATTAGGGTGGTTTTTCGATATTTAGTCAAAATAAGCTGAAAAAAAGAGTATTTCAAATCAAAAAAAATACAGTGTCTGTAGGACATAAAAAGCTAAGTTTTCACCAAATTTCGTGGAAAATAAATTTGTTTTGCTTAAGACAAAAATAAAAAACCAAAAACTTGATTATTTGAATTTTTCACATACATTTTGAGGTTATGTGAAAAAAGTGCAAATGAAAAGTTGTAGGTCTCTTTATTACCTACAACTTTGTCATTCAGTTGAAAATGACCTCAGGAATCACCATATAAAGTTTCACGTGTCAAATGATTGCTCGGAGCGTAATTTTTTTTGACAACTTTACCATGGTGTCACCTTCGACTGCTCCGCGGGTGCGGGTTCTGACGGTCAATTCTGGTATGTATCAATAAAGATCTATTATCGTGGAGAATATCAACTCGCTATCGCTTGCCAAAAAAAATTAACGCTACCTCCCGTACTATAAGATAATATTTATACAATGTGGTAATTTGTATTCACGCATCATTCATACGCATATTTATTTGCATGCTATTTACAGAGCTATTTTTCATATTCTGATGATTACAATAGATACGTAATAACATCCAAATAAAATAATATAAGTATATTTATAAGGCTTTTTTTAATCCATTTTTAACATGAATTTTAAACTAGTATAAGTAGTTCAAACTCCCCAGTGAATTATGAGCAAATGCAAATCACCACATTGTATAAATAGACGTAATGTTATTCATCATAATATCACATTATTAGCATAATATATCATAGCTATTTTTATAACTGTAGTCGCGTTTCACTAAGAAAAAGATAAGCTTTGAAATAAATAACTAAATAATTTACCTACATTACGAGTTTTTACTTGAAATAAAGATATTAATTAATTTGATTACCAGTTATGGTAAATGAGAATACTTACCGAGGCTCAAAAAATAAAAAGTACTATGAATATTATGGTGCACAAATAATAAATATTTTGAATCACCTAAGAACGGTTGCTAAAATCATGTAAAATAACAAGAAAATTCCTTATTTGTGCTAACCTCGATCAAACAAAATACAAAAAAAACAGGTTGAAATCGTGAAATTTAATGTATAAACGGAATTTAAAGTATTTTAATGATATGGATTATATTTGCATAAACATAGCTTACACGGAACACAATATAGGTTGATAAAGATGATTATTGTTAAAATACGTAACATTTTATTATTTCTTACATTTTTGTTCCTCAATGATCAGTTACCACAATATATTATATCATCAGGGAAGTTAGAATCCGTGCCTGGTATGGCGAATGGGTGACTTGTCATCAAGAATGTAAAACGCGGCTCATTCCCCAAGCTTTGTCTCTGTTGCTTTAAGCTAACTACCGCAATAAATATTTTTAATGGCGGTGATGATTGTCTGGAGTAAATCTTTTATTTAATTTGTGACATTAAAAGTTATTTTTTCATTGGTGCACGTGTTTGACTTCATATCTCACTTGCTGAATGTTTCTAATTACAGAGTGGTTATATAAATCACATCATAGGTAGGTACCTATGATTTCGGGCAAGAGGATACGGCAAGACACGGATGGACTAAAAAGATGACATCCAATAGGAATGTATAGCAAAGAAAAACATGTTGCGCATTAATGTTACGTCGTTTTCAAATAATTGGGATGAAGATCAGATAGAGGTAGATTAGATTAGATAAGTTATTTATAAATTCAGCAGTATTTATTGCTTAAAATATGCAAGACATATGAATACTATCAAGTTGTTTTAATTAGCACTTCCGAGTACAGTTGTACCCGTAAGATGCTGCTGAATAGTAACAAATTTACAAACGATCTTTTTAGAGAAAAGTCAAAGAATAGGCAGGTACTTATTACTTATTGTTTACCTAAATGACTATTCGTCTTCAGAGAAAAGTCTAATATAATATTTTATTAAACAAGTGTTTCATGAAAGAATTTCTAGTAAGATGATGATGACCTATGATGATGACAAACAGGTTAAGCAACTTTGGAATGCGACAACAAAGGATTAGGATTTAAGTATTTACTAGTGAATCTGATAGATTTGATATCCGCTTACAAAACTATATTAAAAACTGATTGCATTTCCACATACACCGGATAAAATTCCAAGCTCAGAGGTTAGACACGAACCCGTAATTTTATCAAAACTAGGTATTTAGGAGTCCAATGACATACACACATACAGAATCTTTTTCAGCTTGGTATTAGTATAAATATTCAAGGTTTTTTTAAATTAGCCTATCCCCTATTTAGTTCAATGAGCTTATATTACTCAATTCATTCAGCATGTTTTGCGTACGTTCGCGTCTCCTGAGGGTGCGTGGTCGTGGGAACAGCAGTTAATTGGTTAAATTATACGTTATGAGTATGTCGGCCAGTGAGGACTCATAAGTATTCATTTAAAACTGTTAGGGAGTTCACACGAAAAAACAATTATAAGAAGACATTAAGGACTAAAACTAATCTTAGGATGATGAATGGAATTTTTATTTGAATACCTACTACATGACAAAGTTTATGTGGGTTCTTGGGTTGCCGGCAAGTCAACCTGCAAGAATACTACACTGTTAACTTAGGTGGTAAGCACAAATTGAAATTGATTTTAGCTTGTGTTTTTGGGGTCTTACCAAGATCTGCAGGACCCAAACCAACCTCTCTTGCAAGCCGATACACCTGATGAATACGGGAGAGGCTCTGTTGTAGAATTTCCTCTCAAGGTTGGGAGGGTAGATGTCAGTCGCTCCCATAAAAACCCTATGAACATCAAAAGGAGGAAAAGAAGTAAGCAGTCCGCTGTTTACTGATATATAACTATACTGCCCGATTTTAGCATATAAATCTTTGATATGATAACAACAAAAAGATCTGCTTATAAATCAAATCTATCGGTTTTGTGGTCCAAAAGCAACTCAGCAACTCAGCTTGCGAACTTATATTATCTCATTAGATGCTCATCCTAACGTAATGGAGGACGTCTTGTTTTGACCGGTGAAGCAATAGCTGGTGATGTTCAGATGCTGTTGGTTTAGTGACGACGTCACGTCCCCCCCATAGCGACGGCCAACCGGCGCGAGCGCACCACGGCCGAGACTTTCTCCTCGCGACACCTCTGCCGGTGAAACGAACGTCGCCGCGAGTCGCTCATTCAGCTGCGCGCGAGTCGACCGCCTCCGCTGGCGTGACAGTCTACCACCTACCCACTTCCGTGTTCGAACAAACGCTTTCGCTCCGTAAACAGTTTAGTACTTAACAACTATATGTGTTTAATTACGTTGACTAAAACAGTGTATTCGGTGTTGACAGAAATAAATAATTCAGCTTTCAAATTTCAGTGATGTGTTCTACTAATTAGAGGTGAGATGAGTTACCTTTCTACTAGTCATAGTCCATACTGTGTAAGATGACATTAGATGATAAGGTGGGCGCAACTTTAGTAGTGAATGCAAGGACGCGATCGTAGGCTACTGGATATCGAAGCCACTCCACCGATCACTAACCCATACTTACATATAGTATAGTTGACAGCATTATCGTTAGAAAGCATTATGCTTAGTTGAAAACCAAGTGATTTGCATTTTAATTGAAAAGGTTTAAACAATATTCGTTGTCCTCTTTCTTTACGTTACCTACCTCACACATCTACAATAATCTGCTAAACAGTTACATTAGAATAACAGTTAAGTATGAACCGGTCTCGTGGTAGGCATTCGAAGATCAGCTGTTTTATCGGATTAAAAAGAGACTGATAGGAATCACTTGAAGGCTAATGAAATTGCAATAATGGATTCTACTCTAATGTCTTGAAATGCTTGAGAGTTCTTGTAGCGTAGTTTTCATAGGATATAGCTATTCGACCTATAGGTTTAAAGGTTCAATTGTACCTATATGTCAACATTACTTACCTATAATGGATTTTCTGTTACATGACACACTAATGTTATTCATTTATGTTGACTCGTTTGTATACATAGATCGTTTTCTCTTGTAACGAAATTTAATACAAAGATAACTTAGAACTGTGGGAGTAATTATGCTAACCTATAAAGTACCTCATATGACGTTATTTGTTGAGTTTTGTGAATAGTCCTAATTACAATTTTATGTCTACTATACGTCCTTCTTGCTAAAATAACAAAGCGACGTGACAAATCATGAGTAAGTTAGCGAAAACCATTGTTGAGCAACCGTGAACTGATGCGTCGTTGAATTCTTTGGTGGTATTGGGTATCTTTAAGTATTAGAAACCTTTCGCAGAAATTAAATCAAGCAGCAATAACAAAAACAATAACAGTAGATATCAGTAATTACTTCGGTTATAAATAATTACTTAGACATGTTAGTTTTAGGAATATTTTACAATGTGTAGAATGTAGCTAGCTGTAACTAGCTATAAGTTTTCGAAATTGTGAAAAAATAGACATTATCTTAATACAAAATACTTAGGTAGGTAGGTATGTACCTACTAAAATGTTATTTCGAAGAATGCTGCGATCTAACATGTCGTAGGAATACAAATAGTATTTTTCAACTTTATGATAATTACAATGTGACCTAGCTTTTGTTAGCTCACACAAATATTTTGAAATGTCACCGTTTTCTTATTTCAAAGCCTTTTCTATACAATTTCAATATTATTTCGCAAAATAAGAACCTACTTTATCTTTTCTATTCTATTCTAATTTTACTTTATCTATTAACAACTTCTTCAATGAAGTAGGTCTAATTTGAAGATAAAATTGAATAGGTACAATTAGATATCAGAACAGACGGAACTGTCGATCATTCGTCAGAGTTATGTGAGGTTATTGATGTACGAGCATCCGTGAAGGATTTCCCATGAGTTCATTTCATATAAAGCCTTCGTGAATCCAAACCATGATGTGTACTTACATGCGTAGGCAATCGTGAACGTACTGACAAAGCTAAATCCGTGTGATTCACTCGCTCAGTACAGGATCTCCGTTGACATCCTGCCAATGACCTATTACAATATGCGGCATACGATGCTGGAGGTCAGTCATCGCATAAACAGTAAATGCAACGAGACAATTATGTCACACTTTACCATGTATAATTAATCAGTTTTGTTTGTTAGAGATTAAATAAAACTGATCAATATTACTCATGTTATAGAATTTCATTTTTTTAAAAGATTCTGAACTTTCGACTAGGTGAAATGATTTTGATGATGCCAGTGTTATTTGGAAGTTGGTGCTTCCCGTGTGGCCCCATTTCAATTTTCAATTCCAGATGAAAACGGTATTTTTATTGTTGATTATTATTATTTCTATTTTTAATTTTCCTTCAATGCATACTGCATTGTGGTACTTAGTAATTTTACGTAAAATTCATAGTTTATTGTTCCTACGGGCAAATACAGTATGCATGCAGCAGTTTGTTTACAACTCTCAATTTTGAGTCTTACAAAATAAAGACGAAAAACAAGACATAGGTAGCTATACACAAATATATGTAAGCATAGGATATGATATGGCAACTTAATTAACATGGACAATATATACACACCGTATGGGATGGGGATGGCATGGGATTTATATCAGTGCACAATATAGAAGTACTATTAGATAAATTAGTAATACAACCCCATCTAATCATCCTGGCTGAAGCTAAACGATAATTAACAGATGCATCAACATTACATTAGATCAAGATGATGCGGCAGAAGATAGTATTGCACTATGCGCGTACTCGCCAACAGTTTGGCAAGGCAACCTTGTCTGCAAATGGGTCAAATTCACGCGCCGCTTACCCAAGCGCAATTATACATGACCAACCATTATTTTATTCAATAATTCAAACACTTGTCGGTCCATCATGAGAAGCAACAAAAGCGTGTGATTTAATTGTTCAACGTCGTAATTGTTACACTAACATTCAAATTACTTAATGTGACCTATTGACAAGCTTTGCCTATCTTTAAAAACATTGAATAAAATCGTGAAAGGTTTAAAATCAAGCCTAGTAATACATATTGTATGTCTATCTCTATTAGAGAACATTGCCATCCATATAGGTATGTAGCAAAATACAACATCGCCAGTCCAGCTCTTCTTTTTCATCCCAGAGCCAATCCTGGTAGCATCCAACGTTTGGGGTAGGTACTGCTATCCTCCAAAACATTGTTATTTGGTAAAACCTTTAACTTGGAGAGTAAAGCTTGCACCATAGTCTTGGCTAGTGCGGCTAGCAAGTGAGGTCGCCTTGGGCCCCGAAGACCTTAGTGGGATACACCCAATAGGAAATAAATTTAACTAATGATTGATTGATAAATTATAATAGTTGCGGATTCACATATTTAAGTCAGGTGATAGTTTTAAATTCGAATAGTTCTTGAACTTCATTGGGGCATCTACGAGTAGATCTAATCTTTGTTTGAAATGCTAATGGCAATTACTGTTTAAAATTCAGACAGAGTGCGCCCTCTCTTATACAGAAATGTCATCACGTTCATTGACATTACAACCGAGCTCTGATTTATAAACGTTTCATGGCAGAATTATTTCATTTTATTACAAAAATGTATTTACAAAATTAGGTTCATGGGAAAATTTTAACACTAAAAGCTCACTTCAGATTTATGTCAGTTTATGAACAAAGAGGCCATTTATCATTTGGTGTAAAATTATTATTTGAAATCAAATATTTTTATTGTCTGTGTCATTATTTTAAAAGGTCATTAAGTGAGTGATTTTCTTGCGTAAGTAGGTAGGTATTTAAAGTAGGTGCCAATCACTAGTCTCCATATTCTATTTAATTTAGCAGAGTATATTAGAGTGTAGGTATTCTGAGAGGTATAGTTTGAGTGAGAAGTATAGCTCGAATTTTATTGATGGACCGAATGTGACACCGTGTGATAAGGGAACGTTGATACTACAATCAAACGAATTTAGAAGATACAGTGACAAAGATAGAGCTTTCTCTATCTCTGTCACTGCATCTTTATTATGTGTATAAGAACAAGAAATACATGTAGATATGAGGTAAGGGTGAACGGGCTTGTGCGAGGGAAATGCCGGGCTACTTTTCATCCCACCGACCGTCTGAAGACTCGAGACGGGAGCGGCGGCGTGCGGTTTTAGTCGCTTCGAATCCGCCATAACCGTGGCCAGCGGGGGTGATTATATCGGTGGTGGTAGGTACCGTAGTGATATCCGCATCATAAAAAAGGGTAACGGGCTTAATATTCTATTTAATTTGATTATACATATTACTAGCAGAATACTAAAGAGTATTAAAACTTTAAAACCAAGAAGTAGGTAGTAGGAGAACGGACCACGGTTTTCAAAGTGCAAGGTTTGGATGCGACCGGGATGGGCGCTAGCGATTATGATAAGGATGTTTTCATGGTTTATTCCACTTTGTTCACCTAGGTGATTGGTAGGAAAAGTCATATTGCATGAAGATGTTGTATCAACAATATCTAAAAATAATAGATATGATAGGTATAACAGAAAAAAATTCTTACACAAATTGCCAACAAAACAAGCATATTCACGTAAGAATGTAGGTATTATTACGATACTCACATGATTACAGATCTTGTATTGCTCAAGACAGTACAATAATGTAGGCCAAACATCTCGATGGTACATCTTTCTGAGTACGAGGTGACGTTGTTGATGCAATGCAACGACGTCAGCTTTTATAATTGCAATTTAACGAAGTTGAAATTATAAAAATAATAATGAGATAACCACATAGCAGATAACTGTTAAATCTGATTAAGTTTCATATTTTAACATCTATCAAGATTTCTATGACCAAAATTAAGTACCTACCTATTCGGATCCACTAGCATTGGCAGCGATGAATCGCTATGTTCAGTATTTTTACATTATGCTCCGGAGTCATTACAATAAACAAATAGGGGCTGATTTAATGCTCTACGAGTTTTTTTACCTACAATACAAACGTTACCTACATACATATCTACCTTAGGTAGGTTATTCAGTCGAATTGAGAACCTCATTCTCTTTTGAAGCCGTACTTAATTCATAACTAAATTTAGATCGTTTTAAATTGATATGCACCTGAATTTGTATAAATGATTTCTTAACGTCCGGATGCCAATCGCTTTCTATATATTATGTATATGGACATTATTGATTGTTATTCGAACTAACAATAAAATTAACGACATGACAACAAATACTTGTAACGTCCACTACAAAAAATATTGTCTCTATCTTTACAAATTTAGTTAAAAGAAAGTAAAGAGCTTGTACTTCATAAATAATTGACATATTTTTGAAAGGTTGATGTAATGATTGATAAACAAATAGGTATAATTATGTGTTTATCAATCATTACAGCAACCTCAATTCACTTGTCAAGTTAAAGTAAAATATCAACACAGTGAATTGTCATTAAAATTTTAATATTGGGCGAACAATAGAAATAATAGAGGCTATGGTAAAGAAACAAACAGGTGCTAATTTAGTGATTTACGAATTTGTTATCTACAATAGGATATTCAAACGAATTGAGAATAAAAGCATGTTCTTACCGGGTTGTCTACCTGGGCTGAGCCATTATTACTAGTTCATTACTTTTTACTAACAAGTACCAGACACGGTGCGGAAGGATAAAATCAAATCACCAATTTCTGACTTTTCCTGTGAACTTTCCAAATTGCTTTACTTATAAATAGTGTCGTAATAAGTACGAACACGAAAAAAGTTAATTATCGAAATCGGTAAAGCCAATTTCAGCACTTACCTAGCGGCAAATAATTAAGTAATTCAATATTATTTTTTTAGCGTGAGATTTTACTGTCGAATCATTCAAAGAGAATTTAAGTGATACTGTGTAATAATACATTTCTAGGAAAGCAGCCCGGAACTAAAACTAGTTCAACATTCGTACTCGTAGGATATTGTAACAATATCGTTATTCTACGTCATAACCGGTTTAGCTTTTTTCAGCTTGTAGTTGTTTATCTTGTATGTGCCCCACATAATCACCGTTTCTTTATTCGCGACAATTACTTCCTTTCCTTTATCATTTTTTGGACATTTCTTAGATGACTAATAATCACATGACCCGCCAGACGGTTTACCGATGCGGATGCCTCGCGAGGCAACATTAACAAAGAATCATTATTTCACTAGCACCTACCTTACCGACGGCTGTGTAATCATTCACGTAAAATCACAAAGTGCTGTTTGACTGTAGTTTATTTACGATTATAGGAGAATAGACGTGTCTGTTTCCTAGTCAGGTAATGAAACCTGTGAACTTGCCTCACCTACTACAATTCCTTTTAATTTTTTTCAAATACAAACTATCCTATTTTCTATTCTTTTCTAATTTTACGCAAATGTAGTAAACACCAACCTACATTTAAAAAGCCTAATAAGTTCACATTTCTAAGATTTCTTCTCTTTCAAAATATAAAATGTACCTACCTATGTGGGGCACGTCAATTTTAGTCAACCCCTTTGCAATCATGGATGCCAGCAACAATGGAGGCTTTGGTACATATTAATGGCATCGGTAAATGTTTTTTCACGCCCCGCATAAAGGACTCGGGATCCCTTGCAGAAGGAAAAACATGCATTGCAAGAAACATTTTGTATCAGAATCAATTCTAATACAAAAACATTATTCTTTTCAACTATTATTCTTCAACTTTAATTTGATCTAGATGTCTACAAAGATTACACCTACTCGTACCTGCATTCTGTTATTTAATATGTAAATTTGTGGTCTGAGGCCGTATTTTATGGGATATTACTTCGTGTAATGTAATTGGGTTAACTGTTTATTACAAGTAATACCACGATTAGTATTCTATTTAATTTAAGGTCAATGCTGCCGATAGCAATTCCCTTTCTAAAATCGAGGAAGATTCTCGGGAAAACTTCAATACAATCATTTGTAATGTACCTCAAGAAAACAAAATGACAAAATAATGACCATTTCGTTATTGTGCGTAAGTAGGCGTTGAAGAAACCCTACTTTAATTTTTTGAGTCAGAGAATAGTTAAAAGACAAAAAAGCTTGTCATTTTCACAGCGGAATATTCACAGCTATATCTAGATCTACATTCTAGATCTAAATTTAGAAAAATTCGTGAACTTAAGATTACTCGTTGAAGAGATTTTAACTTTATGATTCACACAAACCACTATCAAGTACTAGATACCATAGAAAGTATAAGATCTTCCGAATTTTAACCATTGCGATGACAATAACCGAGTGTTGCGAATTTTCGAAAATATTTGAATATAGTTTAAATTTTTAAATGGTTTTTAAAATCGATATGAAGTTTCTCTTTAAAAGTCTAAACGAAGGAGTCATCGCCCCACGCAATAATGAATTTAGGTACCTATACTATTATATAATTTGTGATTAGTTATTTTCTGTAAATTGGAGATATTAATAAAAAGAACTTGGGTTATGTTATGTTAAATGAACGATTCTAAAGACGAAAATATATATATTTTTTAAATCCTTGTCTATTTGTACGCAATAGACTATAATAATGAAATCCGCTGTATGTTTGATTGCAATAATTGATTAAAAGAATCTGACATAATGACCAAAAGCCGCGATAACTAACATCCACGCGGGTGGAGCCGCAGGTCTACAATAAAATATATACTGACATTAATATTGTGTATGTATTTGCGGCCCGTTTTTTTTATACCACGTAGGTGGCAGACAAGCACACGGCCCACCTGATGAGAAGCGATCACCGTGGCCTATGGACGTGTGCAACACTAAAGGTGTCACACACGCGCTGTTTATCCTGAAGGGAAGGGGGGAGGGCTAGGATGCGGTGAGAAGTCTAGGAAGGGGTGGGGGGAGGAGGAATACAATAATCGGTCTAACGGTCTAACTGCAATGCTTCGATATTGCCTAATGTCACCATTGGGTTGTAAAGGTCAGATGGCAGTCGCTTCACGGAAAATATCGAGCTCCAGCCAAATTCGCAGTTAAGACTGGTAAAGCGAACCCCAGATTCCGAGGTGAAAGCTTTGAATGCGACTGGGATTAACGCTAGGTTGAAGATTATTGAGTGCGTGTGGCCACTATTTGTACACAATCAACAATAAAAAAAATAGGTAGCATGGATGTAAGTAAATATAATATTTTCGCCATACAATAAAGTTATTTGTATTCACGTAACATTTACATTCATGCTTATAAATATAATGTAGGTATTTGAATAATATATTCAGTTTTAAGCTAAAAGAAGTTTTTACTTTTTTTTAAACTAGGCCGATTGCACTAACAAGTTTTGAAAAAGTAGGTACAGATAGTTTTAAGAATAAGTTTTAAAAAAAAATTTGGTACATTTTCGTATTCAGTTTTGCATTGCATGAGATTTTAATTTTTTTTTTTTTATTTATTTAATTTATTCAATTTTATACACATATACTTTTACATTTAAATTTATCCCATAAACCTAGAATAGGTTTGTGCAGGATAAACTGTTCTCTTTACAATATAATGTAAGTTTGAAAAAAGAATATTGTTTTTTTACACAGATAGTAGAAAAAAAAATTTGGTACATTTTCGTATTCAGTTTTGCATTGCATGAGATTTTAATTTTTTTTTTTTATTTATTTAATTTATTCAATTTTATACACATATACTTTTACATTTAAATTTATCCCATAAACCTAGAATAGGTTTGTGCAGGATAAACTGTTCTCTTTACAATATAATGTAAGTTTGAAAAAAGAATATTGTTTTTTTACACAGATAGTTTTATAATTTTGAAAAAAGATTAATGTTTTTTTCACGCTAAGTTATTTTGCGCGCGAAGATATAGGTAAATAGAAAATAACTATAAAACCTTTTGTGTACGGCATCAAAGGTTATAAAATATGGTTTTTAAGGTAATAAAATATATCATGTATTTGTTACAGGTTTTATATAAACATCATGGCCACGCAAGGAAACGTGGGTCGCCGAATTTGGCTTGGAATAGCATTGCTGATATTAGTAATTATTACTCCAAGCTTCTCCGATCCTGGTAAGTTTGTGATAATATTTTCCAGTGTGTGCTCAATTGTGTGCTATGTGTGCTTTATTCGTCAATAAATAATAAAATACAAAATAACACAAATCAAAATTAATGACACGATTTAGTAGGTATTAATTAATATTAATAATTAATATTATGAAATATTATTGATTATCTTTTAATCTTAATGAAATAATAAAACATTTGAATGAATTTATCATAATTTAGCTTTGAAGATATTTTGCGTTCCACTGAATTTTTTTTATCTGGTCCTTTGGGTCCAGGCGACCAAAAAACAAAGCATCCGACCATTCGACCGCGAAGTGCGAAAACCAATGACATAATGAAATTTGATGTATAATTAGTCATGAACATAGACTTAGGAAAAGTATGGACGGAGTGCCTAGAGTAACTAGTCTGTGTCACAAAATGGCGGGCATCAATCATTGTGTGAGTGAATTGTAGGGATGCGAGGTTTTACCTAAATTTCCCCATTTTTTATTATTTTAGTTGAGAAATAGGGAGAATTATTTGGTAAATTTTAAAATATATAAATGAACAATAATTAAGGGTGATTCGTGCATTATTATTAAAAATATTATTTTCATCATAAATTAATGAAAATAATATTTTAGTAATTTTTTACATTATTTTTTTCCTTATACCTATATAAAAAAAAACTTACAAAGATGGTAACCGTGGGGAATATTCACACGATTAAACTAAGTACCTAATTAACAAAAAAAGTTTAAAAAATCATATTAGTCACAATTTGTATTTTTGCGATTCCTAATCCCATGTATTTATTAAAAATAAGTTAAATCACTACGGTTATCACTACTAATAAATAGTTTATGCTATTTCATCATAAAGTCACACAATTTACAGATTTCCCCAAAATATGGGGAAATTTGCACACTTTTATGTTGGGATCACTGGTTTTGTACCGAACAATTGAATTTTGTTTTGAAATATTGAATGGACATTTATGTATAATTATTAGATAAACATTAAGTGATTGAAATATTGATTAACCTGTGAAATGTGATCCCTGGAATTATTTTCTTCCTGTCACTACGGTTTTTACACCATTTCACTGCACAAGACATGTTGTATTTTATTTATTTTTCTTCCCGCTTAACCCTTATTTCGATTTAGTCCGCTGTGACGGACAAGTACTTTAAATAAATCTGTGGCACTATTAAACCTATTTTTGAACAATTTATTTTTACTAATTAGTAGTAAATGTAACTGGCAAATAGAAAAAAAATAGCTTTGTGATCTGTCAATATTTCATCTGTCACTTATTGACGAAAATGGCGAAGAAACAGAGGTGTTCAACTTTGCGTAAGGTATTTACAAGATCTTTGCCTATTATTTATTATTTTGGATTGGTATTTGGGTGTGATATTTGTTGTTTTGTATATAAAGAATACATGCACTAATAAAATGATTCATTTATAGCTGTTTATTTACATGAAATTCGCCCATGAAGTAGTTGTCCGCCACACCGGACTGTGCCGAAATGATACTAAAACACACAAAGTTTTGCTTGTCCGTGGGAGCGGACTTTGTCGAAAAGAGGTCAATAAATAAATATATGTGTTATTTTTAAAAAGTGATAATAATATACATATTTACAAGCACACACAACCTAAAAACACATGTTTTCTCCTTGGTGTGCCCAATAAAGATATACTATACCTACTTTATTATGTGTTCGTATGTGTATGTACATTTTTTCATTATATGTTTTTTGTGTGGTGGCTTATGTTTTAGCTTTTCTTTTTTCTTTGGCAGTGTTTGCTACAGCATGGCCGCACTAATAAAATATTAGCACTTGACCTAAAGAGCGAGCACCATCTGAAACTGGTGACAAGTCTAATTCCGATAATGAGCTTAATTTTCTGCACTATTCAAATAGCTCCTCGCCTGCACCTTCGCTTTGATTCTTGTTTAGATAACTGACCACCTCGAGTTTCTTGGCGTAACCCTCACATTCATGCTAAACTTTGGGTCTTACATCAAGGTTAAAGCTCAGATGGCCGCAAAAAAGCTGGACGTCCTGTTTAAGATGCGATAATACTTCATACCGGAGCAACTGCTTAATTTATACCAAGCGCAAGTTCGATCCTGTATGGAATACTGCTCGTATCTGTGTGATTGCTCAGCTAAATACCACCTTGAAGCGTTAGAGATAATCAAGAGACGAGCCAAGAGGCTCATTAACGACGATGCACTTATCGGGAAAAGGCTTCAGAGCCTGGGCGCATGGACAACATCGACGCAAAGTTGCAGATCTATGGGTGTTCTATCGGAATCATTTCGGAGAGTGCGCTCTGGAATTGCACAACCTGAAAAGACTTGGAGGTATCCAAGTCCTTTCTATCAACGAACGACCAGACGAACAGCGACGCGACACCGCTATAATGGTCGACATTCCACTCATATGCACAAAACACTCTGCCGACACATTCATCAGCTGCGTACAGCTAAGGAGTGGACTTCCCTGCCCGAGTCTGTGTTTTCGGAAAGCTATAACCTGGGAATATTCAAGTCACGAGTAAATAGGTTCCTTCTAGGCAAGCGTGATTCATCGTAGACCTCATCGTCACTTACCATCAGGTGAGATAGTGGTCAAACGTAAGCCTATCTTTTCGATGATCCTCCTGCAAACCAGTACGAAACATACGAAGACGATGCTTGTATGTAATACGCGACTATGTTTTGTTACTGGGAATATACCAAGTAATTAATTTTCCAATTTTCATATCAAATAATACTACTTACATTCTAATACTTGTTTTATTTTGACTGCCCTATTTTGGCAAAGTCCGTCGTAGCGGACAAGTCATTTTTGTATAGAATTACAGTTATTTCGACGGTGTCCGCTGTGGCGGACAACCTATTTCGCAAAAATGGTGGGTGTTGTATTTTTTTCTTTATTTTTTTTAGACCTCTAATATGCTATATAAACCTAATAATAGAAAAAAAATTTGATATCAATATGTAAAAATCTCCGTCGAAATAAGGGTTAAACTGACAGATCGACCGATTCGGCCAACGTTTGCCGCGAAGTGGCTGACTATGATGTGAGAGTGTGCGTGGCGACTGTATACGTATACGAAAGTTGGCTGACTATGCAGCGTCACTTTTTTGTTCCTATGGCTCCGTCCATAGTTATTCCTAGGTCCATGGTCATGGGGGTGCTAGGTTGAGACCTCCACGTGGTGCACTCTGGAGAACGGAGACGGCAGTGTGTTCCCCCCAGGGTGGGAGTCTGTCGTCGACGGCTGACGTCAATCAGCGGACCCCATTGCACGAGGGGGTCGTGGTATGGCGGACCTGCAAGGTCCGCGGTCGCCGCTTCCAGTTCCCCTTTAGAGGGGAAATGGGAGACGGCGACGTCAACAGCCCTTTTCAGGGCTACCCAACAGCCCTTTTCAGGGCTAGCTGACCCAAGGAGGGGTCGTGGTATGGCGGGCCTGCAAGGCCCGCGGTCGTCTCTCCCGGTATCCCTCTGTTCATCAGAGGGGACTTGGGAGACACGAATGGATCCATTGGGATCAGGGACGGGTTGGCCCACTGCTCGCGCAGGGGCTGACTGGCTTCTGTGCCACCGTCGGTGTTGAGGGGGTTGGCTGCCCACCCGCGTCGCGTAACCCCCTGGTGATCGACCGTGACCTGAGTGCTAGCCACACTCGGGTAGTCGTGACCTGGGGGAACGTGGGGCTTGCCTTAATTGGCCGGCCCGCGTCAAGGAAAAGACTCTAAGACCCGACAGCGAAGTCGTAAAAACCTACAGATACCTGGGGCCCTCTGTTAGTATTTACCCCGTCTCCTGGAATGAGCGTCACCCGGGAGACGTATTGTAATTCGTCTCATAATCGTGGGAATTTTATGGATTTGAACTTTGATATAAAAAACCCCCCCCCTAGCGAAACAGTCTGCGAGGAGGTCGCGCAGCACCAAGGCGTGGAGTTCACGCCCCACACCGCGGCGGTGTCGGAGAAATTCGACACTGCCAGCGAAAGAAGCGGCAAGAGCGGCCCGTCGGGATCTGCTGTGAAGCAGACCCGTCGGTCTGATCGAGCGGAGAGGAAGCGCCGATGGCGCAAGCCCTCTAAGGGGACCGACTCGGATTGGGAGAATATCCTGACCGGGTCGGTCTCGTCCTCCTCGAGCGACGGCGAGGCGACAATGCCGGCACGTAAAGTGTCGGCAGGACGCCAGAGGAGTCGTGGAGGAGCGTTAGGGGCTGGGCTAGTCACCCGAGCCCCTAAAGGTGCGGGGAAACCGTCGCTGCCGAGGCCTCCCACCCCGGCGGCGCTGGTACCGAGTGGGTCTGAGAAGACCCGAGCTCTGGTGGAGAGGCTTCGGGTGCGGATTGCCAAATCCGGCAAATACCGAGGCAAGCCAAGCCCTGAGCAAGAAGAGTTGTTGTCCGCAGTGGTCAGCATCGCCACGGAAAATGAGGCTCTCGCGGTGCAGCTGGACGAATCTCGTCGCGAGACGGCTCGGCTGGCTGCAGCTCTTGAGGAGCTCAAAAAGGAGGTGGCGAGCTCTGCCGAACGAGCTGCGCAACCGGAGCAACCAGCGCAGTCGGCGCAACCGGTGCAGCCGACGCGAGTGACGCGTTCGTCACGGGCCAAGCAGCTGGCGCAACCGGAGCAGCCGGCGCAGTCGGCGCAACCGGTACAGCCGGCGCGAGTGACGCGTTCGTCACGGGCCAAGCAGCTGGCGCAACCGGAGCAGCCGGAGCTCCCAGCGCAGCAGACGGATAAGCCACGGCCTGCGACTCCACCGCAGGAACCGTGGCTGGCGTATATGGTGGCGCTCGAGGAGCGTATGTTGAGCCGGATGGAGGCCATAGTGGACTCCATCCGCCGACCGCCTCTGGCACCACCGGCCAACTACGCGGCTGCAGCAAAGGCGGGCCCGAGCCGCCCAACTGCAGCTCCGGTCCCGTCGGTACCAGCTCGCCCCCCTGCTCAGGGCCAGGAAAAGGGCAAAGGGAAGGGCAAGGGCAATGGGAAGACGTCCCCAGCTCAGGCCCCAGCCCCAGCCCCAGCCTCAAAAGCTGCTTCGGCTTCCCCCTCGCAGCCCCCAAGGGAAGGGGGATGGGAGGTAGCTGGAGTAGATAAAAAGAGGCGGAATGCCGCCAAGAAGGCAGCCAAGAAGGCCAGGAGTGCCGTGGCCGCCGCCGCGAAAGGAGCGCCGGGGAAGCTCCGTGCCCCTCGATCCGCAGCAGTCGTCGTCACCCTGACGGCGGAAGCTGCGGAAAGAGGCATGGGGTATGCCGAGGTGTTGGCCCGAGTTAAGGCCAACGTCGACCTGAAGGCGCTCGAGATCCCGGGTGTCCGGTGCAAGAGCACACGGACGGGAGCCCGGCTTCTTGAGGTTCCCGGCGCAACCAGTGGCCCCAAGGCTGATGCCCTAGCGGCTAGGCTGAGGGAGTCGCTGGATGCAGCCGACGTCCGAGTGTCCAGGCCCATCAAATGCGCAGAAGTGCGCATTACGGGCCTGGAAGACTCCACCACGGCAGAAGAGCTCAGGCTCGCCGTGGCGGAGGCCGGGGACTGCTCCCCGGACACGGTTAAGGTCGGAGCGATACGCTTTGGCCGCGGTGGACAGGGGGCAGCAGTTGTCGGCTGCCCTATCGCGGCGGCTCAAAAGGTTGCCGATGGCAAGAGCCTCTTGGTGGGAGGCTTCATGAGGGTGCAGGCACGGCTCCTGCAGGCCCGACCGGCCAGGTGCTTCAGGTGCCTGGCGGTTGGCCATGTGGGGGTGCAGTGCACGGCGGAGGTGACGATTGGTGACCGTTGCTTCCGCTGTGGTCAACCCGGCCATAAAGCCGGCGAGTGCGGGGCTCCGCTGCACTGTTACAGATGTGCAGGGGGGGGCAAGCCGTCTGGCCACAGGGTTGGCAGCAAGGCCTGCATCGGAGGGGAGCCGAAGCCGGGAAGCCGGCCTTCCGCCTCTAATTCGCGGCAGGATGCGGAGATGGGGGTTCCATAATGGATCCTCAACTCCGCATCCTGCAGGTGAATGTGGGCCACGGTGCCTATGCTCAGGACCTTCTGCTCCAGAGCATGGCACAGTGGTCCATAAACGTCGCTGCTGTCGCCGACCCGTACACGCATCGGTTTCTCGGGCCCGCTTGGGAGACCGACGTGGACGGGCAGGCGGCACTGGTCCGCAACGCCGCTGCCGGCACCCCTCCCCTTGTTGTTCTGGCAAGGGGACCCGGATGTGTTGCGGCGTTGGTGGGCGAAATAGCGGTCGTGGCCGCATACTACATGCCTAGCCGAGGCGAGGGTATAGACGCGTACGAGCGATGGCTCGTACAGCTGTCCGTCGTCGTCAGAGCTTGCCAACCCCATCCGGTTCTGGTGCTCGGGGACTTCAACGCCTGGTCACGGGCCTGGGGTTCCCGGTACACGAACCCAAGGGGCACGGCATTGGAGAACTGGGCTGACAGATCCGGTCTAGTTCTCCTCAATCGGGGAGCCGAGGACACGTTCGTGACCTCGAGGGGCAGTTCCATCGTGGACCTCTCGTTCGCGAGCCCCTTGTTGTTCGACCGTGTCCAGGACTGGCGCGTCGTCGTGGAGGAGGAGACAAAGTCGGATCACCGATACATTCGGTTTGATGTCTCCCCCCCTGCAAACGCTGCGCCGGTCACACCGGCTCCTCAGGCGCCACGCTGGGCGCTTAAGCGACTAGATCGGGAGCTCCTCCTGGAAGCCGCCATCGTACAGGCCTGGGCCCCTGCGCCGGACAGGCCTGTCGACGTAAACGATGAAGCGGTGTGGTTGCGGGAGGCCATGACCCGTGTCTGCGACGCGGCGATGCCTAGGGCTCCGCCCTATAATCCGAGGCGTCAGGTCTACTGGTGGTCGATGGAGATCGCGAGGCTGCGTCAAGCCTGCGTGATCACACACCGCCGGTGGGCCCGATTCCGTAGGAGGCGTCGCCGCCCCGCAGATGCGGAGGCCCGACAGGCGGAGTTGTACGCGGAATACAGGGAGGCCCGAAAGGCCCTCCGAGTGGAAATAAGGCGGGCCAAAGCCGAGGCCCGCCGTGAGCTGTTGGAGACATTGGAGCGGGACCCGTGGGGGCGGCCCTATCGCATGGTGCGGGGCAAGCTGCGCCCTTGGGCCCCGCCGTTGACCCAGTGTCTCCAGCCAGATCTCCTCGGAGGAGTGGTTAGCTCCCTGTTCCCAGCGAGGGCGGTGGAACAAGTTCCGCCGCAAATGACTCCGCCTCGGTCGCCTGTGGCGCCCAGCGTGGATGACGACGACGTACCCGAGGTTGCTTGGGTAGAACTAGAGCTGGCGGTGCGAAGGCTCAAAGCCAAGAACACCGCCCCGGGACCCGACGGCATTCCAGGCCGAGCGTGGGTCCTAGCTCTAGACGACGATGCTCTCGGGCCCCGACTGAGAGGGCTTTTTAGCGCATGTTTGGAGCGGGGCCAGTTTCCGAGACTGTGGAAGACGGGGAAGCTGGTCCTCATCCGAAAGGAGGGGCGCTCGGCGGACTCACCGTCCGCCTACCGGCCCATAGTGTTGCTCGACGAGGTGTGCAAGCTCTTTGAAAGAGTGATCGCGAAGCGCCTCGTTGAGCACCTCTCCAGAGTGGGGCCGGACCTGTCGGATGGCCAGTACGGCTTCCGGCAGAGGCGCTCCACCGTGGATGCCATCATGCGCGTGAAGGCTCTGGCGAAGGATGCAGTTGCCCGGGGTGAGGTGATGCTGGCGGTGTCCCTGGACATCGCCAACGCGTTCAACACCTTGCCCTGGAGTTGCGTTAGGGAGGCGCTCGTTTATCACGAAGTGCCTCTCTACCTTCGCCGCATAGTCGGGGCGTATTTGTCGGAGAGAGCCGTCATCTACCCGAGCATGACCGGTCTCGGCAGGCGTGAGATGTCGTGCGGTGTTCCGCAGGGATCGGTCTTGGGGCCGCTCCTGTGGAATATCGGCTACGACTGGGTGCTTCGCGGTGAGCTCGTGGACGGGGCAGCCGTCACGTGTTACGCGGACGACACGCTAGTGACGGCGTGCGGGGCGTCTCACAGCGAAGCGACCCTGAAGGCCACGACCGCGGTTGCCCAAGTCGTGGGTCGGATCCGGCAGCTGGGTCTCGAGGTGGCTCTGCATAAAACCGAGGCCCTGTTTTTCCATGGGCCTCGGAGCGCGCCACCGGCGGGATCCAGCATCGATGTGGGAGGCATATCCATCGGCATTGAGCCCCAGATGAAATATTTGGGGCTCGTGCTCGACGGCCGATGGGACTTCGGGGAGCATCTCCGAAGGCTGGCCCCCAAATTGAAGGGCACGGCTAACGCTCTGGCGCGGCTGTTGCCCAACATGAGGGGGCCGGATGACTCCTGCAGGAGGCTCTACGCGGGGATCGTGCGGTCCATGGCCCTGTACGGGTGCCCGATCTGGGCGGAGGCCCTGAAAAGCCGTAACTGGCGCACGCTGCGAGCGCCGCAGCGCGTTATGGCTATCAGGGTCATCAGGGGGTACCGCACGATCTCCTTTGAGGCGGCGAGTCTCCTTGCCGGGACTCCACCGTGGGACCTGGAGGCGAGAGCCCTTTCGCGCCTATACTGGTGGCGAAAGGAGGCGCAGGAGCGGGGACTGGACCCGGAGCCTCGAGTAATCGAGGCCGTCCACGCCCAGCTCCGCCGGGATACCGTGGTGGAGTGGAAGGACCGACTTGGGCAACCAAGCGCGGGGCACGCCGTTATAGCGGCGGTAAGACCCGTCATGGAGGACTGGCTGGAGAGGCCTTACGGGGGCCTCTCGTACCGGCTGACGCAGGTGATCTCTGGTAAGGGGTGCTTCGGGGATCACTTGTGTCTGATTCGGAAGGAGCCAACGCCCGAGTGCCATCACTGCGATGCGGGCGAGGACTCAGGGCTGCACACGCTGGCCGAGTGTCCGGCGTGGGAGGTGCCGAGACAGGCCCTCCTGGTAGCCCTCGGGGTGGGAGTCCTCACACTACCGGTGCTGATCGCAGCGATGGTGCAGAGTGCGGACGCGTGGTCGGCCGCCGCCTCCTTCTGCGAGCAAGTGATGCTCGAGAAGGAGGCGGCGGAAAGGGTTCGGGAGAGGCTGCACAGAGCTCTCCCGAACGGCGGCAGGCGCGGACGCCTAAGGCGTCGGAGGTCTAACGATCTCCGTCCTCCATGAGCGCTGGCCTGGGGGTGACGGGTGGAGCCGCCTGTCACCCTAGCAGAAGCAGGCCGAGGCGGCGGCGCGCGGCAGCGCGCTCCCCCCTATTCCGGGGGTATGACGGGAACCACGCGGTTCCCAAACCCGAGGGGGCCATCTCGAATCCGGAGATGGCCCGGGTCAAGCCGGGGTGCGAGGGAAATGCTCTTTGGGCCACCTTACACCCTGGCGTCAGAAGACCCTAGACGGCGTGCGGTTTTAGTCGGTAAGAGTCCGACATAACCTGCCCCGCTGGCCGCGGGGTGGGTATCCATGAGGATTTCCGCACGAAAAAAAAAAAAAAAAAAAAAAAAGGTCCATGGTCATGAACCTAAAATCCCTACGGACGCAAAGCGTTGAAGACGAGGCTATGGTACAAAAATGGCGGCAGGTAACCATGCGTGACTTTTGGGTTGCAATAATTGAAATGTGATTCCTGTATATTTTGTCTTGCTATCACTACAGTTTTCACATGATTTCACTGCACAAGATAATTTCTGTATTTTTATATTATTTTTTCGCTACGTAAACTGACTTTGCTTTTCTATTGACCTTTGCCACGTAGTGTGGTAGTGTATGCGTGCTTCTATGTATAGGTAAGAGAGTGGGCCTTAGATCGTTAGTGTACTACGAGTACAACGCATTCCGTCCATAGGTTTTATATGGGTCTAGTTCATAATATCGATAATCAATGTTCATGGTTTTATGTATTCTAGACGAACTGTTCAGAACAAAAGTTGTGTTATGGTACCTGGGTAAGGCGGGAATGGATTCTGAATTTTGAATTTAGAATGTAAAGACTTTAAAATATCCGACACAACAAGGCAATACTAGTTCATACCGTAAGCACAACGGACGCTAACTATTTACGACGTTTGGTTTAAAATTAAAATTATGTGTTTACCATACACACATAACTTATCGAAGGCTTTCGCTAGTGGTGTTATGTGAACTGCCCTTTCTATTTGCTTTCTGAATAAAATTGGTATATTTTATAACTAGCTGATGTCCGCAGCCCCGCCCGCGTGGATATCGGTATGATTCTATTTTGTCCATATCTCCGGTTTTACTCAACCAATGACAGTTTTGAAGTCTGATTAAGACCATTCCAATGAAAAACAGCAAGCAAAGGCCAGAATTCCAAAAAAAATTATGTTTTGTATTCAGAATCGTTAATTTGACATAGGTAGGTACCGCAATCTCTTTTTAAATATTTTCAATGCGCGGACGTTACTGATTTACAATTTTAGAATTATTACAGTAGGTATAGGAAATCTCCCTTTTTACTTGATTTCTCTAAAAAGTTGGTAGGTAGGAACTTTATTTTATACAAAATATATTGCTTGTAGCGAAATAAGGAAATTTGAATAAATTACATCACTCGGGTCATTGAAGCTTTAACCTCGTTTCTTCCGATAGTTTCAGGTAGGTAATTGTCAGTAAGATATTCTAAGCAAATGATGATAATGACGATAATATTATTGCTAAACAGACTTTAAGCGGATGTGTATAGCAAGAGTGCATACAAGCAAACACAATCAGTTGCATAGTTTATGCCATCTGTCATAATAACGCAAAGCAATTTAAGTCGTGACATGATCTATTTAAGGTCTTGATTACCATACCCGAACGTATCCGGTGAATGAATAGTTTATCTGTGCAACAAGGATATGGTTAACTTGTTGCCATGCGTTTTTATTGTCACCGAGTACATCCCGCGTGTACATCAGTCACGAACTGTGATTACGAACCGTAGGCAGATGTACCTTAATGTTAATGTTCAAAGAAACTGAGCAGGACTTAGAGCTCAATAAAATTGTTAACTTCGCTCGACAGTAACATTGATCAAGATGCGTAGGTAGCTGTACTTATGTGAGTAGGTATATGATAATTAAAGCGACAACTTGTGTTATAGTAATTAACCATTTTGTCAAGAGACATAATACAACGGCATGAATTATCATCATCTAATGATCCGGCATGAATCCGATAGAGCTAGGTACGCAAAGAAACGCTGCAAGTTGTTTTGTACAAACTTCTAGATATGCTCTGTTTTTTGTTAGTTTGTGAGTTACCTAGTTTGGAAAAAATCTTGGAAGTTCAATTATAACCATTTCCTGACGTTAAATTTAACTCGAATTTGGTGTACGACTCGTTGTCATTTTTATACGACTAAATCGGCAATACATATTCCACCTAACAAATAGTACCTACCTAAGGGATTACCGAGGTATTCGCTCATTATATCACTAATCCTTAGCAGGAGGGTTACCCAAAAAAGTCTCCTAGTGGCATTAATCATAAATAGGAAGTTTAAATAAAACGGCATCCGTCGAATTATTTAGATAATGTTATGTTATATCTCGAAGCTGATGTATTATGTGTAGGCGTGTGATTTATTTAATTACCTGAATTGGCCTTCAGACATTATTTTGTTGAATGATATTTTTTTTTTTTTTTTTTTTTTTTTTTTATATAGGACACGTCAAAATGACTCCACCTCGCCTGATGGTAAGCGAAAGGCAAAGTCTCAGGACTGGGGCCACCACCACATACACCGGTAGTGCTACAGTGGCGGCCCTCAGCTTGACGGCCTCATCAAATGCTTTTTCACGCCCCGCTTAAAGGCCCCGGGACTATAGGAGGAAGGAAACACATGCGCTGGTAAAGAATTCCAAGCCTTTATGGTGCGGCAAATAAAAGAGGCACCGAACCGCTTGGTTCTTGATGGTATTGATGCCACCGTGTGCGGGTGATACCTCAGTCTGGCACGTGTAGTTCTGTGTAGGAAAGGAGAGGGTGGGATTAATTGGAAGAGCTCGTCGGAACACTCGCCATGGTAGAGACGGTAAAAAACTGCCAGACACGCTATATCTCTACGTAGCTGTAGAGGCTCGAGGGTGTTCGTGATTTCTGGACTCCCAATAATGCGGACTGCACGTCGCTGCAATCTGTCGAGAGCATCTAATAAGTACTGTGCAGAGCCATCCCAGAGATGAGAACAGTATTCCACCCCGGAACGGATTTGTGTCTTGTACAAAAGACACCGCTGTTCCGGCGTGAAAAACCGCCTCACCCTGTTCAGGACTCCGAGTTTACGCGAGACCGTTTTAATGATGCTCTCGATGTAGTTTTTGTTATTCAGCTTGCAGCGAACATCCATGCCGAGTATATCGAGATTGTCCTGCAGTGGTAATGGTGTGTCCCGAAGAGTAGGGAGCGGAAGGAAAGGAGATACCTTTGCTGTAAACGCACAGGCCTGCGTCTTCTTGGCATTGAACTCGACCAGGTTCTCAGAGCCCCATTGAGAAATGTGATTCAGGACCCGGTCAAGCTCAGTGACAAGAAGCTGCCTTTTTTCCTCGATGTCAGCCTGTTTAGCCGCAGGGTGACCGAGATAACGCCCATGCACGGTACTATCATCTGCATAACAATGAATGCTGCCTACTGACAGCATGTCATTGATATGCAGAATTTATATCGGTAGAAGTAGTATCGGTATAAGAAAATAGTAGAAAATATAATAAACATCAGAACTGAATAGTGCAGATATACCTAACGACTATGAGGCAACCGAAAACTTTATCTATGACAACAGACCGGGAAAATGTGGATGAAATCACGTAAAGACTATAACGTGTTGGAAAGTAGGTAATTGTCGTACTTTGACATATTGTAGTTAGGTGATGAAAAGATCTTGACATTTGAGACGCGTGGTGCAGAAATCATACATTTCCCCGCAGCCTTGACTGCACTTCCGCTGCCGGCAGGTCAAGGTGAAATAGATGAAACGTGTTTTCTTGTACATTAACTAATAATACTGATAAATAAATCATTAAATTTTTAATACCTATGTCATAAAATTTACTCCGCTTAGCACGGTCAGTAACAATAAGCGATGATCTAAATATATATTTCCATTAGTTTTTTCTGAATACTTTTTTTTTGTTATGATTCAACGATTTCTGAAGTAAAAGAAAGTCTTCAACTTACAATCCCAATTAGGTACTCTATTTCCCTAGCTCCTAAGAAATTGATAATTGATTATGTTATTGATATAGTAAGTGGTTTTATAATCCAAACTCCTTAGTATCTTTCCAACGAAAAACCAGTCTATTACTGGCAATTACTTTAGTACCTTCATTTGATTTTGGGGGCGGGTACGATTGCAAATGTTCAATTGATGTGTCATCGACTGGTACGTTTTATTGGAAACTGGCTACAATCTGTTGTTGTTCATCAAAAATCTGGTAGACACCACACAAGTATATTTTTTACGAATTTAGAACTAAGCGGCTGACTATTTAATGTTAATTTTCGCATAATGTCAGATTGTAAAATCTGTAATTGCGTGCGAAGTTTTTATTTCCTTCCCTAATAATTTTTTTATTATGGATTTCCGCTATGTCGCGATTGATTCTTTGTGACGTTTTTCAATACGTTCATTCATTATTATATTGAGGAGTGGAACGTGCTGTCTATATTTCCAAAAAGTGAAACCTAAAAAGAAAGAGAAAGAAAGCCTTCAACTAAAGCGTAAAATGTTTGCTCTAAGGCAATCGTTGTTCTATTTAGGTAGTGAAACGAAGCTCTTTGGTCTTTAACAAAGATCTTTTAAGAATCAATGCTTGTATCAAGGTAGAGATGCTATTATAAAACCTGCAGTGGCACTATGCCCCGAATACCAGATCAAGGGACTCACACAACAGATTCCAAACTTGAATAAGCGCTTCCTTGCGGGTTATTTTATCGTGGCAGGATCCATAACAGTAGTAAGCCAAATATAGGTAGAGAAAGTAGCGGGCCATGCGATAGTAATTGTAATACCCACATTTAAAATCTAATAAATAAGATTAGAATACGCACTTTGAAACCGTAATTAAATTTCTTCGTATTTACGATATTATCGTAAAAATACGGACGGGTGCAAATATGGGACATCAAACATCCCGGTCGCATCCAAAGCCTTGGAGCCTGACGTCCACATTCGTCTTCCTCCTTTCCACGATTAGGTTTTATTTTGATTTTGACTAATACCAATAAAAAATGTGACTATCGTCTGACCCTTTAGGTTCGAGTGGAAAGACTGTGCCAGACCCTCATCCGATCAGCTTGTGGATTGTATACCCTCGAACTTAATAATACAAACCAAAATTCACGAGAATATTCTGCATACAAAGAATGTATTATAATTATAACATAAGCAATTTTGAACCCTCTGCGATGATAAGGTCAAGTCTGCGTGACGTGGGCTTTAATTCGATAATTGCACCGGGAGCCCTTGAATCGCATTAAACTTGCGTAAAGTAACCTCACATTCATACATAAGCGTCAATAAATAAGAAGTATTTAATCAAATTTAGAATTAGGAAGAACTTTGGTTGACCACAATATTGTATAAAATAATTGTGATATTATAATGGTAAATACTAACAGTTAGTAAGTAGTTAGTTACTGAACTCAGAATGATGTATTGCATCAATTTCCGCACTTTTTACTTAAAGCCACAACCGTTTATGACATAAATAACCTATAATTCAATTCAAAGCAATAATTTACTGTTGTAAACAGCCAGTAACGAAATATATTCAATATTCATCATCAATTTAAGTCGTTATTAATTTTTAGATTTTTGCATCCCATATTACCATTAATTTCTTTATTATTTTGCTAATGCCAAGTTTATTACACATAAGTATAGTGCCTACTAAAAGTTAACGTTGTTTTTTATATTGCGTTTCTTGCGTTTTTCGTGCATGAGTATTTTTGTTTTGTTTAAATTTAGAATTCATTGATTGACTACTTAAAATTGAATTCAACTGTCACGGTGATGTAAAGTTTTAGAATAAAAAACTTCTTGACTGATAGTTTAGTCTTAAGAATTTTTCTTTGTTCTGTGGTTTGTTAAGACTACAGAGCAGGTATTATACATAGCGCTGTCTAGATCCGAAGTAATGATTGATTCAGGTTCATCATACCTACATAGATTTTAGATTACGAATGGAATATACAACAATTTGCACATAAAGATTTTTTATGGTGAAAAAGAAAGTAAATTGTGACTTTTTTATCATAAGCGTGTGTGTAATCTCTAGCGATAAAGGTTTCGAGACTTCTGTGTTGGCATTGCTTACATCATTGATAATATCATTTGAAAGACAAAGACCGAAAATCCAGTGACGCATAAAAATATACTTAGGTCACATGAAATAAATCATATTACGAGTATCATACACTCGGCTGGTTTCATTGTATCGGTTAATTCCGGAACAATTTTTAACATTTAAATGTCATTGCAAGTAGTCGTTTGCTTCCTTTTCACGGCTTAATGAATCATTAATAATGATTTTAGGTACCTTAAAACAAATAATATTTTATGCACAGAAGGCAAGAATAATATGATGAGATAAATATGTATATGGCTCTCAACTTAACCTTAACGTAGCAAAAGAGCGTTAAAAATTATATCCATTTTTATTTTAGTGTTTTTATTCATTTTTAATCATCTAACCAATAAACAATAGTAAATTGTTTGATAGTCACAGGAGCACGGTGTGAATTTCATTCAAGTTTCCATAGAACTTACCGTTTTGACATTTAATAAAAAGAAACTGATTCAGCTTGACAATCAGACTTTCCTTTTGATACATTAATGTGTATCATTGGAACAAAACAACCAAAATAACAAAAACGTTTATGTGTTCAAGTAAATCGGGTAAACGACGAAGCGTGAGTAAACTCACGTCGTGCGAATGCAGCGCGCGTCCGTCGGCCACATGTCGCGATAGTGAAAGCTGAAGGCCGTGGAAACGTAACGATGCTTTAACAACCGCTATTTAGATGAACATTACACGTGAATCTTCTTTGAATCCACTCTCATATTGAAACACAACTACGCTATAATTATATTCCTGACAACACGAGACGGACAATTCGTATTTTAGGTTTCGTTTTTGTTATATCTAGAAAACTTATGGGATTACAATGAATGCACTCGAAATCATGCTGTTAATGGTTTTTCAATATTTTGTTTCTTTTTTTGTTCATGTCAGACTTCGACTAAAACCGCAAGCACCGTCTCGGGTCTAGGGTTTAAGGTGACCCAAAATGCATTTCTTTCGCACACCTCCATGAACCAGGAACAAGGTTGAGATGGTCAGAAAGACTGAGTAACGCTTTTGGACTATTTAAAAAAAACATTTCAACTATTCGTTTTGGTCTCTTCCTCATATTTATTGTTAACTTTTAGATTAATCATTCCCTTTAACTAAAGATGACTGCAACTCGCGTAGATTTCTACACATAAAGCTACAAGTCAGTCAACACTCTTCAAAAATAACATCGTTTATCATTTCATACTCCTCAAAGGTATTTATACTTTATTTTGTCATTGCTTCAAAATGACAAGTAGGTACAGCTGCATTCCCATTGAGGACACTACAAGGAAGTAAGACACCATTCAGTTTCAATAGAATTCTGAGATTAATTATGAGAGATTGTGTCAAATTCACAATGATATTAGGAATAAAAAGCCTGCAAAATACGAGGACAAGGCCTTATTTTAAGACTATTATTATGCCCAGATTTGAAAACGTAATGCATATAGATAGATAAATAAAATTTGCTTATAGTTACATGCGTCAACCGGGTCAAATTGTGAATCCAAATAATCTAGACACCTTATTATATGTAAACGGGAATTAACGCGATCATGGTATAGGTATATAAATATACCTTTGGAATGCCTGACGTTTCGACCAGGTTACACCGGCTGTGGTCACAGGCTGACTGTCTAAGCCGCGCACGCCCCCCGTCGTCGTCGAGTCCGTGAGGTAGCCGGTTGTTCATCTACCCGCACATTTTCGTCATTTTTTATATTATTTTTTCTCCAGGTACCGTCACATTTTCCCGTTTACATAATAATAATCATGGAACGCGAAAGTTTAAAAGTTAATCTAGACACCTATTCAAAGACACGATATCAGCCTGCCCGCCATCGCCATTTGTTTCTGTCTGTCTGTGCATAACATCGCGAATTTCATCTACTAAACTTTTGATGCAAGCCCAGCTAAGCAGCTTTATAAAATTTGTTTTTCGTACAAATGATATACCAACCCAATTATGATGGGTGGACACGGAACTCTACACTGCGCGTAGCCCGAACCGTAGGCACTTGTCCGGCTTTTTTATATTATTAGATAGGTACTAGTTTTAAAGATTTTAACTGCCGTCGATTAACTTAAGCAATAAAAAGCAAAATACTTACTTAATTAATTAAGAGATGATGCTATGTAAATAAATATTTGGATTATTTAATAGTCTATTACTGTTAAGTAACAATTCGCGAAGACTCATATTTGCCGTTTAATCCAAAAAAGCTAATCCGGTATACTCAGAGGTCAATTAATTTAATCATTAGTACGTACTCGTATTATGTGTTATGTTTTTGCACTAATAAATGTCCTATTTTTTTCCTATAAAATGAGATCATGGTTACAAAGCTCATCACAATTACTTTTTTTATAGTCACGTTATGATGATGATGAAAATGACAGCTATTAGTTATCAAGACGATAAAGAATCGTGCCAATTCTGTTATAGATCCTTTTAACTAAACAATTTAAAGAATTTTATTTATACAGAATTATTATTAAACTAATTTTAGAAAATATTAAGTATGTACAATTTTTTTTTTTAAAAATAACAATTTAAAAGGTTTTAATTTGAGTTTCGAAACTTCGTTGATTTTTTTACTTATTCAGCAAAGATACATTTTTAAATAATTTTATTTCGCCAATCTGCTAGGGTAGTTGGTGCAAAATGCAAATGTCTATTAAATTTATTAATGTACTAATTACATGACACTAAATTCTTATGTTTTGTGGTTTCCCTCGTTTTATGAAGACAACTAAATTATACCTACTTATTTTAGTCTACTTAGTGAAATTTCAAAGCTATTTTATTACTCGATTAGATCGAAAAAGTTAACATCCTGGGCGATAACTAAACCCGCAACCAGTCGCTTTCTAGGGGGAATACTCTGAACAATTAATGAGTATATGTAGCTCATATGGAGGTATCGGCAAAGTTCATCTAGCTCAGTTAGTTAAAGTATTCTTTCCTCTGGAGAGTTTTGTGACAACAGAACTTTACTGAACAGATTACAGATTAATTAGTTCATTATTAAATAGTCAAGAACGAGCTTTAGATTTATTACCGATATTTATTAAATAATTGATGTGTGAGCAATTAATTTAATTACCAAACGGGTGTCATAAAATAGCATATGAAGAATCTCTAAGGGTTTAATTGCAATTAAGTCACTGTACCCCTAGTATGAAGAAGAAGTATGAAGAATTAGGACATCTATATTTTTACGATTTATAAGATGCAACAAGGAAACAATTAGATACTGCATTCTTTATCTAATTAACAACAAGTATGCACATGTAAATAAGTTACAATCGAAGTAATCTTGTGTAATTACCATTTAATATCTATCTTCAGTTTGTGTGCTAACATACCATCACCATCAACAGATACTCAAATAATACATTTGCATACTGCCACTTGGCTGTTACATGTATAAAACAATTAGCTACCTAAAACCCGCGGCTTTGTTTGCACCTAAATAGGTTGTTTTTTTTGGTCATATGTCCGGTTCCATTTACAATCTGGCAATCAAACATACCTACGGCAAAATTTAAGTTTGACTAAGACCTTTCTAACTTCGCGAACAAACAGGCTACCTAACAGCCAAGAATTCCCAAAAATATATATTTTTAACCCCCGACGGAAACCCGAACGGGGTGTTATAAATAAGTTAGAATGTAGGTAATTTTCGAAACTACTGAACTGGTTTTATATTTTTTTTGTAATTAGAAATACAAACCTGCACCAAATAACAAGTTGTTATTTTTCTAAGTTGATAAACTACCCGTTCTGTATCAATTCAATACCATTTATCATTCTAGTTCAAATATGTAGCTGTGATTGATTCATACAATCGTACGTATAATCTTGGTTAGGTGACTGCGTTCATTATGTGTCTGCAACCGCTGTGCCAATATCTAAGTACGTTATCTTATTTGTACGCTTGATTCGATTAATAACCAGTCTATTCAACATATCATACGCCTGTCCACACTTGTCTCGCTATACTCTCCAAAGCTTTCAAAACCACGGCATTGTCTACATATGATTGTGATGCCGCATTCCTGTTACTAGCGAAACCAGAGCAGAGCGCCTACTAATAAAGATTTCAGTATACTGTCACACCCACTACCTATCTAATTCAATGACAGCTTTTGTTTCGTTATGTCTATCTTAATTATCTATCTTTACTCTTATGATTGTGTAACCTTTCACTCACATACAGTTGATTTATTTAAGCTGTTGAAAGTATGTACTAAGATTTCGGTACTTACCATCAGTATCTGGGTATCACTACCAAGATACTAACCAGTTGCATCCAAGACTTTGGCGCCCGGGATCCCCTTGCCTATTTTTATCCATTTATGGGAAATAATTTTGATTGTTACGGGAGCAACAAGCTGTCAGACCTCTCAACCATTAGCCTGAGTCTCGTTCATTTATTGACATAATGTTCAAGCTAGTAGGTGAGATTGGCTTAGGCCCTAATTATATTAAATGGGTATATACGAACTTATATGGTTAACAAAATCAGAAGGTAGTTAATTTAATGATTTATACTTGAAGTTCTATCTTCACTGTGTTATTTTAGCATTTATGCAGAAACACGTTAAGGCAAATTTCAACGAATCATTTACCTGTCTATGGGTTTTCCAATTACACACCTGCGCCAAAACCATACTTATTGACATATATAACCACGCACCGTGTTCAATTTATTACCTTCTACGAAGTTAAATATACTATTATGTATGGTTAAATCGTGAGTCAAACTCAAATTTTAACTTGACTGATGTATTTCTTCTATAAAATATTGTGTAATCACAACTGATGCTTCTCGTTTAAATTTGAGAATAAAATCAAATGATTAATATTCAAACTTATTAATAGCTAAGTATATATCAACGCCATTTCTATGTTTGTGATAGGTATTAATAATCCAACTTGTGTTAGTAATTCAATATAGTACAAACTATCCACGATAAATGAGGCATATATATGAGAGCCCCAGGTGGGCAACTAAATGTATGAATAAATATTTTTATGGCACTATTGTACATACCGGGTGGGACTACATATTATCGAAGCATGCATGTAGGTAGGCTTTGATTGGTATTATGTGTACTCGATGCCGTATCTAGAAAAACGACTAAATTTTTGACCTCTCTGGTGCCAAAAGTAGCAAAATAGTTAATCTTATCTTAATCGCGTAACACATACAGCAATATATCTTGCAATTTTCCAGGAATTAATTGCAGTAATTAATCTGTTATTTCATTGACATGATTTAAAAACAATTTTTATGCATTATTGCAATATGAATTGCTCATGAAATATACATTTAGCAAAAAAATGCGTGCAGGTGTCCCGGCGTCAAGAACTCTTAGCACTTACCAGCATCCGTTTCTTACGGTTCGCCGTACTTACATTAACACATATAAATACAAGTAGATAATATTGTATGAAATGACATTACTTGACTTACTGTTTCCTTTTATCGTTCATTATAATTTAACCTCGATGGCACAGCGATAGTGAGTGTAGTTACACTGTTAGCCGGTTAGCTTTGATTACCGAGTCAGGTGATTGATTTTTTCTGGTAGAGCTCGATATCAGCGCACAATGACCGGCTAGTGGTAATCACCTTCTATTATTGAAAGGAACTGAAAACGAAGTTGATCAACTATGGGACTCAAGTTCGGCTTACACTAGAAGTTTCTTATAGGGCTCTATTTTTCTCAATTTATGGTCTAGGTACTGTGTGCACTCTTTTATTTTTCTTTTCTTTCGGGGTTTGAGGGCTTGACGGCGTAGTGGGCGGGTCCATAAAAGTCAGCCAAAAAGGAAGAGAAAGGGTATCGGAAGCCCAGTATCTGTGGTGAAAGCCTCGAATCAAAAACCAGTGAGATGATAATGAAGTTGTACCATTAGGACTGAAGTACAAGAATCGGATTCAGTATCGTTCAAAATGTTTTGTTTACTTTTTGTTGACTTTTTCCGGTTTCAGTCAGACAGCGTATAGAGCATATTGCCACATAACGACACCGGGGTCGAAAAAGGTAGTGAAATGTGGGTGCACAACTCACCACCTCAGTAAACTGATAAAACGTTATCAGTTGATAAAACCTTACTGACCTTGCAATATATTGTGATGTAATCTAATCTTAACATTTTTAATGAACTTAATATCTTAAATCTAGATTTTAGATATGCTTGATATATTACTTTGCATCTTAATTATGTATTGGCACAGATCTTTGCGTCTAAAAATAGAAACCAACTTGTTCTTTTTATTTTTAATAATGTAGTGTTAGTAATTACAGTTGCATAAACTGAAATTACTGGTATTCAAGTTGACCCCATCAGCTAACCTAAATAGTTTGTGTTAGAAGTTCACATCTGTAGTGTGTTAGCCAAGATTCGAAGCCGAGACGTCTGGATCGTAAGCAGTAAGTAAGGCTGATTTTATCCTGATAATGTCTCATGGGGTGTATTCGAATATGGCCCTGAATACTAGATTTAGGTACAACTGAACCCGTCAATAACTCGTATTTAAATAACTAAATTATTGTAATTATGACTTACGTTACTTACATTTAAAGTTGTTTGTCATTTTAATAACCGACTTCTAAATGAGGTTCACTGTTTGACCTGCATGTTTGTGTGTACATTAATCCGCGAATAGGTATCTCTCGTTTGATTGAACCAATTTCGATAAGTATTTTTTAAATTTTGGTGCCTACTTACAAAATGAGGTAGGTATTTATATTGGTTCTATTTTTTACTAGAATATTTCCAATGACTATGACATTTAGTGTCATATGTCATATAGGTAATTATTCTACCGAATCCTGGATTTAAGCCATTATAAGTAGTGCGTAATTCAAAAGCACCTTAAAGGTAGCTTAACTACGGATAAATTATATTATAATATATGTGATTGCAGCATAGGCTATTACATGAGATTGATTTACTACTCAGTTCATGACACATTTAATTCTTAAGAGTTATTGCTGTATGCTATAGGTGTGGTATAAGATAGACCTATAAACTTTATGACTATAAATATTTTAGAATGCTTATCTGCCTCTAAAAGAAGAGATACCTAGATCAAATCACACCTAAACATCATAATCTTCATGATCACAGTCGCGATTGTGTTCAAAGCTTTTGGAGCCCAAATGCCGCTCACCTACTTTATCTGTTAATTCGGCTTGTTGTGGCTTTTACGGGAGCGGTTGCGTCTGACTCCACTCAATCCAGATAGCCTGCGCCCTGGCTCCATCCTTTAATGTGTAGGTTAGTTTAGCTCGAGCCCAATTAATGATAAATGTCCAAGAATGAATTACTATAGCCCCAGAATTTATAAAAAAAAATCCACTTTCACTGTGTAATTATCGATTACCCGGTAGATACTATATCTCCTAATCGATGGACAGACCATGAAATGTTTCGTAAAAACTTTCGCTTAAATGTTTGTAAAATTTGTTTTGTAAAATTTGATTACTAGAAAATTACTAACATTAGAAATTTAATAACATACACTAACTTATGCTATTGAAATGGTAATTGTAAAGTAGACTTATATTAGCGTTCAAAAAAATAATGTCATGGAATTAAACCAGTAGAGACTTTTTTTGGGCTTGCCTTTTGCGAGAAAACAATCCAATTCCTTTCCATTTAGCATTCAGGGTGCTATGTCCACTGTTATAATATATATAAGAATATTATAAGAATACATAGATAGTGAACCCACCTGTCCTCTCTATTCTCACTATTATTCCACAATGTCTGGATGGAAATGAGAAGCAACAACGCGTTCCCCGAAAGCAAAATACTACAAGTTACAGTCTCAGTCGTTACAGCTTTGTCACATTATAGTAGAAAACTGCACTGAATAATTTTGTCAGTAATTTTATTTATTTTCTATAAATCAGTTGCATAATATATTTATCTACCCTTCAAATTTCTGATACCTAAATATAATGTAACAATGTATAAATGTATAGGTTTCATTGTGGCATTCCGGGACACAATATCTTTTACTTCTCTTATGATAATTGTTATTTTTGAAAAACTAGATTTTTAAAAAATTTAAGTCAATGTCATCTTTAGCAAAATAAATTATTGATTGATTGATCTTAACATTAAAAGTTATGTAGGTACTGTGCAACAACATAATTGTACGATTTAAATTTTAAAACAGTCCATATTTGTCTACATTAGATCTGAACTTAAAATATATGGTTAGTAGGTATTAGGTACGTCACATTACTTTAAATTTAAATTCATTCACCTAACAATACATAATTTAGTACCAACTAGTTGATCACTTTTTCCGATCGGAAAATCATTGGAAATAGTTAGCATGCAATTGCTTTAAAATTTTATTCAATAGTTGCTAGCAGTTAAGCTGCTCATTTATAATGCATCTCGGTTACAGCGAACAGTGCAAGGCCTCAAACGCACGACCACCTAACTAGTACAGGCATCCGGAGAAACAAGACTGCAACTTTGTATAGATAAAACCATATAAGGTTTACTTAAAATTAATTCTGTAGACTCAGTGAATCCACCCACATAGGTGTTAAGACTAATTGATTGATCATAACTTATGTTGTAATTGGAAAATATGAGTGCGTATATAAGTTATATAATTGAATCGTAATCACTTGTTATGTAAATCATTTTTATGTTAATTATTCTCTGCCCTATAAGATTAATCACCGATTTTCAGTAAAGGCCGATCATTTTTCAAGATTGACTGGTACTTTAGTTCTTATTGCTAATTCTTAGCGCATATTCAAAAATAAAAAAGTTTTAAGTAACTTGTCGAATAAATCTTCGAAAATATTTTACAACATGTTAAAATATTCTTTTTTTTCAGAGGTTTACTACGAAAAGCAGCGCTACGATGGCTGGTTCAACAATAGAGCGTATCCTGACTGGGGATCAGTTGGTGAGTTTCAACAGCAACCTTATAATATAATCCCATACATATAATAATAATGTTATTCCTATTTTCATAAGAGTACATACACTGTTCTTCACGTTTCAGTTGCTTTTCTAGGAAATGAAACGTCAGGTATAGCGTAAAAACAAATTGTTTCATTTTAATGCATTATACTGGTAAAAATCTTAAGTGTAAGGGACTAAACCTGCAAACCAATGTAGTCAAATTCAGTCTCGAATTAGGCTCGATCTCATGTCGATCTCCCAAAATATGTCAAAAAAGATACCTATTCTTGTAACCCAAAAATACTGTTTTGAGATTTGAACATTTTTTAACAAGAATTTGCCCTCAATACACCATCTGATTAAGGGTCAGACCCCTTTGGGACGTTAAAAGGGTAGTCGTTTTCACAAAAACCGAAAAAATCAAACCCAAATGAAGGGAAGAAGCAAGCGAAACCCAGGCACCGAGGTGAAAGTGTCAAACGCTACCGGAATAACGCTAAGATGATGATTGGCGTAAATATTCGACAATATCAAGTTGATCTCTATAAAACAATGGTATGTGAAAACACGTGTCGTATAGAAAGCAGAATACCGTAAGAATCATGTTGAAACACCGTATCAAGTTATTCAAGGTCAAATTCAACCTCATTGTCAGCTGTCATTGTTTAAATTGACGTTAATCAAGACTAATACGGTTTAGATATTTGAGTTATCGACTTCACCTTGCTCTAATCTCTCTTGCAGGTAGTTTATTTAGAGTAGTAGATAGCTACCGTTGTACTACCTTAAAAAAGTTCAGATAAATCTTGATAGAACCTGTTACAGTGGTCATCGAAAACATGACTTTGAATCCAATTAGATTTATGTGACGAAATTTGAATAGATACAATCAGATTGGACCAGTATTATTACAATAGGTGATGTAAATTCCGCCTAAACTATACTCAGTATACTGATGTATTGACTAACATTCACTTTTTGTTATGAAAATTGTAAAGTAGGTAAGTAGGTACATGAGATATTAGGATAATCTATACTTATTATAAAACTGAAGAGTGCTTTAATTTGGACAACGCATTAAAAAGCAATGTGTTGTCTAACTAATTTATCGAGTAACGTTATATGCTATAATATTATCATTACTTAGAAGAGCCACAAAACATAAAATGTCAATTGTCTCGGAGGTCGAAGTATGTTGCGGGTGAAGCCGGGGGGCTCAACTAGCTTTTAATAGCCCCTTCATCCCGACGCGTCGCGAACGTGCCAAATAAAAAGCCGGGTACTACGCAGTCGCTACGGTAATTTTTTTTAATAAATATGAAAATATATAAGTAGGTACAAAACGTACTTATAATTTCATAATATGTACCTAAGTTTATTGCATATTAAAATATATTCAGGCATAATACTAATTAATTAACTGAATACAACGTGAAATTAAATGTATGCTACGTTTTTTGTAGCGATACAAAGGATACGATAAGAATTTACATTCGTAATTATAACCGTTTAACACTTAAAAATATATAGTTATTAATCCAGGTTTATCAAGTTTTTAGTATCATGTAGATATTAAACATACAATGTTACAACATACTTTTTAAATTTCAACTTGATTGTGTGAATTTTAAATATCTCCAAAGTACAGACAGCTCATGTACAGTTTATAATGTATTTAGAAGCTAAGGAGTTTGTTTTAATGCGCTCTCAGAATATAATGAATGAGAACGATTTAATAAACTAAGTACGATTTGACATAGGTACCTGTTTTTTGAATAGGCCCAACACTTTGTAGGCAACAACATCACGCTACAAGTATTTAATTCTGTAATTTGAAGCATCAAAAGAAAATGAAAGTTAACTGTTATCTTATGTTTATTATTCAAAGTTTGATTGCATCTTTATTTTACAACCAAACAATTTGCAAGAGATCATTGCATTTAATTGCACTTATTATGAGGGAAAGTATGTATATGACCATTAAAGCACAATAGACTGCATAATACATTATATAGGTACATAACTTTACCGAGATAATAACAACATTAAAAAGCGTTGTTTTATTAGTGCATTGTGCATATTTTCTTTACTTTACTGAGTGCATGTATACACATTACAAGTACATCCCATTACTTACAGGGTGCTGAATTATCTTAGAAAGTTACTGGCTAAGTTCTCAAGTTAACTCCTTAATGTTGAACTTTATTAATAGATGTCTTAAGAAAGAAGTACGAGTATTATAGATAGACTTATAGTAAATATGCAAAAAATCATTTATCAAACAAGGTACCTATCAAAAAACCATGTTTGCTGTTCTACTTAATTGTCATTAATTAGTTACTAATTTCTTTGGTTCTTAAATCGCCCTGACACGTGTATAGATAAAAATTAAATTAACTATGGCCATCCAAGCCAGGTTCAGCTAACTTAATAGAACATGAACCTAAGACTGTGTCAGTTTTTAATCTCAAAAACATTATGTTTTGTATTTCTACAAGTGGTCGTCCCGTAACAGAAATCTAAGTTTATATCAAAGGATTTGAGTAAAGTCGTTAAGTGTTCACTAGTAATCATATAAAAAATGTGTAATCCATTTGAGATATTAAAGACGTTATATTTAATGACAGGAGCCACTTTATAGACCGTAAATCACTTTCAATAGTATCATATTTGTAGCAGAAGTTATGGAAACTTGTCCTTAACATAAATGGCTACTATATTTTTTGTCCAAACTTACATAAATGGTAGGCGCCGCCATTTGTTGTTGTAATATGTGTAAATAACTTCAATATTAAAACTATTTGTTATGATGGTACTTCACACGACATGGAGTATTCGTGCAGACACGCGTTTATGTACTTTAAGAAATGTACGTATCGTGCTATTCAAATATGTTGAAATAGCTTAAGTAAATAAATTTTCCACTCATTGTTACAACTCTTTTCAAAAAGATGCTGCAGAGTTACACGCCAGTGAAAGATTTAGATGCAACTGGGTACAACGCTAAGATGATGATGACTTATTTCAGACCGTGATTATAATAATGGTTAGATAGTTAGAAGTCGCAGGATTGATTTATCACAGTATCCTCGCTACACCGCCAAGAGAACCTTTTTAACTAGAAAAGTTCTGAGCCCTTGAGGTCTGCCCAGAAGGAAAGCCAACGAAGGAAAAGTTCGCCGATCAGCTGCAGCAGATGTACTAGCTTGCAAGTAAGATTGGCTTTGGTGCCGGAGATTTTGGCAGGGCTACAAAAACATTCATTAATGTGCGTATAAAATTATGTCATGCAGGTGTGCGCCTAAACGAGTGAAACCTAGCATTTATTATTGTAGGCACTGTATGCATATTACATTATATTTATTCAAATATGTGTGTGACCTGTGTAGTTTATTCCGTTGTCGTGCGTACACGTAACACTTGATAAAGGTGTATATCAAGGTTCCTTTTCCTTTAGATTAGGTCATTTGCAATACATTAGGCAATAATAATAATATGATCTTTTCTATTTATACAATAACAGTTAAATCTGAACATCCATGTACAGAAGAAACCTAAGTATATTTCGTCCACTACAAATACATTCCTTTGGTCCAATACTGCTTTATTAAAAATTTTGTTAAATGAAAAACAATATGTATTATCTTCTTGTCTACTTCGTTGAGGACCACGCAGCTTTATCCATACTTATATTATTATTATAAATGCGAATGTAACTTTTTCTGTCTGTCTGTCTGTCTTTTTGTTATTTTTGGGCCTAGACTTCTGAAGAATTTTACGAGTATGTTAAAAATTTGTTACGGTAATAAGTAAAAAATATAGCTGTTAAAAAATGTTAACAAATTGACACTACTCTTATATCTATGTGCCACAAACAGTTTTATTAATGATAGATAATATCTAACTACATAGATACCGAAGTTACTGAAGTAGCGCATTAAATATACGTTCATCAATCAAATCACGAATAGAATAATTTAATTTATAGGCCAGTACTATCTTGTGTTCATACATAATCAATTATTGTGAATATCGATACATCTTAACTCAACCAGCTGACATTACGTTCTCAATCCACTTAGCATTCAATAGTGGTATCATGAAATTTTTCTACTTTGCTCCGATGTTTGTTTTTTTTTATATCGACTTGCGTTTGACCACAATCTCACCATTTTGTAAATGATGAGGGTGAAATCAACACGGTGTAATTTAATTTAATTTTTTTTTAAGTTTAATTAGTAAGTAAATTTAAATTGACTAAATCAGTCTCCTGATCCCAATTTCTGGCTCCAATGCATTTGGGTTTAGATAGTAGACTGAATTAACAAAATATTTGCCGGAACCTGGCTACCTCACTTTCTAAGGAGAATGCCTTCACTAACTATACAACAGAGTAATCTTAATGATATTCGCAATTCTCCTATAGAAGAGTATGTACAATGGCCCCAGATCATACAAGACGTATGGTCATCTAATTCTATAATATGAAAAGTTAACATACTAATTGCTTCAAAATGTATTATTATTATTGCATTAATTATGTCAACGGTCCTTAATAATTGTGTAAAATTTTAAAATAATTCAACATTATCAAATCGAGTTCAAACATTCCGTTACATACAAATATACATATTAATCTAATAAAAGCGTGTTAATGACTTGACTATACTGTATTACTTTACAAGAATGAACGCACTCATGCATTATTTACCTACACCTGCACCTTAGCCTGTCTGGACAGTTATCTTAAATTAATACATTTGAAATAAATTTATAATTATTTGAACGTATTCAAGCTCGTGGTTCAGTTTTTTACTTTACTAATGCGCCTGGTTGTATCCGACACTTTTATCTCGGAGTTCTAGGTCCGTTAACTCTTTCTCGTCCTTTTGGTTTAATACAAACGACTTTTATTACGGCAAGCCTGGGCCAAATCCTCGCCCGTCAGTCAGCAGGTGATTGCAGCATCCGCCTTGTAGGTGAAGAGTTGTCTTAGCCTTGAAGGTTTTGTTGGTTCCTACTTATTTGTTACTTCACTATAAATAAATAATAAATATTCTACGACATTCTACACATCGCTCCCTAGACCCAAAGTAAACTTAGTTAAACTAGCTTGTGTTATGGGTTCTAGAATGCTGATAAACATACTTATATTTTTTTTTTGTAAATACATACTTATTATACATAGAAACACCCAGACCAATGCAATGTGCAAATAGACATATTCATGCGTAGCAGTCGCATGCACTACCGCTACGCCACAGAGGCCGAGGCTAATCATTTAACAATGTTATTTTACTACTATCATAAAATACAAACATGAAGAAATATCATTAAAATAATGCCTTAATAACTGCTTCTACTAAATACTACACTACTACTATGTGGCTGATGTGATATGTTTAAATTGTATTAACATTGTATTTTAATAACAGTCGTAATATACCTAGTAAAAGCTCAATAGAAAAGATATCAACGCGCACGGTTCTTTTATATAGGCTAGAAAAATAAATTGGTTAAATTGGAGTTATATCGATTATAATCCATATCACTGATCGTCATAATTTTTCTTGTAGATTTAAGTCATCCACGGCATAGATAACTCATAAAAAAAAATTTGGCCCTTTTTTCTCATGAAGGATCCTTTACAGAGGCCCATTATCAAATCAATGCCCATTAAAAGTAAAAGACAAAAATCATTAAGATGGCACTTATAAAATGTCAAAAATAAAACTGTACTTCAACGAATAACATAGTACAGCAGTGTTCCAGAACGCGGTGCTGTTCTAAGAAGACTGATGTCTATCTACAAACATGTTTATTTATTCTAATTTGTAATATTTTGTTTTACTAGCACAGTTGAGTAAACGTGTTCATTTCCAAGCTTTTTTGCAATCCAAATATTCTTGAGTTTTATAATTGTCTATGCGAGACTGTCTGGATCTAAAGTTTTCCAGGGTGTATTTTAAAATATTGTTCAACCTTAGACGGTGTTTTTTTAGAAACACTATAACATTATCTACATTGTATCTCTACCTAATACGAGATTTGCAACAGAATCGGTATAAATATCATCAATCCCTAAAACAACATACCTTGAATAGACTTTAAGCTTTCTAATTGCATAATTATTTCAATGCTGAACAATTATAAATTTACTGGTGTAATTTTGAGTTGCCCAAAACTAATTTATTCATCATCTATTTCGTTGTATTACGTAGATAGATTAATAATAATTTCAATTCTAATACAAATCAATACGTCGCAGACTATATCTCTGAATTAGTCATAAATTGTACAGTCAGCAACAAAATTGATTTAATAAATCCTTATCTAAATTAAATTATCACCGCAGCTTTAAAGCCTTCTATAAAATATCGAATAAAATATATTAACTTTGTTGTCTGAGGATCATAAAATAAGTATATTTTTATATACCTATTTATTTCTTTTACAAAATATTATTAAAATTGGCATGGTATCGGTTCCTGTTAGGAAATTCGAACTCGGGATCTCTAGAGAGGTATTAGGATGGATACAGTCGCTCTTATTGAGACCGACTTCTTAATCACTAAAGTCTGTAAGTGTTAGTGTTCAGGAACTTTTGCTGATGGCTGTACGTAATTAAATTCTATTCAAATGCAAACCGATATGTCGCGGACTATATCTTTGAATTAAAAACGTCATAAATTGTGCATGTCAATGTACCTTATCGATAGCGATCGATTGTGAAACGATGAATGACAAATTCATAAGGCCTTTATCGAGATATGTTATCTTGTATTAGTTGATTCATGACTCGATCGGTACCTACACAAGAGGTCACTCGAGTACCGAATATTGACTTAAATAACTATGTATAACAAGCATCGGTTTAAAATGAATAAAATATCAGTCGCTGCAAGTAAATGATGACTGCTTTACTCGTAATATCTTACTAGTGTGTTAGTGAAAGTATGTTCAACTTAACGTCCTTTTGGTCTTATTTGATCATGCCATTGAATATTAAAAGTATTTATATTAGGGCTATGTTCCTACCAAGAACTTCGGACACCAAGCCAACCTCACCTGCTGATTGGATGGCGAGGATCTAGTGCAGAGTTTTTCTTGGGGTTGTTTGATTAGATGGTAGATAGATAGATAGACAGATACTCTTTATTTGTCCCCCAAAAGAGTATAAACAGGATATACATCAAGTTAATCGTGGGTACAATTGGGCGGTCTCATCGCGGTAGGTACTGTCGTAAATAATTACAATAAAATTGACCCTAGATACTTTTTCTAATGTTTCTCTTGATTATACATTTCTGTTGTGATAATTTTGTAAATTATGTTTATAAAAACCTTTTTTCTTTACAAAACATATTTATAAGCGCACCTAATAGTAAAACCTAAAGAAATAATAAAGACATTTAACTAATAATAAACCGATTTCTGTTTCTTAATTCACTTCATTATTTTAAAAGTCAAGTCACATTTGCACGATTATCAATACTTATAAGCCATTATGATTATTATCAAAATGTTATTCGTAATAATTTTATTGTCTTGAGTCACTTTAATCGCGTCGTGAGCAATATGTATTATCGTCAATCGATAACCTAGCGATTATCGCTACGATGAGCGAAGCTTACACTGGGTTATTAATGTGTGAAGCGAAATCTTTGCTTTGCGTTCCTAATTCGTGGCTCATGCAAATAAACGGACGAGAGTTACGCCACCGCAGAATCACGCGCGAATCGATGTTATTATAAAACAAATAATTATATACGTATTCTAAGTCCTTGGAATAGATAAGTCTCGAGTTTTCATTTTAACTGGTCCTCAATGTGCAGTTATTGAATCTTTACTCAGTTCCTACCCGCAGCCCCGGTTATTTTATAAAGTATCGTATTTAGGTACGTTCTGTTTCAATAAGACATTTTAACAAATCGGTTCCACAATCTAGGTGGTAAAGAATAGACCCCGTTACGTCTTTATGGTTTTTAAATTCATGCAAATACTTTGATAGATAGATGGATAGATAGATAGATAAAAACGTTTATTTCTTTTTAAATTGTATAAGTATCATAAAAACATATCCCACAAAACCGTGTGACTGGTTTGTCTGTGGGTTACAGTCTCTTACTCGGATATACTTAAATTTTTAAATAATATTTGCTTCGAAACCTAAGATTTTCAATACAACAGATTGACAAACCTTATAGGTCTCACAAATTCGTATGATATCTTAAATTATCTATATTATCATCCAAATTTATATTATGTTATCTCATTAAACCTCAATCTCAACATTACCTTTTGTTTGTGGCTTAATAAATGCCGTTTATTAATTAGGATATCATTTTGTTTTAATCAATTTCTCGCTCCATTGAATCGTTACGTTTAACATCGTTTCGTTGTAACATATGACAGTAATATTGAGTTGACAGTTTGTAAAAAAGGCTTTACTAGCATCCATTTTTTAGTTACGTAACTAAAAAGCTAATGGAATTTTGATTGGTTGCCAGCCACTTAACTAATCAATCGGTACATAATATAAATAAGTAAAGATTTATAGACCGCAAAGAGAACTGCTTTTATCGTATTTGTTTTGCATACATAATAAATAATTCATCCTAATATTATACATGCGAAAGTAACTCTGTCTGTCTGTTATCTTTTCACTTCTATACCGCGGGCACGAGTTTGTTAAAATTTAGCATAAAGATAGCTCGTCATTGACAACATGATACTTTAATTTAAATAATAGATTTTCCTCCCAACAGGTTACTTTCTTGTTTGAATCAGTCAACATCTAGGACCTGACTAGACAACCCACGATCGTGATTTATATTAAAACTGCTTTACATTAAATGTGAAATCATAACCAACATACAATGTCAAATCGAGTACAATTTTTTTCATTTACGCATATTTAGACTCCTTTCCTGTTACTTTCTAAAGTGCGCTCCAATTACAATAAACGAGTTTCTTCCGTTCAAGTGCATTCAATATCATAACTATTGATCTTGATTGATGTTAACTTCATAAGAATTAATGATAAATTTACTCTACACTTGTATGTTGCAAGAAAATAAAAAAGGCTTATGCCTAAGTTAGAAGGTTATCTTCAATCTAGTTCTGAAACTTTCTGAGATGTAAACCTCGCAAATATACGAGATAAAAGTTGCAAAGTCTCTTTCATATTCAAAGGCGTGACGTTGCAGTTGCCGGCTAAAGTTTTACCATGCCAGGTGCGCACTATACTTCCTATTTTGCGGCACAAAAGCGTGGGTGGGTTTCCCAACCCCTAATTTCTTAAGCTTGCAGAGAGGTGAGATTGTGTTGGGTACCATAACTACTACAATTGAGTATCTGTAAAAGCAAATTATTATAATTTTCTAAGAGCAACCGAACGCGTTCTGATATCAAGATACCTTACAAATATAGGTAATAATAACGATAGGTATCAAATTCGCAACATTTCACCTATATACAAGTATAGTTGAGTAATAGAGGAGATATCATCAAGAAATAATATCTACAAGGAAAACAAAGGCTGTAGGTAAAGGCACTAGTGAATGTACGATACAGAAGTAACAGAGAGGATATTACTCAACACGAAGCATTCTCCGACACAGAGGGTTTTGGATTTACTAGAGTGAGCGGCGACGTTCACTTCGGGAACTCGATGATGAAATGTATCTGAAACCTGACTGTAATTTAGGTAACTAGGTACATATTATGTTGAATCTATAAAACATAAATGACTGTATTTTATTGTACTTTTCTGGTACCGTTATTGTAATTATGTACCTACTGATATTTGTAAATTAGGATAAAATACTACTTCACCTGTGAGATGTTTAGATTTGGAACACATTTCTATAAAGAAAGCAGTTCATATTCTACTAAAACGCTTCGTATTTTAATTAGTTTCCTGAGAATGAAATATCTTTTGAGCTTATAAATTGTGTTGTCCACAGATAGTCGGCTTACACGTAAAACGCCAGCAGCCTATGCGGATGGAGTGTACATGATGGCTGGTGGGGACAGGCCGGGAGCCAGAACACTGTCCAGATTGTTTATGAGAGGACAAGATGGATTACCATCACTCGCTAACAGAACCGCGTTACTGGCTTTTTTTGGTAAGAAGTAAAATTTTGGTAATATTGGAGTATCACTAAATTTTAAAGAATGGATGTAAAAATATTTCTTCCTAAGTCTTTACTTCTTACTGTTACAAAACTGTACAAAGTTGTACAAAATTTACAAATAACCTTCTTTTAAAGTAAATCCAAGTAGTCATCCAAATTAGCAATGCATTTAGAAGTCTGGGCTCAGGAGTTCGTATTAGATAGTTCCTTACTTTACACACTATGGTATTTTTAAAATTGAATTTTCTTTTTTAGGACAAATCGTGACAAACGAGATTGTCATGGCTTCAGAATCGGGGTGCCCAATCGAGCACCATCGCATTCCAGTCGACAAGTGTGACCATATGTACGATCCAGAATGTAATGGTGCCAAATACATGCCGTTTCTTAGAGCTGCTTACGACCGAAATACCGGCCAAAGTCCTAATAGTCCTAGAGAGCAGGTAAGCCTTCTAAAGAATCCTATTTAGTCATCTGTGCCATGATATCTATTAAAGGCGAACAAAAAGACTATAGATATAATATATATAGCACCTACGAGTACATTAGCTACCTAACTGCCTTCAATCATAGATACCTGTATCAGGTGTTTATTTTATATTGATGTTTCTATTGATGTTAAGTTAAAATGAGGTCGATACATTACTCCATACTATCGCGATGTCAAAAATGTACTACGGTGTGTGAAAGAAGTAATATATTTTGCTCTCGTTCGCACTGGCTGATTAGTGCATATTCGGATGCCTGTGTTGCACTCATGTTTGCCTTCAGGTGGCAAATCAGTCTCGTCGCTTACCGATGCATGAGGCTAATCAGATGATCAGAGCATTGGATCAGAGGGATGAAATGGATTCACGTTGTAAATTTTCATTTCAAGGTTAAAGGCAACCTACATCAATAACCTAAATTAATTATAGTCCTCTAATTCGAAATGTCAATAGCTACATATTTTGAAAATACGTAATAAATTTATCTCTTACACTGAATAATTATGCCATCAATTTTATTATTAATTTCATATAAGTAGGTACATAAAGGAGTTACTTTTTTTCCTCGAGTTGATGGCATTTGAATATTTGTTTGCCCAGTGTGCCGCTTAATTGATGTATCTGTTGCCATTACTTATAGCAATACTAGCTGTTGCCCGCGGCTCCGCCCGCGTGGATGTCGAAATCCGTTTCAAAAACTATCCTATCTCTCAAGTTGGATCGAACTGCACATGGTGTACGAATTTTATTATAATCGGTTAAGTGGTTTAGGAGTCCATTGAGGACAAACATTGTGACACGAGATTTATATATACACTCGAGAGCAATGAATCCGGGTCACTTAAAGAATCCTAAAAATCTCGGAAACTAAAAATGCTAGGTTAATGCAATAAATTGTATTTAATAGACAATGTAATACTCCTTAAATGAAAGTATTAAAACTTCTTAGTTATTGTAAAGTTATATCATAAAAAAATCAAATTTGAAAAAGGGCCACTTTCGAAGATGGAACTACGAAATTACAGCATTTGGTTTTGCTTTTGTTTGTAATCTGTCATTTATGTGGGTACATAAACCATGTTGATAGTGCTCTATATTCATTATTCAAGCTGAAATTATGTCGCTTACGCCTGAAGAATGCACCAGAATACTTACAATGCTGGAAACCGGCCGGAGTCAGCGCGATACAGCCAGGACTGTCGGTGTGTCGCTGTCAACAGTACAAAGAGTTCTCCGACGTTACGAAGAAACTGGTTCTAACCTACGCAGACCAGGAACGGGCAGAACCAGGTGTACCACAGCACGAGAAGACCGATACTTGGTGAACACCATGCTTCGAAATCGCTTTCTCACAGGAACTGAACTCACCAATCAGTTTCGACGCCTCGGAGGAAGTAACCCAAGTGCATGGACAGTAAGACGTCGGCTTGCTGAATCTAACTTAAAACCCCTTAGACCTGCAAACGGCCCTAAACTGGAGCGTGGGCATCGTATTTCGAGACTAAGATATGCCCAGAGCCACGTAAATTGGAGTATTGAAGATTGGTCAAAAGTTATGTTCTCCGACGAATCAAAATTTATGCTCTACAAGCACGATGGAAGACACAGAGTAAGACATAGAAAACGGCTCTTTAACTAGCGTAAGATATGTGGAAGAAATCCTCAATGATCACGTTGGTCCATTTATGGTCAATTTAGGTGAGGATGCTATATTTATGCATGACAATGCCCGACCTCATACAGGTAGGATTGTGAATGACTACCTTCAAGAGATGAACATTACTCGTATGGAGTGGCCAGCGCGCAGCCCGGATATCAACCCGATCGAGCATGCTTGGGACGAGCTAGGCAGATGCGTAAAACAACGAAACCCTCCCCCAATCACGCTTCGTGAGCTCAAAATTGCTCTCACAGAGGAATGGGAGAATATTCCCCAAAATCGTATAAGGAACTTGGTGTACAGCATGCCAAACCGCGTAAACGCAGTAATGGAAGCACGAGGAGGCAATACGAAGTATTAAAATTCAAGAAAATCGTAATAAAGTTCAAAAATTTCATGCTTCCTATTTTTGTTTTAAGGAGAGATCAGCAGTTTTTTTCTTTATGTAATTTTGTGTTAATAAAATGTATGGTGACTCATATTTTTTTTACTTTCATTTAAGGAGTATTACATTGTCTATTAAATACAATTTATTGCATTAACCTATCATTTTTAGTTTCCGAGATTTTTAACATTCTTTAAGTGACCCGGATTCATTGCTCTCGAGTGTATTAAGATATTCTAACACCTTTATTAACGTCCGTTTGTATCTATGTTTATTACATAAGTATTAGGCATACTACACTATGTACATCCAACATATCGTTTGCGTTAAAAAGTTCAAGTATAAAATCACATATTTTACGCGTAATGTAAACTCTGCCTAACCTCCAACGGTCCGTGCACATCGAAGGCCGAATTCCAGGCAATAAAATTTAATGGTAGTATAACCCAGATACACCCATCTCGTGAATGCAACTGCAGCATACAAATATGTCCCTATAAGCGAACCTTACCTTAAAACTATAAACTAGTTTCGGAATGTTAATAGGTATTTGATTACTGTAAGTTCGGTTAGCTTTAATAAAAACATAACGAATAATACGAATGCCTCGGTTGATAAAGTATGTTAGAAAATTATGAGAAATGCGCGAATGCCATTTTATTTTAACTAGCTGTTGCCAGCATAAATGTAAAAACATAAACATTTTGAATAAAAAGAAAATTAGGTACTTACCTACAAGTAGTGTTAACAGTGATTTTGTCTAGGGTTGAGCTAATTTCCCATTCGGGTAGCTTCGAACGGAAAGTGTCGTTGTAGCCAACCTTTTGTAAACCTTGGCATTGTTTTCAAAATAAATTCTGGGTCAATCAATATTGTATAATATTGAAATGTCTATTTAGATGTAGACACACTTAATGATGCCTGTAGAATCTTTGTGCTCATGTAAATGTCAAAATAAACTGAATAATAATCCATCAGGACCAGCTTATCTCCAAGTAAATACTAGCTACTATAAGTAGAACATATCACTCGTACAGTAATCTTAAGCACGACCCAATCATGCGTAAAAATGCAAACATGCTCTACTCGACCTCGGTTGGCATTAACATAATATGTCATTCTGTTGCAGATAAACCAAATAACATCGTGGATCGATGGCAGCTTCGTGTACAGCACTAGTGAGGCGTGGGTGAATGCAATGAGGTCATTTCAGGTGCCACCCAGCAGCCACGCCTGCCTCTTTACGTACATCCCTAAGCATATATAACCTGATACTAATTGGCCTAACCGCTTTCTAAATATCCATTAGAATCCATACATGTCATATTGTGTAACTTCATTATTTTTATCAACATATTGAATAAGTAGTTATCGGAAGGTACCTTTATTTGAATGGAGTTTATTAGGTACTGGTAGACTGCTGTTATTAGCTTTTAATGTTTAAAAATCTTATCCTAGACTTTTTACAAAGAAATTTTAATGTCAGATGTATGGAGACATTTACTTTTATTCAATTTATTCAGCTACTTTTTATGATATCTATAAATATATTTATATCCGTAGCATGCAGCTAGTATTACCTATAGTCTACTTATAGTCGTGGTTCATAAGAAATAACACATCACATATAAAATGGTGGACAATACATTCATTCGCAATTACTCACATTTCGTAATGGTTGTTTGGCTGTTTATGTCAAGGGTCACGTAACCTCTGTCACGCAGATGTATTAAAACGTTTTAGTTAAGTTATGTATTTTGTATATATAGTTATATTATTATTCATACTAACGGTGATTTGGCAATTTTCTTTTTATACCGATGTAGAAAGTATTTTACCCATTGCGGTAGGCAGGGACATTTGCTATGATTCTGGGATATGAGTTTCGCTTCCTCTGATTTCTTAATTGTAATTATGAACATAGTTAACATGCAGCCTATGACAACTGTTCAGATAATAAAAAGATTTAGATACATTATATTATCTTGTAAATACAAACATACAGCCACTCCAGATCCACACAAAAAGACAGAGATTTACACAAATATTTGCATCACTGAGCAAGCATTTCATCTAAATTTCCGATGTAGCTGATAAACGCTCTATACACCACGCACGCCTCTACTTTAGGCCTATGCTACTGTCCACGGAAATACCATCGCGATATTTCCGTTCCGAAACGCCAATACAAGTTCTGCCGTCTGCAGCATGTTCATAAAGCAAGATACGTGATGGTATTTCCATCAAATATGTTGTCACTTAGTCAAATTTCATTTCAAATTTTACTAATTCTAAAAATAAGTACTATTAAGTCATACTTAGATTTCAATTACAGAACGGAACCCTTGCCAATGAAGGCGGCATGCCTTTACGTAACACCAAACGCGTCCCGTTATTCAACAACCCTGTGCCGCACTATATGAAAATGTTAAGCCAAGAGAGATTATTCTGTAAGTATTCGAATTTCAATTAAAAAACCAGCAAATATATGTGAATGGTACACTGGGCATACTCTGCTCCTCCTTTGCTTTACTACCCCATTCATTTGTCTCACAGTCTTAATTTTTTGTGATATTGAGACCGAATTGTGAAGTATTTAAAGAATCGATTCCTAAGCTGGCAATGTTAATAAATATCTCTTTTAGAAATATCTAACGTATGCATTATATACGAGTAGTAACTTGCCTGAATATTCTTGTGAACTTAAAGTACTGGCAACCATTGTCTTAATTTTTTAGTATCATAATTTTCCAGTACTAGGAGACCCTCGAACTAATCAAAATCCAGCCATGGTGACTTTTGGCATTCTGCTTCTTCGATGGCACAATGTGGTCGCGGCTAGGGTGCACAGAAAACATCCTGATTGGAGTGATGAGCAGCTGTTCCAGCGTGCGCGGCGAATCGTTATAGCCAGTTTACAGGTAAACGATATCGATATTGACAAACATAAAGTCAATATTTGAGGCGCTATGCCTTCTTGAAAAACTAAGTCGTCATCATCTTCTTACCGTTGTTCCCAGTTGCATCCAACTTCGGAGTCTAAAATTGGCTTACGTCTTCTCTTCCTATTAATTTTGCTTAAAACGCCATTTGCTTTTATGAGAGCGCCTGCCATCTGGCCTTCCAACCCCGAGAGGAAAGCCTGCACCAGACCCTCGTCCGTCAATCCACAGCTGCATAACTTTGCAAGTGGGGCCCGGTACACCTGAGTGGTCACCATACTAACTTTTAAAATTTCGTAACAACCATTACGTTAAAGGTTTTATTACAATGTAACAAAACTTAACTTAACCTTTAACTAATAAACGATGTTTCGTCTATTAACCTTTATTCACTAAGATCACACGTTCAATTCATTAAATATTCAATACCACATTCCAATTTCATCTTAATATAATTTCAGAATATAATCCTGTACGAATATGTGCCGGCATTTTTGGGTACCCCACTTCCTCCATATAAAGGGTACCGAGCAGATATAGCCCCGGGGGTGACGCATGCGTTCGCAGTAGCCGCGTTTCGCTTCGGCCACACTCTCGTACCACCAGCTATATTGTTGAGAGACAGGAAATGCAGATACGGAAGAGCACCAGGAGGACATGACGCGATAAGGTTATGTCAGACTTGGTGGGATGCTAATGTGAGTATACCAAGTTATCAGTCAAAAGGTCCCTTCTGGAGACTGATCGAACTTGATTATCTTGTGCTTGTCTGTCACCGAAGTGGTATAAAAAAACATGGAGTTTTTTTTTCATTTAGTCACTCTTAATATGAACGCCAGAACGACAATGTGATCTTAAAAAAAACACTGGAAAAAAACTGTATTGCCACTAAATATTTTAAATCAAAACAATCTAGACACTAACTAATTACATTGTCGAAAATTTTAACAAATATCTCTAAGATGGCTTCAATAGTTGGGACGTTGTAATCCCCGAATGTTTTTTAATAAAAAAATACAAAAATGAAATAGGAAATACACAAAAACTAAATAGTAATACTATTGTTTTAGTGTATTCTGAAAGTATGTAATTAAAATTTTGTTCGATAAATCCTTGTAGTGTTTTTGTATTCATATAGGTAATGTTCATAATAAATGGGTATTCTATCTTTCCTAGGACATTATCTCACAAGTCCCAATTGAGGAAGTTCTGATGGGAATGGCGTCACAAGTATCGGAACGAGAAGATGCGTTGTTGTGTTCGGATGTGCGTGACAATCTGTTCGGCCCTATGGAGTTCTCACGGCGAGACCTCGGAGCGCTCAACATAATGCGTGGAAGGGATAATGGACTACCTGATTATAATACTGCCAGGTATAATATATTGTATTTTCATTGAAAACTCATCATCATTATCTTTATGTCCGATGTTTGCGTATTGCTTTTGATCAATATCATTTGACCTCCCAACCCTGAAAGGGAACGCTGCGTCAGAGCCTTGTCCGTTAACCAGCAGGTGTACCAGTAGGATTGAACCCTTAAACCAAATAAATTTGTACTTCTATATTTTTTTTGTAAAAAATCATAAATAATTATATAGATTCTTGTATATTTTTATTAATTAAATTTTCATTACTTTACAGGGAATATTACGGACTACCTAAGCTAAAAACCTTTAACGAGATAAATCCACAACTTTTCGAAAATGATCCTGATTTATTACAAAAACTTATTCAAATTTACAATGGAAGACTTGATAACATTGATGTCTATATTGGTAAGCAAAGTTCAGAAATATTTAAACTAATATTATAGTAGCATTTTCATTATGTTAATGGATGAAGCGTCGGTATCCCAGTGGTGGTGAGTCGGCTTTACGATCGTGAGGTCCCAGGTTCGAATCCTGGCCATTATATCAAAGACCACTCTTGGCAGAAGTAATTTAGCTTAGCTAGAAGAGTTAAGGAGAATACTACTAATTTCATTTACTAATATTCTTTTAAAAAAATGGATACTGTGTTTCAGGTGGTATGTTAGAATCTACCGGACACCCAGGAGAACTGTTCAGAGCCATTATTATAGATCAATTTACAAGGATCAGAGACGCTGATAGATTCTGGTTTGAGAATGAACACAATGGGTAAGGAAATCTTATTACATTTTTTCTATACATTTAGTTTGAATGAATGTATGGATACTTGTTACTCAATCACGCCAGAACAGCTAAACGAATTTTCACACTAAAATAGATTTTAGGCATACATCTTAATCGTTTTCATTACTTAAACGGCCATTAATTTATTAGCTCAATGGTTTCTAATGAAGTATCCATAAGATATATTAGGGTAAGTCCGGGAGAGTTGCCTATAGTTTTGAAAAAAATCGATATTTAATTATCTAATTAAAATACTCAATGAAATACATGTACTCTATTTGAATTAGTCTATAATAAACTATTTTTATTTATTATTTATTTGAATTAGTCTTTATTTGTACTATATAAATGAAATTTGAACCAATTGCACAACATAAATCCGTATAAAAAATATTTAAACAAAATAATCATATTAGGCATCTCACCCATATATGCGGGTGAGATGCCTATAGATGTAAGGGATAGATGCCCATGAGTAATTAAGGAATAATCAGGCATTTTAAGTCAGGCATGACGCCGGATATTGACAGCAGGCCTCGTGGAACCACATTTCGCAGCGAATGCACTGGAACCAATCGCATAATTTTTTGTTGCGTTATAGTAGGTAGGTACTCCACACACACAATACAAATATCTTCAAGAATCTCGTATTCTATGTCCCTCTTTGGTGAACTATCATGAAGGGAAATATCATCGCCTTCAATGCTCAAATCATCTGAGTTTAATTGACGAATACGGATATATTTTTCTTTTTTGATCGTCTTTTTCTTTTTCGTCGACTTTTTTTTTACTTTTTCCAAGGTATTCTCTAATTCTTCTTTACTCCAACTAGCTCTATTCGCACCGGTAGGCTTTCTTGTGTATTCATTCGGCATCTAAAATAATAGAACATCATTAAAATTTACTGGGCCTCTAACCCTGAAAAATCATTAGGCGTCTCTCCCGATTATTAGGGAGAGATGCCTATTGACTCTGAACGCACTCTAAAGCATTTGCAATAAAAATGGTGGCTGATTAACAAAACAAGATCACAATGTAAGGTTATAAAACAAATGAAAACAATTTATGTGAAGAATTCGAGAAAAAAAATTGTTGCAAAGTATCACACAATTTATATTTTAACGATTTGAGTAACTGCACTTACCTTATTTTACGAATAAACACCAAAATATTAATTAAGATATCGTAATTTGCACATAAAAACTTTCCACACGAACACTTGCTACTGACTGATGCATTATGGATGCGTTCCGGGTCACGCAGAATTTTTTATGAATTTTTAAAATTTACTAGGCATCTCTCCCGTATAGGCGTCTCTCCCGGACTTACCCTATAGTTTTGGACTAGGTTAAAATGCTTTCTCTGTAACCTATTACGATTATTCATACAGATGTACCTAATGGACATTTTCAGTGAATATTATTTCATTTTAACTGATGGATGAAGGGTTATCTATGAGGCAATCAATATAAAAATAATTTAGTTTTAAAGCCTGCACCCACACGTTTTACAAATGCTTTGAAAAACAACTCTCTATTTTCAGAATTTTTACCAAAGATGAAATCGACGAACTTCGCCATGTCACAATGTGGGATATAATCGTGAACAGTACCGCGGTAGGTCCTCACGATATCCAACGCAACGTGTTCTACTGGAAAAACGGTGATTCTTGCCCGCAGCCCTATCAACTAAACGCTTCTAAGCTACCACCCTGCAAGTACCTTAAGGGTTACGATTATTTTGAGGTAAAATTTAATATGACTCATGTTTCTATCATCTGAATATTTTGTTCTAATTTACTGCGACAATCGTGATAAAACGTGATAAAAGTATGTGACCAAAATTTTCCTGGTTGTCCAAGAAACTCTTAGGTCACCTACTAAAAATAAACTTATATTGCACACCTATTTGGCTTTTCCTTAGGCCGCGTGATTCTATAAAAAATATTTAAATAAATGGTACACTCTACCAACAAAATAATTTGTACTCGTATACCTTTACATTTGTAGATGTATTTAAAGGTATACGTATTTTTTTGGTCGTGTGTACCTACGTGCATGTTGACAATCGAGAATTATATTTTCTGTACTGTACCCGTATACCCGTATATATTCGACACTTTATTTCTTTAATATTTTAGGGCAACGAGTTTGCATATATTTACACCTGCTTGATACTACTATTCGTTCCTATACTATGCGCTGGCGCAGGATACGGAGTGGTAAAGTTGCAAAATAGCAGACGAAGAAAATTAAAAATTCAACAAGAACATCTTAAGACCGCCCAACATAAAGGTACGTAAACAAAATATTAATACATTGGTTAGTGGCAATTAGGTCGTATAGTCCAGAATCCACTGTCGGTTTTCCGTGGGCCCTTTATTTGAGTTGGATGGCATTGTGAAGACTAACAGGGATTGCAGTAAAAAACATTTCAAATTGACAATCCTCAGAAATGTAAAAGGTAGGTACTCTCTAGTTTCATATAAAAATGCATATTGTGAACTATTACTATGTATACCTATATATTAAGGATGCTCATTATACCTCATGCTATATTATAATTCAATAATAATATTGTAAGTTTACGTCACAGGTTCGGTAGACAAAATGGTATGTCGAGAATGGGTGCATGCGTCATACAAACGGATAGTGAAACTTCGACTGGGCCCAGAACCAGCGCTTCATGTCACAGATCGGAAAGGGGACAAATTACGCACCCTACCTTTGGACCACACTGAGCAACTCACAGTACTTGAGAGTCAGGTAATTTGAACAAGATGTATTTTTTTCCTTTGATTAATAGGTACTTTGTTCAGTACATTGAAATATTGATTTTACTTTGCTATCTCAATTAACGTAATTAACTTCATCACTGATTATTTATTTTTCTTGCGATATAGGAAAGCAGACAAAACAAACGTCCCCTGGTCTTACTTCGAGTTCCTCGCGAACATGATCTTGTCCTTGAAATGGACTCGCTCAACTCACGAAGGAAGTTCTTGGTGAAACTGGACACTTTTCTGGCACAACATAAGAAAGCCCTTAATCTAACCCAGGTACGGAATATTCTAAATATATTAGCCTACTTATATTATAAATGTGAAAGTTTGTGAAGATGTTTCAAGCATGCTCTAACGGCTGAACGGATCTGGCTGAAAGGAAAATTTGTGTCCCTAAAATAGGTTTCGCTGGCAAACTATTAACTTTTTTCTTGTCATTTTGTATAGGGACATCGTGAACAAATTTTAGCCACAGCGGAAACAAGAGAAAGAAGGCAACGTAGATTGGAACATTTCTTCAGAGAGGCTTATGCAATTACATTTGGTTTAGCTCCTGGCGAGAAACGAAGGAGGAATGAAGATTCGGATCCAGAGGTAAGTCCATTTTGAAAACATTTAAAGTAGGTAGGTACTAAGGAAATATGATTCCAGTTAAAATGATATTAATATTGGAAATAATCGTAGCGTAAATACAATAGACCACGATATAAAAAATATAACAGCTAATATTACCATTATCTACTAAAATTATCTTTTGTTACCAAGTGCAAGATATAATGAAAATAATAAATGATTCGTTTTATTTCTAGTCCATTGTAATGAGGACATCATTATCAAAGAGCGAATTTGCAAGTGCTCTGGGTATGAAAGCGGATGCTGTGTTCGTGAAGAAAATGTTTAATATCGTCGACAAAGACAGCGATGGAAGAATTTCATTCCAGGTAAAACTCATACTATATTACACAAAGTTCGGTCATTCGTTTGTAGTAAATTTATTATCTCGAGTATTATTGACGTAAGGGGTTAATATGTAACAAAACAAGTAAGTACTAATCATAAATAGTAATGTGAAAAATATTAAGTTGTGGCACGTACATTAGGTACATAGGTATTCATTTATTATATGACTTCACAATATAACTGTAAAACACAGAATTTCGGGATAGTGATTGTGATTATTAAAGCTATATGCACTACAATTAATTTGATATAGGTAGGTAATGATTATGATCTTTATCGCTATTTAGATCATTTTATTCTTAAATTAAATTGACTCTAATCTCCGTGTTTATTAAAGGAATTCTTGGACACTGTAGTGTTATTCTCCCGAGGTGCGACTGAAGATAAGCTCCGCATAATATTTGACATGTGCGATGATGATCGCAACGGCGTCATAGACAAAGGTGAACTCAGTGAGATGTTGAGATCACTTGTTGAGATCGCCAGAACCACATCGTTGAGGGATGAGCACGTCACCGAACTTATTGATGGAATGTTTTCTGTACGTAGCAAACTTATTTATTTTCATAAACCCAATTCACCTATTATGCAAAGAACAAGAATTAAAATTGAGACCCTCCAACCCATTAAGCCGAAAATTATATCTCGTGCAACTTTCGGCTTAATGAGCTTGAATTAAGAAATAAATACAATTTGTAAGATTCATGAATCTGTCTTACAAGTCGTCGTACCAATAGTACTCTACCTACTTTTCAGATCCTTAGTCTATCTTTTTATGGTCAAATATCAGAATACAGAACCTGAATAATATTAAAATGATTGTTTTTTAGGATGCTGGACTTAAACATAAAGATCACCTCACATATTCAGATTTCAAAGTAATGATGAAGGAATACAAAGGGGAATTCGTCGCTATTGGTTTGGACTGTAAAGGTGCAAAGCAGAATTTCTTAGATACCTCTACGAATGTCGCCAGAATGACGAGCTTCCACATTGAGCCTTCTATGGATCAGTCCAGGTAGGCTTTTGAGTATTTCTCATCTTTGATGTGTATTTAATACTTATAAGAATTTAGTCTCCATTGAAAGAAATCAGTTAGCTATGGTTAGCTTACTTAACAGGGCATCACTGTTTATGATTTATTTACGGAACAATGTAAACGTAACATCATTATTATGACCGCATTTCTGTAAATAAATGAATTTAAAAACTTGTTTTTAAATTCATTTATTTTTCTCGTCTCTGATTTTAAATTTAAACGATGAAACGATTTTTAATAATCCTACTTACTGCCGTCTTCAAAACAAAATAATTGTGATGCACACAAAGTAACCAAAATCTGGGACAACTAACTGTAGCTAAGCAATAGTTTTCTAGTGATGACTTTTCATTGTTACTAATAAGTACCTACAACTATTAGGTTATCGGTGCTAATACCTACTGTCAAATTACTACGTGAAACTTCCATGACCAAGCAAATAATTTGCCAAGCTATGGTTATTCCATCAACAAATCTTATATATTTCCAGAAACTGGTTGCTCCTAAAGTGGGACTACCTTACAACATTCCTCGAAGAAAACAGACAAAACATTTTCTATCTGTTCGTGTTCTACGTGGTCACTATTGGACTGTTCGTCGAACGGTTCGCTCACTACTCTTTCATGTCTGAACATTTGGACTTGAGGCATATCATGGGAGTCGGTATTGCCATCACTAGAGGATCTGCAGCTGCATTGTCGTTCTGTTACAGTTTATTGTTACTGACTATGTCGAGGAACTTGTTAACTAAACTGAAAGTAAGTGGTTTTAATTATATTATGTTCTATTTATTCTAATATCTTTCAATAAATTTTATAAGACCTCATTTTACAAGTTAACCCTCATGAGTTTCATATAAAACTATCTTTTGCAGGAATTCAGCATCCAACAGTACATTCCACTCGACTCAAGCATACAATTTCACAAAATAGTGGCGTGCACAGCACTATTCTTCTCTTTGTTACATACGGCGGGGCACATGGTGAACTTCTATCATGTCTCGACCCAGCCCGTAGAAAATCTGCGCTGTTTCACCAAGGAGGTTCATTTTGCTTCAGACTTCAGACCTGGCATCACATATTGGGTATTCCAGACTGTCACGGGTAATTTGTTGACTTGCTTTTTACCATAGTTAAACTTCTATTAGATTAAATTAAAAAAAACGTGATGACTAAAGTTTTGGCAAAAAACTTTCTTACATTCGATGCAGGAAGATATCGAAACATGGTGAAAGTTTTTTGCAACAACTTTATATTACTTATTAAATTTAAACAGTGGAGAAAAACAGGAAACTAACTTTGGAAATGATCGTCGCTAATTTTGGCGCTGTTGTGAAATCACCTAATTCATGTCTACTTTGACTTTAAATGCCTCTGTCACTTATTTTGGTGGTATTGTTAAGTCCCCTAGTTTTTGTCTACTCGACTTTAAATGCCTCTGTCCCTAATTTTGGCGGGTTTGTTAAATCACCTAGTTTATGTCTATCTAATTCATGTCTACCTAGTTCATAGTATCTAGCTCATGTCTGCCTAGTTCATATCTACCTAGTTCACATTTACCTAGTTCATGTCTACCTAGTTCACGTTTACCTAGTTCATGTCTGCCTAGTTCATGTCTACCTACTACTACAATAAATGCTTCAATCACTAATTTTGACATTTGACAATATGACAATTGAAGAACATGACATGTGCAGGTGTGTCGGGCGTGCTGCTGTTCGTCATCATGTGCATAATCTTCGTGTTCGCGCACCCGGTGGTGCGCAAGCGCGCGTACCCGTGGTTCTGGCGCGCGCACTCGCTGCACGTGGCGCTGTACGCGCTGTGCCTCGTGCACGGGCTCGCCCGCCTCACCGGCGCACCGCGCTTCTGGATCTTCTTCCTCGGACCCGCTATCATCTATACCCTAGATAAGGTATGTTCGTTGCCTATACCCTAGGATATTTCTAAATATATATAAGTACCGGCAAAGATCTTGAATTGAAATCGGATATTTTATGCATGTTGTATGACCAACCTAAAGCCAATAAAAGGGCTGATTGGTTTAATATTTATGATTGGTTAATGTCTTGCACGGCCCTTAATGCCAGTCATACCTCACAAGACATTGACGACCGTTGTCAAGTTGTTTGTCGGTCATTTAATCTATACTTATAATAAAATTGTAGAGAGGTCAATTCTGTACATTGAATATATTTACAAAATAACTATTGGGGGATGATTGGTGATCGATACTAATGCAAAAAATGCAATCAGTAATTTGATACCCGTGGCTTCGCCCGTGCTTCGTTTTAGGTCGTTTTTGGTCATATCTCCGGTTCTACTTAACCAATTACAACCAAACATACGGTAAATTTTTAGTCTAAGCAAGATCTTTCTAATAAAAAAACCGCATCAAAATCCGTTCGGTATTTTATACGTCCACCGCGAGAGCGATGGTTAGACTTTGATTTGATTGGTTAGACTCAAAATCTTACGCATATTTTATCACAATCGGCTGATTAGAACCGGCGATATAGTAAAAAAAACGCGAAAATCGACGTCCACGCGGGCGGAGCCGCGGGCAACAGCTAGTAAATTAATAATAATGATTTATTTTCCTGACCATAGATCACCACTAACGCTTTGCGTGTTCCTCAATATTGTTACCTATTTTGATATGAAATTAAATGCTTTTGTGTTATATTCCCAGGTTGTATCTCTTCGAACAAAATATCTGGCACTGGACGTATTAGAAACTGAAATGTTACCATCAGACGTGATCAAAATCAAGTTTTACAGACCACCTAATCTCAAATATCTGTCAGGTAAAATTTAATCAATCATATATCGCAGTCCACCGCTGGATTGCGATAGGCTAATTTGCAAAATTTTATGATATCTAATAATATTTAGATTTCAATGTTGTCGTTTCGAGGAACCCTTATCTGATAAAGCAACTACTTGAGGTTCCCCGGCCATACAATAATTTCGAGGATCATTATTCGCACCATCTATTTCAAATAACAACCAAGTCTCTACTCAATATCAGATCATACAACATGTCTTAATGTTTTAGGTCAATGGGTCCGACTGTCGTGTACAGCCTTCAAGAAAGAAGAGTTCCACTCCTTCACGCTAACATCAGCTCCACACGAAAATTTCTTGTCGTGTCATATCAAAGCGCAAGGACCATGGACTTGGAAACTCAGAAATTACTTCGACCCCTGTAATTACAATCCAGAGGATCATCCAAAAATTAGGCAAGTATTCGTCGAAAAGTTGAACTAAAAGAGCTCAGTGTTTTTTCACATCACTCTGTATCATCTATGGTCTGTATGGATTGAGTATCATTAGTTGTACCCTACAAAAATACCCCTTAGACCCCAATCGTCCTTGGCCACCAATATTGGCGACCATGACGTTAATAACGAGGATTAAAATTACCCCGGATAGAGTTTGCTAAATGAGACTACACCAATAATTAGTTTAAAACCTTTACATCTGAGCTTTATGGACTAAATTTTAACCTTCGAAATAATTTCCGCAGGATTCAGGGTCCATTTGGAGGAGGTAACCAGGACTGGTACAAGTTCGAGGTGGCCGTTATGGTGGGCGGAGGTATCGGCGTTACCCCCTATGCTTCTATTCTCAATGACCTTGTTTTTGGTACATCCACCAATAGGTACTCCGGAGTTGCTTGCAAGAAGGTAAGCTTTTTAAGTAAACTTAATGTTTAAAATGAAATTGATATTTAAAAAAAGAACATTAATAATTTTCAGTAATTTGAACCACAATCGTCATTGTCTAAGAAATGATTCTGAATGCATTCGAGGATTTAACTACGGAACCACTTCCCATTATAAATATTTTTTTTTATATACAGGACACGTCAAAATGACTTTACCTCGCCTGATGGCAAGCTAAATGCAAAGCCTCAGGACTGGGGTCACCACCACATAGGTACACCGGTAGTGTTACAGTTGCGGCCCTCAGCTTGACGGCCTCATCAAATGCTTTTTCACGCCCCGCTTAAAGGCCCCGGGACTATAGATTTTCCCCCTATAGAGGAATAACCCTGAGAGGAAAGACTGTGGCAGAGTTTCGTTCGTTAATCGGTAGATGTACCAGCTAGTAGATGAGACTGGCTTGGGTCCCGAAATGTTAATAGAATCTTTTTCATATTCTATGCCTCAATCATCATCTTCCGAGTCTTTTCCCAATCTAGTTGGGTTCGGCTTAATCAGCTTAACTATGACGCAGCGTACTTCGATACTTTCCGTGAAGTGACAAATTATTGACGTTGGCGATCGAAGTTCTATAGTTAGACCAGTTCTCGAACTTTTTAGGGCTCCGACTCCTCTTACCCAGTCTGCCATAACTGATTGACACTATCCTAATTCAAAATAATCTCAATAGTCCTTAGGTTGTAATGATTAGGTACTCTGCCACCTGTCGAATAAAATGATTCGATTGAATTTTGTCAATTGAACTCATAACCTAATTCGTTGTGATTATTAAATTAGAAAGGCTAATAGTTCTTCTAATATAATTTAAAAATTTCGATTACGATAATAATCTAATCAGAAAAAGCAAATCAAATAACAGTCTCAGTAAATAAGCACATCAAACTGTACCTATAAATCAATTTGTGATATTGACCACAACAATAGTCTAAAAACTGCTTCCACAACTTACAGCTTCAACAAATCATTGTTACGTTTTTTTTTTCTATTTCTATACGTGACTTGCAATACTACCTCCTATAGATGTGTTTTGAGGCTATAGAAAAAGTTGATTCTCAAGTACTGTTGATGGTAAACACGTTTAGGATTCTACAATGAAACGAACAAATAAGCAACAATTGAAGACATTTTTTAGTGTCGTTAGGAGATTTCTTTGATGCTATCTGTTTATTTTACTGTACTTTTCGATTATCAAATTAAATACTACGTCGTCCGTAGAATTATTAAATAAACTGTTTTATTTATTACTAGGTGTATTTCCTATGGATATGTCCATCACACAAACATTTCGAATGGTTCATCGACGTGCTACGCGACGTCGAGCGCAAGGATGTCACCTCAGTTCTCGAAATACACATATTCATCACCCAGTTCTTCCATAAATTCGATCTCAGGACTACTATGCTGGTAATATATGCCTTTAAATATATAGCTTATATTTACATTTTTCAGGAGTTCCTCTTATTCCATCTTGAACCTCAATAACTGAAATGATATCCATGAATAACTATTTGCCATTTTCTTGCCAAAGTACAGTTTATCTTATGTTATTTTTTATATCGTTTGGTAGCAAAATATATAAATAAAATCATAATAAAATTACTGTAATATTTCACTTAGCTTTTTTGACAATTTGACTTCGTGTGGGTAGTTTTCAATTTGCATAATATTGTCTTTTCCCTCAGTACATTTGCGAGAACCACTTCCAGCGATTGTCGCGCACCTCGATGTTCACGGGACTGAAGGCTGTTAACCACTTCGGAAGGCCAGACATGTCATCTTTCCTAAAGTTTGTGCAGAAAAAACATAGCTATGTAAGTACATACGCACTAAAATACACTCATACAGGATAAATAAATTTTCACTTTTGGCTTCACGTTAGTTTTTGTTTCACCTTAGGAGGAAATAATATCTCAATTATTAGTAAAACCTAAAACTTATATTTAAAACACTCCCAAATTAGCTAACAACACTGCCATCTAATTCACCTTTCAAATAAAAAAAACAATAGAATCAAAACCAGTTCAGCCGTTTGGGAGCAATGATGCCATAAAGAGACACACACACACCTCAAACTTATAACACACCGTCGTTTTTGCGTCGGGGTTTAAAGAAGACTAGTCTAAAGCGCCTTTGTTAACCAGGTATCCAAAATCGGCGTGTTTTCCTGCGGTCCGCGGCCGCTCACCAAGTCAGTGATGTCGGCGTGCGAGCAAGTCAACAGGACGAGACGTCTACCATACTTCATACATCACTTCGAAAATTTCGGCTAAATCATTATTTTACATTAAATTTAGTACTTAACTAGTGTTTATAACCTAATTGTCTATAAAGAGTTTTCTCTTAGGCGTGAATAATGCAGAAAAGGCAATAGACATGAGGGGAGTTTAAGACGTGGCCGTAAAAGAGACGTGTTAGAGACTCTAGCGCATCTCTAGCTGAATCTAGCTCATCTCTAACCAGATCCTATCGCCACAAATGCAATCGCATCGTACCGTCTCCTCGCTTTGCACCATAAGCTCGTCTTTTCTGTATAACTCACGCCTGAGAGAAATGTATGGTAAATAGCCAATTTGTCGATCTAATTAAAATTAAACGATAACCGTTGCAATACTTGTAATGTAATTAGGGGTAGTTAGTTCATAAAAATCTTGTTCCCTGTCACTAGTTCACTATTTTCATGAACATTATTTATTTTAGGTTAATGTCATTTGTATATTCATTTATAGGTAGACTTTCATTAATCATTATATTGTGTCATTGTATTGTATTATGTCATATTATGTAATGTCATTACTCAACACAAAATCATGGCTTTTAAATTCTTTTCCCCAAATAAGGATGATCATTCAATTTTATGATCAATTTTCTTTGTAATATTTGCCCAATTTGAAAGTATTTGTTTGTCGAAAGATTTGATTGGTGCTAGTTTATCATTGCCAAATAAAATAATATCCTTTTATACGTAATTAACTTTGAAGAAAAATAAATGTACACTTAATGGATCCGCCAATCTCGATAATTGGCCGTTTCGCCCTACATAGTGCTAAGATTGATTATGAAATCATAGATCTAGATCGTCAGTCTATATTAAGTTTAGAACTAAATCAAATTACAGTCAAACATTTTATATTCCACACGTTCTATTTTTATTTCCCAATTTATTATTTTTAATAATGATAAAGTTTACTGCTCTTCTTACACAACCAATCTTCTATACTACTACTATAAAGCGTTTGGTTGAGATTGCTAATCTTAGGAACTACTGGTTCGAATCGATTTTCTTTTGTGTTGGATAGCCCATTTATCGAGGAAGGTATAGGCTATATTATTTCCATCCGAGAGAGCAGAGTAGTAACCATACATGTCAATAGATCGGGCGAATGATACTGATGTATAAAATAAATGGATGCCTCGGATCACCAAATTTATATATAAGCCATCTAAATGCCTAAAATTTTTGGGGCATCTTACACCCCGGCGCTAGAAGACCCGAGACGGCTTGTCATTTTAGTCGGTTCAAGTCCTGTATAGCAACCATTCTGGCCGCGACGATGTTATCCGTGGGGATTTCCGCACGAAAAAGTAAAAAGGTTGTCTATCTGTGGCTATATTTACATGATTCATAAATTTCAGTAGGTATTTATAAGTAAAAAGGGAATGTATGATTGTTAATGATAGTACAAAATCATTCTCGAACATTTGAATGTACAAAAATATTTAACTAGTTATTTAGAGAATATTCAATTCTCATTGCAATCTAAATTTATATTAATGTGATGCGGTGTTCTAAAACAAATTATTGTAAATAATGTATAAATCTGTATTGGTTTAATGTCGGTTTAGTTGTGTTGAATGAATTGTAATGTAAATAAATATTTAAATGTATTGTTGTATTTTTCCTTTATTTATTTAATCATCGGTTGATGAAGACAAGAGAATAAATGTCTAGAAAGCATTATTTATACACACATCATTGCAGTTTTAGACCAACTATTAGGTAATCGGTGGTTTTAGTACTCGTAATATTGAAAAGAAAAGAGATGTATAAAACAAATTCTCTCAAATAGATAAGCAATAAGATCAAATAGATAAGCAAGAAGAATAAGAGAGCAATAAGAAACAAATAGATAGATAAGAAATAAGATAAACAATATCCTTTCAAATAAGACATAACTTCTGTAAACAGCGTCTACCACATTATATACACTCATATAAGTCTGAGTTGAACGTTGTAGTTTTGACCCCATGCTTAATATGGTACATGTTTGATTCACATATTTAGTATTATTATTACCTATACAGGGTGAATTTTTCAAAAGGGATTGAATAGCCAAACCCGAAACTATAAGGAATAGCGAAAAATGCTCAAAGGAGTCACGAGCCCGATTTTGATGAAACTTAAAACCTCATCATTAGATTTTTGAAAAATCACTAATCCTAGCTAGGAATCGAACCTGTTGATTTTGAAAAAAAAACACACCCTATATTATTACACCATACGATAGTGTTGCTATTAAGGATCTTATTCTGGGAAGTAATGACATACCGCAAACTAAAGGAAGTAGCTAATTTTTAACAAAATGCATATTATTTTTCTTACATTAACTGATTAATTGTTCAAAATGTAGACCATTGTTTTCAAGACATAGCTGGATTTGAGACCTCAAGGATCGTACTGCATTCAAAATTAGAATTTTATTGATTTCGTTTGGAATATTCTCCAAAGAACGTTTCAAGTAATCAACTGTATCTCTGTATCATTATGTGTCTTTGTAAATTTGGTTTTTGACATACCCCCAGAGAAAGTAATCTAAGGAAGTAAGATCCAGGGATCTCGCTGGCCAAGACACAGGACCATGCCTTGCAATAAAATTGTCGTCAAACTGCTGAATCAGAATCTCTTTTACGGCTATTATGGGCTGGAGCTCCATCTTGTTTAAAAAAACATCAATCATTATAATCATTCTGAGTATAATTTAAAACACGGAATAGGTACAATCTTTTCTGGGATTTCGAACGAATCAAATAGGTACATGAAACATGAATTTTATTAAATTCCAAATTTTCCTTAAATTTGCCGTATATCATTACTTCGCAGAATTTGTTCCTTAACAGCGACACTATCGTATGGTGTAATAATAAAGAATGTGTTTTTTTTTTTAAATCAACGGGTTCGATTCTCAGCTAGGTTTATTGGTTTTTCAAAAATCTAATGATGAGGTTTTAAGTTTCATCAAAATCGGGCTCGTGACTCCTTTGACCATTTTTCGCTATTGCTTATAGTTTCGGATTTGGCCATCCAATCCCTTTTGAAAAATTCACCCTGTATAGGTAATAATATATATATGAGTATGGGTTTTGTAAGGTATTAAAGTAAATATGCTCTTCCAGATATAGCCATAGATATTACCTTACTATTCGCTACGTTGCCTCCGGAAAGTAAAGCCCGATGGGGTGAAACCCATACGTCAAAAAAATATAAAGTTATACTAGTTACTTTATATATAAGAACAAACACATGTAATGTTTCAAATTAATTATAGTATACCTGTAGTATACACACGTCACGTATAATATACATACTCACCGCTCAGATCAGTGTAGCCCTTTCATCATTCATTCTCTGTAGCCCTTTGTCACGTTATATATGTACCTACCTACAGTATTTTTTTTCATAATTCATAATTATTTATTTCGTGGATCATAGGTTAGTTATTTGATTTTTATTTATACTTGAGGCCTCACTAAGATTTTCAGGGTTGTAACCATGGTTCTAACCAACCTCAGCTTTAATTCATTAGGTACACCTAAAGATAGTATTATCCCGAAGTATTTTTTAGATTTGAATCAAAGAGTTAATAGGAATAGGATGGTCTGACTTGTCTAGTCAAAGGAATGTATCAGAGATAAAGTGAGATAAATAATAATAGCTTGACTGAGCTAGTCAAACGGAACCAGAGAGAGAGATTTCGAAGAGAAAGTATAATAATAATAGACCAATATTCTGAATAGACAATCTATGGAAATGTTCATGCATGCCAATATTTGCAATGTGTTGGAAACGATCCCGCTGCTTCTGACTAAGCAGTCGAACGCTCTGCCGCTACGTCAAATAATATATCGTCTATAAAAACTGAGCCGAATTTAAATGAAATAATTGACCTTCTGCTCTGAGACATGTGCACTAACAATAAACATTTGAGATATGTCATATTAAGATATTAATTTCAACAATATTTAATTACACTGTGTGATTATTCCCAGACCTTAATCGTAGCTAATTTTATGAGTGTAATTCGAGGCTCCTCGCTCTTAATTCAAAGTAAAAGGTACAGACAATAGCCTTGCGGACTCGTGACACACGAACGTCGCGTGCGCACTGCTGATCGTGCACTCGTTTTAATAGAATACATTTTAGTCGAAATTCAAACAATATTTATGTCTTTCAACGTAAGGAATACCACAGTACTATATTTTATTCTGTTGTCGAATTACGATTTTCGTTATTGAATATTTAGAAATAGTGATATAAGATAAGAATATGAAGACAAATATTGGATTTATAGAGACGTTCTTCAGCTACTGTCTGATTTAGTGGGATTTTACATTAATAATTACGAAAAACTATAACAATCACAAACTTTCGTTAATGGCTATAGATTTTGGTAAGTATGCTAATCATAATAGTCATTAGAGCAACCTCACTGTGCCACTTTAAGAGCAGGTACCTACATCTCAAGATGAAATCTCAGGGTTTTTTTCATCGAGGATGAATTTGTTTAATATAAACCGGAAGCATAATCTATATATATCATAAATTATATAGGTAGATAGGTATGTTTACTGATATAATGATTCTCTATTGAAGTTTATAAGAAGAAGTCTCTTCGTAGACGTAACCTAAAAGTGACAAGGTCCCGAAATCTTTTATGTGGCAATTAAAAGCTGTATTGCCTCGCTACACAAATATTAGTGAAACACACAATTTATTGGTATAATACTGAATCTCACCTTCAGTTTATATACCTAATACTTAACTGTATATTTCGTGAATAGATAAAGTACCTACAATACCTACATTACATGGCTCAGCTTTGCAGCAAATAGATGACGGTGTCGGCAGACGGATGAAGTTCCATAAATAAATAAAATAAAAATAAAGTTCCATCATCTGGAATGTAAAACAGACAACATTTACTCCATATTAATAACCGATTCTTGGTTGTCAGCTCTCTCTATTTTACTTTGAAACCCTGGGATCGCTCACTAACCTACTTCTTCGTTCTGTAATTTGATTTATCTTTAGTCAGCCTTCTGGCCTAAACCAAGCAGTACTTAAGTAAGTTGAGAAGGGCATTATGAATGACTATGAAAAATTAATTAATGTTTTTGGAATTTAATGTGCTAGATATGCTTATACTGTACTTCAATTTACATAATATCTAAAATACCTGTTTATTTAAATGGTACATAAATGCATGAACCCGCCTACATTCATTAATACGTGTAAATTTCGAGTGGAGATTAATAATAATGATGCCTAATCATTGCCATTACTCTATTTTTTTACAAATTCAATTTTTAATTTTTAAGTGAATTTTATTCATCTTCAAGTTATCACATTGTAACCAAAACTCTTTATACCATTTTTTTTATAAGCGACTTCATAGCCACACTTACTTTTTAATTTTCAATTTGAACGGGAATTACAAACTTTCACAAAAAGGTAACTAGTATTAAAAGTTAATAATATTATAATTCGTATATTGCTCTTTGGAAAGTAAACCACTGATTAAATAGTTATGTAAACCGATCTACTTAGAAGACTTCTGACAAATCGTTGTAAATACAAAAAATAATAATGAATTTAGAACTACTTTTTTAAGTCATGTAATTATTAGGTACGTTAGTGTACTTACATACCTACCTATTTAGATTAAAAGTATGTTATTATGGTCATTTGAAATAACAAAAAAAATCCTAATACAGCGTATTTACATAATGCCAGTATCAATCAATTCTACATTATAAATAACTCGTAATCCTTACAATGTGACAGTGAGTTTTATTTGTCACTATAACGGTTTTACGCACAGTTAGAGTAAAGTAAAAAACCGATTAAAGGATAGACCACGCGGGCGGCGCTGCGGGCTACAGCCAGTTGGCTAATGAATATTACAAGTAGTTTAAAACACGCTTAACACCAAATGTAATATCATGATGCACTAAGATTTTGCACAATACTTAATTTAAGAAAGTTGAAGAGTTTGTTTTTTTAAGCCCGCTAATCGCTGCAATTAGGGTACATACACGGGGGGCGACACTGGCTGGACGTCATCTTATTGATATTGACAGTATGCCGATGCTGGGAGCTTTAATTGGGAATTCCTGGCATAGGTAAGTATTTCATGACGCACAGCAAGTTTTTTGAGGTTCAATAAATATAGTCCGGACCTTTCGTCATGTGATAACGAAAGGTTAGAACGGCTTTTTTAAGCTACAATTATGTCTTCACCATTACGCCAGAGTTGCTTAAAACTGCGAATGTGCCAAAATAAACACATAACCATCTTATTATAGCCGTGTTTTTCGTTCCATGTATCTGTGTGTGAATTATATTGAGCGGCGCATTCGAACAAATCACCGCAGTCCGGTAATTAAGGCCATAACTTAGTATATCATATTGCACAGTGACCGCTTGGGTTTAGTTCAGATCACTCTTGCGCCACAATGCACACGATGCGTGCCGACCTTCACAGCTCCCTTCATTTCTTGCACACCTCCCAACTTACTTAAAAGTGGAAATCGTTTTTACGCAGCTTTCAAGTAAAGTGCTATTCATCAACATAATTTTTATACAACTATTGTTCAAAAGTGTACATTTTCATTTTTATGTGAATCGTGATGTTTATCTTTAATTGATAATTCTTTTCTTTATGCTTCATTGTACTCAAGTCTGTATATCCTAGAAAGGAATCCGTATTCATATTTCGCCCACCATGTTTTTGGGATCGACGGTATCGTAAGGTTCCCGCGGCAATAAAAGACTGGTGAAGTTTCATGAAATAAAGATTCTCAGCCTACCCTAGAGCTCTCTGTTGACAGTATATCATATTGTATAACATTTTGTAATTTTCAGGGGACATATTTAAATTATTTTACGTAAAGTTTTAGAGTTTGATGGGTAACTTGAATGAGTTTATCGATGGTGACTGAATATTTTGATACGGTCAGTCAGCATACAAATGTCTATGGACAAAGAACGATATTGTTCAGATGGAAGTCATTTTACAAGCGTTCAGATATCTTCGCCTACGCCAATAGTCACATCAATCGGAAACTTGTACGAAAGCTTCAGGAATTACACATCTCCCGATATTTTTGTATTCTTTTCCTTGCATGAAGAGGTCGATTCCATAGAAGAATTACCGACTTTTTTATTACCTTTGGGTCACTTTGGGTATTAACTTTGGATCTAAGTAATTAAAAAGACATTTAATATTTATCATCGTGTGGTTCGCTTCATATGAAGATTGGACAGAGACTAAGTGACTGAAATAAATGATCGTAAATTTCTCTATACTTTCTAGTTTTTATTTCATTTTATGTCTAGCACTCATTAGTATGTTGAAAACGATCGTTGACGTCAGTTGTAAAAAGCTGTAACATGTGATAGTTTATAAATATTGCTTTATAATTGCTTACTTTCCAAGTTTCAACAGAAACTTTAGACTTACAAACGTTAATACTTTCGATGTTTTTCGTGTAGTTATTAAAGAAATCATACTAAGGTTCTTGAAATAAATGGTAAGTAATCTATAGTAACTAACGTAAGAATAACTGTTTCAATATTAAGTAGATTGTATGCATTGAGATCTTTATTAATATTAAGCTATCAATGGCGTTGATTGTATGTAAATATGTGCAAACACAGTAACGGCACACTTTTTCAGCAATTATAAACAACTATGTTTAGGTCAATGTTCTACAAATATTCTTCACAGAATTTATGGAAAAAAATGCTCTCATAATTCATAACATACGTATTTCGTTATTATTACTTCATTATTTACGAGTTGAAACGGTTGTCAGCATCGCGTTATGCTGTAGACGATATGTGCGTAATTGCTGTTAATTACAGACAACGTGAGGTATACTGCTATGGTCCGCTACCGATTACCTAACGTGATGCTGCGAACCATAAAACCGCGAAATACACCTTTAGTATACATAATACATCATCAGCATATTACCCTAGCTGAGGTGATAGTTATATGATAAAGATCATCTTTGTCTGCAAAACTGTATCGATGTGAACTTGGTAGGTATGTACGGTGTAATAGAGGAAGTTAGGTAAGGATCGGCTAGCTTAGTTAGATAGTTAGATTAGAAAGAGAAACCATACAACAATATTCATACATTAAATTTTAAAATGATTAACAAGTTTGTCTTTAATTATTTAAACAATCAAAAAATTACAGACGATCTTTGCATTGAGATTAATTAGAATATGACCGAACTCTCAAGGTAAAAATGTACATACGTACGTATACTCCGGAGTAGACAAAGACAATAGCCATCTGCTTCTGCTGCATCCCGAGCTTCCTTTACTGTCATTAAACCTTATTGCGCGAGATTCGGCGAGCTTGCATGAACAAGATCGCCCAACGTGAAAATGTTTGTGGAAATTAAAAATGTAAGTGTCATAGAGCCCCGATCAATAGAATCGCTAGATTAATCCTGATTACTCAAAGTAATTCATGATTTATTCTAGCTAAATCGATGGATGGTGGATCTGATATTAGATATGTTAAGCATTTAGTAGGTATGTAATTTTGAAGACCATGTCGAATTGCGACTGTACATTAATCGTGATGGATCACGCGCTGACTAACAGCCTTAATACATCTACATGTGCATGTAAGAAAAGAAATAAACCAGTTGTCGTCGTCCAAAAAATTCCAATGTAACCAGAACCAGACTCGGGACTTTAAGATTCATAATCGCACATTTCTCTACTTGATCACCTATCTGGCTTATAATTTTGTAATGTGCAGGCACAAGAATTAACTAACTTTCACAGCCTGCGGCCGCTTCCAACAAAAGTTTGTAATAAAATATAATCAAATACAAGGTTTTTTATTTAACAATACAGCTTGACCCGTGACATATTGAATAGATTATAAAATGATTTTTCATGTCGCGTGTAATTGGAAATGTCAATCATAATGGAAGAGCAAACAATAACTTACCGCGCTGCCTGTAGCGTAGCGCACAATGCGGATATAACACAATAAGGATATCATTGTCTATTCAGTGCTTATGTCACACTATATTTTAAATTCTGTAAGTTGGCAAGTGACATCTGAGGTAATTTTCTAAATAATAGACTTTTTATAATGATATTTACATGCTACACAATATTTACACTTGTGACATACATATATCTATTTCCTTAAGTAGGTTGCTGCAAGCTGGAAAATAATTTGATTACTACTGATATTTTTTATAGACTCCATACCAACTTAAGTTTTAGTTGTACTTAATACCCCTTTTTTCGTGCGGAAATCCTCACAGATACCCCGTCGGCTATCGGGGGTGGTTATGTCGGGTTCAATCCGACTACATTCGCACGCTATCTCGGGTCTCAATTATAGAAAAGATTCGACGGGATCATTGATAGAAAAGAAGACGATAAAGAGTGGAGAAACCCTTTAGAGACACCGATGGTAGGTACTGACTGACTTTATAAATGGACTCTTTAATTTTCATTCAGTTTCTGGGATCCCAAATTATTTGAAAATAATGTGTGTACTCACGTTAAGTAATGTTAACATCATGAAAACAATATCCATGCATCATTTCATAAATGCTAATCTATTATTACATAGGTGCATAAGTAGGTGGATGAGAGATAATACATAAGTCATTATACGTTACTGCAACATTGTAAACAAATGTGGCAGGTGTTGCATCAAGTGCTTTGGATCAAAATGCATATGTTTAAATAAAAATGTATTAAAGTTTACAACATACCGCAATGAGATTCAAAGAAACCGCGGAACTTGCTGTAGGTACGTGATGTAAGAAGTGATTAAGGATTATATGAGGCGAGTGATTAATAGCAACCACCAATGCAACAAACAAACTGATTCTATCTAGTAGTGTAATGTTTGTGGTAATAATATACGAGAATTTATTGTTCTTGAGTTGATGAAAGTGCTACGGAAGAAGGCTCATTGCCCTAGAATTACCTACATATTTGTAGGTATAATTCTCATTGTATGATTTGAAGTTTTAATTAAATCCAACTACTATTAACATTTAGTTTTTATTACAATAAAAATAACAAGATAAATATTGGACTAATCACACTAAAATCTCAACTAATATGTTTGAAGTTTGAAATCGCCAGGATCAATACAAATTCCTTAAAGATGCTGATAGGTATTTGCGATTGTAAGGGAAAATTAAACATCGTAAACCAGCCAATAGAAATAAAATTGGATCAGGTAATAAAAATCACTGACAAAACACATGACTTGAAGCAGGTATTAATCACTGGTTTCAATTTCTTCATATTTTAGTTAAGATTTATGCACAAATCGGTTGATAATGAGTTGATGAGAGCGAGAGAAGTTAAAATTATACCAATAGCTTAAAAACTATAAAGCTGTTATTTTATTTGACGGTAGATGTTGAAACTAAAACATTGAGAATTATGTGGGTCGATGAAAAGTTAGTTAAACAAGTTAATTCATAAACTGTGTGAGTGAAAAGTGAATTTATCTTTAGGCCTGATTTTGCCCCTAAATAAAGTTGAGTTAAATAACGTAGTATTCATTTAACTGATTATACAATGAACACAGAGACTGACCAGTTTTAAAATAATTTGGAACATTTTAATTTGGAAGAAAAAATGTTTGGAACAAGTTATTTCACTGGTTAGGTAAGTACTTAGGACTCTTATTTTTATACCCTTCTTTTGAACCTGAATCTGTCAACTATGTTAATGGTATTCTGCAACTAACGTAACCGCAGGAAGCCTTGGGATCTTTAGAAACCTTTACACATCCAACGGTTAGTAACCAAGATTTCACGACTAAATATCAACTTGTTTCATTTTTTTTAAACAGTCTATCGGTCATAGTATAAACTATTTTAGAAGTCCCATCACGCCTCGGTAGCTTAGTGGTTATGGATTCGGCCTTACAATCCAGAGGTTTGGCGTTCGAATCCTGACCATTACACTTCTGACGTGAACCTACTCCTAACACAAGCTGGGCAATGTTAGTAATTTCGGTTACTTACTAATAGGTATTCTCTATTTAAAAAAATCGTAGCAATTTGAGTCTGAAATAAGATAGTAACAAATCTTGATTGAGACAATAAGATTATAACAATGATTGATACGATAAGATTTAAATACAGACAATCTAGATCGTACTCACAAAGTTTGTAAATTATCTCGCAATTGGCACGTGTCAAGTGCAAAATTACTTTATTTCGCATGATTCATTTACATACACCGATGTATGTTTGAGTTCATCCATTCATTCATCTCAGCCGAAGGACGTCCACTGCTGGACAAAGGCCTCCCCCAATGATCTCCACGACGACCGGTTCTGCGCTTTTCGCATCCAGCGGTTTCCCGCGACCTTTACCAGGTCGTCGGTCCACCTTGTCGGAGGCCTGCCCACACCACGTCTTCCGGTTCGTGGTCGCCACTCGAGAACCTTTTTGCCCCATCGGCCGTCGGCTCTACGAGCGATGTGCCCCGCCCACTGCCACTTGAGTTTCGCAATTCGGAGAGCTATGTCGGTGACCCTGGTTCTCCTGCGGATCTCATCATTTCTGATTTGATCACGCAGGGAAACTCCGAGCATAGCCCTCTCCATTGCCCTTTGGGTGACCTTGAGCCTTCTTATGAGGCCCATCGTGAGCGACCACGTCTCAGTTCCATACGTCATCACTGGCAACACGCACTGGTCAAAGACTTTCGTCTTGAGACACTGCGGAATTTGGGACGAGAAGATAGCTCGTAGTTTCCCGAACGCTGCCCAACCGAGTTGGATTCGTCGATTGACCTCTTTTTCGAAGTTGGACCTACCTAGCTGGACTGTTTGTCCCAGGTAAACATAGTCGTCTACAACTTCGAGAATAGAGTCTTCAACCTTCAGAGGAGTGGGTACAACACGGATGTTAGCCATAACTTTCGTCTTATCCATGTTCATTTTTAGACCCACTTGTTGAGAGACTCTATTGAGGTCGCAGAGCATTGTACTAAGGTCCTCCAGGGTCTCAGCCATGACTACAATATCGTCAGCAAATCGAAGGTGAGAGATGTACTCGCCGTTGATGTTGATGCCCAGACCCCTCCAGTCCAAAAGCTTGAAGACATCCTCCAGAGCGGCGGAGAACAGTTTCGGAGATATAACGTCTCCCTGTCTCACGCCGCGCTGAAGGCAAATTGGTTTCGAGTTTTGATCCTGGAGACGAACTGACATAGTGGCGTTTTCGTACAAACTCTTCAACACTTCGATATACCGATAGTCAACTTGGCACCGCTGGAGGGACTGTAGCACAGCTCTTATCTCGATCGAATCGAAAGCCTTCTCATAGTCCACGAACGCTAAGCATAGAGGCTGGTTATACTCTTCGGTCTTCTGTATAACCTGCCGCAGCGTGTGAATGTGGTCTATGGTACTAAAGCCTTTTCGGAACCCGGCTTGTTCGGGAGGCTGGAAGTCATCAAGCCTGCGAGCGAGACGGTTCGTAATGACTCTCGAAAACAACTTATAGACATGGCTCAGGAGTGAGATGGGCCTGTAATTCTTCAGCAGGGTCTTATCACCCTTTTTGAAGAACAGTACCACCACACTCCTGTGCCATGCCTGTGGCGTTTGACCCTCGAGGATGACAGAGTTAAACAGCTTCTGAAGGGTTTTCAGCACCGGTTTGCCACCTGCTTTCAGAAGCTCCGCCGTTATTCCGTCATCACCCGGTGCCTTGTTGTTTTTGAGCTGTTTGAGAGCCATACTAATCTCGTACAGGCTGATGTCCGGGATATCCTCTGTATAGTGTCGAGTTAATCTAGCTCTTGGGTCTTTCGCCAGATTTGTAACAGGCGGTTGTGTAGTCGTGTACAACTGTCCGTAGAACTTTTCAATCTCTCCCAAAAGCTCCGGTTTGGATGACACGACCCTGCCGTCCTCGGTCTTTAGCTTCGTTAGCTGGCTTTGCCCTATAGATAGATCTCTTGCGAACACTTTGGAACCTTTGTTCCGCTCTATAGCCTCTTTAATACGGTCAGTATTAAATTGGCGTAGGTCGCGTTTTAGAGCCTTAGAGATCCGTCTATTGAGCCGCCTGCAGGCAGAAGCATCACCGGAAGACTGCAAGGTCATCCTGCGTCTATCTTCCAGAAGCTTGAGGGTAGGGTCGGAGATCTTCTTTGTTCTTTTTGTACGGAGGGGCTTATAGAACTTATGCCCAACCGTATGGACAGTATCCACGAACCTGTTACAATATTCGTCCACGTCTACGCAATCGCCTAGGCAATCGAAGCGGTTTTGTAAAGCAAGCTGAAATCTCTCGGGGTCTTGGAGTTCGACAGGTGCTGGGCGGAGCGTGGACTTCATCATTCGACATCTTTCGGCCTTTACGTTGATATTCAATGTGCCCCGTACCATACGGTGATCGGATCCGGTTTTCAAACTGTTGATCACAGAGACGTCATTGAATATATGCCGTTTTGTCGACATGATAAAGTCGATCTCATTTTTTGTAGCACCATCGGGACTCACCCAGGTCCATTTACGGTGCTCGCGCTTCATGAAGAAAGAGTTCATCATAAAGAGTCCTTCCTTCTCCATGAAGTCAGCAAGCAGCTGTCCCCGGGGGTTTCGCTGTCCAAATCCAAATTTTCCCACCCTCAGCTCATCCTCGCCTCGTCTACCCAGTTTCGCGTTAAAGTCCCCCATGACAACGCTGAAGTGAGTCTTAGTACTATGTATGGCTCTGGAGATATCCTCATACATAGCCTCTACCTCGTCGTCGGGGTGCGTCGAGGTCGGAGCGTATACCTGTATGACCTTCATCGAATACCGTTTGGAAATTCTGAGTATAAGGTACGCTACCCTGGTCGACACACTCTCGATCTTCAGTACGTTGTTCACGAGGGATCTGTGAACGATAAACCCGACACCGCCTTGGGACTGCTGATCGCCCTCCCGGAAATAGAGCAAGTTTCCGGACTTGAGAATTATCGAGTCCTCGCCCTCTCTTCGGACTTCGGATAATCCTACGATATCCCATCGTAACTTGCTCAATCCTTCCTCGAGTTCCGTGATCTTCTCGTCGGTCCGCAGTGTGCGCGTGTTATATGTTGCCAGGGCCAGGGGTCGTCGTTTGTGGTAGCCATGCCTCCGCCGGGGATTCTTCGCACCCCCTGCTCCGCCGTAACCATGACCGCTACCTAAGTCAGGAATAGCGGGGCTGCCGGGTACTGGGGGCCGGGGTTTATGTGTGTCGATCATTCTAGGGGGGTATTTGCCATATAATCGCCACGCTTGGCAGGCGGGTTGGCGATCGCAGAAAGACGTTAAGTACACAGAGGATGCTGCTGCCCATCCTCTGGCTTGAAATCCCTTAGTCGCCTCTTACGACACCCACGGGAAGAGATGGGGTGCTGCTATTCGTAGCCGGCATCACACAGCAAACAATGTTTGAGTACTTTTGTTAAATTCAAATATTAATATCGTGAGTACTAGTGAGTGCACAATTTATGCTTAAGGTCTCGAATTCAATTCCTGTTTGAGTAAAAATGTTATTGATATTTTCAATCAATTAAATAACAATTAATTAGGTAGCCTATTAGATTCCACTGCAGGCTGGCTATCGGACAGCAGAGAAACCTTATCCATTGTGCACAAAAAAAATGTATGTATGTATTCTACAACCCATATTACTGGTAGGTACTTGCTTTAAGAGTTTTTGCCTTCCGTGTCCTAGTATTGTAACTCATTTCTGTTAACAAAATATATGAATATGAAAAAATACATAAAATAAATACCGTGTTCAAATTAAATGACGTAATATATATTAGGTAAGCCACATTGTTGGGAGCTGCACTGTCAATAGGCTTTATCTTTTTACCTTGTGCTGGCAGTAGCAGAGTTGCACCAACGTGTAAGGTATGCTCGGGGTGTTGCAAGTAACAATAGGCGGCAATAACAGTATTGCGTCATAGCAATAGACATGTCGTATGCTTGTATGCCATCATAAAAAAATATTCCTGGTACTTAATCCAATTTTATAATTAGAAATTTTTCTAATCTTAAACACAAAAAAGAAGCAGGCGAAGTTCTAATTCGAGACAGAATTCCGAACAAAAACCTTTTAGAATCAAGCACCCTTAAGTCATCTAGCAAATATTATGGTTCAAAACTATTAAAGTGGTTAGACGAAAAATGAATTAAAACCTTTCGGATAATGAAACCATGTTTCACTATCTTTATACCTCAAATTAATCTACTGACATATTATTAGCATGAAAAGTAATAAAAAACGCTGTGTTACAACTTATTCACTTATAATGGAGTGAGCAAACAAAGCAACGATCCGTGTCTTCACTCTAAGCCGTGTGTTGTACGCTCTGTTTCTTTTGCAGTTAGTTATATAATACCTACTTATTTGTGCACAAATTCATGCAGATTAATACAGGCCAATTGGCTTCTGTGACCTTTGTGGAAAGAGAAAAAAAAATATCCCAGTAATATTTTATGTCTGCACTGCGTACCTATCGTGTACAAAATAATATTATGTAGGTATACATTATGGTGTCAAGTGATAATAAAGTGGTATATATTATGTAGGTACTGATGTAATAGTCTTTTTTTCTCATCGCGTTCTTCTTGAACTCATCAGAGGTTATTACGAATTTCAAATATGAAATTTAATTAAAATCTCTATTGAAAATTAATGTCGAGTCATCGCATTAGTAACATTTTAAGACACGTATATGTTACAAAGCCATAGAGTGCATGAACTATATAAATGTAGTGTGACGTCAGCAACCTGTTACGTGGTGGTGAAAAGTCAGCGGAAAATTATCGGTGCGGATGTTCCACCCGAGTGCCTTTGCATACTTAGATAAAACTCGCCATATTTCCTGATTATACACTTTTGTACTAGGAAGTTCATTGAAAATTAGCGATTACTAAGGTTTGTTCGCTACATTATGACTATGAGGCTAATATTAATGTAACGACGTAAGAAAAGAACTACTGAGTAAAATAATAATATTGTATTCAATGGTGACACTCAGTAGGTCAATAAATTTATGATAAAAATATGTAAAATATGATTATAACGTGCGAAACGGGCTCTTCGGCTATCAACCATTAATTTGAAAGCTGCCATTTATTTATCGATGTACGACTAAAAAGAAAGAAATGACTAGTCGTCCCTTTCTAACGCGCTTTCGTCGACGCAGGCGGCTGCGACGGCGACGACGAAGCGGCCGCGGTGTGGTGTGCGACACTGGGCTGGCTTTAGTTTTCAGTGATCGCGCGGCGGCGGCGCTCTCTGCCGGCGACCTCCGAAGTTTCGCAACATTTCCTAGTGCTAGTGATGTGCAAAACTAATCCGAGTATCCGCCGGAAGTCATCGGCGAGTAACGAGTAGTGTGACGTCAACAGGAGTCTCTGCAAGGGCATCGCACCGCCGATCTCCGCAGGTGAATACGATCAATTATATCTGTGGATAGTGGTTGCGGTCGCGCAGTCGCACGCCGCGACCCCAGCTTGACATCCTTGTCCTCGTTTAAAACTATTTACGATAGTTTTTATTTCAATACTACAATTGTTGTCCTGATTTATACCTACTATTGTGACAATAAGTGGCTATGTCACTTACGATTGTTTGTACTAGAAATGAAATCACACTCTTGTTAAATATCTCATTGCGTTCTTATGCATTATTATAAAATTTCAAATAAGAGCATAATTTCTCAGCTCATCTATAATGAATATGTGTTATACCATGATTTGACCCAAATTACATCAGTATATACCTAACTAGTGAACGTTTATTGGGATATTTATTGTAGCAGGTTTTATTCCGGTTTGTAATAGGTGCATTGATTCAAAGTATTCATTATGCAGGTTATAATTTTAGAGTAGGTACCTACGAAATAATCGAACGTTGCTCGATACCTCAAGCATAAATTCGGTGGCTAATCACTAGCCTAGCTAAATCAGCGTTTTATTAGATTGAGACTGCCTGAAGACCCAACAGTCTCAAGTAAGAGTCCTGCCATTTGGTCTCTAGTTTGAATCCCGAGTCGGAGAAAGTATTATTGATATAATGTGATTGGACATTTTACAGTTACCGAAAAAAAACCTTTATTACGTGAAAATGAAAACATAATACCCTTCTATCTACCTATATATTTTATGTAAAATTCTTAAGTATGTAAACAACATTATTGACTTGTTCTTTTTTGGTATTCATTCAAAGTACCTATTTATATGAAAACTGAAGTTATTTTGTTCTAGTAAAGAATATACTTAGCTTGCTCTAATAATCCAATATTCATTCGCACTTGAACCAAAGCAATGAGAAAATCAGCGCATGGTTGACTGTAAAGAGTTTAGATTTGGTCGCAGCGTGTCAAGACAAACTAACCGCAGCCGAAACTAATATGATTTAATCAAACTGTTGTAAGACTGTCCCGAGATTAGATCTACTTGGTCGTTTTGTAAGAATACCATGGGTTCGATACTGTCGTAACTGGGCCCGCAGCTTGCAGCGTCTGCGCAACCTGTTCACTTTATCTGGAGATATTGGTGCAAATGCAAACAAAGATCACAGAGTTTTATTTGAAACTTATTTCTGACTTCAGTCATAAGAGAAACAAAAACATTTTTAACTAAATCAAAAGTGCTTCGAATTGTTCTGTCTTAAGGTGATTATGTGTTATTTCAAATTCGATTAATTGTTTTCATATGAACTAATGTTTCTGTTACCACGTCCATTTTAATTAATGTAATACACTAGGTATAATTTTACATAGCTAAAAAAATTATTTACACAAATAATTTTATATGATTGGTATATATTATTTATTAATTATAATTAAAATTTTATTACATTATGACACAGTATAATAGTTTTGTATTTCTACATAAGCTTGAAGTGTTTCTACATCTATCTATACTATTATAAATTAGCTGTGCTGTTTTAGAGATATTAAAAAAAGTTGGATTCACGAAACATGAATAATCATGTCATTTGAACCAGGCTACGTTAACGTCTATGAATATGTTAAAAGGTGTAGATACAGGTTTTAAAGAGTCTTTAACCGTAACTAGCAAAACAACGCAAACCAAGGGTCAAATGTAAGAAAATATGTTCAAAATTCAACTTTGATCTCATCTCGATTTCACAAATGTCAAACTTGGCGCATACCTACCTAAAGAGGAAAGGGAATAAGAATTACGCATCATTCATATTACAATAGGTACCTATCAATTACAAAGTCTAAGAATAGCAGAATACCTTGTTTGCCCTTTTTCAACTTTCGGCCACGATTCAGTCACAATCACATTATAATAATAGATACTTATTCGATGTTGAAAAGAAGACTAGCATCCTTTTCTGACATTTGTGAAACCGAGATGAGATCGGAACTGATTTTTAAACATATTTTATTACGAGAATTGACCCTCAGGCAGTCAGGCATTCTGCATAATATAACCCAAACACAGGTTGTTTGGAAATCATACGCTAGAATCTAACACGCGCTGATTCATTAAATAAGGACTATTAAATTTAGATGTATTACAGCTTTTATATTATCTGCCGTAAGCATCTCAAAACTGAGCTCAAAACTTACCTAAAAAATAAGATAAACACGATACATAGCTATGTGTTGCACAATGCACGCGAGAGAAATTACTAATTGCAGATAATATACAAAATTTTAGTCGCAATGAGGCGTAGTATGGTGCAAGATTAACAATGGAATAGCAATACGAAAATGAGAGACATTTTTACCTTATTATGTAAAACTAACCGCCTTTTGTGCTTATGATTTATTACCTACCGTGTAGTATTTTATTATGTAGTTATCTTCTATGAGTATATTGTTTTGCTAGAGAGTATCCTGTTTATATCCAACTTTCACTCCTAATGAGCGTTCTTTTTGAACTGAAATATTAGTGTTAGGTTTATATTAGTTATCAAAATTAACCCTTTTTGGAAATTAGCCAAAGAAAATTACGACAAATTTATTTTAGGTGAACATGAAACTGATTTTCGTAGTCTATATCCACGTCTATATCCCCGAAGGGGCAGGTAGAGGTGCTAGCACCCACGTAGTAACAAGTTATTAAAAAAATAAAAATAAAGAGCGTTAATATAATTATCTCTTGCAAAAATCAAACACTGGTAGGAAATGCTTCATAATACATAATTAGGCAACTTTGGTCGAGTTGAGCAAAAAATAGACAGTTCTATTCGAAGTTAACTAATATGCTCGGACTAAAATGATTTAGATAAATCGACTCAGTGAGAGTAAGATGTGAATAAGTAATAGTCATTATGACTGTTCCATACCTAACACATTCATTAACGTGCTGTGTCATTTGTGAAAATAATTTTACAGCTGATAAGTTAGTAGTACTTTCTACTTAATTAGCTATTTTCAATATTTATTAGAACTTAGTGACCGAATTATAAATTAGTCAGGCAGTTAAAAAATTTTGGTGAAGCAGTCACAGCTCTGTCTGCATTATATATGTCTAAAGTGACATTTAAAAACTCTTTATTTGATCTCGGAACAATTATATCACCGGTTGAATGGTGATTGGACCTTTAATTTTCAAATTTTATCTTTTACTTGCTTCATGACATTTTTTCGTTATATTACCCCTATTCTTCTCTATCTAGTGTTATTTATTTTATTATCATTTCGTATCAAGTTGCCTATTTTATTTTTATTCCAGTTTTCTGTATAGTTCATTATAACTATCTATTCTTGTTTGTTTTCCTCTTTGTCAATCTATGTACATAAATCACCTACTATTATGCTTATAGGGGTAGAAGCATAATACGATTAGCAGATAATTTATGTACATAGACCCATATACAAATGCCAACTTATGAAACATAGATTAACAACTAACATAAAAGTTAAAACTAAACCATCCTTAACAATGCGAAACTATTGTTTAAACCTTGAACACTTTTTGTAATAACAAAAAATATTTCCTTTTGTTAGCAATGAAAATGTCATGTTTAACTTTAACAAGGTTTTCGGAAAATGTTCAATCATACTCAAATAAGTACGTACACGCAATAATGTCATAGTTTATTTATATTTAAATTACGTAAATACACGTAACAGTAATAACTCTAAAAATCAGTTATTAAGGCAAGCCGTTTACGGAACATTTCCTCACGCAACTGACATTATACTCGTATGTCTATAAGCTGTACATGTTGTATGTATATTGAGGGTACACTGATGTGATATATGACCGCCTTTTACAACAGTTAAAGCCTGATTGATCAAATAGTAGCGAAAAATCTAAGCTCAACACTCAACACTTATAGAAAACTTAACTTATAGATAATGTCAATAGAAACATTATTTTACAAACGGTACGTCATCGAAAAAACCACATAGTATTGTAACCATACAATTTACATTTCATCAACTGGTATCGACCACGTAATAGGTAGTGAGGTTATTCCCATAAAAGAAGAAATAATTACAGGTAAATTCAGTTCTCACATTGATCGCACTATATGAATGCGTGAGTGATCAATAAAATGGTAATAGGTATCTAATTAATGATTCTGCTTACTTTATCCATTTGATTGGATATATAATTTGAATGCAATCGGAATAATTATGGTTAAAGGTCATCTTCATACTGTAAAATACATTACAAAGGAAGTATCTTGGTTAATGTATGCCGGTAAGAGATTGCTCTGTGTTATAAGGCCCCCAATTGTATATGCTGCTAAACTGTACTATTAGAAATTCAATTCATCAAACAATTCAGGTTCTTCTTTTCTTTACCGCACGGTAAGCTTGGAATTCTTCATCAGCACAATATTTTTGTGTTGCCATTTTCCTACAATCCCGGGTCTTTTACACGGGGCATGAAAAAGCATACTCAATTAGGTACTCTTTAAATCCTAAACCATCAGGATCAGTGTATGTATTCTAAATAGACTTTTGAATTCTATTATTCAGGAACAATGCGTTTACGGTCACTTTGATTATAACAGGTGCTTTAGTATTCTGCTCACATTAGACAGAACAATACCAATATACCTCTCTATGGTAATATATGGTTCCTATGACAAACACCGTTCATTGCATGCAAACATGTTTTTACTAACCTTCGAAGTACACTGGCGTTGTTATAAAACTTTCTCTTTGTTCAATCGTCTTTGATATTGCAACGTTTAAATTTTTTACGTATTTATGTATTGCATTTATTGGAAATTGCGAAACCTATACTGGTAGGTACATCCAGTGTATACCTTATAAATTGTGTATCCTACTAATATTATAAACGCGAAAGTTTGTAAGAATGTATGTCTGGATGTCTGGATGTCTGGATGTATGTTTGTTACTCTGCCACACAAAAACGGCTTGATGGATCTAGCTAAAATTTGGTACAGAGATAGATTATAGTCTGGAATAACATATAGACTACTTTTTATACAAGCTAATACCGCGGCTCCGCTCGCAAAGTCGATCGGTCGGGATTTCTAGATATATCTTTGTTACTCTTTCACGTAAAAACGGCTGAATAGATCCGACTGAAATTTCGTAACGAGATAGATTAAAGTGTGGAATAACATATAGGCTACTTTTATACAAGCTAATACCCGCGACTCCGCTCACGGAGTCGATCAGTCGACCCATGGAGTAGATCAGTCGGGCTGTCTGGATGTATGTTTGTTACTCTTTCACGCGAAAACGGCTGAATAGATCGGGTTGAAATTTGGTACAGAGATAGATTATAGTCTGGAATAACATATAGGCTACTTTTTATACAAGCTAATACCGCGGCTCCGCTCGCAAAGTCGATCGGTCGGGATGTCCAAATATTTTGTTTGTTGCTATTTCACGTAAAAACGGCTGAATGGATCTGGCTGAAATTTGGTACCGAGATAAGAGTGTAGTGTGAAATAACATATAGGCTAATTTTTATACAAGCTGATACCCGCGGCTTCGCCCATGGAGTCGATCAGTCGGGATATCTGGATGTATGTTTGTTACTCTTTCACGTAAAAACGGCTCAATAGATCGGGTTGAAATTTGGTACAGAGATAGATTATAGTCTGGAGTAATATATAGGCTACTTTTTATACAAGCTAATACCCGCGGCTCTGCCCGTGGGAGTCGATTGGTTCATCGGTCATATCCCCGGTTCTACTTAACCAAATGCAATCAAACATACGGCAGATTTTATGTAAAACCAAGACCTTTCTAATGAAAAGGCGACATCAAAATTTGTTCAGCAGTTTTTGCATCCATCACGAACAAACAGACAAGGATTGCAAAAAAATAGATATTTGTGGTCAACATAACCAAGGTTTTTTTCAAATATCGATTATTACAACTAAAAGTACTGTTATAAAGGGATAATATATGATGTCCACACTGTCGCCTTATTTTTTTTTTCGTGCGGAAATCCTCATGGATACCCACCCCGCGGGCAGCGGGGCAGGTTATGTCGGACTCTTACCGACTAAAACCGCACGCCGTCTAGGATCTTCTGACGTGGTGAAACCAATAAATAAGGAAAAAAAAACCTTTGGTCTTATCACCAAATTTTAGGTCTGACCAAGAAAACCGCACTAAAATCCGTTTAGTACTTTTTATCCGAAAGGTTTTGGCTAGACGAGTGGAGACCAGTGGAGTGGAGCGGAGTTGGGAGTGGTGTGGAGAGTGGAGTGGGGAGTGGTGTGGAGAGTGGAGTGGAAAGTGGAGTGGAGAGTGGAGTGTAGTGGAGATTGAAGTGTAGAGTGGAAAGTAGGGTGGAATCGGGAGAGGGGATTGGACAGTAGAGTGGATGTGGAGAGTGGAGTGGAGAGTGGAGTGAACAGTGGAGTGGAGTGTGGAGTGGAGAGTGGAGTGAACAACGGAGTGGAAAGTCGAGTGGAGAGTCGTTTCATTCAAATAGACTTGGTGGCAATACCGAATTCCACGCGGGCGAAGCCGCGGGCGGAAGCTAGTACTTTATAAATTGGAATCAATGTACCTTTATTTTTGTACCACCATGTATTATAAACAAATTTAGGACATAAAACTCTACTTAAGCTACCGTTTTGATGTATCCATCCGGTTAAGCAAGCTCTCCACTTTTCAGAATACCGCCGACCAAATAAGACTACTTTTTGTTTATATAATTTTAGTTAGTGAAAAAAGTTGCTTGGTTAACAGTAACGGCTCGTAACTCGGGAATAGGGTAATCGCTTACCATCAAGAATCAGGCAGGTCCCATGCCTATTTATCACCACTTTCAAATAAAAAAAGAAGCATCAAACTCGGTTCACCCAGTCGAAAGTTCTGCATAGGTAGAATTACTTGCCTTCAACTTTGCTCGTAAGAGTTCGTACCAAACGTGATCAAAGATTTGTCCAATATATCCTGTGGGTCTAGAATATTCTTCTTTGCAGACATAAAAAAAATAACGAAATTAACCTTAAACCTAAAATTAATTTCACTCGATTTACCTACTTACCTAACTACCTACCAACCTACTTTAAATATCCATAGATTTCAGCATTTATTGTTTCTAAATTAATAATTAAATTACCTCTCGTTGTTGATGTTAGGTAAAAGGACTACCTACGGCAAACTGGTAACCTCAACTTTCTTATAAGCGAAATCAATCTATTCATATTTTGGTACATTAACTTCCTTTAAAGCGTTTATAATGACTGAGTACTCAATGAACAATACATAATTTAATCTTTTGATAGAAGACAAATCAACCATTCACCTTCGGACAGTTAAAAATAGGTCTATTGAAAGTCTTTCATAGTTTTCTCCCTAGATTAATGATGCTCATTAGTATATGCCAATAGACTAAAGAATTAACATCGTTAAAAAGCCCACGCGTTTATTATCAACTCTCCATTTCATGCCTCAAGCAATCAACTATTTAAAGTAGTTTAGTTTTCATAATAGGCTCGTATAATTTCAAGTTTAGAACATCCAGTAGAACATACGGTAGTAGAACATTATGTACGCAGAATAAAAATGCTAAGTAGGTACGTGCATCTTCTCTACCTCAATCAATCAATCAACTAGCCTCTTCCAATGAATGCTAATAGTACCCGATCCTCTGCCTTGCGTAGCTAGTCTATCCCAGTCACCTTTTTCAGGTCGTTCGACCAACGTGCTAGGGGGCGTTATACTTTCCGTTTGCCGATTCTCGGTCTCCAATCTAGGACCCGTTTGCTCTACCGGCCATCAGTCCTTTAGCAGATGTGACTAGCCCATTCTCAACCTAGATATATTATATTAATTAAACTAAAATTAGTATTTTTGAGTTGTAAATTATGAACAGAAATTCAAGGAAAAACTTCAAAAATAAATGAATTGTGTTATAGTACACCTATTTAATTCCGCTTTTAAATATAATACAAGATAGCAAAGACTTCTAAATGACTTGCCCGTTGAAGGAAGCTAAGTTCTTTATAAGTGTGACTGGATTAGCGTACGAATCTTCAGTGAAGACGTTACCTCACAGTCGAGCTGCGGGTGCTGTGACATAACGTGCCTTGTGGCAAAATTATCAAATCGTTACTAGATTTGCGACTTGTTGCTTACTAAAAAATAAATGATAAAGCAGGTCAAAATTGAAATTATAATGAGCGAGCTAAGAAAAAATAACAGGTAAGTATAATTAAATGTAACAGAATAATTTATCAGAACACGTGGCGTGTCTCTAAAAACTTAAATATAGAAAACAAACACCTGTACAGTATTTTCCAGTTTTTTTATACCACTCAGATAACAGATAAGTACACGGTCCACTTGATGGCGAACGGTTACCGTGTACATTTTTATTTACACTTTCGCCCCTGAAGCCATATTTACGAATTTCTATTTTCTGTAAGATTATGCTTTGCCTCATTTCTTTGCTTGTATATTGCAAGTTATTACCTAAGCTCCACCTTTAAACGTCATCTAGTATATCTACAATCAAAACACCTACTACCTACTTCTATTATTATGTCCTCGACAGCTGATTGTGTATTGTTTTTATAACAAAATATGACTATACAATACTGTAGAGACTAGGGGATTAGCTCGTGACTTGATCGAGCTATTATGCACGCGCAGTCTCACTGTTTGCAGTTCACACAAGCACTGTGCTTAGTTTCGTACACAATAAGTTATAGGTTCACACGTATGAGTACTTAGACTCACGCGTTATAATACGTACATAACTAAGAGCTTACACAGACGAGACGATTTAATAGTTGAAATATTTGAGCGCAAGAATGAAGCCTTTTCGAGTTTTGTCTTTCGATCTTCGAAATGAATTTTAACCCATAATATTGAGCTTTATTACAGTATCTCTGATACAATACATGTCAGACAAGCTCTGACTATTCTTAAAATACCGATCAAGTGTGAGGTGGACATATACCTTTCCTTTTTAGCTTTGTTGGGTAAAGCTAAAAAGCGGTAAAGCGGTAAAAGGCGGTAACACTAAGCGGAGTAGATACCAATCGATTTGACGAATAAAACTTTAAAAATATTATATATTTTTCAGAAGCTGACCTATCGGATCATGTCAGTGTTTTGCTTTACTTAATTGTATGGTAAATATGTTACTAAATTGTCATGGATGTGGGTACGTGGATCACATATTATGGAACGCGAGTACCGATCTCGCAATTGCATTAGTCGAGACGCACGACTCGCACGCAAAACGCCTCCTCTGAACAAACTCTTACATTATTTGCATGTTGCTGAGCAAATACGACTTTTTATTTACACACATGACGAACTCGGCCTGTTGCGTCAATACTGTTCATCAAATTTCGAAGTTTTTTTTTTGCAATACCGTTCGTAGTAAATTTATAAACAAATACTTAGCCACCGGATAAATTTTATTATAATTGGACGTCATATTGTCTGCCGTATAGACAACCAAATATTTGGTGCCACGTATTTTCTAAACGTTCATTAAGAAACTTCATAATACTCAATCATCAAAATGTCTCCAAGATCTAATAAGAAACCAACGTGCGTACGGAGGACGGTACCTCTTGCAAAATGGTTCTTAAAGTAAATAGTTATATATTAACTCGGTTGACATTAAAAATAATAGGTAAGTCTCTAATGTGTCCTAAGCGTGACCATGAGTGCTTGTCGACTTTGTTTAGGACACCATTACCAAAGAATGAACTTGAATACACACGGTAGGTATTACCACCGGTAGGTATTACTTCTATGTGATTGCAAAAAAGCCATTAGTCACTTCAAGGGCTTAAGTATTAATACGCTTCAGAGAAGGAATATAATATTGATTTTACCATCGCATGTAGGATGAGTGCAGTAAATATCATCATCTTGCAGAGAGTACGACGAGATAATATATTATAATAAAAAAAATTGTCCGAGATTCGCCTGTGTTATATTTGCTTGACTCTAATATTTTAACATTAGCTTATTCAACTTCATGAAATCATATTTGTATTTAATATGTTACTGGTTGGCACAGCCTGCAAACAAATAGTTATACCCTTTTTAATAATAGTCTTAAATATTCGTCATATTACCATATTCTCAATATAGTACGTACTGCTAAAGAGTGAAATGCCCTGTCTGAGTCTGTATTTCCGGAAAGCTACAACCTGGGATTCTTCAAGTCTAGAGTGAATTGGTTTATTCTAGGCAAGCATGCTCCACCGTCGGCCACATCATGACTTACCAACAGGTGAGATTGTGGTCAAACGCGAGCCTATTACCAATAAAAAAAAAAACAATATATATAGTAGTGCTTACTAATAGGTGACGTCTTTGACTGAAGTTTGTCGATCGAACTGGCAACTTACTACAAAAATAAAATAAATACCTGTTTATAAATATACCAAAACAGCCCCTGGAAACAGAAACCGGTCCGGTAATTGATCTGGAATGTAGTTATTTCAATAATGTTCAACAGTGGAAAGCGTGACGTCAAGGATCAAAGAAGAATTTCGGGCAAGGTCGTCTGATCGATCGATCGATTGCGCAAATATCACGAGTGTAGGTATTCATATTAAAGTAACCAGCTCATGAAATGTCCACAGGATTTGTTGATTTGTTGATGTATTTTCCTCTTAGCTCAAATATTTTAAACCATAGGTCTTGCAAAAACTTTGTAATATATTCTGCACTTATTATAACCACAAATATTACTGTTAATTCTAAATCTTACCCAAAAAAAAAGTTAGCATTTTGCACATTTTGAAGTTCTGTAAAAGGCTTATGACAAGTTGAGCAAGCATGAGTTACAGAAGGTGCAGTGCGCACTGTAAGGTTTGAAAGAAATTTTATTCCGCGCACGCTTAGGCTGTGGAATGATCTCCCTGCCGTGGTTTTCCCTAGCGACTACAATATGGGGTTCTTCAAGAAGGGCATTAGAAGGTTTTTGCGGGGTCGGCAGCGCGAGTGTGATGCCCCTGGTGTTGCACGCGTCCCTAGGCCACGGTGACCGCTTCCCATCAGGTGGGCCGTGTGCTTGTCTGCCACCTAAGTGGTATAAAAAAAAAAAAAGGTATTTTCTGTATACGGAATGGGCAGCTTCCTTTTACGAGAAATGAAATCAGTATACAAGCTTTCCAGAGCCTCTTTTGGATTAATGGTGGTTCACATGACTTCTAAAAGGTGTCAGGCAAGGAGCTTTATCTTGTTTGTTGCATCAAACTCATCAGTGACCACGTAACATCAAAGTTACAATCCATGGAAATATAGTTTATTTACCTTTTTACTTCATTTTGCATTTAATTTTGGGTAAATGAAAAAAAAATGGATTTTACGAGATTTCATTTAACTTGTAAATTTTCCGTAAAACCTAGTTTACATAAAGGTAATAATAGTACTATACATAAAGGGCCTGGTACCTATCAATTTAAATATAGAATGCCTGTCTCTGAGAGGGTTAACACCCCACTTTCTCCGTATACAACATATCGTTTAGTAACACAGATAATACACACATAAAGTCACAAATCATTGCCTATACTTTCAATTGACATAATGAAAGTATCACTACTACAGTGTGTATATAGTTGAAAATATGCTTTAAGTACCACGCGTAACATTTTATTCAAATGACGTTTTCAATAATAATAAGTGTCTAATGAAACGCTACGACTTGAATATTACAAGCTGGTATTTACCTTGCTCTGTTGTTTGTTAGTTTGTTACTGAGTTTTCTAGCCTGTTAGTCACGAATTATTTTGCCTAAATATATATCGTTCTCTTGATATACGACTTGCCTATTTATCATTTTAACTTACTAATAACATAAGTAGCTCATAGCAAACGCTCAAATGATGGTTAGTGGTTTCTCAAGTAGATAATAGATGCTTTAGTTGTTACAAATGATTGCTCTGGTAGTTAACTTTGATTAGGTGCCCCAGTGATTGACAGCAACTTCTAAAGTGAATGCTATATAATAAAGTTTGATGTTTTAGGACGTGTACAAACAACCTTGATACACAAACAATTGAAGGTAGATGAAAAACAACTGCAATCAATACCAAAAATTGACAATACGCGTTACAAGCGGCATAGGACTAATTTATAATGATTGCTAAGTAGAGAATAAAGTAGTGAGAGGGTGGTACTTTCAACGAACTGGCTTCGTGCTGAAAAATATGTGGTTCTATTACTTTATATGCTTGGTTTAATAGAAACGTGTTCATTTTTCAATGTATTTCAAATAAGTTCATGAAATTTATTAATTATTTTAAAGAAATAATAGAAACCTACAACCAAAAGGTATAATTAACCCTTAATATTAAAAAAACTAATTTTATTACCTTTTCTATTACTGCAAAAACCCAGCCAAGACAACCTCTATCACTAAAAGCGCATTCCTGCTCTCCCACACCTCCGGGTGATTGCCGGTGTCCGGCTCTGAACTCGGTCGATAACACTAAATACCTCGGAATAACTATAGACAGCCATCTAAATTTTAAATTACATACTAATATTCTCACGGGTCGTATACGGAAGCTAATATACATTTTTAAAACTTTACGACATGTTGCAAACCCATTTGTCATTCGTATTGTTTACTCAGCGCTATTTCGTTCTTTGATAACCTACTGTATAACCTCCTGGGGTGGTGCCTCCGAATCAGTAGTAAGGCCTGTGGAGATCGCCCACCGAGCTATACTTAAAGTTGCCACGTTTCGTCCTACCTTATTCCCAACCACTGAGCTCTATAAAGCCTGCAATGTTCTAAATGTTCGTCAATTATACATATTACACACTCTACTTCTTCAACACTCTAGAACATCATACTGTATTATTACCAAACGTCGCAAAGACAAAATCTGCACCAAACCACCTCCACGCACATCTTTCTTCAAGAAATTTTCATTATATCTTGCACCGTACCTTTACAATGAAATTAATTTAAAATGTCCGATCTACGGACTATCACACTTTAATACGAAAGAGACTCTGCGAATTTTTCTATCAAATCTAACCTATGACCAGACTGAAAAATATATTCCCACATAAACATAACGCAAACACGCACACGAACACGCACACGCAATCGCACACGTACACGCAATCGCACACGTACACGCACACACATACTCGCACACACATACTCGCACACACATACACACACACACACACACACACCACACAGCCTCACGTACACCCTCTCACACACAGATCTAAGTCTATCTACTTGCTATTGTCTTCTTTGGATGTTGCATGAAATTCTAATCAAATATTGTAATGTTGTAACCTTTTATTGTTAAAAACTTTACTACAATTCTTAATGTATCAGGGGGATGGTCCTGTATCTCCTTAACACAGGCTACCTATAGCCTATTTAAGAGAGCAGAAACTCAATCAACTTATTGTAGAAGAACAACCCTATATTTAACATTCATTTAACATTCAAAAGGTATAATATTTACCTAAATCATACGAGTATATGTAATCAATGACATAACAAAAACACAACCTCAATTCGTAATTTTATCCTAAGGCACCTATTTTTTGCAGCAGCGGAAATTGTGATTCAGCGTTCACGTCTTTAGAACGCGTAGTTATTAAGTCGTGACAAAGCAAATAATGCTGCTCTATCGAAGATCTATTAGCGTAATGAGTAATTATAGACGTTTGCATCGAGTGATTGTCCACATCGGCGCGGGCGCAGGATCCGAACACGAAGGCCGTCTTTTGCAACTACTCAGATAATATTTCAGCTATAAATAAAGCCAGCCGTTAGGATAAAGGCATATTCAAGGATTTGAATGTTTTGAAATTGTACGATAATTAAATTTAAGCGAACGATAATTGTTTAATTAATTTACCAAATTAATTATTATATTGCTATATAATTTTGTATTTAAATGTATATAAGCTGTCCTGGGTTTTCTTCAATAAATAACATGTTCTTGTAGACACATAATTCCGAACCAAATTACTACAAGGTATGCAGAGACCATTGAACGCCACTTCAATTCTTACATACCTTGTCTCTCCGTTCCTTGTCTCTCTATTATGTATTATATTCATAAACCTTTGTACCCTGGCTTCTTCGAAGTCGTGACTTATTTGATTTTGATTTACTGGAGTGTTCCTCTCGGCCGTATTGTCCGCACACATCCTTCTACATTTACATCATAGTCTAGCTTGACTCACCTACACGCTCTACGTGACTATACTAGTTTCGGACACCTTATTTAACTTCTGTCACTAGATCCTCTTTCATGCACATTTAACGTAACAATTACATTATTATTCCACATTTTTAACAATCTTTCTTAAGAAGTGTAAATCTTAGTATCCATTGTAATGTCATGTTTCATGTGCCATTCTGCAGTTCAACAATATTTTAGTTTCAGAACTAACATTGCGTTAAGAACATTCCTGCCTACAATAGTTAAAGTTCAACAGCATCTTTGTTTGGATCATCTATCTAATCAAATATCATATTCCACCTAGTCAAATACCACATTCTATCTAAGTGCGTTCCGTTGAATCCGCTGCAAACATTTAACTCGTATTCCGACCATAGATGACTTACCCAGATTTGTAACTTACATATATCTGAGACCGAAAGTATAATAAAAATGAGATTTCAAATCATATTCTATATATAATAAAATATTACATAACCGCGGTAGCCTAGTGGTCTGGGTAATGGACCTGGGATCGAACCCGAGACCACGTGTCTCGGGTTCGATCCCAGGTTCACCATGGCACACACCAATGACTTTTCGATGCTTTTCGAAGTTATGTGTGTATTTATCGCAGGTTTATAAGTGCCCGGTTAATGGCAATCGCCACCTATTACATTGGGACCTAAACATAAACTGGCGAAATGTGGGTGCTAGCACCTCTGCCTACCCCTTCGGGGATATAGGCGTGAGTTTATGAATTGTATTTTATTACATAGGTATAGGTAGCTACTACATAAGTCCTCTTTCGTCCAGGACTAGTTGTGAGCGGACGTGTTGTCGCTCCTCTTCATAAATATTACCAAACAGTGCGCGCAAAATTATCACGTATATCAATTAGTTATAGGCTAAAGTTCTATCAAAGTACGAGTAAAAATAATAAAGTTAAAACAAATACTCTAACCAGTTTAGCCGAGAAGCGGCGACGACGCAAAGCAGCGAGCGCGGGGACTTACTTCACCTCTGCGAGAGGAGAAATCACAAAATAATTGCTATCCCTCTCGAGCATACTGCGTCATCAAATCTACGATCTATTTGAACGCTACGGTTCTGCAACGCTACGAAGCTACAACGCTACGCACAATTTTATCGGCTACAACAACAGACTGTATACAATCTCGAGATGTCGTCATCACAGCTAAACAAATCACTCTCGGAGTCGAGTATTATTGATAAGAATGCCGTAACTACACCTAACTACATTTCTTGCCGTAATAAAAGGATGCGAGAAGAGGACCTACCAACTGAATTTTGCAAGTTCAAAGTCGAAATGAAGGAGCTATTTACATCCTTCCTGACTGCTCAACAGAATGAACTGAAAGATATAGTTACCAATCTGAAGGAAATCCAGCAAACAAACGTAAACATCGAGGCTTCTGTCTCATATTTGTCCTCGCAGTACGAGGAATTTCAAAAGAAAATTAATACTATGGAAGTGCAAAGTAAGAAGGATCATGAATATATAACCATTCTTGAAGACAAACTTGAGGACCTCCAGAGACATTCCCGCAAAAATGGTATAGAATTGAAAAATGTCCCAAAGAAATCTGGGGAAACCAGGAATGATTTAATTAATATTACAACATGCCTATCAAAAAATATAAACTTCGAGCTATCCCCTTGGGCCATAAGGGATATTTATAGAGTGCCGAGCAATAAACCTGGATTCACGAGCACACCGATTATTATTGAGCTTGCTTCCACTATGCTTAAAAATGAAATACTACAAAAGGCAAAATCTTTCAACATCAAAAATAAAATAAAACTTCAAGCTAAGCATCTAGGAATAACCACAAACGAAAATACCCCCGTATTTATATCAGAACAATTAACTGCAAAGGGGGCTCGATTATTTTTCTTGGCACGTGACCTAGCAAAAACAAAACAGTATAAATACTGCTGGACTACTTTTGGACGAATTTATGTGAAGAAAGAAGACTCCTCCCGAGCAATTCTTATTAATAACGAATCTCAAGTACAGCAACTTCTACAGAATGCATGACTGGCTTGTATAATAATGTTCTTTATAGAAATACTTATATACATACACTGCTTGCAATTAGTACATTACAATATAACATGCAAAAATAACATTAAATCAATAATCAACTTTTTAATATACACAAATCCCGGTCACTACATCATTGTAACAAAACTAAAAACATTTAACAGCTCTTTAACACACACCACTCAACTACATAAACATAAAAACTACATCTGTACATATCCACACACATACACCTTTGTTAACTTGATAATGCTAAAAATTAAAACACAAATTACACTTTATACTTTAAGCGTAACACCATGGCAACTACAACTAGTATTTTTAATAATTAATTATGAATAACAGTCTTTATTACTTCTGCTCTTGTCACAAAATCATTTATAAATACAATACTAGCATTACGTTTGTCACCCTCGCGGCTGAAGTAAAATATTTACTTAATATTATTACTTTAGCAGCATTACCGAAGACATTACATATCGTTTATAAAATTCGATCACAATCTTAGTATTACTGTGACAGAAGAGGTAGATACGTCAGAACAGATTGAATGTATGTACGTTGATGAGACAAGGCTGTGTTCAGGATTACTTGACTTTAATATAAGAACTCATGACGCCATGACCATAATTAGTGCTAACGTAAGAAGTATTAACTACAATTTTGACCTTTTGCTCGGCTTTATTTCCGACCTAAATATGCAAATAGATATTATTGTTTTATCCGAATGTTTTACAAATTTGAATAATCCCCCTCCCAGCATGAATGACTATACTAAATATTGGACTAAAAATAGCATAAACAAAAACGACGGTATAGTAGTTTACGTGCGAAATGTACTTTTTTCATGTGCTTACGAGCCAAGCTTCTTAGAGGGCAATTGTTTGGTTGTCACTATTAAACCTGATTACACAATCATTTGTTCCTATCGTCCGCCCTGTTTTGATGATCCGAAACTCTATTTGCAGTCCCTCAATAGCATTTTGGAAAGTACGCGAACAAAAAACATAATCCTTACCGGAGACATAAATATAGATACACTACCTGAACATTTTTCTAGTAAAGCCCAAGACTACCAAAACTTGTTGGCTATGCATGGCCTTAGGCTTGGAATTGATAAACCCACGCGCCTTCCTACCATGACATGCCTTGACCATTTCATGGTAAGATGCTCACATCGTTGGAAAACAGTTGTCTTTGAGCAACCATTGACAGACCACCGCCCAATACTGCTATATATTAATAATTCCAAAACCTCTAAAAGGAATATTGTACGCAAAAAAATAGTTATAGACTATAAAACTATACTAAATTCACTCAACAAAGAGTCGTGGGACTGTCTTTATCAAGCAACTGATGTCAATATTGCGGCGGAAACAATAACTACCACCTTATTGAACACTATACGTAATAATACCAGCACTGTACGGGGTTACAATAGATATAGACCACTGAAACCATGGATAACGAAGGGTATAGTAAAATGTATAAGGAAAAGAGACAAGTTATATAAAGCCACTGTGAAGGCACCAAACAATATTGATCTCAAAAACTCCTATCATACGTATAGACATACATGTAACTTTATTATAAAGTCTTTGAAGAGACAATATTATCAAGGAAAACTAACTCAAAGCAAAGGGAGCATCAAGGATACTTGGAAAATTATAAAAGAAATTTGTGACATGAATAAAAATTGTGAACCATCTATAGATTTATTAAATATTGATGCATCCCCAGCAAAGTCTCTTGATAAGGTGAACAATTACTTTACTAGTATTGGAGGCTTGTTGGCAAGCGAATTATTGTGTAAGATGGATACATCCGAACAGAAACTCTCACGTGAAGCTGCTGCGGATACCTCACCACTAAACTCTATGTCGTTCATGCCAACAGATCCCCATGAAATTAGGAGCATCATACTAGGTCTTAGATCTCACAGTGCACCAGGGATAGATAAAATTACAGCGGAAATATTGAAACAAAATGTTAATACTCTTGCCCCACCCATCGCATTTATGTGCAACCTTAGTCTCGGCACTGGCTCTTTCCCGGCTATATTTAAGAGAGCTGTTGTTTGTCCGATTTTTAAATCTGGCAACAAAAATGAACCTAATAATTACCGGCCCATCTCCCTTCTATCAACCTTATCGAAAGTACTCGAAAAAGTAGTGAACAAGCGAGTTATGAAATATCTGGAGCAACACCGACTCCTTAGCGATAGTCAATTTGGCTTCAGAGCAACGAAATCGACTGAAGACGCCGTCCTGACACTAACTTCATCGATAGTATCGTATCTTGACAGGGGAGATAAGTGTTTGGGGGTTTTCATTGACCTCCAAAAGGCTTTCGATACGGTTTCTATTCCAATCCTAATAACTCGTTTGGAGAACGTTGGTATAAGGGGGTTGGCTCTGGATTGGTTCATAGACTATTTGACTGATAGGTATCAACGTGTTAGAGTAGACGAATACGAAAGTGCCGACTCTGGATGTAAATATGGTGTTCCCCAAGGTTCCACACTTGGACCTACCTTGTTCCTCATCTATATTGATGACCTGTGCAAGGTGGTCAATCTAATATACCTAGACCTTCTTATGTTTGCTGATGATACAGTGCTCATCTTCCATGGTCAAACATGGAACGAGACATTTGACTTGGCTGAGACTGGTTTATCTAAGGTGACCACTTGGTTGGAGAATAGCCTTCTTTCTTTAAATGCCAACAAGACAAAATATGTATGTTTTAGTAAAACATCTGTGGGTCAGCCTGCTGCATCGAAAATCCTCAAAATACATACCTTTCCGTGTAATAGAGGAAATATACATACGAATTGTGACTGTGCAGCACTTTCTCGAGTAACGTCTATTAAGTATCTGGGTGTTATGTTAGATAATAACCTCTCCTGGACTATGCATCTCAAGACAGTAACGGCTAGAGTTCGAAAACTGGTTTACATCTTTAAAAATTTACGAACCGTTGCTAATGGTAAATTACTTATACAAATTTACCAGGCATTGTGTGAATGCATTATCAGGTATTGCATCTGCACATGGGGTGGTGCAGCCAAAAAGTATATGATCGAGGCTGAACGAGCACAGCGTATGGTGCTTAAAGTACTGTCATACTTACCGTATCGGCACCCCACATCCTTAGTGTACGAAATGACGGGTGTGCTATCTGTGAGGAAGATATTTATAAAGGAATTACTACGAAGATATCACAGACGTGTTGTTCCTCTACTACCCAGTGTGCATAAACGCAGAGAAAGATGTCCTGTGCCTCGTCCTAAATCTACATTTGCAAAAAGACACTACAATTTTTTAGCTCCTCGCACATATAATGAATGTGATAGACTATATAAAGTACGTAAATTAAACAATAAACAATTTAAAACGGTTGTATCTGAATGGCTAAAATCCATGGACTATGAGTCTGCAGAAGCTCTGGTAATACCGACGTCGCTGTAGGCTCACATATTACCCCCTCACACCCAAACACACACACACACACACATACACACACACACACACACACACACACACACACACACACACACACACATACACACACACACACACACACACACACACACATGCATGATTAAATTTATTTGTCGGCTCTAAAGTTTTTGCAAGTACTTTCATTAGTTTTGTAAAAATTATAAATTATTCCAATAATAGAATTTTAATTTTAATATTTAATATATATTCTTAATAGGTTGATATAGAATTTTGAAAAATATTACTTAAGTAGCACAGTAACAAATACCTACTGTCATTTTTGTAGTGGGGAAGACACTGACACCTGCAACACAGTTCTTACTAACGCAGGTGTGAGGGATTCCATTGTTATGAAATGATTTATGTCAATAAAGATTATTATTATTATTATTATAAGTCATACATTATCAGAATCCAGAACAATGTGCAATGACTTTAATACCTATTATAATAGATATGAAATTATATCGCTGAAATTCTAGCTTACAAGGATTCTCACTCAGTATGGTTTGTTTTAATACCCTAGTCTTCAGTAGAATTAGATCGCTCCTCAAAATATTACTTCCATGCCGAATACTCTATCATTACCTATCTTAAAATTTACTAAATTAAATTAACAAAATTGCTGCCTGCGTTAACCTTACTCTCCATTGCCTTGGAGGCCTACTTGAGTGATTGATACAAAAACATTCTTATTTTCTGCTTCCTCACACACTTACTGCACTTGATGTGAGTGCAGTAAGTGTGCGAGGATCATGCTGTAATGCTTGTATACCCACGATAGTTACATCAATAACATTTTCAATTTTAGGACACGACTCTGGCTTAGTTATCCCTAGTACCTACCTACACCCCCAAAATGACACATTCATGATTTTGAAACGAACTAAAACCGCAATAGTTGATAATAAAATAGGGCAACATTTTAATTCCCACGATCCATTCTCCATTAACACAGTCGTGTTTTACTGTCGTGATCTAGAATGATCGATGAAATCTCTTTATTATACATGTATTCAAATCGACGATATTAGGAGTTATTGACACCTTTTTGGGCGATAAAACCCGCATAGCTGACAGCGGTTAGTCAACATTTTTGTGATAGGTAAAAAGTTAACGTATAACGAAACATAACCAAGGCAGCAAAATACAGATGATGATATCGATGATAAGTATATATTCATATACTTAACGACAAAGTAACAAGATATAAGTAATACCACAAATTGATATCATATCAAAATCCATACATCCAATTATATCAACTTCTCAATGGTAGTGATTTTGATAATATACTTATACTTACCTAGTAAGTATAATAAGTAAGAAAAATATCATCATCATTACAGCGTTGATTTCGGTTACATACTAAGCTTGTGCTTTGGGGCGAAGGATCTACTCTCCTACTCTTAGATTTGGTTTATCTTGGAACTTGTCCTTCAAAAAGAGAGGGAAGCGGGCGCCAGAGCCTTATCTGTTGACCAGCAGAAGCAGAAAATGTTGTGTGGACTCCACTGATCTTGGTGGACATACTAAGAAAAAATATGAAGCCATCGAATAGGCTGTATATAGTTTTACGAAAAGATCTGATCTGAGTAGGCTGTAACCAGCATATTTTTCGTTACCGTGAACCATAGCCTACTATAGTGTGAACATATTGCAAATGTCAAAGCTATTAAATGGATTATAATGGTGTCTCAGAAACAGAGCATTCACGCAATGCATCACCTGTCTAAATTATAGCCAGTGGTTGCGAAAATGTAGATATTGCAACAATCACGACAATGTTAGGCATCAACGACGTTTCGATGTTTGAGTACAATGCGCTGCAATTAAACCAATCAAATAATATAGTCCGATGAAAATCGATTAGAATAATATTAATATGAAAGTAATCATTAAAATGACTGCTAATGTCTTCCTACTTTTTGTGCATCGGTTACTAAACCTTTTATATAAGTAACTAAACTTCTTAATAGACGTGTGTGTATAAACACAGATTATATTACTCAAAATGATAACCTAGATTATTGATGGCACGAATGTGTTACATATCCATAATGGTGAAATCGTTAGATGTTAAAGTGTTTATAAATATACTTATAAGATCGATTAGATTAACTACGTATGTATGTAAGCTTTTTAGAACCGATACCTCTTAAGCATAAATTTAGTCTTTAAAAATGACGTTTGTGCCTACTCAAAAGCACCCAATTAACTTGCCCTGGATTTGACAGAACTAAATTATCCTGCCTAGTTTGGCAGGATTTTGTAACGTTTACGATTTGTAACAACTAATTGACACCATTGCTTTTTAACTTGTTAAATTTTAACCAAAAAGCACGCTTAGTGTGTTTGGCCCCATCTGAAATTCAAATATAAATATCAATAAATTTTATACATACAATATAGGTATAGTTAACTCCTCTGAAGTAGGTAGGTATATATTACTAACAGCACCCCGTAGTGTGACTGTTTAATATTAAAGGCACAAATGAAAGCTAAAAACCTTTACCATATTGTAATATGCCATGTTTTAACTACCTATTATATGGTGCTCATCAATCGACTGTTTAATTCAGGTTCCTACCATTTTTTTAATTACCTATGTGATAAAAAAATACAATAGTAACTATCTAAAACCCTAAATTTTAAGTAGCTAATATTTCTCTATACTTTCATAACATCTGCTAGCGCGTGACTAATATTCAGTGCATGTTGTTACAGGTGCCGCGTCATGGGACAGAGGAATTTAGTGAATCTAGCTGAGAGATAACAACTAGTGTATAGGTAATGATTTGAAAAGTGTGTGTCGTGCGTGTGTCTTGTGAAATGTACAGTGAAACGTGCGTCAACTACTTTGAATAAACGTGGAAATGAAAAGAGAAAAGTACAAGAACTATATTCCGGAACACGGGTGAGTTTACACAATGTCAATTTCATGCTTTTTTATTTACGGAGCAATTGAAAAGTTTTGAAATCCATTTTTAGCTTTTACACTGCCAACTTCAAGGAACTTTAAGCACAAGTATTTCGCATCTCGTATACGAGTATATTACGTACCGACAGTGATATAATAATGTTTTAATGTGAATTCAATTTCAAATACCTATATAAAAACACTTTATCTATAAAAACTGTGTATCTATGTGTAGATATTTATCTGTTTCATATTCTCATGCCTACGTAATTATATAACTAAGGATAAATGGGGTTCAGTAATAATATGCATTCGCACAATATCCTACAACAAAATTAAATGAAATAAGACATTGCCCAGCCTGGGATTGAACCTAGCACCCTTATGCACAGCAGATGCAGCGAGGAGTTGAAATAGAACTTACTGGAGGGTTACGTACTTAAACATTTGTTAGAAATTATGTAGGTATACCAACGTAGTCCCATGAAACAGAAAACGACAAAATGCTGTCAAGCGAATCAACCGGAAAATTCTTTATCACAATTTCACACACTATTACTGTACAAGCTATTGTTACCACACTTTGTTCCTAATAATATCCTATAAGACGGAAATTTTAACTTGCTTTCAAGTTACGTTTTAATTGTTTTTTTCTGGGTCAAGAAACTTGAAACAATTGAGAAAAATCAGTATTATTTTAACGTTTGCAATTTTCGGCGAATCAAAATTTATTGTCTTAGCCATTATGAATACATTGAAGTAAAATAGCGCATTGTTTTAAAGCTTATAAGGCTTGAAGGGAAATGGTATGTGACGTAAGATGAATAGGAAATAAGGTTTAACCACATGAATTTTATCTCTAGATAGATAGATAACTTTTTATTGTGCACCAAAGTGTACAGAAAAAAACAATTGTGTAGTATTCATTTATGTGATATAGCAGTTTCTACTGCAATAATTTCAAAAGTAGCTAATAAATTATCATTAACTTGATGAGGATTATCTACTGGTTCAAAACAGTGCTTTTGATGAAACTTGGGCACAGAAAGACCAAGCCATCAAACTTATGAAAAATGGTTCCCTACTACTCCTACTAGGTATATCAAGATTTGCGCAGTGCACTGTGAATTGAAATAATGTGATAAGCAACTTCAGTACTGACTGTTCTTACAACAATTTATTAGCACTTCTCATTTTCACAAATAATACTATTGCAACTGTCCTAAATCTAAGTGCTAGGCACTAGTCGATGTAGTAACTTTTTTCACTACAAGGTTATAAAATAGAGGGGTTACTCTGTACTTTTGAACTCTAACAAGTTTTTACTAAAACTTTTTATGTAAGCATCGTCGTAAATATCTCCAGTATTGTAACATTGTAACTGATGGGTACCTACTACATAGTTTTGTCTATTAATCATTTGTTTTGCCAAGACTCTTGGCTATGATCAGAGGTTTAATATAAAATTGTCTATTAGTATGAACCAGTTTTTACCAGACGACGGTGATGTGAACTCTTAGAGACCTTTGGCACATGAATTCGAATATTCATAAATGGAAAATCACAACCTCTCCTCTTTTTACATATATAATATCATTGCTATAATAGAAACAAATGACCAATCATTTAGATAAAAAAACAAATGAGGACTAATAGGAACAAACCCATTTATATTGGTAATCGGTGACATTTAAAGACCTTAAGAAATGCGCTATAGTGTATGACAAGCGGTAACGCACGACTAAGCAAAGAGAAACTGAAAAACAATGCGTTTGTTTCTGCATAGAACAAAAGCTTTCTGTGTGTAACTGACACACCTCTGTGGAAACATGTCTACATGAATAAATAGTTCTTTTTACATATTGTTTAATACCTGTTTCTCAAAGCCCTTAATCGGTTTTGACCGTGACCGAGATTAGTAGTCTTAAACAATTTTATTGATATATCAGGAATGTACAGAGAAATAACATAATATATTCAAAGTTACTGGTTGCAATTATTGTAAGATATTCATTTAGTGCGATGCTGTTGTATGATAGTTATTTTCAGAACTTGCTTTTTCTAAAACTAAATTTTAAAATGATCTTGCAACTTTTTCACGCTATAGTGTTTATTTATAACCAGAATGTCGTACATCATATCGTCGTGATATTATATCTGTAGGTAATATATACGTAAACGTACCTACACTCTACCACTTTATAAATAACTAATGATATGATATCATAGAATGAAAAAGAGGGAGAGACGCGCTAGGAAGAACTCTCTCTTAGGTTCTTAGATTTGAGACAGAGAAACCTATTTTAAACCTGTTTTAATTGGGCATACACATACAATAAAAATAACCACCCAACAACATTACATGAGAATAATAATTGTAAATGTAAATCACTTTTGTATTTGTTATTAAGAAACATAATAACCGACAGCGTGCATCGCAATACTCAGAAATACAATAACTTAAGAAAAGTGGCTTGGGTTCATAGCCTAGTGTGTCAGTGTGCCACTTATCCAGCAGCTGATTTCGTGATGATATAATTGCGCTGACTCGCGATGACGTAAATTCTGGTAAAGCCCGTAGTGAGGTGAAAGTGTAAATAGTGAACACTCGGACCCTGACACCGACCGCCTCGGTCGACAACACCGCTTTATAGCGACATGCCCTTTATGGCCAATATTCGATTACATGAGTTCTCTATCGGTAAAGTTGTTCTTGCGGAAGTTTAATGCCATGGAATATTGAGATTGATTCTTTATTATTCGAATATTTGACGTACATTTTTTGATATCGACCAACGTTGGCCGAGTAGGTATGACCTTTGTATTGATGAAGACGTATGAATTTATGTTAACGTAAGCTAAAACGATTAGGTATTTTTATTGAAGGTGACGACACTTCATTAAAGGAAATTATATGGGTATAATATCCTGGAGTACCTACCTAAAAGGGGTATATACCAGATGTCCACTTTTTGCCAGGTATAATTTTTAAATAGTGCACACTTTATTTTTAAGCTATCACTTTCTTTAAGTATGTCCCTACATACTTGACGTTTTTGACTAGGTTGCACTGGCTATAGTTCCTACCTACATGCTGAGTCGTTCATCATTCGTTACATCTGAGACTTTCACCTTAAGGGGGGGAGGGATTTAGTAAAGGAGTTGTTTACCCGGTCAATATACAACTGTTGTTCCTGCTATGAATTTCCTAATGAATATCTATAAAGCGCCGTCCTGTTGTGTCGATAATATTGTGTACTACTAATATAATAAGGTACCTTTCTTTCTAGGATCTCATGTTATGTGCTATGACCAGCACCTGTTGAATTGATGATGCCATATTACTATTTCTCTCATGTTCATAGTGTTTAAGTGGAATAATCTCATCTATTTGCACCTTTTTGTCGTTTGCTTGATGAACTCTACGGTGAGGTAAGCTATTCTGTCTAATGTTACGTGAAGAAAGTATGCTTTCTAGCGATTTGTAGTTGCACAACGCGACGGTGGTGAGACGAGTGCGCTCTGCGCGTTCGCAAGGTCGTCATTGTTGACGCCGCTTTGTTTTATTTCGCCGTGAATTGCGCGCCAAAGCCGCAGCTTGAGTGGTAATGACCATAACTAAATTATACTGTAACCTCAAACTACGAGTTGGGAAATTTGAATATTATTGAAGAATTGGCCTAAAGTCTGTTTTATGTATTCGCTAAGAAGTGTTTAAATAGGTTAACTGAAATGTATTAAAAGCTTCAAATTTGTGACATGTTGGAATACAATTCTTTGATTACAATTGATATAAATCTATTAACCACCTGTACGGGCCACCTGTACATAATCATGGCATAAGCGACATGCCTGAAAAGCGGTCGCTTTGATTACCATTTTACTCAGTTCAACCTTAGGTTTTCGTTACGGGCATCGGGCTCCACTTCACTTTATACAACTACTACTTAACTTTTATGTGTTGTTGTGTGTTCCCGCCGGTAAGTAGGGTAACCAGAGCTCACTGTACCCCTCTTCCCCCACCTCATCCTAGCCTCCCCACCCCTTCCTAGCCCCCCCCCCTTCCCATCAGGGTAGGCCGCGCGTGTGTGACACTATTAACGTTGCACATGTCCATAGACCACGGTGACCGCTTCCCATCAGGTGGGCCGAGTGCTTGCCTGCCACCTACGTAGTATAAAAAAAATTGAAGAAGTATACAATGAATACTGAGATGTTTACATGATGTCACATTATCACATCCTTGTAACACAACACAAAAAATACATAATCTTCAAATCAAAGTACACAGTGCCAGTCATTATGCCGTGGGTTTTACCTTCCGGATCCGGAAGAGTGATCGTTAATCGTGCTTTATAATACACGCAAGCTCAGTAGGTGCCTGTGGGTGTGCGTGCTGCGCGGCTTATCCTTGGGCTTGCCTCGATGTGCACTGACCGAAGAACCAACTTGTGCCACGCCTCATACGATAATTTTCATTAACAAGTCACACATAATTACATACGATCATTAGCCAGAAATTGATGTAAAGTGTAGTTTTGCGTGCAGTTTAAGACCATCCGTAGTGGAGGAGTAAATCCCGTAAGTGGAACCCGGGTCCGAAATGAAAGTCTTGTACGCAACCGGGATTCAATGTTGAAAAGATGGTTTAGGAGTTTATTAGGTTCACTACTTTTTTCCACGAAAATACGATTTGTACTATACTCACTTCTACCACTGATTACCTAGCTTCTACGCGTAAAGTGCCTACTAATGGGAACAATTTTTGCATTATGAAAAAAGTAAGCATAGATATCGTGAGTTAGCCTTCCAATCTGGTATTTCTCGTTTATGCGTAACAGCGGTATCTGTACGAGCAAAATTCTTTTACCTACTATTTCGTTCAGATCAGATCACAATCATTGACATTTTCAGTAATTAATCCTCGTGGCATCCGTAAAATACAAATTGGCATTTACTAATGAAACACGACTACAGCAAAAAGTCAACTAATATAAATTTAAACTTTCTTCACTTCGTGGAAGGCTGTCAGCGGATGGATAAAGCTTTGTCTAACTCATCTTCTGAATAAAAATAAATGTACACGCATGCAATCAATTAAATGTGGAGTGAAATTGTTTCCAAAGGGTATCAGTCCACATAAAAACCGATAACTCTTAACTTCTACAAAAATATTTAATAAATAATATGTACAAGGTTAATATTTAAAAACATGTAGACTGATCATAAAAATGACAGTAACGGATTACTAAATAACGCAAAAAGGCAAATAGCGAATAATTAAGTGACGTGTCAACAAAGAAGATTTTTAAATCTATAAATAATAAGATTATTCAAAAAGATTAATGTAAGTACAATCGTGTTTAGTAGGTACACGATTGTACATTAAGTTTCCTCCACCACTGTAAGTTATGTAAACCATGCTTCTTAAAAACTTAACGATATTGGTTTTTTAAATAAGCGGTCATCAAACTATGTCATTATAGTCTACAAATAATAACCACATAATATTACACGATAATATTTAGTTACGCCCATTGAGTATTGGTCAATGACAAATGTCAGACCGTTGGTTTTACATAAGCAGGCATTTACGAAGAAAGTGACTACAGCGAGCTGCTGCGTAGTAATGTGGCTCTATGACTGTCAATAACCCCCAAGAATAGCGTGAATATTGGCTACACAAACACAATAATACGCTAAGCGAAAACGTCGTGAATCTTCTTGAGGTAAGTTTGGTTCCTGAGAAAAGAGCCAGGCATCAAAAACTCATAACCACTTTTCCAGTCACCAGATTACAATTCTTGCGGAAGGCCATAGACGTGATGTTAAAATTATTCATATCAATCGACAGATATAATATATAATGAGCTCTGTTAGTTTATTCATTTTAAATACTATCAATATTATACACCAATTTATTGAATAAGAATTTATATGTATGCATTACCTTAATAAAAAAATGTTCAAGGCCAGCTTCTATATACTATTATGCCTTATAATAGGTATGTGTAACGAATGGTCGTAGTTATCTTGCTTTCAGAATGCATCAAATCTTAGTGAAATTTACTAGGTACCAGAAAACAAAACAATGCCTATAGTGTTTATAATTTATAATTCGAATCTTTAACGATTCATAACGTAAACTGCTTAATTAAAATCGTATGTCAACTGTGTTTTAGCATTAAGTATCTACCACAGAATGGCAACAAATATTTGAACTTTGCACCCAAAAGAATTCAGAAAACATGAGAGGTTATAAAATATGGAAAGGAATGCATGATACTTATTGATAATGCTACTTCTCATTACGGGTCAATTCCGAGTCATATATCATCGCAAGTGTCATGAATTACGTAAGTAAGTCATATTATACTTTCTAAGATTACCTAGTAGTTTTTTTCTTTCTAAGATTGCATGAAAGGTTTATTAATAGTACAGGAATCTCATGACGTATATGTAGAGCGAGCTGTGGCTGCGATGTTCCGAAACATAAGGAGGATCTTTCAACCAGGTGAAATAATTATTGTAATAGCGAAGCACAAAGTTCTTTCATAGCTGAATGTTTTCATGATATTGTCGAAGGCGAACTTTGTTCATAAGATATGAGTTGATTCGATGGTTTCTGCTATATAATTGGTCTTACAGCGCTGCAATAAATAAATACGTGCATTAAAACACAAAAGTCCTGTACTATAAAGCGGATATTGGATAAATTATAAAGCAGAGATCGTTAATGCGCAGACTCGTTTGTCTAAGGTCAACTGGCAGTATTATCGCCGTCAATATCTAGGTTCTAATCTTCAAAGGCGCATTATCATAAAATCGATTCTTCGGTAAGTACCTACAAAGTAATATTATTATATTAAATCCTACATAAATGTGTATCATAATATTGACTGATATAATAGTATTTCAACTTTTAAGCTTTGGTGACTCGTTTATTGCCTAGGTTCCCCAATATTTTTCATTACAATTCATCGTTTTGCATAGCATTAATTAGTGGTCACAAGTGGCCCTTTTGTTTACGCAATTAAATCAACGAACATAACAAGGAACCTGATTTAGGATCATTTCTCGAATATTGAATAGCTAGCTTTATCGTAGCTTTTCTCATCGACTTTATACCTATATTGCTTCGCGAACCAGGTATCCTAAATATTAACGTGAATTCTTAAATGGCATAAATATTTGGCCCCGCATAATTGGATCATTAGAATCGATGAACCTACAATAGAAACGATACAATCTAGCATCAATAAACCTTCACATACTACAATTACATTCGACTGTTCTTTATTCTTACTATTATTGATGATTATTACATCATAATAAGTAAGTACTTATGCTTCATCAACATAAAGTCTAAGCCACTATAGCCACAAATCTGAAACTTAAATAGTTATTGGCTTTTATGCTGTAAGTATTCACAGAGTAAGTATTCATGGAAATTTCGTCCCTATTGGAGCAAAATAGAAATTGGTGATAAAAATACTTCATAATAATATCCTACAGTCACGTGTCAATTGCCTCACGTGCTCATTGCACATCAGACAGTAAAATACGTGACACAGACAGTGTGAACTGTGTGAATCAACCGATCAACGCGACTAGTAGGTAACGGTTTTGTTATCAAAGCTAGTAGATAAAGTAACATAAACGGTCGAAAAGCAAATATATTGGGATATTATTTGTAACTGGTTTTACAAATAATATCCCAATATATTTGCTTTTGTTACTGCATATACTTCTTGTTCTTATTAGTTACACTAACTGTTAAAAGTAGCCAATTTGTCCAGACAGAGGTTAATTTTTATACAATCTATCTTAGTACCAATTTTCATTCTGATCCACTCAGATAACATAACGTGATTGCATAACAGGTATCATAACAATTTTTATCGACGCAAGAACCGCATGCGACAGCTAGACTTATACCTACTAGACAAACAAACAAATTAAAACTTAGGCAGTGTAAATGAGATAGGAACAAAACTATTTAAAAAATACGACTTAAGCCAGAACCTAAACCTTAAAAGAAAATAGGAACAACACGGATCTTAGTTTTGAGGAAAACGCTTAGCCAAAATTAATACTGACCTTGAAGTAGTTCTAGGAAATGATTCCATCGAGATTATATCAGCTTATCAAAACAAGAAGTCTAATCATAAACAAGCTACTTTATAATACCATCTCTTATAAGGAAGGATGCCTAACGACGTTTACAAATTCAAACCAAGCAATGGACTAAGTGAAAGTTTTATGGTTGAACTCCATCAATGCTTGAGAGCGATATCAAGCTATACAATATCATTACTGTACGAGTACATATTAGCGAAATATGCTACTCATCTGCCTGCACTATTGGGCCTATTAACAAAAATATGTTTCACATCACACTTCATTATCATTTAGGATATGTAAAACATGGTTGAAAATAGACGAGACTGTTGAAATAAATGAAACAGTAATTTGATGAATAAACAAGTAATTTGCAAGTGTAGTTCTTTGGTAGTCACCGCATTTGTTGATTGTAGAGAAACCCGCTCGCTTGCGCAAGGCGCACGAGTTCACACATTCGATTGTTATGCACTTTCTTTATGCAGACGTTTAGAAATTATCTAAAACGTTGCCAGCGCTGATGTAACAATTTGATTTTTTCGTTGTTATCATTGACTATATTATAGATTTTGAAGATATAAACAGCGATGACGAAAATAGGTGAACATATAGGTCGGTATGCCACTGTTAATTGCTAACCTAAAGACAAAAAGAGAAACGTGAAGTTAAAACTCCGGATTGTAATGTTGTGCATTCCGTCTAAAATTATTAATTTTTGAAAAATTGTGCTTGTATTCTGTCTGATGTATCAGTTGCTAAAAAACTCTTGTCCAGAAACACCCAATTCTTTAGTTCCAATGTGGTATCTACTAAACCTGTAGAATCTCGCGAAGAAACAGTGGGCATAATGTCATTATATCTAGCATAATATTACTATTAATATTGTTAAACGAAAACAGCAACGCTTCTCACGATGCTATAAAGAGACGTTGCTACTTCTTTAGCCTAAGGCGCACCACGAGGAGGATTTCGTACTCAATGGTTAAGAATTGGTTTACAATAAAACTAATTATATAAGTACTTGAGGAAGAAAGAACAAAACCGAGACGGCTCTCACGCTCGGTAGAGAGACTCGATGTCAAGGGTTAATTGAAAGCCTTCAACAGGCTATAGGCCTATTCATGTCTTGGTATGCATGTTACTGCGTCGATAACATGACAACTTTTTGTAATTTTTTTTTATTCATGATAGGCTTACGTCTGACCTCAATCTCACCTGATGGTAAGTGACGATGTGGTCTACGATGAATCACGCTTGCCTAGAAGGAATCTATTTACTAGTGACTTGAATTCTCAACTATAATGTATATAACTATAGTGCTGGTCAAGATGTTTTATTTATCAATGCATATACCAAGTATAAATTATTTGGTTACCTATATAATTATTCTCTATTTACTACTACACATAGAAAGAAAGGTGTGGCTGTATGTATATAGATTGTGGATACTGTTTCACTGGTGCGTACGTTTAGTAAATGTAATTAGTCTCATTTTATTTTAAGTAAACATTTTTAAGCTCCAGCCCTGTATTTACTTACCTCTTTTTAACATAAGACATTGTATTTACGATTTTTTCCCTATTGGAGGCTACTTAATGAATTGCAAATGCGTATTGCAAAGTACTAAGAAGGTAATTAACCTAACAAGTCGGTATATAACTATATATGTATACTTATAGATGCTAATAACTACTTAACCATGGTGGAAAGAATGGTGTCTCTATGTCATTGCCTACTTAGCGCGAACATGATAAATTATGCACATGTTATTATGTATTATAATGATTAGCTGCCTATTAAATATGCATTTCATTATAACTTCGAAGACACATCAAAATGAGTTGCACAATACCCATTTATACCTCAAAACTGACGTCATAGGTAATCAAATTTGCCCGTAGTACTATCGATAGAACTATGGACAATTTACCTTGCCCCTGGTTCTATTGATAGGATTACAGAGAGTTCGGTGCACTGTAAAGTCCAGGTTCCGCTCTCCTTTCCTTAAGGATTGATGTTCTTGGCTATCACGGTACTGTTTGGCGTCTGACCTCTCAAAATCCAGCAGAAAGAATGTGTCAGAGTCTATTTGGTTGTGGTCTGGAGCAAAGATCTTAATACACCCAAGACATGTCTATATAATAATCTTAGCGTTAAGTTCCGATTACACCCGAGACGGAAGGTCTCAGAGCGCTGGGTCAGCATATTTATAAAGTATCCGCTTATTAATCGAAACGATCCTTTAAGTTTCGATGTCGTGTGCCTAGATTTGACTAAAAATTGTTTTGTGCTTTTGTAGATAAGGCACTTTGTGAAGGTCTTCTATCCATCTTACCCGAAGGCTCGTACTGGATACAGTCTCAAACAATAGAATAATCTGCATTAGTTGCACTATATCCATCCGAAATATAAAAATAATATATAAAATAAATAAATAAATAAATAAATATCCATTATAAATTTGGTTTGCAAAAAAAATTGACCCCACTGATTCTGTTGAATCCAAATCAATTCACCTGCAAGCTGCTACCACAGCTGATTAGCGGATGAGGTTCTAGCGCAGGCTGCCGCCCTTTCAGGGTTGGGCAGTCAGACGGTAGTTACATAAAAGTTGTATACATAAATAAAATTAAGTGTACTAAAACTAAAAGGAAAAGAAGGAGTAAGTGGAATGTAACTAGGGCAACGGTAAGATGAGTGGTATTACAATTCAACTATTTATACCTACTATATGTTTTACCACTGAATTTGAGGCTCTCTATATCTGATGTACTAACAGATCCGTGATTAAGGTGATCTCATTGAACGTGACTACTCAATGACAGCTCCGCGCTAGGGAATGTATCGGAAGCACATTATCTATTTTAGGGGTCAGCGAGTATAATAGAATGTAAAATAAAAACGGACTTATCAGTTTAAGAATTCAATCTTAACTTCCGTTTATGTAAGGTTACTAGAATTAAATAACTTAGCCCTTTAATAAGCAGTAGTATTTTTTATGCCAAGCCTGTTTATAGCAGAAGTAGGAACAACGGGGGATGGCGTCGGGGTCGCCTGTGTTGGCGGCCGAGCCTGACCCTCTGTGAAATATCGTTTCTGAAGTACAGCTGATTCTCGGCCACTCAGGCCAATATGCGAGGTTAGTTGTATATAAATAAGCCCAGCCTTATTAATTTATAAGTACTTATAAATCTATTTTAATCGCAAAGCACATAAGTTAATGACTGTTTATTGGCAATAAACATTTTATTACTAATAAACAGCTTGAATTCAAAAAGAGTTCACCTGCTAAACAATAGACAAAGCTCTGACACCTGCTAAACAATAGACAAAGCTCTGACGCAAGCTTTTTTCTCGGGGCTAGGAAGTCAGATGATACTTGCTCCCAGAAAATGTGACATGTCAATCAAAAACAATAAGCGGGCCCAGGCTCCAAGGTGCAAACTTTGGACACAACTGGGATATCACTTTATAAGGATGAAGATGATGATAATTTACAATGATTTTCTGATCGGAAAAAATGATCATCCAGGACGGGACTTGATATGATATGATATGATGAATGATACTTTAATTTGAAAAGTTTCAAACAATGAATTTCATAGTGAAACGTGAGATCTCAATTTAATTGAAAGGATTTTCACCCGTGAACTTCAGCTTAGTATTTCATTGGTTACCCTTCGGATACAGAATATTGTACAAGTAAGTACTTATATGATTCTAAGCAAATATAAATTACTACCGTGTACTGTAATTTAGCTGTTCATGGAACATGCCCATTAGATCGTTAAGCAAAGTGTTTCAGTTGTGCGGAAGCAATCTTTTCCTCTGCATGACTATGGTGTGTGAGGTCACGGTGCGGCTCGCGTGGAGGTCTCACTGCCCTGCGCCGGCGCACTCAAGGCAAACGATCTAGGATGTCGTTATCCGCTCACAATAATATGTTACACATTGACAAAGATAAATGGTGCTACCATCTGTATACAAGTTAGTAGGTTTTGCGACACTTATGACACTTAAATATTCCAACCTGCATTTTACTAGGTAGGTACTCAGTATAGAGTATGCCTATACATGGTAGATTTGTTTGTTTAGTATAAGTAGAACAAGAGGGTAGACAGAGAAATGCTGACTGACACAGAGATAGTGCGTTGTTGAACCCAATGACTTCAATGTATGCTAATAGACTGGCTGAAAAATAAAATTGTGTTGCGAAAGACCAATAAATAAACCACAAACAATGTGCAACTTTTTTTTACTGTCATAATAGATCATCATCGTCATTCTCTTAGCGATTTCCCTATTGCATCGAAAGTTTGCACTTTGGAGCCTGGGGTCTGGTTAATGTTTTTAATTGTTATCGAATTTACTGGAAGCGACTGTCGTATGACTTCCCAACCCGGAAAGGAAAATGTTACTGTCATACAGACGTCATTACAAAAATGCATGGTGTGTCTATACAGATAGGTGTCAAAATTCATTACCTCATTTATATAGTTTCTACGTCCCAGAAATTCAAAATGCATTCCCACCTTACCCAATTGCACCTCAGAATTGTTCTAAACAGTTTGTGTAAGTATACTATGCCAAATAGTGCCAAATACCCATCCATGTACTTGACCAGGCAACAGTGCATCTTGTACATAAACTTGTCAATTAATCTTGAACAGTATCGAGCTAGGTATTTAGGAACGCGATGTCATGCATAATTCATAGATAACTAGTATGTAGTAGGTTAATCGCTTAGACTTAATTACAGTTAGTACCTACAAAAGTTGTAAAATAATTTTCTTGTGCTTTGATATTTTAGATGCAAATATCAAAGCACAAGAAAATGTTCTTCATGTTTATATTTTTTTGCATCAACATTTGTTTAAGGCTGGTTTTATCGTTACGCGTTTCGGCAGCGCCGTTGGAGCGCGCGCGTTCAGAGATATATGGGAGTAGATGTTGCGTTTTTGTGTCGCGCGCTTGGGCAGCGCCGTTTAATAAACGCGCGATGTTCGACAGCGCTGCTCATTCGCTTCTACGGCCAGTGTGCGTTTTAGTGTGACGCTGTTGAGACGCGCCGTAGGTATAGTTGAGAAATTAATTACATCGGTACGGGATGAGTAATCGAGGAAGATCGATCCAGGTGTTTATGGGACCCGGCCGATGAATTATACAAAAATAAGGAAGCTGCTCAACAGCGCGTCTAGCGGCGTGACGATAAAACCACCCTAAGGTAGCTAAGACTGCTCTGCACTAATTCTGTGGGAGTCGATCGTGTTTTTCGTATGGAAATCCCTGCCGAGTAGCGGGCGGTTATGTAAAAAATGGAACGCTATCTCGGGTCTTCAGGTGCCGGGGTATGCCATACAATATACGCTTTCGAAGACCCTGACATTGGTTCGTTATTACCCAAGTCAGGTGTTCACGTCGAAAATTATCTTTTTTACGGGAGTGGATAAAACTCAATGAAAAGAAGAGGTCGTCAAAGCGATGACTTTATTATTATATTATACGAGTATTTACACCGATTTCTCCAATATTTCTGGGGCAATTTGCGTAATTTCATTTTTAGCCGATGTGTAACACTTTCGAAAAAGTCGAATATAAATTTAATTAACCAGTTAATGTGACTATTTGATTGTAGTATATATTATGTAGGTACATAATTACATGTGTTAAAATATGCAGTAAGTATCCCATTATGATACACGAGTAGGTACCAAACCGTAAGTAGGTATGTATGACGGTGGGAAATAGATTATTTCGATTGTCGATCACTTACTTGCGAATGAGATAAACGGAAACAATACTTACTGACTCTTCTATCATTAAAAGCACAGAAAATAAAAACCTTTTATTTTGATACGGTTTTGCTATTAGTAAGGTCTTGGTGCCAATCTGTTATATTACTAGTCTAACAAGAACATGAACATAATTTTAACATGATTTAGTAGGTGTCAGGACCCTAATAGCCTTAAGCGAGGTAAAATAACACGATAGTGCCTATTAAACGCCACTAATATTATAAATGATGGCATTTTATCATTACATACTCACATAAATTTCAAATTATCAAATTTGCGACTGTGATTTCGTAAGACCCATCATGGCGGACTGGCTAGAGTGGCGATACGGAAGCCTTTCGTACCGACTGACGCAGGTGGTGCAATGTGCAATGCGGTGCTTTAGGGACCACCTGTATCGGATCAGAAAGCAGCCAACGTCTAAGTGCCATCACTGTGATACATACAAGGACTCGGGGTTGCACACGCTGGCGGATTGCCCGTCGTGGGTGGTGCTGAGATGGACCGTCGTGGTAGCCCTCGGAGTGGGAGCCCTCACGCTGAGTATCTTACCCACAGCGATGGTATGGAATAGTGTGTGGGTTGCCACTGCCTCCTTTTTTGAGCAAATAATCGAGGAGGAAGAGCCCGCAATAATAAAATTATGTTCGCCGTGCGGTGTAGGCGACTCAAACGGCTCCGAAGATCTTGATATCCCATACACTTAAGTTTACAGTACATTCATTTTACAGTAGAACTCATTTCAATTTTTCTAATAGCTTGATAGATTAAGGTCGTAAAATAAAACATAATCGTAACTAGTAAACAATATTAGTGCTGCCAGTCAATTTAATATAATGCACACTTCAATTATTGTTGACTGGAGGCTATTGTCGAGTGTAAGGAGAATATTACGCAAGATCAACCTCGGCGGGTGCAGCATGACTCAGCTGCTGTTCAAACGACATGCAATTTTAACGCTTTATAGTCCAAAATGTGCATAGTTAATGCCTTTATAAGTGTGAGAACCTTTATGTCTACTTTCCCCCGCATGAATTAGTGGCTGGACTGGGGAAGTTTCATCTACTTAAGTAGCAGTATGCTTCATTTTGTGCGATTGTTGTCCTTCGTCCCATTTTATCAACGCTCGCAAGATGTTTCGGATGCTGTGAGCAGCAAAGTAACAGAATAGCGTTCGACTGCTACTTTAGGGAACGCGGTTTCGATCCCCCACAGTGTGTATGAAAATGTGTTCGATGACCTCTGTGGCGTATCGGTAGTGTGATGACTGCCAAGTCAAAGGTCACGGGTTCGATACCCACTCAGTTCAAATATTTGTGTGTGAATATAAATACATATTTGTATTTACAAAAAAGCAATATGTATATCCGCATTCTAGAACCCATAATACCAGCTAGTTAAAATATGTTCACTCTGGGTTAGCGCTGTGTAGAATATCGTAGATTATTAATTTATTATGATTATTTATTTATGTCTAGTTGCAAAAAAATAAATGAAGTATGCTAGACCACATAAAACAAACTATAGGTACTTTGTTACAGTCTAAAATTGTAATGTATGTCCAAAATTAATATAATTTTACATACATAATATATTACAACCAATTTAGTTCGTAATTTGTCTTATCTACTCACAATCGATACTGCTAGTTTTACAGCTAGACCGACCGCCCATCAACTAGGTAACAACTGTATAATTATTGTGTAGGTGTAACTATCGTAAACTGAATATATACTAACATTATAAAGTTAAAGAGTTTGTTTGTTTGTTTAGTTAATCCCGCCAATCTTAGGAACTAATAGTTCGAATTAAAAATTATTTTTACGTTGGATAGCCTGTTTATCAAGGAAGGTTATAGTATAACGAGTATCACGCTGCTACCCAGGGGAGCGGAGCAATAATCATATTTATGTCAACGCATCGGACAAATTTCTATACTTACATCATTACAAAACTATTAAATTACGGGCATGCATGGGTTATCGAGACATGTACCTACGGGGTCGAGGTACATCATCTAGTGAAGAAATAATACAACATTTTGACGACTGGTAGGTTTGTATAATTATCACGTAATTACGGTAATAAGTTGGGAATTTCAATAGGCAAGTCTTCTTTGGAGGAATTAGAATTCCACCAAAGAATGCATTCTGAGGCCTGCCTAACAACTAGTTAACATTTACAAAATAACTATACTAGGAAAAATATCTATAAATAAATGTTCTGCAAATACGAGTACCTTGACATCGCTAGGCTGATGTGTTACTTACAGTTATCAATAAGTATTTACCTTATAATAAAATATTATTTAAGAAACTTATAAAGACGATTTAAAACCAGTTACCTACCTTTTAGTATAATTTTAAATCACTCACAGAAAATTGCATGATGACTTTGATGACAATTTGAAGAGCTCTATTTCTGACTACGAACTTAATTACTTATCATTTTACGTTCTTAAATTTAAGTTATTGAATTTTTTTAATGCCTCCAAAAATGTATTATACTAGGTGTTGGCCGCGGCTGCGCTCACGTGAAATCTGTTCGCTACCGTGATCCACAGGAACCTGTTCCCGGAATCAAAGTAGCCCTCGATATGTTATTCCAGACTGTAATCTGTCTCTGTACAAAATTTCAGCCAATCAATAAATTTTCGTGAAAGAGCAACAAACATACATCCAGACATACATTCTGAAAAACTTTCGCGTTTATAATTTAATTAGAAGGGAGTAAGATTAAAATTTTGTTTCTTAATTTTTACTTATTGTCACTGACAACTGTAAACTGAATTACGATGGCATTTAAGTGAACTTAAAGTGACGCTAATACTTTAAGGACTGGTTATATAAGTACCTAATTACCTTGGTACATTATAGGCCTCTTAAGGTACTCGTCAACGAAATGCGTAAGTGCGGTGGAATCCTTCAAGCTAATTGCTCTATTACTCGGAACTTAAGCGACACGCAGAATACTGATGATTACAAATACAATGTAGTATTCAAATACTTTGTAAAATAATATAATTGCAATGTAATTTACACACAGCTATGTTAAGGTCGTTTAGTGAATATCGTTAATGTACGCTACGGCCTTCCGATGTTTTTATTGAAGTGAATGATGTGACGGTAATGGCTCTTAAGCCTAGGATAGGTACATAAGTAGTTGCCTCTATTAGACGATTCATCTTATAATATTGAAATAGGGAGAATTGACTAAAGGAGGAAAGAAAGAATAGGTAGGTAATATACATCCTGAGATATAATATTTTATCGCTCGTCATACATTTTGTACGAAACCGTTCGCACTGTGCTATAATATATAAGACAATTGAAATATTAGTAATATATCGTTTACTAGGCGTTTACTTTAATATGTTTGTATATACGATCAACTATTAGGTAATCGGTTATACGACCAATTACAGGCATTAATCCTCTCTATTGTGATACTTTAATTGTATGTTTATAGGTATATTTGCTTAATTTGTGCATCACTCAGACACTTGTAGTCTCTCGATGTTGAGAAAACTTTTTCTATTCGAAAATGTACGATGTGGCTTAAAAATGAATCCTTATAATCTCGCTACGAAGACTTAAACCTCAGATTTTTATATAAAAATCTTATCTTAAAGTCACCTGAGTACCAGGTACCAAACACCTACCTATTACCCCTATGGGTATGTATAAAATTTTGAAAACAGTAAATTCTAATGTAAGCTCAAAATACTGATTACACAGCTAATGGATGGAATGGATGGAAGTACTCCTAGACTCCTACCAGCTATCAACTCATTAACTTGGTAAAACTTTACCTATTCTTGTACATAATTTATGACGGTCAATCTATTCTATTTTGTAAGACTCATGAATCTTCATGAGAGAGTTCACACAGCATACACAAATACTTTACTATTCATATATATGTAGATATTATGCCAAATGCGACAAATGGTTCATCAACAAGTCACACTTCTGGCAAAATAAAAAGCCGGATCTACACTTCAAAACATTGCCAGACGTCAGCTTGTTCATATCCATTGTTCGTTAATAGATCATAGTAAAATATTGATCATAGACAGACATATTCTCACACCTTCATTGTACATGTACATTAGGGTGTCCCGTTGGAACTTTTTTTGGATTTCAGTAACGAAAGACCCCGCAAAAGTTGTGGAATTCATCGTAGATTATCAGAAAAATAATTAAAAAAATCTAAAACTACATCTTCAGGGCTCTACCGGTCCTCATGTTTTGATTTTTTTGTATTTTCTTGGTAATATTTGACTCTTGGTTTCCTGAACTAAATATGGACCAAATAATCAAATTTTTATTGTATTACGGAAAGTACAATTCGAAATTAAGTAAGTGATACGAATAATGCCATAGACGGAGTTGTTTGCATGTTAAAACATATTTGGGCCAATACGAAATTTTAAGCATCTATCTGCAAATTTCCTGAAGCTTCAATAAGCTTCAAGGATTTTCTTTTTGGGATTCACAACCATTTTTGTGGTGTATGGTGCTCACTATGATCTCACAATGACACCTGCAAATCGGGGTGGAAGGCAACCACACCTCAAAGACGGTATACCTGCTGACTGATGTGTGAAGCTCTCCGCAATCATAATCAAATTTTATACAGAAAAGTGCCTCAATTGGACATGATAAACCGAAAGCAAACGAAAAAATAGTAATGAAAATATGATCTAGGAAGTTTTTCGTTGTTTTTAAATGCACTTCCTTTGATTCTTGTTCCTGTGTGCAACCTAAGATAGTTGTTTTTAATTAGAAAAGATTTCAGGGAATCAAATCAATTACAGAAAAATTAACAAAACGATGCTGATAAAAAGAAACAGCCTGACTTATGAAATGACCGAAGAGACAAATGGAAATGAATAAGGGTAGTAAAAAGCACTGTTTATTTTCATACGGAAGCTGGTAAATTGCCTGGATTGCCGAAAAATGTGGACATTAAATGAAATGAGTACTGATCAAAAATATCTATATCAGATAATCAAGCTAAGTCAACTGGACAGGTTCTAAAGTGCAGTACACTATTAGAAAATAAAGACTAATATACCATACTACTTACGTAAAGTCTCAGTATAGGTACGAATTATTTTATTAGTTACTTTCTTGAAACTTTTGAAACTTCAGGGAAGTTGCAGGTTGATACCTAATAATTCAAAGGGACCAATACGTGATTTGGCCTGGTAGTAAGTTTAACGTTGTGTATGGTATTATTTGTATCACTTACTATAATAAATCTTATACGAAATACTATAATCACTTAATATAATAGTACTCACAATCAATGTGCATGTATGAAAACAATTATGAAAGTTAAGAAGAGAAAGGCGTATGCCAAGATCGTAGCAAGTAGATAGATGTTGTCTCTGCCTACCCCAATGTGAAAAAGGCGTGATTTGTATGTATGTAAGTGTTTTGCTATGATACGAATAACACTACACCATAATAGAACAAAAATAACAATTATTTTGGTAATATTCAATTTAAGAAATCAAGAGACAAATATTACCATGAAAATGCAAAAGTATCCAAACTTTGCTGATCACAAAATAAATTAAAATTTTAATTATCTGAGATACATTACAATAATTTTTAGTGTTTTTTGTTTTCTTGTGTTGTACTATACTATAATAGCAATAAAATACATCTTAAATTCGATTTTAGGATTATTTTTGGTCATGGTGCTTAGATCCATAAAAACGTAGAAATTCCGAAACTTCAGAGCGTGGTAGAGCCCTCAAGATGACATGTAATTCTTATTTTTTTTCCTGTATCGTAATCTGTGTAAAATTCCACAAATTTTGATACCCCTTTCGATAGCGTAGCTTAAAAAAAAAATTTCTCCATACATGAACGGGACACCCTAATGTACATCCTGGTTTCACGAGTAGCCTGCAGTTGCATTGAGACCTTCCGTTGCCTCTCTGACTATATATTTTACCGCCTCTAATCTCACCGTCTCTATCCAACTCAAAACAACACGAACTGACTTGCGTTGCGATATCACCCGCAAAATACGGTCTCAAACTCTGTGGTTCGGTGTTTTCTTTCTTTCTCGCGCGCCAAACGGCAGAAATACTCTACCCGCACACGCATTTCTTTCTTCTTATAATCCCGAGCTCTTTAAGCGAGGTGTAAAAAAGCTCCTGTTTATTAGACTATCGAGGTAGGAACTACTTGTGTGCTTTGAAAAAATATTCTTGCATTTTATGGTCTAGTTCTTGGAGAATGTTATAAGCTATTAAATAGCTACGGTCCGGCGAGGGTGGAAGGAACAATGGACAGCTAATAGGTACATACGTATTTGTATTTGTTAATATTATTTTTACGTATTTGTATTTGTTAATACGTATTTTTTAATATTATTTTTTAAATATCGTGCCACTTCACATAAGAGACTGACGATAACCTGCTAATACGTAACAGGTTTAGTTAGTATAAGAGTTCTAAATATGAACAACTTGTTAGAACTACACCTACATGGTACATTACAGCATAGCAATGCAAGGTTTCACACACTGACCCGCATTCTCTCTATATCACCTGTTACCAAATAAATACAAATTCTAAAAGTAATTTGTTCTGAATGGACCTCCGAATCTGTTTCCATCATTACTTACATGAAATATAATTAAAATCGGAGATTTGTTTACAAAAATGCACAAACCCAAAGTACAACTTACCGCATATAGCTTATTCGTTCTGCATCATACGTTTCGCTTCTACACTTGTTGATATGGTTATTAGCTATCACAATCGTAATTGTAGTCTACGCATTACACTTTCATTATCACATAACATGTCATAACAATAATGACTAAATGCTGCCCGTTCACTGTGGTAATTGATCTTTTTTTTTAAATATAAAAATATTTTCAAAAAAAATTAATGAACTCAAATTAGAAAGGACCACGGTCAAGTCCAATCAATCAAGTTCGTAAACATTTTTATTTAAGAAAATTCAAACCTTATCTAAAACCTCATTAGTTTCACGTCATTAATTTTTTATAAAACTGCGCTCTCTATATAAAAATGAATTTATTTAGTTTAAGTAAAGTTTTATAATTTTTATATCGGTAAATATCCCGTTAAATCTAAATTAAATTATAGATTAATGTGATAATTAATGAAATTAACTAGGTATAATACGTACTAATTATAATTTATATACTAATTAGGGTGTGCGAGTGAGGTGTTTCATCCGTTTCAGGTGTTTTTTATTTAATTATGTCTATTATTTCATAACCCTTACATTTATTTTATGTACAATACCAGCGTAACAAAACTTAGTAGCACAACGTTAAACATTATGGTTAGTTCTGTACTCAACAGAACAGGTGGGTATAGACGAGCAATATACCCCATTCTAAACATATATGGCATCATGATACTGAATCGATTGACACCTCATTCATTAAAATCAGCTCAGTATTTTAGGGGCTACAGTGCAACATACGTAAATACTACACACAGTCTACGCGCCGTAGTCTGGTAAAAAGAGCAAAAGGTTAGAAAATGGTTTACTATAGATTTTTTTAAAGAATACAACCACTTAGTATTTTCACTAACTTCTTCAGCTTAAGCTTAAGCTTCTAGATTGGAACCCCGGACTTCTTGATCGTAAGGTCAATAAATTGAGTTGAGACCAAAATATTTCAACGAACAGTATTTATTTCTCTCAGGTTAAATGGCTTGGTGACCATCGTTCTTAAAGTGTGTTACTCAATCAACGAAAATGGCTGAACGGAATTACCTGAAATTAGTGAGTCATATGGACCAAGGAAAAGGACATAGGATGCTTTATACTGCAGTAACAGGTTCCTGTGCTTGAATAATTAAATTTCAATGTTATTTTACGTGGGAACTGGATATAGCCGCCTAAATATAAAGCGGATGACGCCGAGGGCAAAAACAAATTAATGAATATAAATGGAACTTGTTAAATGTATCAAGTTCGACTTAAATTATTTTAATAATTAAATGTGAGTAAAACATGTCACCTATAAACTATGTGTATGTCTATAGATATATAAAAATGTTAAGTTGTTTTAACTGCCGTTTGCCAACTCAAGCCCGAAAGGAAAACCTGCGCCAGAGCCTTATTCGTCAAAAAGTAGGTATACCGGCTTGCTGGTAAGGTTGACTTGAAACCCAAAGATCTACCCAAAAGCCCAAAAAACACTCTTACTACGCCATCTATCGAGCAGTCACATAATTAATGTGTCATTACACTACTGCTGTGTGTAACTTCTACTCGTAATCGACTTGACCCCTAAAGGTCTTTCATATTCACACAACATACCTACTTATCTCGTTGAGACTATAATATTAATTACAATGCTAGAGATCCCATAGATGTCACTACAATTTTTTTGCTTCATTGGATCTTAAAATTAGCTTCAGTAGAACACGATATCATATATTTTTACTAAGTTTTCATTTTCGAATTTCAAATTTCGAATAAGATTCAAAATAATAACATATATTATGAGATTTAAAAATAAAACTATACCACAAATCCGTCTAAAACACAGATGTCATAAAATACAGTCTAATCACTAGCAGATTTATCACACCAACACCTTAACAAACTCTATTAGTAACTACATTGCATTATATAAACAAATTTCGTCAACAAGGTTGTTCCTTAGTATTTGAATATTATGCAAAACTACAAACGGGTAACAAAGAACTTCGCGATGCACTCGACACTCAGTGCTCTGTAATATTTGTTCATATAAATTTCAAAAGAATATCAGTCATGTTAGCGTCACAATACCGAGTCTAATTTCATTACACGACACGGCACATGACACATATAATACAACAGTTACAAAAGCTGATATGCCATCCTTCATTGTAACGGGAGTAATTTAATAACATTTCCTAAGACAATGGGCTTCTGAGGTGCTTTGTAATTTAAGTCAGTCTTACTCACTACAATACGAGTACCTAAGAATGCGATGTATTGAAATGTAACTATGTAGTAGTAGTAGAACTGTTTTTAAAATGTCCCATTATTGGATATGAGCTCGCTATAATAGCGGTTAAGTTAAGCCATAATTTAACTTGCTAGCCTATTGAAGATTACAGACTTCACAAATTTTTGAAAATAATCTTCATATGCGATACGAACATCCTGAATACCCTCTAGTACCCTATAATATTCCAATGGGACCGAAAGATTTCGTGATCATTATCACGAAAACTTCAGTCCAAAAGATATTTCGTCGTCTGTGTATCACTATAGAAACTTTTTATTACTATCTTTCTCTTTCTTTATCTTTTATTACTATTAGTATCCACGTCCCTATATAATATACGTCACGCACTCTCAAACAAGTGAAGAGCGGAGGTGAAATAGAGGCATAATGATGAGAGGTAGAAAATTTTATGAGAGCATCATAAAAGTTTATGACTTATAGAGCGTCATGGCTTTTGGACGTTTGCCGTGATGGCATATGACTAGGTCCATTAAAAACCGCCTGAAGATGTTACCAATCAAAAATATTTTCACATAATAGTTTTGCCCGTCTCAGAGTGAATTTAGTCAATAGAGACAATCAATCTGAACGTTTTATTCAATAAATTCCATTGATTGGCTTTGATCATCAAACTTGATTTTAATGTAGGTACAATCAATTTAATTTTGACTAGTAAAATCCAACAATACGAAATATGTATTATATTGAAAAAACCACACTTTACCAAGCAAACGAAGTGTTGGACAACCAGTTATTAGTAAAATTTAATACGAACTAAAACGTAGAGGAAATATCTAACTGACCTTGTCTCACTAGGAAGTGATTTCTGATTCCTATTCACTTCTATACAAGTTGCTATTGAATATGCCAAATAGAAAGGTCAACTAGCCAACAGTATATATTTCTGACTTAACATTGAGCGATATATAAAATGAAACTGACTGCCGGACTGTTATCTCGACATCTAAATAAATATTATTCGTTCATAGTTTACACGTCTAAGTACGAGTACACAGAAACATGTTTTTCTTTGTTGTGTTTGGTTGATGATTTAATAACAACACACTAAGTTTGTTGAAGCACTTAGCTAGTATATGTGTTCTTAAAAGTCTTTGCTTAGTAGTTGTGTAGTCATGGGTGTATGTCAAATTTTCGATGAATAAACTGTATGCCCGAAATTTTCGTAGCTCTCGTAGTAGGCGTAGCACTTTGGGAATAGGAATAGAATCGTAGCACCTATATTAAAATATTTGTATAGTTGCATATAATTTGATATTTTGTCTAGATAATAGATAGCTTATTTAGAAGAAAAAAATAATAGCTACACAAGTTATACGTTAAAATGTTAATGTTAAATTAGAATAATAATATAATGACAATAACATTTTGACTTCTTTTAAACAATTTAAATTAAATTCTTACAATGTTTTAAATTTTGCCCGATGTTTCTATCACAGCAGAAATAATAGTCTCTGAATGCCAATGCCCACTATTCGCAAGCCCCATCCTTCCTTTAATACTTATCGTACTGGATATTACTTTTTAATATTTTTTTTGCGACTGATGCATCACTACAATCTATCAATCAATTGACTTCTTCTTCGTTAAGTCAATGACATTATTTAAGACATGGGATCTGTTCAGTTCTAATGTGGCCACATTTGGAAACATTGATAACTCGCTCCGTCATTCACTTTATTCAAATCCTCAATCGTGCAGGTGTCGGGGGCACAGCGGCTGCGCCAGGAGGACGTCCATCATTTGCAGAATGTCGTGTCCAGTTTTGCGCCATAGTCGCGGCCGCCACTCCCTGTCTATAGTAACATGTTACATTATTGCGAGTCTAAAATGACAGTACCTATTCTTTTACTAAATAAGATAAGAATACTTAAGTCTTAAGAAAAAACATTAAAGCGTCTAATCATGTGATTTGAACAAATGGTACGAATTTATATTTAGCTTACATGTTTTTACATATAAAAGAAAAGTGATGAATGACATTTGAAAGAAAAGTGCAAGCTAAGATTGGTTTTCTACGATTTTGTAGAGCATTTTTTCTCTCTAGGATATCAGACTGATCATAGTTTGATACTTTTATAGTGTAGTTAAATCCGTTTGTGTGCTATGAATTTCGTAGTACGAAAGTTATGGAAATACTCTGTTTAACTACTCTTACAAAACATCAAGCTCTAGACATGAGTTGTGTGCTAGAAAGTAGATTCTAATCTAGTATCATCAACATAAACATCACCTTCAGTCCAGATCCACATTTGAATATAAATAAGTTCTTGACATTACCACCAATTTCTAACACTTAAAACTTCACAAAATATTATGTTCAATACTCACATAAATGGTTATTTTCAGCAAGTTCTATTTTAGTTGTAAGTTACGTAAAGTGCATCAATGACTATTTCGATGTTTTGTAAGATTTGATTCGAAGAACGTGATTTAAGAAACTATAGAATATCGTCAGATGTCTTACGTGTCAGTGTGTCACGTGTCTAGAAGGTATCGACCAAGGGCCGTACGTGGTATTGACCACGCATTTTGCAGTGCGATTTACCACTCCCATCAAAGTTACAACCGACTTTAATTGACTGCGCAGATGATGTAATAGATGTAATAGTCGGTAACTGGTAGTGATTCCAACCTTTACAATGCCTCTGGTTCAATGTGCATCATCATTTGTGTGATTCACAGGCATTTGTTTCAAGTGTGTCTGTTAGCTATAATATGTGTTTTTAAGTACCTAAGTGTAATATCATAGTCATTTTGAATTCCCTAGAGCAGGTTCCTAAGTTTTTCTTCATTTTTTGATAAAAAATAAAAAATATTTTAAACGACAACATCAATTTTCCTTAGTGGCTGGCAGTTTACACGAAAATCACACAGTGAAATAAATTTATTTTTAACGGACGTATTTTTGTTGTCATTTTTCTTCACCGTTTTCCTGACTGCTAAAAAGTAACTGAAATTTTGAAATCAATGATAAAATTTATGAAGGTATTTAAATAAATTGAAGTTATAGAACAGTCTATATTGCACTTTTCATTTCGATAGATCAATTAATTAGATAATAATAAACTGACCTTTATTTTATGTGCGACAAAACCGAGGCCATTGCTAATTGGTTAATATAAATGGTGCTGTATAATAAATAAGTTCTGCTTAAAACAGGGAATATCTTGATGGAGCCCCGTACTCCTGTTCTGTGCTTACAACCAAACCATAAATCTATGTGGTTTGATTGTGGGTTATTTAAGCTAATGAATTTTTACTATACCAATGGAATGTGTAGGCAGTCCTCTGATTAATTGAGTCAATTTACGATATTAATGATGATTTTTAAAATTCGTTATTCGTACACAGCTATTTGACCTTTGTTTTAATGGTTAAAGTATTACAATGTCTGTAATAATAAGTATATCATAACTCACAGTGATTAATTTATACATCTATAAAGCACGTCAGAAGTCCCTTAATTTTGAAAGAAATGGAATGAGGGGCACAGGCTGTTAACCCTGGTGGATGTAGGGGAAATAAATTACTAAACCATATATAAAGAATTAAAGTCTTCCATAATTTGTAAACGTACTTCTTCATGCAACCAAAAAATCTTAGAAAATATTTTATTCTTACAAATACACCTAAAGATTTGAGATATCCCACAAATGCTCATATCTATGCAGACGGTTTACCTTCTAAATTTGGAACAAATACAGAGACAGAACTTGGTGGTAATTAGTGCAATTTTCTATCGTAACAGCTTGGGTTAAAAATCCGTACTTTTTAAAATTATCGCCAGATCTCTGTCTGATATTTCGAGTTTTACCTATTAGTATTTAAATTACCATAAGCGACATTTGATTGAAGGCATTGAAGCTAAGACTTTAAAATCGGAACTACAATATGATGAGATTCTTCGAGATTACCAAATGATCAAGGATGTCATTTCATCATCGATTTTCTGTGTAACAATATTACAGGGATATAAATTATGCATTTTGAATATTCCTCCCAAGAGTCCCAAGCTACAAATCCTTATAGCTTGGGTTAGCTATCAATTTTGTAAGTTCCCATAATCTTCCTTTTCCATGGAATCTGCTTTTATACACTGCAGATTGTATGCTCATTAAATCCGCAATTTATAAAAGGTTGATTATCACTCTAAGGTCTTCTTCTTATTTTTACTTAGGAGTACTTCACTTAGGAGTGCATAGGTATTTAGTTGTAAAATGTATGTGAATGTCACCGAGGCTATTACCATAAGTAACGAGTGCTGCACCACGTTGCCGATGTACCCGTAACAAAACACAGCGAACACGGCTCAAACCGTGAACGACAAAGGCGACGGCAGATAAGCCTCGCTACGTGCTACGTACCGGCCGCGGCCAGAACCTTGAATACAGCCGCGCTCCTTCCCGCGATATAATAATAAACTGCTCAGTCCGGCCTGAGCCTTTAACGATATAACACGACCGATTTTTGTGACAATTCGCCCACACGCGCGATCTCTTGAGTATGAGATGCGAACAAACGCCCCTCGAGTGATTTATTTATTTTAAATTTCGACCCTCAGTGCTGTACAATGCAGTGAAACGACTTAGTATATGGATAGTGTATATTGTGATGTTTCGTGTCAATGCTCCTTGTGCCATATTAGGAGGTATTTTTTGTGTTCCCAAGTGCATTTGTAAAAGGTGAGTTACCTGCCTATTAGTTTTATTGAAGTGTAACAGTTTTGTGTAATAGGTCACTTGTATAGCATCGAAATTGAATGTGATATCGATACCAGTCTTCTTCTTATGTATCTCCTAATATGTTTAATACTAGTGTACTTAATGTACATAACATTACTTCTTAGTAAGTACAGTATAATTGCATAACTCAATAAGTGGGTCAATGTACAATCGACAAGTTAATCCTTGAACTTCATATGTTATGGAATTTGAAGCACGCGGTGTTGATTTAGCAGGTACGAATAGGAATGTAAAAAAAATATTACACTTCGCAAACATTTGAAAATCGAAAACTATAAATCACAAACTCAAAACTAACATTAAGCATCCACAATACGGTCTTACTGCTAACGAACTTAAGTCTGATTCAATTCTAAAGATAAAAAACATGAAAGATTTTTCTGTTGAAGTCAATACTAAGAAGCCATATAGTCCGTCCGTCTCTTTCAGTCCGTCCGTCCGTCCATCCGACCGACATCCACACGGGCGAAACCGTGGGCGATAAGCTAGTAACTAGTAAATTTGTATATTTACAATTTGATAATTTCGTGGACAATTGAGCTCTAATTTCATAAAAAAGAACTAACATGTTAATTAGGTCTATATTATAATCTACGTATAAACGTCATAATATATCATAAATTATTGTAGTAACTACATTTTTCACTGTCATTAACTCCGTGATGGTTCAAGGATATCCTTTTTAGCTTAAATTTGGGCTTACACTGTTAGAACACTATGTAACTAAAATTCAATTTAAATATATCAATCATAATGCTTCTTCTTGCGGTAACGGAATACATACTTGCGTAATCTTAAATGATCATCGACTATCCTAACCCATAAATCCCGAACTGTAACCCCGGCAATACGATCTCCTATTACACTAACGATAACTGCTGTCACCCAGTTGATTTACCTAATATCTACCGATTATTCAGTAACAATAGTAACCATTATTACCTCATGTAGTAACAAATCTGTTTTAATACTACTACCTCAGTAGTACTGCTGATGTTGTTGAAGCATCGAAGTCACCTGCTGAGTCGGGCAAAAGTATTATTGGGTTTCCGGTTAAGAAAATCTACCGTGCTTCGCGGTGGAAAACATTCGAAATAATGGGTATCGATGTGACGCACTTTCGCACTACCGTGAGTCGTGTTTCGGTACTTTAGGGTTACAGTTCATCGTTATTTTGAACTTCGAAATTCAGTATGACAGGCCTATTTCTCAAACATTGCAATATCGACATGAACACTCACGTCGCCTCTAACTCATTTCGCTCATCCTTAACTTGGCAGGGATTTATCAACTACCAGTAATATCGAAAAAAAAAAAAAAAAAATCTATTTAATTCTATTGCCACAGATAAAACAGAAAATGTTAAAAATCTAACTTATAAACATGAAATCAAATTGCATTACACTTGCCTTGTGCTTTGTTTTTTTAACGAACACATTGTATTACATGTACGAAAATATGTAGCACTTAGTAACTATTAACTTAAAGTTATTCATTTACGTAACTGAATCGCTGTTTACAATTAAGAGCAAAGGTGCAAGTCAATATTCCTATATAACGTATTAATTAATACACACAGAAATAGACTTTGATTATGAAATAATTTATAAACCTAATTAAATAGCCTCCTACTTCGATCTACACTCTTACTATAGAATAACACTTCAATTTGTACCAATCGATTTTATGCAATGAATGTTATTTATAAAAAGCTCTTACTTGCATTTATCTACTAGATGTTTAAACCTTATATCACGACATGTATACCATCGTCATAATTATATATTTACATAGCACTTGTGCCTGGTATTTTTAAAGTTTAAAATTTTAAAGTGATATCCTTTCTTATTTTATATCGAAGAACAAGAATAATTTTTAACCAAAAATTGAGGTTTCCATTTTAAAAAAATCTTTCTTTTGCTTCTGCACCACTTCTTCTTCGTCTGTTGAGACTTAATGTTGTTCTTTTCGTAATTTTTGTTCATTAATTCGCTTTGGAACTATTTTAGCTATCCATATACTTAGTTCAAGAGCAGACGAGAAAAAATATAGCCAGTCAGAACTTTGAAACATTTTACTACCTACCTTCGTAAAATTTGAACCTGATAAAGTTCTACTTCTTTCTTCTAGTCTCGTTTATATGATAGTCCGGACAGTAAAGGAGTTATATGGTGCTTGAACGGGGATCTAAGCAATTTCTTCAGAAACTTGTTATACATAGTACCTACACAAGTTATATTATTTACACAAAATGTCAATTAACAATTTACATTTTGACAATTTACATAGATATTTATTAAATTTGGTGTTTCAAACCATGGTATGAATCGATGAATAAGTTTTTTTATTTCGGCGATTAATACTGTGATATGACTCTTTGTCGTAAGTACCTAGTTGATTAATATATATCAATAGGAAAAGGTTGTATACTAATTGCTTCAGAATTTCATAATACAAAAAAGTTTGGCATGACAACTGGCTTTACATAGTAGATGAAACTACCACGTTATGCCAGTATGTCGTTTGTACTCACTGATATAGACATAGTTTATGTAGTTTGGAAAAACACAGCACGTTGTTCATACAACAAATACCACAACTTCAACACAGGACGTGTGGTCTTCTTATTTCAAAACGCGTATGTGGAACATTAGGATTTTTGATTATATACAACAAACCATGGATCATAATGATATATCGGTTATTGATTAACCAACTTAATAAATAAATACCGATATTTATGCATGTATGGCCAAAGAAATGATGTGCAAGTTTGTATGCTTATTTGTAGTATGCCAATCTCCAGGTATGTCTTCAAAATAATTACTATAACAAGGTGTAGTAGAGTTGATATTAATTTATTTCACTAAAATAATTTCTAGGAGTAATTATTTAAAGTGACTCCAATAGCTGTTAATAATTTTGCACATTGCATTTAAATACTTTATAGCAATCTGGGTGGATTCGAATGCACATTCTCTGGATCGTTAGTCCTACAATTTAGCCATTAACGGCGCATGACCCGTTCGACTCCAGAATATTGTAATGTTTATAAATCGCAAGTTTGTAGCCATTAAAGTTCATAGAACTTCCCTTAGCCGTAGTTACCTACTTAGAATCAGATTTGCGATCGAAAGTTCACGGGTTCGTACTCCAGCCTTTACAATACCGACGTGAACTCACTCCTAACAATAGCCATTTAGCTTAGCTAGCAGGATTAGTTGCAATACCTACCTACTAGTAAATTTGGTTGTTAGTTTTCTCTATAAAAAAATATTAATTAAAACCTATACATACAAAAATAATTACACGCTACTTACACAATATTTATTATGTTATAAATACATGTTATGTAACTCATATTCAAGTATTTGTATTTCGAAATCAAAACGCCTTAAGGTTATTCTACCGGCACCGTGATTAATCATTGTAATATTTCCATTCGATTTATTATTTTCATGAGAGAACTAAGCAATGTCATATTTACCTATTAATGAAAAAAGTGAAACCTCCAAAGGTGTATCTAGACCTCTACGGTCGATCTCGATCGGTTGAATTTGCCCATCGGTCGATGAAGTCAACCATGAACATTTCAAACAGTCGAATGCATCTTTTGAGCTACCTACCATTCTAAATAGTCATGGTCTATACGCCGCCGTGCCGATCGAGCAGGTCTAGAGGCACCCTAACCCGCTGAATGAATTTAAAGGTAGCTTTGGTGCCATAAGATTTACCTCAACTGAATAATTCTCAGTAGGTACTAGTGTAAACAAACCGTTGTTAACCGCGCTATTTAATTAACAACCTTGACGAGGCATTTACAATAACAATGTTATTGTTACTTTATAGCACGTTATTTACTACGACGATATTTTGCTAAACCAATCAAAAATACAAAAAAATGAACATAAATTTTACTTAACTATAAGTGGTAACATGTACAAGTTTCAATTTAATTAAAATACTGACTATTAAATTGACTTCACTATAGATACTTACATTTTTAAAGGCTGCAATACAATACAACATAAATAATTACCTACATAAAGTGTTTAACCTTTTCATTGGATACTAAACCTTAAATATTTTATAACTTGACTATTCTTACACGTTAAATGCGAAGGATATAGATGATTATAAATAACTAACTGGATAATGACATACTTATTAATAAATTTAATGTGTCGAAATATATTACAATGCAATAACTAGACCCAGACCCACAGAACTAAGTATAACTTTATATTTTATCTTTAGAACACGGAACATACTTAGAAACTTAAATTTATAAAGTGCTTATAGTACCCATACAAAATACATGAACTCCCAGAATACAAAAGACAAGTAGATATACAGTATTCATGTAAGCACTTATACAAATGTGTCAACTAATTGAGTATCGAACCCCTGATTGCCTTTTTAACCCTCAATGTCGTAAAAACTTTTTTTTATACCGGTTGAACGTATGAACATTATTAGAACGAACACAATTGATTGGCTCTTTGTTATTCTTGCTTGAAATAAAATCTAAATGCTATGAAGTTAATTATGCCCTGTATTTTGTTTTCTAATTAGGGTTATTAAATAGATTATTGTTATGCGTACTGTTGATATATTATTTAATCAATTCACAATCAAACACTGGCCTTGACCTGAACTTTAACAGATCAAATACACCGCTCAGTGTTGTCTGTTAATCTTCATCATTCTCCATCTTCATTACAACCTATTACTTATTATCTATTTTGTGGTTGAGCTTATATTAGCTTTATTCAGTAATAATTCTTAAGCCTTCGTTTGCCGCGGTATGCAATGCAATGATGTTTACTGGAATTAAGGCAATCGTACCATATTTACATAATAATAAATCTTTGATACATACAGCTTATACAGACGGGTAAGAATGGTTACTCGTCCTAAAATTGACATGGCTAGTATAGTTTAAGCAATACCCCATTTGTTTAATTACGTAAATTAGTTACACTGTATGTTAAGCGTTAAAAAGAAATTCTAGATGGTGACCATAAAATGTGACAATGTTCAAGTATGTAGATTAATTCTTACTACTTAACTAAAATTATTTAGTTTGATTTACCAAAGAGTCTAAAAAAGAGTGTTAGGAATAAGTATATGCATTTGAAACTAAAATAACATAATATCTATCCTCACCATCGATGTCGACTGGTAACGTAGATCTTAATAAATCGTGACTCATGGATACCACCCAGCAGAGGCGGTTATGTCGGACTAAAACTGCACGGCGGCGGTCTCAAGTCTACATACGGGAAACGTAGGTTCCTACCCTGAGGGTGGTAGCACTACTGCATTGAATAGCAATACCAATTCTTTGTCCACAAAATAGGACAACTCTGTATATAAATCCTGATGAATCTTTTATGAATCATTAATTGATCTTATCTAGTTGGCCTTGCGGTTGTAAAATTTTATGAATCGTTTCACGGATGCGGATATTAGGTAGCTTAGAATGGTTAATCGCAGGTTTAGGTACCATTGCGAGCGTGATTTTTTTTAAATTATTGCCACCAAAGTTATAATGATACATGTAACAATTTCGGTTAACATACTTGTGCCTATACATCCACGATAATAGTTAAGACTGAACTTAGACGATACTAATGTTCTGCGAAATAATTGCGTTCATAATAAATTTAATTAGTTTCTCACGTTTTATTCAATGAAATAGTTTGACTGGATCGCAATTACTTTCATTAGTAAAATACGTGCTTCTCTCCATCGTCCAACTGATCTCTCAACCTCTCAATAAAAAGCCAGCACGAGAGCCTCATCATACCACGTACATCACTGGTATTTCCATAGTTGGAGTACATCCGTTCTCACATAAATTAAATTCAATGTATTGACTTCATAACCGAATACTGTATCCATATTATATCATTTTCAAACAATCACAAACTCCGCCAACGTTCGACTTCCGATCAACTCAATGCGGACGTAAATATTCCGGTGAACTAGGCATGTCTATCACGAAAATGGCTTATTGCACAGCGTTCGACAATTTATCGTCGTAATAAATCGGTTCTGTTGGTAAAACATGAAAGTGCAATGTAATTCCAGAGTGTTTCGTTTCGATTTTGTAACTATCTATTATTATAAGCGCGCTGGGCATTTTAACCGCGCCCAAAAATCAAGTTGCAAGAATTGCCACGTTCACAATTATCTGGCTATGGGCAATTTGGGTATATTGCCACAACCCACACAAGGATGACATCATTTAGAACGTTTTGAGAAACCTTATTCGGGTTAAATATGACCATATAAAATAACTTTCATGAACTTAACGTATCTAGGTTGAACGGGAGAAGACCGTAACTAGATTTCCCGTTTGAAGTTCTAATCGCTCGACTTAAGGAAGCTTCTTCATATTAAAGTAAGCCACAGTAATAGCTAAATAATGCTACTTGTGTAAATAAATATTGCCACTCCTGAGTTTGGCAACGGATCGGTGCTACAAGCGTTAAACGTAGGTAATGGATATGTATAATTTTCATAAAATAACTTTGTGATACTGATTTTTAATTGCACAGACTGCAGTTATACTTCAATTTTTCAATTTCTTTATTTCTCAAAATAGTGTAACGTAATTACATCTTTTTGACGTCAAAAACTACTTAATACTAAGTTTACCACCGCTTCCTAGGCGCTAGTGGAGAAGAAACGGCGCAACAAACTCCACTGCTGCATTTTGAGACGTCAACTAAATATTAAATACTTAAATATGTGAAAACTTTGTGAAATCTCAATACTTCTCTATCCTAAATTGTTTAAAAAATTATATCAATGGATCTCTACGTATCCTTCCTAAGATGGACAAAAGTAAATTAACGAAAAAGATTCATGAGGTGATGATAAATGGTCAACCCGGTAAAGGTTGACTTAGGCGTTCTTATGTCATTCAGATAGAGAGCGTTAAAGAATAGGCCAGGTCAAGAGTATCCGCAATCGGCACGCATATAGGTATGAAAACAAAATTATAACCGAGAAAAAGCGAAAGGCATATGCCAGGATCGTAGAAAGTAGAAAGATGTTATCTCTGTATCTCCAATGGTAAAAAGGCGTGACTATTGTATATATTTGTTAAATCAATCAATGTGTTTTTCCATAATTGTTTATTGTTCGTGAACGGATACTAATTACAAGAATTCGGCTACACTTCCGGCTAAATAAAGCGCGTGAATCAAGTATGAAATTATGATAGCCGTAACAACAAATCTATAAATAGATTTAAAACATTACATAAACTAAACTGGAAACTACCATGTTAACATTGTTGGCATCGGTAATGGTAGCCTTCACTCTTTAAACTTAGCATACAGCTTACCACCACATGCAGTGTTATGCAAACTTTTGTTTTTATTAATAGGGCCAAAGAAATTCTCCTTTTTCATAAACTAATAAGTTTGAATATATATGAAAACGAATACTCCTCTTATTATCAAATCCATTACACATATTACTACTGTCGTAAATCATTTTATTAAATGCTAAAACACTATGTTAGGAGTGAGTTCACAAGATCGTTTCAACTAATTATGTAATGTAGTAATAAAGTGTTTCATTTAAATTAGTAAACAAATAAGTGTTAAGTGACTTAAATGATTATTTATTTACTGTTTAATCGTCACAACTGACTAAGTAAGCCATCTCCATCCATCATAATTCTTCATCTAGCATCATAACTCATTCCCTTCCCAACTATTGTTCGACATTGCGTCAACTGTACGCAGACTATGAAGTTTCAACAGCAATGTAACTGTCCCTTCGAGTTACACGAACAGTAAACTTAATATTAATTACACATAGAATTATATAGCGCAGCTTACCATCGCGTAATTCGTATTTGATTGTATCAAATATATTACGCGGTTTTACTATTGTTATAATGTTAGGGTAGATTTCGCCACTGTCACTAAGGGTTATCAGGTATTACTCATCAAAATTTATTGTAAAAAACTTGATAACCTACTTAGTTTCGTTTGATTTGATCGTAGTTAGTACTTCAGTTATTCTCATTAGTAAAATCTGCCCTTATCGTTGATCGTCCAGATTCGTTAGATATTTTTGCATAAAAGATTAACAAATCTTTTATGTGCACATTTATCTACGCACATTCTAGTCCCTATGTATCCTCAAAAACTTCTAAGTTTATTAGTACTTCTGTTACAAACAGGTACATCGTCATTGTACTATACTGCAATATTCACCGCCAATACTGTTGGCCAAAATTATTATGTCATTTGTTTGTTTTATTCTTGTGCAACTAATTCATATACACATAATATTATTAGGAATAACATGTAACGTGTTCAAATGCCAAGATTTTAATTGTAATTCATTTATAAGACGACTACCTCAGCATTGAAATATTTCGTTAATAAAATATTAGTTTTAACTTCTTTACCGAGTATGTTTTTGGGGTCAATGGCATATAAGGGTAAAATATGAAAGTGACGACAATAAAAGGTTCGTCAATAGTTAATCTTACGCCCACGATATAAGTCGAAACACTCTTTAAATCGACCAATAAATAAGATTTCTAGATAGTACGTTTTTAGTATAATAACGTCATCATCATCTTTCGATCCTTTCCCAACTCAGTTGGAGTCGACTTTCAGTCTAACTACGAAACTGTGTTTAATGAACAGCTTTTGGTTGACCAATTAACTAAATAGTTTAACCAAATTGCTCCGACATATTATGTTCATTACTGAGTCCTCAGTTGTCAGAGCATTCCCACAACATCAGGGCTAAAGATATGGAATTCATTTTTTTCTTAAAGTTGATTTACCTTTGATTCTAAATATTAGTATTGTATGCACAAATTTGTTATTTAAATATTGCGTTGGAGGTTACGGTCACTGACAGAAAAGGTCACCGAGTACGGCGATGTAGTGTAATAAATATCTACACAAAATTTAGAATCCATATTCCGTTTTCATCGTAAGAGTTTTATACACGTGAAGTAATTGAATAAAACCAATACATTATAAAATGATATCACCGATCATTTAAACATCATTACATTAAAAACGGCAAACAAAAAACCCGATGACTCAAACCCACTTCACATAGAGACGTGGTTCCGTATTCAATAGTTTACTTATGTATGACTGTACTTTGTTCTTAAAACACGGTGTACCGCTAGTCAATAAATATAATATAATATACTAGCACTCATATTCTACTACCTTGAGAGAAAAATTTACAAAAATTCTTGCTTGGTTATGCATTCAATCTTCAAACAATATTTTTGGCAAAGCAAAATAAACTTTCAAAAATACAAGCTTGCACAGCCCCAGCGATATAAGCTATGCTGAACACTAACAAACGATCTTAAAGTAACTTGATTTACTGGACCTATTTAATTTTACCTACTGGATTTTTAACCGACTTCAAAAAAAAGAGTAGATTCTCAATTCGATTGTACATATTTTTTTATGTTTGTTACCTCAGAACTTGATTACGGGGTGAACCGATTTTTATTATTTTTTTTTTATTTGAAAGCTTTTTTAATTTTGATGATTCCTTTATATTAAAGATGATTCCATTTTAATTTGGTACAGTTGAAGTTGGTATTTTTTTATAAAATAAATATTCTTATAGCGAGTACCGTTTTGTTCAAAGCTTAAATAACACTTGACAACAATATTATAAGTATTTGTATTCAGATCACGAAAACGATAAACGTGATCCATCAAATCACGACCAAAAAAGGTTTTGCGAAATAACCATAAACTCAGCCTAATGATCATAGTAATTGGTCGTTACCAAGAAACGTTGAACCCGGCTTTGTGTGTTTAATCAAAAGACGTGCTCTCAAAAAACATAATTTGAGTTTACTAACGATGGACCACTTAATGTGTCTGCGTTGTGTCATAAGAACAAGAGTTATCTTTTGTTGGATTAGAACTTAATGTAGTTATTTCAACTGTGTTATACGATACAGAATTCATCCGATCGTGTATTATGCAGTATTTTATAAGTAGTAGTAGTAGATTTAATTTTTATCTTTTCTCAATTTAGTTTAAATTTTGGTTATTCGGATATACCTTGTATAAGAAACTTACCACAATTATTGTAGGTACCGTTATGTGAGAACAGTCCCTCCTAATACATGCATCATTTGCTTAACAGGAGGAATTGTAACTACTCATATATTATGATTCAATAATAATAATTTCAATTTTAATAGTAGTAGTATAGTATTTTATGACTAGTTGTGAACCGACTCGGTCTGTGTGGTATACCGATCCCGTTCCCCCGAACCACAGACCAGACAATAAACACTGTTTCATAATTTCACTCAGAGCTTCAACCTTATCTTTTGTTAGAAAAATAAGGGTACAACTGCTACGACTGTCCATGAGGACCATTGCTCGATTCCTGGGTTGTAAAAGTCTCCGTAGCATCTTGCAAAGTGGTCGGTCTAAATTGAATAATGTAACGTATGATGAAAAAAAGTATTAATACACCTCTGCCTACAATAAATAAAAACTTGAGTGGAAATTTTTTAATTAGCGTACTACGAGTATGCTACAATAATTTTACCGTCTACGTTATTTTGCAACATTGTTAGTCACTTAGCGTATAGAAACGATATTACTATATAACGCTAGTGATATACGGTAACACGTACATACTAAATAAATAAGTCAATATTACACCTATTTATCTCTTCCTGGAGCACTTGCCAAAAAGTAATTGGCAACTGGCTCGTATCGAATCGACTTGTTTTTCCGTTTATTCCGCATTTGCCCTGTGAGTTTTACCGCAAACAAAAATTTCCTCATTTGATCTACCTACCAGACAAGTCAGCCCGCAGCAGCAGTCGCATGATACAATGATTACTTTATCAAAGCATTACTTTATCAGATGGATAGTAATGATCTTACTTATGAATAACTTATGATAAATGTTGACCATCGTCAACATTTATTTTACGTTGATTGCAAAGAAACAGACTGTGAGAAGAATCTTGTAATAGAAACCTACATCAATAGATAAATTACGGCATAAGGGTTTATTACACAAAGTAAAATGCCCACTTTTAACTTTAATAGTACCTAATACACAAATTAAAAAGTAATAACATTAAATTATCAAGAAAGCTTATATGAAGCTGTGGTGTAGTGGGAGCATTATACATTCTAAAGTAAGAAATTTTTTGGCCAAGCAATTACGGAAACTTGTACAATTAGGAACAATATCAAAACATTTAAAATATGATCCTGATGAGCAAGCAACTAATGAGAAGAAGTAGGTAGGTATATGACGTTTACAAGGAATCGATTTTAAGACAGAAATTGTTAGTCGACTTCTCCTGTCTCACACACCATAATAGACAATAACTCAATAAAACATAAAGAAAAATTCCTTACCATTTTTAATTTTCAATATCTAAAACTTTTAAACAAAAAGGTAATTCCACAAAAAAATCTTAAGTGCTATGAGAACATGAAATAAAAGCAATTTTACTTATGACATAATGAAAATTATGTGAAACACTTATTCGATAAATCGATTAACAACAATAGTGAGTCGTAAAAATAGTGCATAGCGTTATAGTTTAGTACGAAACGACCTTACAGCGGCCTCGAGGCATACGTCATTTGAGGCAGCATCTGCGCGCACCGAGAAACTTAACTATGTAGGAAGAGGAAAACTATCTTACAACATTGTTGCATATAAACCTTAATATCTTACACACATATATATTTACTACTATTAACCATTAATTCTATGCACGTGTATTAAACTACGTAATTAGAGCTATATATACGTTTTTAATTGCTACATAAGTTTATAATTAGCTAGTACAAAAATATACTCTTGCCCTTAGGAAAACTATTTGCCTTGTTACGTGTATTCTAAACTTGTACTCTAAGAATTTTCTCTAGGTTCTACTGTCACTTTCATTATCACACTATTCATTCACAAATATTCACGTAGAACACGGTTTGTAAAGAATATTCTCCTACGGTATATTCTGGAATAACTTACTGCTGGTCTGGTAAAACGGTCTGCAAGAAAACGATATGGGCCCTCCAAACACGACATGTACCTAACCCCTTTTTGCATGTGGACAGTGGACACTCATGAGCACTAGTTCACCGGGACTTTCGCTTATGGAAAGTAATAAACTATTGGCACGCAGTGTTCCGACACGGTAGACTAAGTATATTATTACTGGAAATAAGCGAGGGTGTTGCGCTTATATAATATGGTACGCTGGCTGTTTCCTAGAATACGATCCTTATTACTATTTACCAAATTAAGCTCATAAAATAATGCTAATGATAAATAAATTTCTGCGTTACGTTTTATCAAATAATATATCCTAACTAACATTAGAAACTAATGAAAACCGATTAAACAGATTAAATTGCTATTTTCCCGAAATAAAAAGTAAGAGTCCTATGCACTTTAGATCCGTGGGGAAAGCAATAGATCTGATTTCAGAGATACTTTGAGTTTTCAATCGTTTCATTCCATCTAACCTCTTGTGTGTCATCATCATCGCCCAACCGCCCTTTCCGTTTGCATCCAAAGCTTATACTTTGAAATCTCATGTCCACTCTCGAACACACACTCCATCATTATTGGTTTATCTAATCTCTTGCCTATCCTTAGGTAGTCTATTATGTATCCAATAAAAACCGCAAGTAAAAGAATATGACTCTTGTTGAAAACTTGTCAGACACAGCTTGGTTCTTTGGTTCATATTTTAATCACATTGGTTCCGGTTCCCTAAGAAAGTTATATACTTGCAAAACATTACGTTACATGAAATATAATTGGAACGCAGTTTTAATTCCTTCATAAAATTAAAGAACACAAAAGAATTAGTAACTCATACGCATTGTTGCTCGCAGTTTCATTGGACATGCCGCTCGAGACTTGAGATTAACGGATGAGATTAAGATTTATTTCCCACGTTAATTGAGTGCAACTGCGGCTGTGTTGCAATCCTTTATTGTTTAGATCTACAAGACCCGGCAAATTTATCTACGAATATGATCAACCTCGAATTATCGAATACATTAATACAACCCGATTAATACTTAATTTATAGGCACGATTAGCGATGTTTAACAATCGCTTTAAAGCGAAATAATAATCAAGTAATGTGGCAACCAATTAAATAAGTATTTGCAAACGGCCCACTTATCGTCTTATCGTATACTTGTGTCCATTTCAATTGGTTGGATGTGATCTGCTTGAATCACCTTATTATATACCTAATAGATGTAATCCTGGCACTTCACCAAAATTGCTACACATACTGAAGGTTTTTAGATGACCAGTTACCCGCCCCGAATTCGCACGGTGCAACTTGATTTTCCCCCGTTCTTCATTCTTTCATATGCTTAAACCTTCCATAGAAAAATATCAAAATGACATGAATGCGAAATTGATAGAGATCTCCAGTGCGAATTATTGCGTTAGGTTTGCCTACGCTGGGTATCATATTTTATTCAAAGATATTCAGGCTCCAATCTCATTAGCTATGCTTGATATGAATTAATCTCGGTTCTTGTATGATGATATACGCTCCAAGTTGTTATTCTAGTAAACCAAACCGACTATAAAATTAAAAATCACAGAAATATTAAACCTTCTAAAATGTATACTTGGAAATGTAAATTTATTGTGTGAGAAAAATAAAAGCATTATATTTTTATTATTACGTAATAGAAGCGTACGCACGAGAAACGCAAATTAAATGTTTGAGAATTTTTATACAACCTACTCAGGCCTGTCTATCCGCGCACAGATTGGTAGTCGTGTAATAACACTTTTAATACCTCAATTTCATGTGTTGTTTTTCAATTCAACATAATTATTATAGAGGGTGAACCTATTAATTAATACTACAAAGCCCTATCTCTTTTTCTACTGTTAGTATCAATTCACGCTCATTCATTTACGATACAGCATAAAATAGTATGCAACAACGCACTACTGTCTTATCAGATAAGATTCTAATATTGTTTTGTACTAATTTCAGCTGTAGGTATCTCTAATTACCTAAACCGCTCAATCATTTTTTAATATAAGATTCAATTTTGGAGCTTCTCCAAGATCTATAGGGCCCAAATCACCATTCAGTCATTGCCGTATCTACGTCTTTTTATTGTGGGATCATTGACTCCGCGTCCATAACTTCCTAATATCAGTAAAAACAGTCAGTAACTAGGTACCGCTGTACCTATGTATTAAAATTAAGGTCGATGCGATTTTGCAGGTATACACACATCTCATTATCATATCCGCAACAAAATACGAGGCAATAAATAATAAGAAGCGATATAAAACACAGATATTAATCCCATCATTAAACTTCAGCCTTTACCATTCATTATGATGAGTAACTGCCTACAGTTCCTCAACAATCAACGATTAATACAATGGTAGGCTCAGCGTGCACGCTCTGCACGCATCTCGGTAACACACGCCACGTAATAATCTATGAAATGTACCTACTAATGATGTACTATTGTACAGTCGACAGCAAAAGTGGCAGGTCACTGCAAGTTCGTAAAACATCTTCACATTGAAATACATCGGGTCTTTGGAGCCAAACCAATCTCACCTGTGTGTCCTGCTAATTACCTAACGGACGAGCCTGTGGTTTTCTCGAAGTTGAGTGGTCAGACGGCAGTTAATCCCGTAAAATTAACCTAAGGAGCTAAGTTTCATCATTCCAATTGCAACCAAAATGCAAATTTTGGATGCAAGTGGAGTCAATTTTGGGATGAAGATTTACAATATTTTAATTATTTGATATGCAAATATGATGATATCATGAATAAGTTATAGCTTTGTAATATCAGAATAAGGGTTTTATTATTAATAATTTAGGAGCTAAATTGAAATTTGTTAAGCAATTTTGGGCGCTGACTGTACACAATTAACTATTGTCTTGTCTGTTACATTCATAAACTACGTTACACCAATCCTTTGTTTTAACGATGACATAAATAAGTTTGTTTGACATGAAGATCATCATTCAGTCTAAAAACTACAAATGTTTCTATCTATAGAAACTATAACTTACATAAAGAGTTTTGAGAATCTAAAAGAATGTTTTTTTGAGCTATAAAAGAGCCTAATTGAGCTTATACTGAGCTATCTATGAACTTACAAACGTATAATAGTTCAAAAAAGCAAACAACAAAATACCTACTTAAATGTATAAAGTAAGAGCTTGATTAATATCTATCAAAAGATTTCCGCTTTCATCCCACATTTATCGCACGAATATAAAATCTTGTTGCAACCCAAAAGTTATTCCGTTTTGCAGCTACGATGATAAGTTTGTTTTTCCCTTGCAGTTTATCTTTCACTTTGTGGGTAAATACACGCAGAGTAATAACTTGAGATTTTAATCTATAAATGCATCGTTGCTATTGTTTCATTATTTTTTCTATTACGTTGCTATTGTTTCACTATTGGCTCTTTATTTATACATGCAAAATATTTAACATCCCACACGTCGTGAATTGGGTGTAAATTTAATTGAAAGAATTCATTGATTCACACATACATATAATTCAAACTCACACAAGCATGTTAATATTACAGTGAGTAAGACTGTTTTATGAGCTACGTTTATGATTGTACCTTACGTTATTTGAAAAACAATTATTTGAAATTCCTTAGTTTTGTACCCTTTTTGGTAAAAATATGCACAGTGTGGGTGTATGGTCCCACCAGAACTATAGAGCCTAAACCAGCCTCACCCACTAGCCCGCACACCTGCTGTTTATCGGAAGAGGTTTGAGCGCAATCTGTCCTTTAGGGTTGTGATTTCTAACTGCTGTTGCTCACATAAAAGCCAAGATTAGTAAAAACAACTAATCTTCGGGCTCCGAGGTAACAGCCTCGGATACAACCGGGACCGTAGGGCTCGCCTGCTGATTATAAAATGTGGGAAGCGGTTCCAAGTGTCACACGGTTTATTCATTGACGAGAGATCGATACCAAGCAAGCTGGTGTTGTCCAACTGCGTTTTCCTGTGAAATTCCATCATGTTTTACATTAAACCTACATTGTAAATTACACTTCTAGGTAAAATGTATCGGATTCTACGCGTTTATGCAGACCAAATTGTTTTAAATGTCTTAACGCAGCTATCAACTAACATATCTTATTACAGGACCTTGGCTTGAATACCAACTGTCCGTTGTTTTCATACGCCGCTGTCATTTGAGAAGGTTGTGTCGACCACCACTCAATGTAAACCTGTACCACTGTTCGATGCTCGCAACTGGTGTCTACCATCGCTACTTGAAAAATTAAGTAAATGAACCATTTAAGTACGTACACTTTATTAATCAGAAAAAAATATGAGTAGGTATACGAGTACTATTTATCTTCAATTACTAAACAGACAAGTACCTTGAATGTGTTTTATACGAGATCACTAAAATTTACATTTTATCTAAGATCGTTAAAGATATATTCCAGTCAATGCGTTTGCATGCAAAATAAATAATACAATACTTGCGTTCACTCCAACGGACGTGCAAAATATATATTATGCATTGGCATTAGAAGCTTGGAAGGTAATGGAGGTCACCAGAAGTTGCAAATATGTGGCAATTAGTCGCAGCTACGTCATGTTTACGTGGTTGGCTAAGTAGTCATATTCATATACTGAATGCCCGACTCTTCATATTGAGTACAGCCCCATTCGGTTGTTATACTTAAAATTTAGACTAGTGGCGAACAAGTGCCAGATTCCGCCAATGCACACATGCTGTTCAAGGTAGGCAAACATCAACATTACGGATTAGTTTATTTGATGATCGCACTTTCGATCCATTAAAGGCTTGGTCTTTGTATGTGTTCCATATTTATGAATCTTGCAATCCCTTACTTTTGAAGAATAACCAACAGATTTCATTGTTCTTATATTTGTTCTTATTAGTTTATTTTCATCATTATTAGTTTATTTTTATCATCATTATTTCCAGAGATAATTGAAATGATCATTTTGTAAAATTTAATACCATTGTTCAAATTGAAGTCGTCATAGGTTTCAGATTTTGCTGAAAATCTTTAGATGTAGTAGTGGGGATGTGATTAATCTCAGTAATGATCTCTGAAATATTATCACTCCATGATTTCGGACTCACATACTATGATCAGGTGTATGTACTTAAATGAATAAAGCTTATACAAAAAGATAATTGAATATTATAGAAAAAATTAAACGTTCGTTCGAGTTAACCGTTTTGTTTCTATATTTATCGATCTGTGGTTAAATATAAGACGGATAATTTAATAAAAAACACAAAAAATAACAGAGACGAGACAAGACAAATTAAATTTCACTCCCATTATAAATAAAACCCTTATAATCTCTACAGATCAATAACATCGTAATGGGTAGGTATATTCCAAGAGGTAATCTGGTAGTTTATCAAGTAGCAAGGTCAAGTTCCGAGCAATTGGTTCTGTGGGCCACACGTCGTGTTATGTAACCCGCTGGCCGCTCACGTACTGACCGACAACAACCGTTGATTGATCTACTTTGAAGCAAAAAGTGGTGCTTTTGTGCTTCACTCTCACTGTGCCCGGCCGCATCGGTTGTATAGCCTTAAATAATTTGTTCTATTATAAACGACCGGGTGTCAATAAGATGAATCCAAATAAAAGTTGTTCCACAAAAAAAGATAAATAAATGCTAAATAAACCATAAATAAAGAGGACCGTTTTAGCTTTGAAAAGTAAGTAAAAGAATATAGCAAGAGGAGATTCTTTATGCATTGGCTATGCAACATTCGTATATTGTACTTATTTCCTATCGATTAAGTGACATTAGTAGATATATTTTAAAAAAATAGATAGAAGTGAATAAGAACACTTTTTTGAACTCAGTTAATAACAAATTAATAAGAATTTAATTACCATTTTGTTGGTGTGCCGGTCAAGCAACTACAAATCTATAAATTCACCGTACGATTCGTGAGGCAATATCAGGATTCCATTTAAGAATTTACGGAAAGGAAAGCCAAATAGAAACATGATATAAAACCATTAACAGTAGGTTCTCATACCGCCTTCTTAATTCAAAAGTAAATAGATAGATACTGTTTTCTTCATATATCAATTTCTTACAAAAAAATTATATAGATTTCATCCTATTTGCTTACAAAGGTCCGAATATTAGAATTCTAGATCTGTTTACTATCATACATAACTTCATAGTCAAGATTACCTTCTGCTGTAGGTACAATTTGTGATGTAGTTCATTCATTGAATAAGTGTACTTGTTAAGTATTCTCTATTTATAAACTTTCGTTTCGTTTCAGCATGTTTGCAATTATTGAAATGTAACACATTTGTGTGGCAACTCGCAAACTCATTAATAAGAATCCAGCAAACGGTTTATAAATTTGTAATTTGAAACAATTTATCATAATATTTCATTTCATTGACGATTTTTCTTTATATATATACTATGATTGTATAACAGAATCTCGTATATTTTGTAAGATAATAAACATTGATATTTGTCTTTTTCAGGTAAGTTTAATGTCATCTAATTGAAAAATTCAGCTGCGGTTGTTGTCTTACTACGATCAAGTAAGAATCTACGCTACGATGTTAATGTAGCGTTCCTTAACACTTGTGATAGTTGTGATGGACGCAATTTTTTTCTGACTTAAAAATATAATTATATATAAAATAGAAGTTGGGTTAGTAAAAACGTTAAGTAATCGTTTTTGAGCAAATTATGACTTATAAAATTAAAAGGGTTATAGTAAGACCTACAAGAGTGTTATTATGTGGATATGCAAATTTTTGAACTATCTCTAATACTTACTGATTTTTTTGAGGAAATACGAAATGTAGAGCCTCATAATACAAAAGCTTGAAGGTGCTAAAATCATAAATAATAATTGTATTTAATCTTCTTCAATCATTAATATTCCGCAATACAAAAAAGTATTTGGCAGCAAGTGAGCCTTGGCAGTGTGTTTTCAACTTTTGCATAATAATTTTGGATTACTGCAACTATTTGTTGACAAATATTTGAGTTGTAAGTGGGCTTATTGGACGATTCGCACGAATTGAACTCGCACGAAACGTGCGAGTCGACACCTTTAAATATTTATTTATTTTCTGTAGGCGATTCGCACGAAGTGAATTTATTGGTGTGCGAATCGCCTCCTTCAAAAATATGTATTAGGCTATTGGCACACATTACATTTTAAGGAATAAAAAATGAAATAAAGTACAGTCACCGAAATAAAACTAACACTAATCAAAGTTTAAATAACAGATATTTACTTGGATGTAAGAAAAATATGCATTAAATAAGTAACAATTATCACTTAAAACTTGGAATATTTTGAACGAGCGGAGAAGGAGCTCACAACTATACCTAAAATTTATGGTGAAATGGTTTCGAACTTTCGTAATGCTGGATATGATCTCGTCCAAAAAATTCCTGATTTTAAAAATATTAAGAAAAGGCTCTATCTACATAGAAACAAATCGTTACAGGTGAAAAAAATGAGATTTAAAAATGTTTAAGATTTTATTATTCCTCCAAGCTACGAAGATTTGATTTTTGCTGATTATGGATATAAAAAAACAAGAATTATACTTTTTGCGAACCAAAATGTAATCAAATATATTGAAACGGCAGAAAGCGTTTTCTGCGATGGGACATTCAAGAGCTGTGTACCGCCATTTTTGCAAGTGTACACATTACATATAGATTTGGGGAGTACCTATAAACATACAAATATTTTACCAGCTATATACGCTTTACTGCCGGACAAAAAACATACAACATACGAAATTTTTTTTAACCTTATAAAAAGTCGAATACCTCAATTTTCTCCACGCATATTCACCACAGATTTTGAAAAAAGTGCTATGACTGCTATTGAGAAAACATTTCCTGACGCTCGTATTCAAGGTTGCTTATTTCACTTTCAAAATGCTTTATGGAGAAATGCAAAGAAATTAAGAATGGATAAATGCTTAATTGATAAAATTCACGTTAAACGTTGCATGGCTCTAGCATATTTACCTCAAGAATATAGATCAGATGGCTGGTTATATATTGAATTGGAAAATGACCCTGAAACGAAAATTATTCAATTTAATGATTATTTTGTTAATACTTGGTTAAATGAAAATGCTTATTTCTCAGACAAATGGACATTTTTTGATGTATATCACAAAACAAATAACGCCATCGAAGCTTGGAACTCGCGTTTCAATAGATTGATAAAACCTAAACCAAACATCGCATTGTTTTTAGATACTGTACGTAAAGATTCGAATTACTATTTTATTTAACCCTTTATCATAAAAACCAGTAAATTTTAATTAAAAGTCCCGAGAGAATAAGACTCCAAAATAAAATCGAAGACATCATAAGGAAATTTAAACGTGGTGAAATTAATATACAGCTTTGTATCGAAAAATTACGAAATTAATTAATGTCGTAATTTTAATACATAATATAATTATTATATCGTTAATTATTTTATTGTTATTATAAGGTAACGACTGTGATTTGACCTATTTTTAATTGGTGTGTTCATTTTGTATTTGATATATTTACCTAACCCTTCCTACTTCTGTACTCAAGCCAAGCTACTCATTTTTACCCCATACTGGTCATTCCATTTCATAAAACACAATATGGGTGCCAATCGTCTGCGCACTACTTTGATTTCCTGCTAGCACATAACACTGTGTTAATCACAATAGAATATGCATTAAATAATAATGCAATAAATTATTTAATGCATATTTTTCTTACTTGTAAGTTTTATTTCGGTGACTGTACTTTTATTTTTTTATTCTTTAAAATGAAATGTGTGCCAATAGCCTACTACATATTTTTGAAGGAGGCGATTCGCACACCAATAAATTTACTTCGTGCGAATCGCCTACAGAAAATAAATAAATATTTAAAGGAGTCGACTCGCACGTTTCGTGCGAGTTCAATTCGTGCGAATCGTCCAATAAGCCGAAAAAAAATCTGCGTATTTAGCAAAACTTTATATGAATTACCGCTTATCGAAAAATGAATCCAAGTTCTATTTTTATCAAAAGGGTAGGTTTCCACTAACAACTTTTAAACCTTTCTCGTATATTATTGAACATATTAAAATAATACCAAACAATTGGTTACATTTTATAACGAATAATTAACATTACTTAAATGTACCAATTTTAGTTATTATCATGAAACAAATAGGTAACTTTAAATCATCGTCTTTAACAACAAGCAGGTATCTAAACAATTTTTTTTAAGTCTTGGTTCCTGAATATTTAGATCAGAAAAATTTTAAATGAAGAATGCTTCAGACATAATCAATATACTAACCTACACTTAAGTAAATAGTACTTACAAATAGAAATTATTGCTTTTTTATAAAATAATTTATTACTATACCCAACACCGATATAGAGTTCGGGATAGTCAACAGTTCTTTGAGTGAGTTTGGTAGGTATAAGCTTTACTTCAGCTTTAGCTTTCAAATTAATACTTATTATTAAATCTAATATATGTATTAATATATATATAGCTGCTCGTGCTGATTCACTCACTCATTGGTCACCTCTCCTGAACAATTTTGTATGAAATTTTTTTTTTTCACCTATGGTTACGTATAGAGGATGGAAATTCATTCGGAGGAAAAATATGGAGAGAGCTGATGATGGAGGATTTCGGAGACGGGTGAAGAGCACGCTTAAGGTATTGAAGATAGGTTGGTGGTGCTTGAGCAAATGTCACTCGAAACGTCATTCAATTGCCAGTGACCTGAAAAAAAATTCAAAATGGCGAAAAAAAAATGGCCGCCATAGAAATTTCCTCGGTGTCCATCTCGGAGAGTATAAAAGATGGAAGAGTAGTTTCTTCGCAAAAGATGATCAGGATCCAAAGGTCTACTCGATGAATAGAAAAAAAATTCAAGATGGTGGAATTTATTTAAATGTATGGCGAACATTGAATAGACTACAAGTTTTGAACTATGCAAGACTGATTTATACATAGTTTCTTTTTAAAATGTTTTTGTGGAAGAACTCTTAGTCAGAAATATGTAGATAGATGATGATCGAGGGTTTGGAAGATGGGTGAGAAGCACGGCCAAGGTATTAGACATAGGTGAGGGCTGCTCAAACAAAAAATACTTGGAACCTCATCCAATTGGCAGGGAGATGGAAATAAATCCAAAATGGCGGATTCAAGATGGCGTCAACACAAATGTCATGGGTGTCTCTCTCAGAAAGTATTAAAGATGGATGAATTGTGTTTCGGTTCACCTCTGCTGTATTTTTTTTCCCTGATGCTTTCATATAAAGGACGAAAATTCATTCGGAGGAAAAATATGGAGATTTTGGAGACGGGTGAAGAGCACGGCCAAGGTATTGAAGAGAGATAGGGAGTGTTCAAATAAAAACCACTCGGAATCTCATCCAATTGTCAGTGAGCTAAAAATATAACCAAAATGGCAGATTCAAGATGGCGCCCATACAATTTTCGACAGCGTCTATCTCACAAAGTATAGGTAATAGAAGATAGAAGAGAGGTTTTTTGGCAAAAGATGATAAGGACCTAGCCTAGAGGTCTACTCGATGAATAGAGAAAAAATTCAAAATGGCGAAATTTATTTTTCCATACAAAATATAAGGCGAATATTGAAGAGACAAATGTGCAAGACTTTGATATGCTTTTAACCGACTTCCAAAACGGCCCGTTTATTTTCATTTTTTTGCAAAGATTTTTTTAAATAAACAGTAGAAGTTTTCGTCTTGGTCCCATAAAAAAATCTGGATCCAACTCCTTAATCCTGATGCTGAAAGATTACTGCCCGCCTAGGCCCTAGGTTATCAAGATTCAGAAAGTGTTCATTGTGAATTAATATTATAGGTACCAAGCAACGACTTCATGGTTAGATTTCAAGTCCCAACCCCTCAACCCTGATAATGCAGGGTACAGCTGCGCTCACAAACTATAGTGATTCAGAAACTGCGGATGGTGCAATGCAATAATATTTTAAGTACCAAGCATAGACTACATAATTGAACTTCGGATCCCGACTCCGCAATCTTGATGCTGCAAGGTGCTGAACTCTTAAACCATGCGGATTCGAGAATTTCTTATATTTTTATTTATTCATGCACATATGCAACAGGCATTCTCTACCAGTCAACCTTATGGTGGTGTAGAGAATAACATAGCATAGCATAGCATAGAGAATAACATAACAGCATTTTAGGCATCAAGCAACAGCTTCATGATTACACTTCAAGTCTGAAGTCCACAAACCTGATGATGCAGGGTACAACACTCCTAAACCATAGAGAATAAGGAACTGTTCCTGGCGAAATAATAGGTACCTATTGTAAATGCCGAGCATAGACTTTTGTTAGGTATTGAATTCCAAGTCCCAACTTTTCAATCTAACCACAAATTCACGGTTTTCAGATTTTTCCCCTATGTCTGCTATAAGGCATACCGATGGGTAGATATGCCAAAGTGATTTAATTCAACGGGATTTCTTGATACGACACGACAGACAGACAGACAGACAACGATGTGATCCTATAAAGGTTCCTTTTTAGGGTTCCATACCTCAAACCCTAAAACGGAACCCTTATAGGATCACTTTGTTGTCTGTCTGTCTGTTGGTCTGTCAAGAAACCTACAGGGTACTTCCCGTAGACCTAGAATCATGAAATTTGGCAGGTAGGTAGGTTAGGGGGAAAATCTGAAAACCGTGAATTTGTGGCTACATTACACAAAAGAAAATAAATTGTGGTCATGAACTAATAATTAGTATTTTAAGTAAGATAACTATATCAAGTGGAGTATCATATGAAAGGGCTTCACCTGTGCATTCTGAAACAGCTTTTTGTTTATTTTTATACGTCATAGTTTTTGAATTATCGTGCAAAATGTCGAAAAAATACGACTGTAATACGGAACCCTCCTTGCGCGAGCCTGACTCGCACTTGGCCGGTTTTTTCCTTTTGAGATACGGAACCCTAAAAATGACTCCTCACGATCCATTTTAACTTTTTGTGTTAAAATTCATGTTAAAAGTACATTTTTAGTTCTTAATTTAAAGGTGAACCATGAACCGTACTTTTGACATGATAGTTGACCCCTAGAGTTAAAATAGCGGGTGAGAAGTTATTTTTTACGCATTAAAAACACCTTTCTTAAGTTACCCGTGACTACTGTAGTAGGTACCGCTAGCGGTACTTTAGTGTTTCTTGAAAAGAATCAGTGCTGGCAAAATAATGGGTAATTGTTATCCTACCGGTTGTGGCAGTTTGATAATTAGCACTAAAGGACCGCTGTTTAGCCCAGTAAAATCTTCAGAAAATCAGAATTCTTTTTTCGGCGTTAAAATTTTGAAAAAAAAAAGGATTTAATTAAAAAAAATTGAATAAGCACTATAAAACGACAAAGTGTTAGAGTGAACAAAAATTGTCAGGATGATTTCGAAAATCGAATATTTAAATGTCTAAGTAGGTATTTATTATTTTGTTGATAATAATAAAAACGGTTTTAAATTCTAACATTTAAAATAATAGGTTTATAATATTATGCTTAGAATTATACATAGTACATAACACTTAAGTAGAATGTTTGTTAATTTTTAGACGAATACGGACGATGTTCTTTTTTTAAATCCGGAGTGAAAAAAACAAAAGGCGGTACAAATATTTTACCTTTCAGATTTCGTTCTACGTTGTATTTCTTCTGCGTGGAGTGTTCTAATTGTTCTAAACATATTTTTAGAGATTTTTATCAATTGACCTGAGGAATATAACTACATTCTTAATATAATATTGAAAAATCGGTCAAGTGCGAGTTGGACTCGCAAAAAAGGGTGCCGTACCACCGTACAAGAAATAACACTTTATTTTTTAAAATTTCATGCTATAGCGGCAATAGAAATACACATTCTGTAAAAATTTCAACTCTCTACCTATTGCGGTTCAAGAGATACAGCCCGCTGACAGACAGAAGGATGGACGGATAGCGGAGGCTTAGTAATGGGGCCCGGTTGGAACCTTTCTGGTACAGAACCAAGAAAAACTGTTACATAATTACTTACACACCAAAACTTTAAATCCAAACGGACCCCTGTTCCAGGTTCCTTTTGTCCACTCATCTACGTGGTCCGCTTTAGCGGGCCGCGCACCCACGCGCCGTACTAGTATATATATATATGTATTTGTCAACATGAATATTTATTTGTTTTTCCATTATAGGTACGTTCCTATACAATTTATTCGATTCGATAAGTGTTATCATAATGATATCAATGAAAGCGTTAGATACTTACTTTCAATGCAATATTTAAATGTTACTTGTTCGCCTCAGCTGGCCACTTGACTTTTTACCAAGCATTTTCATTCATAGAAGAACATTGTTTGAAAACATTATTACGTATAAAGATGTTGCTAGGTAAATATATATACTGGTGTTACGTCACTTACGGCTTATTGGACGATTCGCACGAATTGAACTCGCACGAAACGTGCGAGTCGACTCCTTTAAATATTTATTTATGTTCTGTAGGCGATTCGCACGAAGTAAATTTATTGGTGTGCGAATCGCCTCCTTCAAAAATATGTAGTAGGCTATTGGCACACATTTCATTTTAAAGAATAAAAAAATAAAAGTACAGTCACCGAAATAAAACTTACAAGTAAGAAAAATATGCATTAAATAATTTATTGCATTATTATTTAATGCATATTCTATTGTGATTAACACAGTGTTATGTGCTAGCAGGAAATCAAAGTAGTGCGCAGACGATTGGCACCCATATTGTGTTTTATGAAATGGAATGACCAGTATGGGGTAAAAATGAGTAGCTTGGCTTGAGTACAGAAGTAGGAAGGGTTAGGTAAATATATCAAATACAAAATGAACACACCAATTAAAAATAGGTCAAATCACAGTCGTTACCTTATAACAGTGGTTCCCAAACTTATTTTGTCTACTGCCCACTTTGATAATAAATATTTTTTTAGCGCCCCCATTTTTTCACCTATTTAAAAACCACTATAACTTCAAAATAAATTAATTGATTATTGTGACCTATATATGTATATTATGTATATTAACAGAGAATTCTAAACGAAACTTTTACTATAACCCGCAACTTGAAACCTGAGCGTAGTAGGTAACATACAACGGCGCTTAGGTCTCAAGTTAACTCTTACGGGCTCCATCTGCCAATAAGAATGATTATTGAAACGCAACTTTATAGTATTAAAACAGAGTATCTTTTATTAAAAATATAACTAAAATAATCAATCCTTATATAAAATCTAATGTGAAGGATGAATCTGATGCTGTTTAATAAGTTTGTTGATATCAGGTTCCAATTTACTCAAGAACAGTCGCAAGTCGCCACGTCAATGAACCAGCCGACTGATACAGGAATGCACAATTCGGGTTATTTAACAAAAACTTTTTAAAACATGATAGACTTAAGCAGCACGCATTGACAGGAATAAAACAAACATGCATAAACTCGTTTATCTCATTCGACGCTCAATCGTACTCAACAAGTCCGAACAAGCATTCAATGAACCAGCCGACTGATACAGGAATGCACAATTCGGGTTATTTAACAAAAACTTGTTAAAACATGATAGATATCTACGAGTACTAATAACTATACTAATTTTTTTCTATATTCAATAAAATAGGACAGATATATGAACTACGCGAAGAGAAATATAGAACCGAGTTTGAACAATCTTTTAATTCATATTAGTTGATGTTCACAAGTTGTTGTTGAGAGTCGAGAGCTCTTGCAGTTGTTGTTTAAGAGGCCTCTTAGCTAAATAAAGTTACAAATCACCCCCCGCCCGCCCGCCTCTACACAACGCCCCCAATTTCTTCTGGGTCTCTTACCGCCCCCCTTGAGACCTGCAGCGCCCACAAGGGGGCGTTATCGCCCACTTTGGGAAAGACTGCCTTATAATAACAATAAAATAATTAACGATATAATAATTATATTATGTATTAAAATTACGACATTAATTAATTTCGTAATTTTTCGATACAAAGCTGTATATTAATTTCACCACGTTTAAATTTCCTTATGATGTCTTCGATTTTATTTTGGAGTCTTATTCTCTCGGGACTTTTAATTAAAATTTACTGGTTTTTATGATAAAGGGTTAAATAAAATAGTAATTCGAATCTTTACGTACAGTATCTAAAAACAATGCGATGTTTGGTTTAGGTTTTATCAATCTATTGAAACGCGAGTTCCAAGCTTCGATGGCGTTATTTGTTTTGTGATATACATCAAAAAATGTCCATTTGTCTGAGAAATAAGCATTTTCATTTAACCAAGTATTAACAAAATAATCATTAAATTGAATAATTTTCGTTTCAGGGTCATTTTCCAATTCAATATATAACCAGCCATCTGATCTATATTCTTGAGGTAAATATGCTAGAGCCACTTCTCTTCACTTCACTTCTCACGATCCTGGGCATCCTTGGTAGTGAGACCATAGTGTGCAGCAGATGGATAGTCAAATATTCAGCTTAACTGATTAAACTCTTTGTCATTACTCATTTCAATGAAGCGTATTGCTTTTGTTAAGCGTAACTATAGCCCTAATAAACACTTGAACCTTCAAGTTAAGGTTCAAAGGTGAGCTACAATAAAATAACAGCCGTTTATTCTGTCTACATATTTTTTCCGCAAGGGCGATCATCGGAGACCAATAGTAATAAATTGTAATTGTATTTATAAATATCTTTATGGACAGCTTGAGGATGTTGATAGTAACAATGATCGTTATAATTGCACCTGACTTTGGACCGCGGCTTCGTGTTGAATTAAAAGCAGCCTATTCCTTAGATAACATGGCTACTGTTTAAAGGGAGGTATTTCGCATTGCCAAGGTGTTTTTTGCATGTTTGCATTGACGTGTGTATCTGTCATATATATAATGACAAGCACGCAATGAGCATTGTGTTTTTATTGAAATCGAACATGTTACACTGCGCGTCGAACATAAGGGCCCAGTTGGCATATCTCTACAATTAGATATCTAGATGTTTTATACCTATAAAGGCTGTTCTCAAGGCTACTCAAGTGGATATTTGTAGAATTATCAATAGAAAATCGATATTCTGTCATCTGTATATTCATCTTTCGAACAGCGTCACTAGTTGTAGGTACTTTAATAATATTGCTTAACGGAATTTCCTAGCGCCACTCCTAACGGCTTAGTGCAAATGTTGCTTTTCAATCAGTTTGGAATCTAGTCTATGTCCATGACATATTTTCCATAAAATTAAATTAAGTACTGTTAGAATTTGAATGTTGCTAAAAGCTCATGCATTGCCAGTCTGGGAACATTCTTAATCCTTCGTGTTGGTAGAGCAACAAAATAAATACTTACTATAAAGCGGTCATGTTAAAGGTTTCTATAGGTCATTGAATTCCATTTAGCTTATGAACGGTAGGCAGGCACGTACAACAGTCTTCACTTTAAACGAACGTGTTTTACTTAATAGGAAATGTTAAATGGGAATGATAATGATCAACGACCTTTCGAATCCCTCGCAGCACAATGCTCACTTAAAAGCATGAAGGAGGCGCGCGACGGTTGAGTTCTTTCATAGATACACGATAGAGGCTTGGCTTTAGGAATGTGTTGCTAAATACTACCCGGGTAAAGGTTTTGTTTTTAATTCAATTTGTATATACAAGTTATATATTACCAATCAAATCGTGGATATTCTCGGGCAAACTAAGGAAAAACATCAATTATGATAGTAGAAGAAGCGAAAGGTGTATTTCAGGATCGTAGCAAGTGAAAATGTAATGGTGGTCTCTGCTTAACCCAATAAAATTTGGTTTCGAAACGTCATTAAGCGATTTATGAAACAACCGATGATAACAGATATTCTGAAATATAAATTAGTATCGTTAAATATGCATAAAACAAACATCCAAAAGTGTTAACAGTAACAGGCTACCTTAACGAGACACGTCAAGTATTTGGAAACAGTCCCTCTGCCCTGCTAAATTGCGTAATTTCTGCCGATTAACTAGTTTTCAAAGAAATATTGGTAAAGAATGGTTACACTATGCAATCTTGTGTCAAGACAAGGTTGACACCTCGTAACTTCGTAACACAAACGAACATGTGACATTTTACGATTAAGATGGTCAAAGCCTACTAAGTTCAACTTAGTCCTATAAAATGACTTCAACTTAGTAAGAGAAGGTTTTGGCTGAATACAACTGATACAAAATACCTAACAATCGTTCACAAACTGTGTAGATAAGATATTAGTGTCTTTCTAGGGGAGAAATTTCTTTTTTCAAATTTCTTTAATTTTGAGTTCTCTCTATCATCATCATCTCAACGTTTTTACGTCTTAGTTTTCACATCGAAATTTTTTCGGGGTCCGCTTTATGAGAGCAAACACCATCTGAACTCAGTCCCAAATCCGAGAAGGCCTGCGTCAGAACCTAACCAAAATCTTCAGGTGAAGTTGACTTTCAGGTATATGGAAAAAAATTGCAATCGTTGCCGCATCATTTATCAATTACAGTAACAAACATTTGAGATAATCAAGACGCTTGAAGCACTCACTTCACATCTGAGTGGCTAATACACAATAATTTGTTTGAAAGACAGACAGCCCTTCATTGTTGCAATAATAGAATATGAACACAATACGAATTTCATAAACTCAAGGCAAACGTTATACATTAGGTATCACCTTGTATCCTTAATGTTTAACCACATTAAGCCATCTAATAATAACCATTTTGGAGTTAACAGTTGCCATTCGTCAAAGACTGAAATGACGATGCTGTGAAATAAGCTTCATTTGAAAAAGACATTATGTAACAGTGTGGTTCCTAGTGAAATACCTTATTTTTAGATGTCGTAGAAGGTAACTCAAAGATAGAGCAGTTCTCTTTTTGATAGTATATATAAAGCGTATAAAAAAGACCCTAGAGCCTGTTTCATTAACGCCGTGTTTTAAAACGCGTGATTTTAATTCAAATATAAAGAAAACAATGTTTTCGTAAGGTTATTAAACATTCAGAATAGTCATGGTTTGATTTATTTTTTAGTGAACATTTTTCTCGTAAGTTTCAAAAACGTATTTTTCCGAATCGCATGGTAAGTTGAAAAATAAAATAAATGTAGCTTATTACGGTATTTTTTCCTACTACAATTGATTATAAGTAAATAGTACTAAGGTAACCTAAAATGCATCATGAAATGCCTCCGAATCGCATGCCTCAACGTAACTAGACTCGCTTCATATTATATAAATAATTAGTTTTCATACAAATAAATAACAGAATATAATAATCATTTATTAAATCATGTAAGGCCTACTTAATTATACAAATACCGGTGTACTTGCACACGTATGAAGTAGTATATTTATATAATACGTAATACGTGATTTGAATATGTTACATGATCATAAACTATAAAGGAACAAGGTTGAGTACTGTCAGTGTTTGAGGCTAGGTGCCCTCGAATTCGAACGGCCGTGACAGGTCCATGACCACTCTTGGAACATCTGATATGGATGATGGAGGCATTTTCCTGTAGGAAGAACTTAAGCCAATTTTTAACACACGTAATACTGCGTGATGTTATTTACGATTAAGCTTGAAATGCTTTAATCAGTCAATTTCACATTAATGCTATTGATTTGTGTGGTGGTTAGTTTGGATAAATTGAGAACACAAATGGACTAAAGAACAGGGATATAGTAGATACCTAAAAAATGGTATAATATATCTACTTTCTATTCCAGTAATAGAGACCTGTGTGGTATAATATTGAATGTTATATGAAAAGTTACAGGTAATAACTAAAACAACTAAGTATTAGCAATAGTTTTAAAAATATTGTTTATGACTTCATTTGTCACTTAACAATGAGGCAACTTGGAATTTAGATGAGGACCTGCACTAGTTCAACTCACCATGATTTTACGGTGGGTGTCCACGTCCGCGATATTAAGTCTCGAAAATATTCGTATTCGTTCGAAAATTAATCGAATAAATACAAACGTACGAACGGCATTTTATCAGGAGAGGTGACGAGTTCATTGACCCACCTGTAGGAGTTGACAAGCACAATAAAAATATTTATCTGCATAATTTTATGGTGTAACGTTCCTTATTTAAAGTCTAAGCATTGGCATTTGGACTCAATTTACATGGTGAGGTGTGGAAAGGAAACGAAGCAAAATTTTGTAATGTTTTGTTTATAAGATTTTAAATTTTGTTTCCGCCACGTAACGGTCACATTTTGCTATTGGACGATATAAAACTGGGCAATCTGGGCATTAACACGAAATCTTAGCAATTCGCGTCAAGACGTGACATTCTTATCTAGAAATTCCAGATTGCAGTTCCCACGGAAAAAAGGACGGAACCTTCCTCGTTCAAATCTGACTCACCTCTGACCGGATTTTATTAATAACGGAATCACTTACAATTCATTATTCATTTATGCATAGCCACTTTAATTATAAATTCACTATTACTACGTAAAAAGTAGTTGTTATTTAACAAATTGACCTAGCCCCACTGAAATAACAATCGTTCACTGCCGAAAAACTTGCGTTCATAATATCATATTATGTTATTTATATTTATGGCTACTAATTCAGCCTAAAAACTACCTTCACATAAACCAAGATCGCCCTTGCTATCACTGGCGCATCCAAGGTTTCGTGCTGACCTTGCTCGAAGCACAATGACCCAGGTCTCGCTTCCGGGAGTTACAGGGCAAGGTTTTGTAGGCAATAAGAGGTTAATAAATCGCTCCGAGTAATACAATGGCGCTAATTCTGTTATTCCGATGTAAACTTGTTTTGATTTCATAATAGTGGGCATTATTAGTAAACCTATTTTAATATTCTGACATAATATTGAGAGACTTTGACTTTGATGTTTGTAATGCATTGCTTCATGATGTTTGTCAAACTATCCCACGATAATCAAGATTTAAATCAAAGCTATATTTCTATAGGTAGATACCTATACCTACTCGTATCATATAAATCTAGATTTTGATTTTTATTACTTTCGTCTGTAAAGCTTAATTAAAGAGACTCTAATCAAGTTATATTCTGATGCGTATTCAGTTGGTTAGCGATTCAACAGTCTAGATCGCACGTACAATAGCCACCAGAATCAGTCCACCAATCCGCAGTGGAGCGTTTTTACCAAGTGGGCGGACAAGTAATGTTTAGATATTTATCTATTGAAACTATGCTATTATTTAGTCAGTCGGTTATTTTTTATCATAGCTTTCAACATTATGTTAAAACGCTAAAGCAATTTATTATGCTCGTTAAAGCGGGATAACAAATAACAATACATTGGTATAAAAAGTAACGAAACAAAGAAAATGTATTAATTCAACCTAAGACGTATGACGTACTTATATCCAAAGAATTAATAGCACGGGATTCCAACTAACTTTATACATAGGTACCTACTCGTATAAAAACAAGTACCTATTCAATAAGGTTACCCTTTAACGTTATTTACCTACTGGAACCCTCCTTAATATTATTAAAGGCAGTTTCTGTTTTTATTATTTTGATAAAAATAACTGCCGCTCCGCATGGCACTATGTCCATGTTATTTCCAGTAAAGGGCCATTCATCTCTTCTCGAGGGTGGCAAACAAGATGACTAAGGCCTACGCTACACTGGATAAAAATTCTGTCGCGAATCTTCCGCGTAATATAGTAAAAATAAATTGTATAACTATGGGTGGATATCAGTTACGCATACATACCTACACGTTAACCTTAAAATAATGTACGTAATTATTTCACGTTACACGCTATTACCACATTTGGTAAATTACTATAATCATAATCTAACTTATCTAACATTTAGACTTTATAGAGTAAAGTTATGTCGCGGAAGTCATTTCGAATCTTAACAACAAATTATTTTTTGAAATAAGTCTCACGCTATCTACGGTTATCTCATCGTAATTAGTCCAGAAATGCCATGAGACCATTAGCGTAATGAGTTAAGTGAGATCAATGCCGATATAGGACTAAACGCATAGATAGGACACCACGGTATTTCCTTCTTAGGGTATACCCGTTGTACCTGGTGAAAGACTCAGGTAGACAAAACACCGTGTGGTTTTAGTCGGTCCGATCCCGACATAACCCCTCCGCTAGCCCTGGTGAGGTGGTACCCGTTAGGTGTTTCCACCCGTAAAAATCGTAGCGAGTAGGTATGACGCTCCTGGTGTTACACACGACCATAGGCCAAGGTGACCACTTCCCATTAGGTGGGCCGTGTGCTTGTCTGCTACCTAAGTGGTATAAAAAACCACTTTAAACCGTTGGTTATCGGTTGATTTTGAAATATATCGCGGTATCATAAAGCTGCTGCAAAGGTACCAAAACGTCAGTATCAGTAGATATCACTACATAGTATAAAACAAAGTCGCCTTTTCTGTCCCTATATCCCTATGTGCGCTTAAATCTTTAAAACTACGCAACGGATTTTGATGCGGTTTTTTCCAATAGATAGAGTGATTCAAGAGGAAGGTTTATATGTATAATACATGCATCATATACTAAGGCAACATTGCTAATTTTAGAGGTTTCTAACGTGATGTCGTAAATTAACCTATTTTTTTGGGCTTATTTAGCAATTTAGCAAAAACGCTGCCTAAACCCTACGAGTTAGATCAAATTAATGTACTACAGTATTGTACACCATAAAAAGGTCTACAAAAAAGTCCGCGATGGTATATGTTTATCTTTTAGGCATAACCCACATTAACCATTTTTATTGTTTACTTTTTACGTGAAAAAATGGCTTACTACTACTACTACTTTACGAAGCTATTTTAAGCAATACGGCATTAATCCTTATCGAATTAAGTACCTTAAATACAGTGTGCAATTAATATAGATCAATATGGTTCCTTACAGCATGTAAATTAAACAAATATTTTCGGAGATATTACAAATTTAAAATTTGCGTTTGCGGCGGGCGGTACCGGTCGGACGGGGCAGTGCGGGGAGTCGGAGCGGGCCGCTATGTTTTTATATACAACGTTCATAGTTTTTCTGTAGTATATTTAATTTAGTATCAGCATTGCACCCGTGCGAAGCCGGGGCGGGTCGCTAGTAAATAATAAAATAACATCAAATAAATTGCGATAGAGTCCATTACAAATAGTTTTATTTAATTTGTTACAGTCGCGTAAACTTCCGATAATATCATGAATTGAGTAGATTGTTTTATTTTTTTTACAAATGTAGACAGAGAGTTGGTACATTTTAATTACAAAAGTATCACTACATTTGGCCTCGCGGCATGCATTATTATTAAACAATGTACACACTTCCACAACTAATTAACTTATCGTCGTATAGATTAACATAGGTAATACATAAATAGAATAATTAACCAATATAAAACAGTTTGTTATGAATTTGTTAATTATTCTTTTGATGTTACCGTACATACAACTTACATTTGGATATTTTTCGCACGAATTCTTTTTTTTTTCACTGGTATTATAATAGTTGAAGGGATAATTTACCATGGCACATGGTAAATATCCCGCCGTTTTGGTTTAACGACAGTAAACTTACCATAATAGCTAAATGCAAACAGTCGTAAACATAATAATAAGTTCAGAGAGAGTACAGTTATTAGGAAACGGTATACCTACCAACATTGACTGCCCACACATTCAGGGGAAAATGTAAACTCATTGTACCTACATCATTCAACGACATTTAACCATCAGGTAAATAAAGAGAAATCTAAGCCATAACTGTAAACGTCACATCACTCACGTATTGCGGATTTTGTCTTGTACCTACCTATCCTATATTTATACATAGGTACCTACTAAAATAGTATAAGTTTGTTTGAAGAAAGACAGAAAAAGACTTATTTCTGTAAACTGCATCGAAACAATGTGCAAGCACTGACGTAACAGAACAGCCGTCTGTTACTCTACTGACCAACCGCGGTGCCGTGATTTCTCTTTTTTCCTGCACCACTTCGCAAGGTTTTCCCCACACGTCATATTCACAAAGGTATTTAGGTATGCAGCTATTAATAAGTGCGAGTACTTATTGTTATTCCAAAATAACTCGAACATGAAAATTTGTTTATTGTTATGTATCTCCCGAAATACGTGTGCAATAACACTCAATTTGCCATACCTGAATTTTACCATTATACAAGAATCAACACAATGTATCTTTTCACATAAAAGATTACCAAATGCATTACCATAATACATGGCAACGTTCCGAAACAATAGCATATTCATAACTGTCCTTGTTGAACATGAATAACCAACCATAGATAACAACATTAAAACCTTCAGGCAATATTATTTTAGCGGTCATCCAAACTAAGAAGACGTGCTACTTATATCTCATAAAGGATATTGTTGTTAAAGATGTTTCCACAAAAGAATACGGCGACTGAGGTAGGTACTGAGGTCAATGTTAAAAACCATCGTTTTTTGTATAGGTACATGTAGGTACTTCCTTCAAAACATGAACGTTCCAAATCCCTTTATAAAGCAGACCGTAGTGTTTCATGATTAGATACTATTATGTTACGAAAAGATTTTCAAATTGCAATTTAAAAGTTTATTTTCAATTTTTATATATTTCGCCTATGTTTATATCAATAGGACAACAAATAATCGCACAGTATTCGGCATTCGGTGCATTCACCTACTAGCTTCACACATAGTGCAAGGTGCAAGAATGCGGTGGTAATGCAACACCCCACTTCTGTACTTAAAAGCGGTACCTAGTCCTGATTACTCCTGATCTACCGGTTTTTTCATTATCCATGATATGCAATATAAATTGTTTGTATATAACCAAGAATTGTCTAATTCTGTCTTGTAAAAAATCACCTGTTGGAGCAATAAATATATTTTAATCTAATGCAAAAGGTCTGCACTAGCACTATATAAAATATCTTAGTACGACTAATGTATTTTGTAAGGTTAATCATGAACACAGAATAAATACAACATTAGTTGAATCACGTAAGGCCGTTTTCGATTTTTTCGTGACTCTGTTTCTAACGATTGTTTACATTTTAGTTTACCTTAATATCAACAACTTCAGTTATTTTGCTTCTTTACACGTGTTATCAAAACCATTATAATCAAATAATTTATTTTTACTTACATTTCACATTACTGAAAAATGAATCGGAACAGTAAACTTAAACGCCTTAATATCAACTATTAGGTTAAATATTATATTTTCATAATTACAAAGGTAGGTACTAACACACATTGGACAGGACGACTAAATACTGTAGCGTGTGGACCACAGCATCAATACTTTGTTATGTCATTATTTTAATGAACCATTTCTTTTAATATCATAAATCAGGAACTTATTAAAAGTTTTTTTATGGTGAACTTTTTTACTATTATACAAGTTGTGAAATGCTTACTTATATATCTAGTACAAAGTGCGTTTAATATTTATATAACATTCATATCGTCATTATCACTAAAGCATAAATAAAGTTTAAGTTTTGACGATAAAATTTGAAGATAAATGGGTAAAAAGGCTGTGGCCGTGATTTTGTCCGAGTGCTCGAGCAATCTGATCTACTAGAATTCTCACGATTTACAGGACAATGCATACAATATTACTGTTTGACTTTTTTGAATAACATAGGTATAATTTGAAATAATAGCTTGAAGTTAAATAACATTAATACGTTTTTGGGCAGCTATCATGCTAGTCTTAGCATAAAAAATGTGAGTGTGGGCTTGATATCGAATGCCTTTCGCGAGTTGAGTCATGCAGGAGCCTTATCTATCATGCATATCAAATTTATAAAAGACCTTATCCTCAAGTACGACTGCGGGAACGATCCCATCCGCTCACTGTGTCATTAGTGCTGTAGAAAAAGTAACCTCGGTTAATATTCTCTGAGAAAAATCTTCCGGCAACGCACCCACTTGCATTACTTATCAATACACTTCCGACAACTTCGACTTATTGAAGGTAATACCAGTAATACCTATTGCATACTAAGGCCAATATTTTTTTATTGATTATGCTGTTTATTATGTTGGGTTGTATAAATATTTTTATCTGATGTTAATTCTTTATGATTAGACAACATCCTGTCTATTGATTCGCGTCAAGGTTCAAAGTCGATGGTTAATATTAATTCTAAAAACCTGTTAATTGATTTGATTATACAAGACACAGGGCACTGTGAGTAGTGCAATAGAAGCTGAAATTATGGGTCAAAAGCCCTCTAATCTAAAATTATTAAATCAATAAAAAAATATATTAGTAGGTACTGAAGTACATAATAACATTTTTATACTTCTCATATTCAAAAGTCATATTTTACAAACTTTTAATTAATTTAGATTAATAAGTAACCCACGGAATCTATTTTTTCTGAGGTTATCCCATATAAAACTCTGCATGAAAATCTAGGTCCAGAACATGTCCAGAATAAAATTTCAGGGACTAAGGCTATATAGGAAGTTTCATATTTTGAACATTTACAGTTATAATAACATGAATAGTATATAGTTTATAGTAGGTAATAATACTTTGTATAATTATGCTAAACCGATTTGTGGTAAGTAAAAGTTACGAAAATGAAACTGATACGACCACAGATTATTATGTATGATGACAAGTAGGTATGTCAGTCTCTGTGGTCGCCATGGAATTGTCATGGGCAGCGCAACGGCAAGCTCGAACACCCAGCTCCAAATTCTCCAGGCCCGCGCTTATGGAGGACGAAGAACCTTCTGGGATCTCCATTGCCCGATGCGTTTTCAGCGGCAGTTTTATAGATAGAATATACCTTCCTAACAATGTTTGATTTAAGTAAATTTCGAAACTACAACAGTTACACTTATCTACGTACAAGGCATACAACCGCAGTCCTTGCAACAAAATTGCAAGCATTTACGTTTTCTTAAATTAGACTCAGTGTTTCACACCAAGTGGTCTCAGTTACGCAAGATACACAATCGGCATAGGATCACAAGTGCTTGAAGATTTAATTACTGGCTCCACTGAGTGCACCATAAAACGCAACCACATCCGTTTCCCGAAGACTAAGTGGCAGCGCTTGCGCAATCCACCCACACGTACCAGCTGTCACAATACAATCAAAAATACTTAAAAGCCGCAAAAAAAAAGTTTAAAGGTACATTGTGAGCATATCCAGAAATTTTAAAAGAGAAATTCGACTTCAAAATGACTATCAAATGTTATTAATATTATAAGTCTGTAGGTATTCTATAGACTATTTACATGGGAATACAAAATAAACATAAGGGGTAGGCAGAGGTGCTAGCACCCACATTTCGCCAGTTTATGTTTAGGTCCCAATGTAATAGGTGGCGAGCCTATTGCCATTAACCGGGTACTTATAAACCTGCGATAAATACACACATAACTTCGAAAAGCATCGAAAAGTCATTGGTGTGTGCCATGGTAACCTGGGATCGATCCCGAGACCTTCATCTTAGCAGTCCATTACCCATACCACTAGGCTACCGCGGTTACCGTGGTACAAAATAAATCTATCTTATAAAAGTACGAGTATATTAATGGCACAAACTATTTCCAACAAATATGACCAAAATATTTAGGTACCATGCAACACTAGTCCCACCCTCTCCTTTCCTATACAGAACAACACGTGCAAGGCTGAGATATCACCCTCATACCGTACAAACAATTCCATCGAGAACTAAGCGGTTTGGTGCCTCTTTTCTTTGCCGTACCATAAAGATCTGGTATTCTTTACCAGCTCGTGCTTCCTTCCTCCTACAGTCCTTTAAGCGGGGCGTGAAAAAGCATTTGATGAGGCCGTCAAGTTGAGGGCCAACATTATGACACTGTCGGTGTATGTAATGGGGACTTTACCTTTAGCTTACCATCAGGTGAGGTGAAGTCATATTAACTTAGTTGATATTTAAAAAAACACATATAGTCTATACAGCGACACTTGTTACTGAAAGATAGCTTACTGTAGCTAACTATAATGTCAGGGTCCACCTGATAGTCAGCTCAACCATAACATTTGCAACATTAGAGGTAAATATCACTCATTGTCACTTATGGAAGGGAAGGAAGATAAAAATAAAAGAAAGCCTGAAATCATGATCTTTGTCATATATAAGTCCAACTACATAGGATGAATGTCTTTATAATATTTTCTATCGTTGACTCCGATGAATAGAAGCCTGAGTGGGTAACCACACGAAAATAAATCTACGGAAATAGTATATTGTTACTTAAAGTCTATGTTCATTGGTCATATTGAGTGGGTGGTACTAGTACTACCCAGGCAGAACCTGCGCATTCATACTGAGCACAACAAGGTTCTACTACCTTCACTTCTCAACTCAATTAACTTACAAAACTTACTTAACCAACTCAACGAAATTTAAACATGATTTTTATATAGCAGCCTAGACTGATTTGAAGTTAACTATGTAATTGTTATACAGATAGGTATATTAGGTACATTATAATATAACTGTTTTCAATGCTACTGCGAACTAACGCGTTTATTTAACAATACGATGCTAATGATGAATTTGAGTACGTTGAATAATATTTTTTTAACATCGTAATCCAATTATATTTTATTTAGTTTAATGATTATAGTCCGAATACGAATGAATACGATGCGTTGCAATGCCTCCTATTTTTTTTTCATTTTTTATATTAGGAACCTTCACGGCCACATGAACACCAACTCACCAAAGTTTCCTCGCTATCGGATGAATAGCATAGGAATGCTTAATAGACCAATACATAAAGAAACATTAATTTTTATTCAAGCCGCAGTAAAAAAGCTCTTATAAAAGTGAAAGCTTGAAAGTTTGTATGTTTGTATGTTACTCAATCACGCATAAAAGGCTGGACGGACATGACTCAAATTTGGCACACATCACGTCATCGAACAAAGAATCACACCTAAACAATTAAACATCATTTTGGTACAGATCGAGCGCAACAAATCGTCAGAACGTAATCAAGGTGCAAAATTTGCCGCTAACACTTACTCTATATTTGAATATTTATATTTGAATGATCGTTACACATAAGTTTTTCACAAATTATGTTAAATATGTACGCCCATTAAACACCGGGTTAATGATAATGACATGCAATTAATCGCTACATACTGACATTAACCTACTAGTTACTACTTACTACCTAAGTAATATTATTAATATATAGAACTTACAGAACCGGGGAAATACATTGCAAAAATGATTATACTAGAGGTTTGATTTCTTTCTTTCTACTATACAGGAGGCTATCATGAAGCTTACGTGCTGTAATTACGTACAATTAAATTTCTTCGAAGTTTTTTTGCCGCGTGAGGGTGTATATGATCCACATAGATTTTCAGGGCCAGAACAACCTTATCTGCAAGCCAGTATACCTGCTGATTAACGGACAGTGCTCTGGTGTAGGCTTTCCTCACGAAAGTGAGCAGTCAGACGGCAGATACTGTCAGTAAGCGGAACCTGGGCTCCAAAGTGAAAACCTTGGATGTAGCAGGGAACAACGCTAAGATTACAACATATTAAACTGAACGAAGTGGCACGTGCTGCCTTCGGGCCCGATTGCGGGATAAATGAGTTTCATGGTACCAATTCTCTAAAACCTCGGGTCTACACATTTATGATAGGTCTACGTCTACCCTACTTTCAAATTTACACTCATCTATTAACTTAAAAGTACACGAGAAGCCAAAAAGTTAATAGTTGCTTGGTAGTTACCAATCGTCATAGATCTAGGTCAAGCAAGGCACAAAACGCAGTATAATATGACCGTTTGCGGCTTATCGCAAGCTTATAGTGCTCAGAAATACATAACCGTCTGATTGAAATTATCGATCGAATCTAAAAGAATTGGTGAACAAATTAGTGAAAATATAAGAAGACAAATTTATTTACTACTTATGTAATTGGTTACAGGCTGGGTGAGCGATGAAGGGGTGGTTCGACGCGTTTCGCGAGGAAGGCGGGCCGACTCTTTACGCTTACCACAATCGCACTGCGGTAGCGGCTGACGTGCCTGCGCTTGCGCTGCTCATCGCCGCACTCACGCTATACGTCGCCTTCCTCGCTATCTTCCCCGGAATCAGGAAAGAGGTTGTACTCCCTATATAATACTTAATTTATAAATCTAAGATGACATGTTAACCTTTTATTTTCTTTAAAAATCTCTGGGTACCACCCGGGTACGACGAACGAATTTAACTGTTTCCGACTATTTTATTACAAGTACTTATTACTGATAGCAATCTAAAAATCGAAAATGATACACCAATGTAGTAAACCAAAAAGGATTATGTATACTAGTAGTTACTAGTATACATATATTATCCTACTTGGTGATGAAATGGAGTTACACTTTGTACCTACAAAGAGTAGCTCCATTCCATTCAATCTGCACGGATATTATCTACCTAGCATGGTAGGTACCTATTATAATCTCTGTTGCTAATCGCACACTTATATTAACCTGGCTATTATTTGTTACAGAGGTTCTCCACGTTCACGATAGTCACACTCAGCCTCTTCGTCGGCACCGTCATACTAGGTAAGCATGATTGAATAATTTACTTTCAACTTTCATTGTATAAGGGCGGTTGCACACTGCAATTCATTATATTTATTTACAGCAATAGAAATACGCAATTTGCATGTGGGTAAAAGCACGTGAGTAAGAGGCAAATGTGTTGTGGGCCTACAAAATTTTAATGAGAATAAAGAATGAATTCATAAGTATTTAAATTGTAAAAGTACATTATTTGAAAATAAGAAATGTCGGCATCGTCACTGGTTGTTTATAGTAGTATACAATAAGATTATGCGCGCAGTTGAATTCCATGAATTGCCCAATTTTCGTTGACTGCTGAATGCTATGATTCCATATAGGTATGTGTGGCCAGGCCACACCATTAAGGTAATCAATATATTGAAAATATCGTAAAATAAGTACATTTTCCATTGTTAGAGTTAAAAACCGAGTTATTGACTATAATATACGGTTAAAGATATAAGTATGTTTATCTGCATTCTAGAACCCATAACACAAGCTAGTAAAACTATACTTACCTACTTTGGGTTTAGTGAGCGTTGTGTAGACTGTCGTAGAATATTTAATTTAATTTAAAAAAGGTTCACTAACAAAGTGCTGTAGTGTTATAGTGTGGTATCACCCTTAGGATTAGTGAGGTGTGATTGGGTGTGATTAAAACAGCTAGTGTCATTTTACAATACAATCAGCAGAATTAATTAATTAAAAATAAACTAACGTCTCGAAAGCTGGCGTCATAAATATCTTACATCAAGTAATAATTGAACGTTACGTTAATTGATTTGTTTGTATAGTAATAGTATAATAGTACTCAGTGGTAAGTAGTCAATTCCCCACGTCATGCGACATTTCATGAGTCAAAACGATTATACAGATGCAGGTCAGATCGCCTCAAAAATTAGGGAAGATTTTGACAATATTCGTCAGCTTGCTATTTGATTATAAATCAGATATTTCAAAAAACGTCTAATAGCTTGCCCCATCCTATTTGGTTTCTAATCCTGATGACCTCAGTTTCAAAGAGCCGAATGTCTCTCGTATGAACCTACCCTCTTTTTCATCTTTATAAAATGAGCTAAAGGTGTTACCATGCTCCTAAAAACTCCTTCTAGATATACTTAAGGTAAATTATTTTACTTCTTAAATTTTATTCTAGCCAAGACAAACCAATAAAATTCCATCTGCCATATATTTATCACGTCAAACTTAGAGCATACAACATCAGTGAATGGCCCCCTTCAAATTCATTAATTACTGCGACAACGTAACCTTGATTGGTATCAAGAGTAATTAACTAATTAAACCGGCACTTCAATAACTTAATTACTTTCATTTACCGTGAAATACCTACTCTTAATAAGGAGCTAGTTCAAAAACACAAATTGCATAGACAAAACGAACAAAACGTCCACTATAAGTATTTCGTCAATATTAAGAAATGGAACTATGAATTGATTGAGACTGAGACCTATTAATTAAATAAATGATGCAAGCAAGTAATAATAGTACAAAATAATTATTGATACAACAAATCTCCGGTTGTACTCAAACAATTTTAATCAAACATATGAACAGAATGACTATTATTAGTATCGTAAGTTCAGTATATTAAACTTTCTACTTTATTTAAAAAATCGCCCTTATTAGTGATAAAAATGTATGCCAGAAAGAATTGGCTCGAAAATTGCTAATATTGTTAAAAGCTTGGGTTGAATTCAAATCAATTTGGCTTCAGGGTGTGAAATGTTCTCTCTGCTTGGTTTTCACTACCGTCTAAAATATGGGGTTCTTCAAGAAGAACATTAGGAGGTTTACAGGGTTGGCCATGCAACGCGAATGTGACGCCCCTGAATATGTATACGTCCATAGGCCACGGTGATCGCTTCGCATTAGATGGCCGTGTGTCTGCCACCTAAGTGGTATAAAAATCCCTTAGGTTTTGATGTGCGTATGCTCACAACTACAATAACTATTGAGATCATCACATCCCTTCCGATCCGATTTTTTAAGCTTAAAATATTCAGGAATGCAAGTGGCATTACTGAATATTTTAAGCTTAAAAAATCGATGTGAACAATACTAGACCCTGCTGCGGTCTGGTAACAGCCTGCAGTGGTTTACACTCCTGTATTATATTATACTTACTTGGAAGTGGTGCATCTGAACCTATTGCAATATTGAAACAATGGACGTAATTTAGTAGTGAAATGATGTTGTTTGTAAAGAAAACTTTGCTGAACCCATCTCTTTTTCCCTCTCAAGCTCATCTAATAAGCATGTATAATAAGTATGTATTTACAAAAAAAAAGTATATAAGTATGTTTATCAGCATTCTAGAACCTATAACACAAGCTACCTTCTAGTACCTATACTAAGCTTACTTTGGGTCTAGGGAGTGATGTGTAGAATGTCGTAGAGTATTTATTTATTTATTTATTTATTTATTTATCTCATTTTGTATAATGACAGTGATAACGTTGTCTCGTTTTCTCAAGTTCGGAACCACCCGGTACCCGGAGATTATAGGAAAAAGGAGAGCTAGCATCGCGCCGCGTCAAGTTGGCCAGTAGGACAATAAATAAAAAAAAATTCAGTTTTAGATATTCATATTTCTAAAACATTGCGAACAAAATATAATATTTATTGCTTCCTTTCATCTCTTGACATATATTAATTTGCTGTGCCAATAATAAAAAAAAACTGAAGGTAATCAGCTACGAATTCCAATCCCTAACTTGCAAAACTCATCGTTTCCTGTTAATATTGATGACGTGAATCAATATAATATATTGTATAAATAATATATATCGCGTTTATGATAAGTTGCAGAACAAATTTGCTTCCGGCAACAAAATATCATTCAAATGTTTCATAACACAAGGAAAATCATTCATGTTTGCTTCACATTCTCCTTAAGAATGTAAATCGTTTTATGAAAAGTACGACTTCCTTCTGAATTGCATAGATTCTATATACTTTAGTAAAATAGATATATAATTGTTATTTTTGCAGATAAGTAGTAGCAATGTTGTTAGGAACGAATTAATATTTACACACAAAATATACAACACGTAGATATACAAAAATTTTATGTACAAAGTCAAGCTTAACTGAATAGCTATGAGTTTTCTGCCAGCAGACCTTTGAGTACCTACTAAATAAAAGGAACTTATCTGTATTCAATACACTTTGTTAACAGTGCACTTTATTAACTTGGTATTTAATTAAACTTCTATAATGTCAAATCTTATCTTGCACTAGAGCGGCCCGTTCCGGAATCTGGCCCCGGTGACATTTTCGACTAAAAAATCCAATAACTCAATTGATCCTCAATTTTTTTCTACTTATGATAAAAAATTGTCTGAGCTACGCCTTATAACATCGGCTATCTGCTAGGAAAGTCCCGTCAAAATTATCCTACCCATAGCAGAAACTATCCAAGTCAGTCAGAAAGAAAAACTGACAAAAAGAGATTCTTAAAATAAGCTTTCCTATAGGTAGTTACAATCCCGGGTCCCTTAGCAGGAGCCTACTTTAGTAGGCCGTATTGTTGGCATCTTTCATACTGTTTGTCATTTTTACGACATTACCTTTACTGGGATACGGCGCTTTATCTTACCATATTGACATGCCCCTCGTAACAAAATATAAAACTCAAAATAAATGTCGCCAGTCGTGGGGGTCAACATAGTTTCTATGCCAAAACCTTTAGTTAGTCTAGATCACATTGGCACTTAGTGAATTAAATAGATAAAGCTGCGGGTAATGATTTTGTAAATTTTTTCGTAATGAATTCGCCATTGTTTTCGGGTGACCGCCCAAATGGTGAAATCAACATCTTGCCTTCTGCCATTGACCGCAATATTCGTGTGTCAAACGCAATTCTAGGTACACACCTTGTCCATAACTTCAATACTGGTGTATCCGGATATGAGATCTGATCATATAGCATACCATTTAATTTGTCACTTTTTTAATGATATAAGTTGTCTTTATCCTACCCACTTTCCTTATTTAATACGTGTGGATAACACCTTGGGTTTCACCTTACCGGAGTTAACAATGAGGTGAGTATATCGAACTCGAACTAACTAAAATCCCAACAGCCTTGGCTGCCAAGTTTAGCGACAATGTATTGGTGAGACTCAAATCCCTATGATTTCTCATTATGTATATTCTTTACGAAAATAGAGCATACCTATAGGTATATTTTGGTTCTGAATAGCTCCCCTAGTTCGTGATACGTTAATTTGTCGTCATAAACAAGGGTAATTAATAAACGTATAAGTATCATTAGCATATTCACTTAACCTTAACAATGTAACTGTGTTATTTAATTATTTTATTACGTATATTACGTACATTTTAATATTACGTAAGTTTGCTATCGTATATTTTATAATTATACCTGTTATGAATAATTATTTGCATATCGGATATCCGCCGAATTATATTACCTCCAAAATATTACGAACCGCCATATTTCGCAAATATATTTGAATATCATTCATTTTATACAAAGTATAATATAGTTGGATGAATGATATTCAAAACATTTTATAAGTATACTTGGGTATACCTATGTTTGTGTTACCTACTGCTTCTATTCCTCAGAGCAATTTTCATTAGTGATAAAATCGAGATCAGTGTTAATACTCATCATTATCATCATCTTAGCGTTGTTCCCGGTTGTTGTTACTTTGGAGCCCTGGGACCGCTTACTCTTTCTACTCCTCTTGGTTTGGCTTTCATGAGAGGGACTGCTATCTGACCTCTCAACCCTGAGAGAAAAGCCTGCGCCGAAGCCTTGTCTATCAGCAGGTGCACCGGCTAGCAGATGTCTAGGTCCCAAAGATCTGAATGGTCCATACACCCAATAAAAACTAAACTACTATATTACTATTTATAGTTTTTACCTCATATATTACACTGAGTAAAATGCGTGAACCTATTTTAGTTAACCTGCCCTACAATGCAATTATTTTCACTGGAGAAATCCAACCTTACTTTGAAACATAAATCATTTGTACTAAATAATACAGATAAGTGAGGCTCTATAATCATTTAACACAAATGAGCAATGTAGTGAAGATTAAAATTTTAATATCACCGAAGATACGGAGGTAGAGACTGTAAGTATACCTATACGGTACTGAATGATTAACTGTAATGAGATTTTTTTAATCGTTTGGATAACTTATCAAAACCATATAAATAATGATGAAACAATTCACAAAATTTAGGGAAATGATTTTTGTATAATCACTTTCTTATACTCGTATACTTATACAAGACGTAGGTACTTATTATGATAAACATTTGTTATATAGTAACCTAATACCAGTATTTGTCAGTATTCTAGTTCTCGTTCAATCCAACGCCGATTCATTGTAAATTCAATGCACGTAGCGATGGGTGTTGCGATAATTTAATAACGGTAAAAGGATGACCTAGCTACTTCTGATAACCTACCTAGGAGATATTTTAATAACCGTTATCGATTCAGCTGTGAACAAACCATAAGAAAAAATAATTCTATAAAATGCTTTCACTAAAGAAGGAAATACAATATTATCAGCTGTAAAGGTCAAAGTCAAACATAAAGTTCACTTGATTCCCGCTTGAGATTAACGAGTCTTCGCTGAGTCTTAAAATAGCAGTTATTGACGTGACTTCAAGGTTTTGTGATGTTATTTTTTTTGGTTTCCAGTTTGTAAGCACGGGTCGTCATGGCACGTGGCGGGGGCGCGCGTGGCTCGCGCTGCTTACCGCGCCTTCTCAACCGAACGGCTCGACTGCTGGTTAGCAGTGCACGTCGGCCTAGGCCACGTCAACGTCACACTTACTGGTAAGGTCCTCATCGAAGGAGAACGTAAAAAGCGTAGGTATCGAAAAAAAAATATAGAACCGAATATAGGGCGAGTATGGACAGTCCTGTTAGTACCAATTCTAATTGTAATGATGGGCAAACGCGATTGATCCCTCCACCCTCCACCAGACGGTCAATTCTCGTAATAAAAATTTGTTCAAAATTCTGTCTTACTCAAAAAAGGTATTCTTTTGGTTACCACACCCACTACCTTTTTAAATACCTACCTACTACCAAAAAAGGTAGTCTTGTAACGAAAATAATACCTTTTTTGACATTTAGAAGATTGACATGAGATCGAGACTATACTAAGACTGAATTTTGTACATATTTTATTCCGAGAATTGGTTTCCAGATCCAGATATTGGATCGTGATATATATTGACTAATAATATAAATGGCCACCGAGTGCGGCATTTATTTAACTAATGATTCGGGACGACCGCTGTAGTTACCAAACATTCAAGTTAGAACTTTTAAATCGTGTAAATATATATCTGATTCCAGCCCTATCTTGGGGCAATACGAGTGTCGGAGACCCAGGGGTGGACTACAACGAACAGTTCCGGTGGGAGGAGGCGGGGGCCATCCAGGAATGGTACCGAGTGGCCCTGACGCGTGGCCTGCCTTTTCCTGTGCTCTCAGTGGCAGAACATTTCGCTGTACAGCACGAGGGTTTCGATTGGGGTGCTAAATACCGAGCTGCTGGATACACCACATCGACATTATTATGGTATGACTATTTCAGGTAATATTTGTTTGCGAACGAAAAACAAACGCTATTATGACAGATACAAAGCAAAACCTAAAAGTCCAGGCTGCGTTCAGAGTAGAAGGTGTATCTCAAAAAGGGCTGTAGATATCGTAGGTTGCGATTCTGGCGGCTTACTATTTACTACTACCTATATGTTTAAAACTTGTGAATACTAGTTTCAGTTTCCAAGCATCCTGTAAATTCCAAGTTCGAAAAATTTTGTATGCGTTTTCGCGATTTACTCATTATAATTCATTACGTAAAAAATTATATATGACAAACTATGTGGCGTAGCAGTAGAGCTTTCAACTGCTACGTCGCTAACGGTCCCGAGTTCGATTCTCGCTCAGTACAAATATTTATAATTCGTTAATGTGTTTTTGCATTGAATAATGCCTTATTCAATGCAAAAACAGATTCACGAATATAAATATTATGTATTATCATCACTTATATACTTTCAATTTTGATAGCACTGCGTAGAAAATTATGATAACACCGTTTAGTTTGGATTTCAAACTCACTCTAAATAATTCTATTGCTTCACGGTTATAGGACGGCGTTGGCACTATGGTTGCTGATGAACCTGCTCTTGGTAGTGGTGCCACGGTACGGTGCGTACGCCATGGCCACATTAGGCGTGACGCTGTGCGCGGCTGCCGGGGGCTACTGGGCATCACTACCTCACGTGCCGCTAGTCGTAAGGCTGGATGGAGCTATGCTGTTCTTCTCCTTGGGATGGTGTTTCTGGCTTGTTTTAATTTCAGGTATGACGACTAAGTACAGTCAGCGTCAAAAGCAGATTACAGAATCATTTAAATAGAGTCCACTGAGCAGTTAAACTGCATTTTCACCAAGAAATATTAATTAGTTTGCTCAATTACGAATCTTGAAACTGATCAATACCTACTTTTGACGCTAACTATACCTATTTACATTTTTACAAGTTTTCGTGTCGTAACTTGCTATTTGTAGCCTGGAATCCGCTTTCCTACTCGATTGATTGATAGCGACTGCCGTTTCCAAGGAAAGCCTGCGCTACAGCCTCGTCAATCAATCAATAGGTGTACCGACTTGCAGGACAGGTTGGCTTGCAGGTTGGTGAGGCCCGGTGCCGGTTGACGTAAATAAGCCTCACCCCTATTATGTTTGACTGACGAACATAGTTAATAACATGTGAGTATATGCATGTATGTAGTAAAGTCAGTAGAGACTTTGACATTACATATATCCTATCCATTAAACTAAGTACATGATCTGTTACCAATATGCAACAACCGTGGCGGCGGCCGTGGTGACCGCTGAACCGCCGCGCCACATCACACAATGACGTAGACGGCTCGCGAGCGCTACGGCATACACCTATTTGCTAACTCTTCTACTATAATATCTAACTTACGTATTCCAGGCTTTATTTCTTTATCTATAAATTTTCAGGCTGTATATGCGTGGTAGTGGGTCTAGTGATCGCAATACTGGACCTCATCTGGCCGCATAGGTTCTCTACCGTGCTGGAAGTAGACTACGACACTCCGTACGACCGACACGTGCTCATTGTCGACAGCCGGCAGCGAGCAAGGCCGCAATTACAAGCCTCGTTACCTACGAGGATACTTAGGTAACTAATATGTCTTGGATGGTCTTAGATATATTTTTATCTTATGATTGGTGTTCGCCATGGATTTATTTTTTCCACCTTACATTTGACTGAATAAAATAATTATGAAATAATAGAGTAAATTATTAGGTGAATTTATTTAGTAGGTACTTACTTAATTTATTCGTTGTCACAGTCTAAACCCCGGGTTCGATTCCCGAGTCGATAAATAACAATAGGTGCATAAGTGGTTAGTTAATTGCTACAGGCGTGCCCGTATTAGGTACATGGCAAATAAAAATTGATTGGTGAAATTTACTACTACTACTTTGAGGATTTTACAAGTATGAGCATATCAAGATATTCGTTTCTAAAAAGTTTACACCGTTCTGACCAGGAGACTGTCATCAAAAACACGCGACACAGAAGGAAACGTGTCGGTGTCGGTAGTCAGTGAGAGGGGGCGTGACAACCCCGCCTATCAGCACGAGCAGAGGAAACCCAACTCACCGTGGAGGTATCCTCTCTTCAGGAGACAGATCGACAGGTATGGAGTTGTAGTTATACCGCTCTTTTGGTGTAGTGGACAAATGGAAATATTTATATACTTACCTACTAAAACTTCATACATATAGGTATACCCAGTTTGAATAATCCTCATAATTCATTCGATTGCCAGAAAACCTTGTCAACTTATTGCTAGGACTTACGTAAGATAATACGCATTGTACAATTTAGACCGAAAAATGGTGCTACCCTGCTGCTGCTGCATAATAATATAATGTGCGTCATTGGCTACGAAAGGAGTAAACCGGTGTCAAATCGTAACATTTTCACATCATATACGAGTACCACCTACTAATTGACCAGTAGGTACTATAAGGCCAAGTAAATAAGAATATTTCGTGGATCCCTAGCAGATATATTATTGTCATGGGCAATTATTAAATTGTGTATAATGATACTTTCAGAGCGGACTCAGCTTCAAGTCTAGGATCAAGTATAAACGGTAACAGTTCCGGCATCAAGATGTCGCCTCTGGCAACGGGCGGTGTCACAGCTTCGCTTCCCCCTTCCATCCCTCCGCATAGGTAGGTAAATATAGTATTCAAATAAATTATAGACAATTAAGGTTAAACATGAAGGTTCAAATATTTTGAATAATTAAAAATTTAAATTCAGAAAAAATGGAAGTCAAAAAAATTCACTGTTTCAGGTTTCGCCCACAAGTACCGGCAACCGAGCGTGTCAAAGACATGTGGTGATTAGATTAGCGTAATAGTAGCATAATTACCAACACTACATACATACCCTACACTGAAACATAAATCTTGTTATTGGCATTGACTATTCAAATAAATTGCTGATCTCAAACATTATGAGCCCTTACGTTTTTATGTTAAAATATTCGCGAAGCAACTATAGATTTCTGGGTGAGATATTTTAAGTGTCACTGCCCTCCAAATAATTAATGAATAAGTTATAACGACACACCAAAACAAATGTCAAATAATGAGTATTCATGAATGTTAAAAATAACAAGTTAGCCAGTGGAGAAAATAAATAAATTGTAAATATGTAAATTATAGGTAAGTTTCTAAATTGTGTATAAGAAATAAATCAGTCCAGTGTCATAATTTAAAACGCCTAGTATTTAGTTTTGTATCCCTCTTGTGAACTAATGTAAAATAAAAAATATGACTACATCGACACAAATAAACTCTTTGTGCCATGTAACGCTACAAAATGCACGATACGTTTTGTAGAATGTAATAGAACAAATCTTAATTATCAACCAAAAATTTTAGAACAAAAATCAAGTATTGACAATTTTGTATACATGAATTAATTATTTATAACTCCTAGAACGAGCACAGACCTAAAACTTACCTTCATCTGGTAGTTGAATAGGACTTTTTTTATTAAAATATTTTAATTTGAAATTTTGGCAGGCTGGTAGCTGACCTCAGTCATAAATCATTTTATTTTAATATCACTTTCTATAAATTTGTAAATTATGTAAGGAATTGACTACAGGGTAATAGATATTCTGTTGCCGAAACAATAGGGTAGAAAACAAGAAATATAGAAATGCATGTATTTAAGGTTAGAACCCAATCACTATGTACATAATCTTTTTTTCAGCTGTCAAGTCCTTGCTTATCAGTATTGGGTACCTGTGTGTCCTTTTTTTTTCTTTTATTGACCGAATAATATATACAAGCTCTAGGTGTTATTTTTAAGGTACCTAGCTAATTTATTAGTTGTTACACCTAAAAAGGAACTTCTTGCAAATCACAGATGAGTGGGTCCTTATGAAGTGTTTTTTTAATGTACCTACAAGACTACAAGTAATATAAACTTCAAGGAAATTCCAATGAAAATGAGTGCCGAAGTTATAATAATATTTTAATATAATAGACATATCAAATTAAATTGAATGACAACGAATTAGTGAAATTATTCGGTATTCTATTACTAGAACGAAGTCATTTAGTTGTATGCTTAGTTGTTAAGTTATTTATTTGTAAAATTTTCAGCTAGGTGCGAGTATGAATGTGTTGAAAGTAGCCATTTTGATAACAATCACAATTATAATCTACGTCACTTAGTCCTAACTAAATACCTACCTACCTTACAGCACATATTCAATGTTGTGAAGATGTGTTTTGCAACAGTGAATATGTATTGGACCTTTATAATTATTTTAATTTAATTGTACCTAAAATATAGTGAGAATCTTGTGAATGAATATTTTAAAATTGTATTTATTGTGATCGATAAAAAATATAGAAATTCGAAACAGATTTTTTGTGTTTTATGCCTAATCCTTGTTATAAAAAAATAAAATAGAAAGACAGATTATATGATCAAAATATGTATTACAATCTCAAATAACACACACCAAAAATACAATTCATACGCAATTTGAATAGAAAATTAGAGTATTGAATATCAGCCTTATAAAAATAGTTAAACATAAAATGCGAATAGGTACCTACAAAAGTGATTAAATATGAATTCTTTTTTAAACAATCAGTCCATTAATCAATAATATACTTACATATCATTTATTAAAATATATCGAGAGCTATTACCGTGTCATATACTAATGTTCTTTCAGTTTTAACTGCTCATTTTTATTTAAAACCATTAAGGAGATAATATTTCTGTTAGAAGCTCCAGCACTGATGACGGAAAATTTCAAAGTCGAGCGAAAATTTGGGTATGTAATCTAGAATAACTTATATAGACGAGGTAATAAATCATCCTACATGGAGTATTTCAAATGGATTTCTTCCAAAAATATTTATTTAATAATGCTGCTCATCATATCATTTCTGTTCTTTGACTAGATGCTCGAGATTCAGCTGGCATAGGAAAGCGTTCCAGTTGACATAACCACCTTGTATCTCTAAATCTGCTTCTGCCCATAGTTTGCACTATTAAAGAAAAACAATTTAAAAGAAAGTTAGGTATGTCTCTAGAGTCGCTAGATTTCAAAATTCAAGGTACAGTCAGCTGCAAAAGTTAACTATGATTGCACAAATTTCGACCACGATCCCCCCTGCCCGGCTATGCACTTGCTGACCCCTGAACGCAATCCAACCGAGATTGGATTACTATGGAGGGTTTTTCGCAATCGTGCACGGTGGTACCTACCCGGCCGAATTTTGTGTCAAATTTGTACCATAAAACTACCACCACCACTTTTTACACTGGCTATATATCAAGTGGGACTTTCTGCTACCCAAATATTATAAAAAAAATGTAACCAGGACTGAGAATTTTGACATACCTCTGTATCTTTCAGTGGCGGTGCGTGACGTACCACCTTTTCGAAATCGGCATCAGTCAAATTATATACCGGCCTCGTTTGGAAGTCCAGAAAGTCCATGAGATCTTGGTAGTAAATATTGCAGTTATCGTCCTTAGATAGTCTAATACAGAAAAAAAATTGTTCATAAAGTGTGCTTGTCTTGACTTCAAAAAGCTGATTAGAATTTGATGACTAGAGTTCACAGTTTATTTACGAAAGAAAGTGGAAAGTTGCGATATTGAGCATTAAGAACCCCTGCATAACTTCATAAACAACTACAAAAAAATTTTAAACGCACGATTGGAACAACATAGAGCAGCGCAAGGTTGTAGTAGACGAAAACATGAAAATAAACTTATCGCTGAGGAAATAACAAATCTGAGACGTGTAGTATGGTAAAGAGCCTGAACCCATTGGTCGCAATTCTCAATATTTAACAATTACTATATTATTATATTATTACTTATACACAACAGCTGATAAGTAATAAATGTTTGTAATTGTCGAAGTTCAAAAGGGGAAGAAACCAAAATCACCCTATACAACTGAAAAACTTTTCGAAGTTATGTGTGTATTTATCGCAGGTTTATAAGTGCCCAGTTAATGGCAATAGGGTCGCCACCATTGGGACCTCTACAAACTGGCGAAATGTGGGTGCTAGCACCTCTGCCTACCCATTCGGGGATATAGGCGTGAGTTTATGTTATGTTATGTTAACTGAAAAACTTACACGTCAAGCATGCAATTCATAAGATCTACGTTGAGAGGCAGCCTGTGGGCACGTAGCAATTGTCGCAAGCGTTCAACAGATAGGACACTAGAGCCCGTATCGTCAGCGTGAATCAGACCTTCGAGGAGGCGGTCACGATCGTCCCACAGACCTCGGGTCAAAGTTGAGAACACCAGAGACCTGCAAGTAAATATTTTTGCAGGATTTATCAAATAACAAGTGCATAACTTCCATTATAAAATTCATAACATAACTCCAATGGAAGACAGCAAGTGATCACATGGCAATTGGCATTCACTTGTGTGCTGTCGACTCTGCATAAATTAAAACAAATGTCGAAATGTGTAGGTACAGTGTATTTGCACTGGTAATGATTAGGTACATAGTTAGAAAAGGAAATGCAGTACCTAGTTTAATTAATTCAAGTAATTTCATTATTATCCAAATTATAGGTAATTTGGATAATAATGAAATTACTTGAATTAATTAAATTTCCTGATAATCAGGAATGATTCGAGTGCTTATAAGTAGTATTTTTACTGATATTTGATATTTATAATATACCTGTCTGTCTGCACCTACCTTATCATTTCTCTTCGTGGGCTTTTTTCTTTTCCTGCGTCACCTCTAAAGAACCTTATCAAAGTTATGAATTCATGTTCCGTCATTTTTTCGCACATTATTTCTTTTAATGCTTGTCTGGAACAAAAATCAATAATGAACGGTATAGTATTTGTAGTTGCTGGAGTATTAATACTCGTATGCTTCACTCGACCACCACATTAACTTAAAAAGGCCCCTTGTATATTGTAGCAAATATAAATGACTTACTTGAAACATCTAACAGGCATGAGTTCTCTTTTCTCAGGGTGAACACTTGGCATGTATCTCGCTACAAAGTTCTTGTAGCCATTTTCTTGAGAAGCGAGAGTACGTCGAATCTTGTCCATTATAAGCGCTACATTTGCCTTATGATACTACAAAAACACGAGTTAGATATAGGTACGTATATTATAAACTCTTTTAAATCTTATTATAATATTTAAAACTGTACAAAATATACAATCAACTATAAAATATCTTCGAAAACGATGTTCGCAATGCTTGTTAAATAATAATCAGTCAATTTCAAAGTATGCAAAAAAATAATATTATTTTTCAAGTATTAGCACAAAATACTTATAATAGTACTAACGTACAGAACGGAAACTCACCTCCTCCCACCAATATCACTTACCTCACCGCGTGCCAACAACCATAGGCAATATTTACAAGGGCTGTGTACGGAATACAGCACCGCACGTCATCGTCGCATCGAACAGGAGAGAGAAAAGGTCAGAATGAGTCGGTTTTGTAAGGCGTTCCCTCCATCTATCGCATAGACGTAGCACCATGAAGCTATAGATTCATGCGTAGCACCAACCATGAATACTCACACATCAACACCACCGTGCATGTACACAAACTATGCACGTTGTAATTGATACACGATTGTTTCATACATTTTGTCGAGAGTTTCCAGGGTTTTGGTATTAGACTCGATTTTTATCAACTCTAAAAAGCTGGCACAATTCTGAAGAAGACAGACAATTTATTTAATATCTAGGTACACTTGAAACTCACCTGCTCCGAATGGAGCTCCATGTATCTCAGTGCATACTCGTCCGCAGCTACGAGTCGGAATCGATGTTTATTGATGACTAGCTCGTTGCCAACCCACATGTCTTTGTCCGTGTACGCTGGGGGTTCTTTAGGTACGAAGAAATTCACATCCGGAAGGTACATTTTTGTACGGCGGAAAAATTTACCACCCTAAAAATTATAAGCACTGCACAGACATTTGGCAAGCGATCGTTTATAATTTTTTTAACGTTCAACAATATCGGGGGTGACTCTACCTACCTACACTTGATGTAGAAATGTATTATTAAATTCGTAGATTAAGTGTCATTCACAACATCCAAACAGAGAGCATCATGGTAACTGTTAGTATTGTGCATAAGTACAAGTAAAATCTTTTTAAACCATTTTTATCAGTAGATGAGAATGATTATTATCCTTATACCCGGTTGCGTCCAAAGTTTACATTCACGCATTTACGCTGATTATATTTTGACATCTTAAACTCAAAAGGAAAGCCTGGACCAGATCCTCCTCCGTTATTTAAGACGTAAAGTTGACTTGGGCCCCAAAATGTTGCCCTGTACTCCCTTTATTGATTAATTATCAGGTAAATAGGTAAATAAGGATAGATAAATAATACTAGCCATACTAGGCTAAGAATAACTCGGCCTAATCATATAGAATGGGTCTAACATCCATATACCTGCGTCTCTGTCTTTCTGGGTTAAGCAGAAATAACAGTCCGCCATCTGACACATCCATCCATCTCACACATTTCACTATCATTAAACATTTTATATAATAACATATCTACTTAACATACCGAAAAGCCGGAATTACGCTCGCCAAGTTCAAAAACTCCCATCGTATCATCACTCAAGAAATATTTAACGATGAAGTAACGCTTAGCATCTTCCGGATTATCATTGATCAGTCGAGCAGCGAAACGTAGCACATGAGAGTCGAAGCCGACCCTAATAAAATGAAAATAATAGTAAAAATAATAGAAAAATAGTGTTAGTGTTGAGTCCTGATTGCATCCGGGCCTTCACTTGGGTACTATCTTGGGCATACAAAGGAATCACGGTCTTCAACTAAGCGGTTCGGTCTAAGACCTGGAATTCTTTACCAGCACACGTTTCATTCTTCCTACAGTCCCGGGTCCTATATGCAGGCTGTGAAAAGCATCTAATGAAGCATTATCGGTATCTGTAATGGTGACCACCATTCCCGAGACTTTACCTTTCGCTTACCATCAGCCGAGGTAAAATCAAATTGATGTAAAGAATATTAAAAAGTAAATGCCTTACGACTTCAAACTAGCACTTCTTTTGTTTTGAAAGCTACTTACCAGACGTACTTAAGTGTGATATAATAAAATCTAATCATGAATTTTAACCAAACTGAAATAATTAAAAACACTTAAATAGTTACCAAAAAAATTTACCGATCTTTATGCAAAAATTTCATAAAATCCGCATGAGGCGCCTTAGGTTCCACTGTACGACAATTCTCGGCGGAGTCATCATAAGAGCCGTATCCGTTCCACGGTGGTAGTTCTCGTTCGTTCAGAGTGGCGCCGACACATTCCGAGCCTTCATCTACAGGAGCTGGTATTGACGTGAACGTATCTAAACGAAATACATAAATAAACTGAATTTAAAAGCCTTAGACACAATTTCATGACAATGTTGCGAGCCGACTCGGCTTTAGATTTGGTCCATATGGAAGAAAGAAAGCTTAAAAGATCACTACATTGGCCATAGCCAGACCATTCTTGCTGGGCCACCTGTACACGGAAGTTATAATAATAATGTAATATATGAACCTGGCGCAAGAGATTACCGACATTGTCTCCCCCTTTGTGAAGTAGCGCCGAATAACAATACATCTTTGGATATTCTGGAACCCAGAGTCAAAACTTAGGTACAAACAGACGGTCTAAATTTCGCCATTACTTTAGTTTTTTGTATACGCTCATAATATATTTTTTTTCGATCGAAAAAAACTAAATATGTTATATACGTACAATGAATAAACCAATACAGGTACTGTGTGGATTATCTGTTAAAAGAGCGACGTATATTAGATACCTACCTAATATTCAGATCATTCAATCACAGAATTACATAGACGATATTATAGTAATAGAACTTACCAAATCCATATGTAACACGATAATACTCCTTGGTAAAAGGATCACAGTCAGTGATAACAACTTTGCGCCCGAACACGTTGAGTATGGCACCAATGGTAATATCCTCAGGACTATACGATGCTACCTTAGGTCCACCTGACATTTCTATTTTTGATGGTATTTTCTACAAATAATATAGGTTGCTTAAAATCAAATCATAATTTAATATACTCCTAGCTACTGTATAGAACCTATAACTTGATTAAGGTTTAGTAGGCTTTCAAATCGGTTTAGTAGTTTGGGCGTGAAAGCATAACAGACAAGCAAACAGACAGATACTTTGTATTTATAATATAAGTAAAGTATGAATTGTCTTCCTTAAAATTAATTCAAAAAAAATTGTGCCATCGATATACCTATATTTCAAGCCTCTGTTAGTGTAGTGTACGCACTCCTACTCAAAACTTTGGTCACAATCAAGTCACAACCATATTTTACAATTCTTAAGAATCTTTATAAACATTGTTACTATTTCAAAAATTACGTAAGACCACTAATTAACTCACTCTAGGCAGTCGCATTTTCTTTACAAGCATAGTCCCCCCTTCATGACCAGAATTCTTTGATGCTACCTCTTTGATCTCCATAGTGTCATCAGATAAGAAATAATGGATCTCCAGATTATGCATTGTACCAAATTCTGAATCACGGTCATCCCAATAACCATAAAACCTAAAAAATTTAAGGTATTTGTGATGTTGCTCGGCCATAAATCAGTTGATATCTAACTTAGCCTATTTCGTCAAATTCATACCTCAGTACTTGTCTATCAAAATCCAGAAATTGTTTAAAAGGTCGATGTTTTGGTGGCTTTTTATTACTCACTGCTATCTGAGAAAAATAAGATGAGAAAAATAATAATAATAATAAATATTTTTTTAAGTATTCAGATTCAGGGTAGATGATAAACTGAATAATCGTCTTATCCACTAAGGTTGAAATTCACCACTAAAAGTCCGTTCAACTACGTAGTAACTATTTATTTATCTGTGGTTCAACTCAATTGTACCTAATATTTTCAATGATGAAATCCAATCCAAGGCTAGAACAAGTGAAAATCCGCATCCACTAAATTGAGTTATGATGTTTTACTCAATAAAATTCATTGAGAAAATGTAATGCAGTTCAAATAATAACGCAGTGAAAACCAATCTTAGTATTTTGGAGGTTGGGAGTGCTACTTAGGTACTTACGTGCTTATTATATCGCATAACTGCGTTTCATGCGAGACTAGATTGTTAATTCTATTGGCACGTTACAAGCACCCCTAGCTATCGCATCGTCATACATCTCTGGGGGAAACGCGGCCACATCCTACATTGATTATGAGGTTGAAATAAATGTTTCCTAAAATGTTGTCTGGAACTAACTCACCTCAGGAGCATCCGGCCAAGGAATAGGATCTGGCACATTGATACCCAGTCGGTTCAGGAATATTCTTGTAAAGTTATCACAATTTATAATCTGAAATTACAATGTTATAAAAATACATTAATATTTTATCCATTTCCATCATAATTATCCGTTACTGAGAGTATCTTACCTTAAATACTTTTCCATAGAAAGTGACCTCCAATCCAATATTCAAATCAAGTATATCATAGTACAAGTCGTAGCTGTACGGAAGGCGAATTCTTTGTCGACTTATCATCGTTCCTGAAGTAAAATAGTAAATTAAGTGTCACAAGTATAAATATATATGTCAGTATTATTAATTAATAATAAACAATCACATATGAAATTCATTACTAAGTGCCGGCGCATTCAATTAAATTGATTCTGACATCCACTATTTTAAGATTTTTAACAAATAAGAATACTGCGTTAATTCATGTGTACAAATTTAACATTATTATTCTTATTTGTTAAAAATCTTTTAAGTAGTGAGCGCTAGAGAAACAAGTACCTACGCTAAATTTCATGATCCCCTAAAATACCTCTGATTATTTTAGAGCTAAATTCTTGTAATAATTTTTGTTCTTCAAATACCTTGTGACGTTCCACTATTTTCTGTCTTCGGTTCCACCACTTTTATGGTACCATCTTCAAGAAAGAAGTAGATTTCAACTTTACGTAAAATGGATGCTGACGAACGCATTTCTTGCAACGTTTGTTGGAAGTACGCTTGAAAATGTAGAATCTAAATACACAAGCAGAAAAATAATAATAAACAAATATACCTAAGACATTTTACCCTAGTCTCAAGGTGAACAAGCGTAGCTTAATTAACTTGTGTAATGGTTCTAGAATGCGAATGTTAATATACAAAGATATTCTTGCATACAAACATTGCACAGCCACTCCGGGCAATCGAACCCGCGTCTTCTGACATAGCGGTGAAACGCTCTATCGCTACGTCATAGCCGTATAGAGGTCATAACAAAAAATATAAGTAATAAAGGTGGAAAGTAGGCAGGTAAGTAAACGTGTGAACTTAGACTGCCATCAGATTTATACCTTGATGTACCTAAGCTAGACCTAAATACCACAAACTAGTACCTACGTTGAAATTAGGCCGTTTATTTGGTCAACTTCTCTATCTCGGCCGCTAACTCTTACGACTGTTAATTAATAAACCTTGTCCATTTGATAAGCAATAAACAGTAAGAGGTTAGTTCTACGCGAAATAAAAGATGTGAAATATTCTCTACAACAATGATCTGTATGGCTTTTGCCCTAAAGTGCATTACCGAGATTCCGGGCAAAAACTTTGTCTCAAGATGGTGTCTGAAGCTCCATCATAATCTGTCATTATTTTGTTTTTATACTGAGTAAGTGATCCTTAACCTTATAAAAACAAAAATTGGATCGGCAGTTAAGGTACTGCAAAGTTAAATTCTACGAGTATTTTTACTGGCCCATTTATAATAGTTAATAAATAGCATTACGTTCTTATCAAACATGAGCCAGGACGGTAAATCCGGGGCTTGTTTTCGACAATACAAGGATGGTACTCTATTAACACCCTCAGCTTTATCCACCAACATGTTGACTCTGTCTATGCTCGTGAATATGGGGCGTACACCAAAGCTCGTTCTGCCAATCTGAAAAAAAAAATTAGTTTATAGGTGGTAGATTTAATAAACATGAGTAAAACAGCAAGAAATACTTACACGAATCAGTAGGTAGGTAGGTAGGTACTATTATAAAAACGTAGATATAATATAATTTGAGGTAAATACCTGCCTTTTCGATTTATCATAATTATAGTTAGTTATTAAACTCTTATTTTTAGTTCTGTGATTATCGCTGTTGGAATTTTTTTACTACTTTTATGAGTTTTAACGCTCCATCAATATTTTTGGAATCGGCCCGCTAGCTGATAGATAGACGAGTCTCAGGAGCATGGTTTCTTCTCGGGGTTGAGGGTTGAAAGGTTAGACGATAGTCGATAGTCGATCCCGTAAAAGTCTGAGCGCAACTTGATAGGTTTGATTTGAACCCACTTCTAGTTCTCAAAATTAGGTAAGCATAGTGATCTTGTGTAGATACTCCAGTGGAATACTTTGTCAGGAGCCTGGAGTCCATTCAGAGGAGGAAGCTTCTTCTACTTAAAAGAAGCTTCCTCCTCTATGTAATGTATGTAAGTAGTGGGTGACTTAGTTATACAACCAACCAAAAACCTACAGTTCCATTTTGCACAAAGTTACATTATCACTACTTAATAATATAGTGTAGGAGGTAGGAGGTCTAAGTACCTAGGTATAGGTACCTACTTACCAATGGATTGGTGCCATATCCTGGCAGCATCGGCAGTCTAGGATTTCGAATCGACATTGTTGCTGTAAATGTTATAGCAAATAAAAATAGAAATTATTCATCCAAAAATCAAGTACGGTTATGTTTCTATTCAAAAATAATTACAAATTAAAAATAAGTTGCTAGTATTGCTATAGCAACCAAAATTATGTCTAAAGTCTATACATAGGTACCGTAGACAGAGAATAGTATTCTTTCTCAGTACGTTCTCAGTCTACGATACATATTCATTTTTTCTAGTAATATTGTCTATAGTAAATTAACCAAAAGAAACCCAACTTGATTTATCTTATAAAATATATTAGTAATTAATTATTATATATTATTATACAAGTAACAACTAAAAATTCTAAATGGCCAATGAAGCATTTATCGAGCGTATATTTATTTAGCGTCTATATGAGTAAGGCATTATTATGCTCTGTATTATTATAAAGCAAATTATCGTCACTGGAACGGTTAGACTGGAAATTAAACACTGAATACTGATAAATTATTATATTGATTAACAAAGGTATAACACGTCACACTCCCAAGAACTCCTGAATAATTGTGTCCCATCGACCACTTCACACCGATCGATAGCGATGCCTGCCCTCATACGCATAACCATGCGCCAGTAGGGACAGCCATAGAATCTCGTTTACAGAAACCCATACTTAACATGACCATAGATAACACATGACACATGACAGACAGCTAGTTCTTGCTGTCACTGTCAGTTTCTGCTTCTGTCATTCTGTCTGTGAGTGATTCTGTGTTGTTGTTTTTGTTATCAATTTTATTATCATTATTATTGAGATTGAACAAGGGGCAATATCAGTGTTTTAACAGTACATTTGTTTAATGAACATTCTATGCTTCAACAATGATTGATGTGAAGACTAAGATTAATTCTTTCTTTATATTTAACTCTAGTTTTGGCCCTAGAGAAGGTGAAGTTAGTATATTTTGATATATAAGAAACAAATTAATTATAAATTTAATAAAAAATACCACATGGCTTCAATATTCACTCATTTAAATAAATCTGTAATAATTTTAGGAACTGAAAAGGATATTATTCTATCATCCGAGTCAAATCAGTCCAGATGCACAGAAAATGCAAGTTGGGCTATGCGAAGCTGTCGTTAAATTCATGTCGTGAGTACATTTTCATATAATTAGGTAAATTATTATTATTACCATTAAGCTGTGTGATCATGACAATAATAACAATTTAAATCTGTTTGATAGACGCAACCACCTATAGCTTGGTCCCTGTTAGGTTTGTTAACAGGGATTTGTTATTTTATGATTTTTGCTATTACTATTCAAATCTATTCAAAAAATAATGAAGATTTTAATATGATGCATAACACAAATCAAACAAATAATTATGTGTGTAACAGTACTTATAGTTGTCACATGAAACCAACTCTCACTATATGAGTTGGTTTCATTTGACAATAATTATTTGTGTGATTCACAGATATTACAGGAATGATTATAAAAGTGAATTCTAGAAAACAATGTTTTCCTAGGTCTGGTTTCTGATTGTCTTAATGAAAAAAACTATTAACCATATTATTCTTTCAGGACATTCTCTTCAGAGCCTTGCGAAGCTTTACAAACACAGACAAAAAGGTATATATTCTATCAACCAGAAAAAGGATATTGGATGGTGTTAGTAAGTATCTCAAATATCTTTTTAGTTTTATTTTGTAATTTGGCAATATAAACGCAAATTAAACAGTTACTGATACCTGTAAAGTAAACACTTGTAGAACAAGAAATCTCTTGTGTATTAGTATTTACTGTTGCCTTAATTCATTGGACACATAAGAGAAGCTCACACAATCTCTAATGAAATCTTTATTACTTTACTATTTCTCCTATTATCAATTTTTCTTAACAGTAAATTATATTGTTATGATTTAAAGCCCTATGCCAGCTTATAATTAAACAAGTGGAATACAAAAAAAACACCATTATAAAGCCTGAAAGCAATTGTTATGCAATTTTTTCCTGTAGTCCTGTCTTGGATGTTGACTTTATGGTTTAAATCTAAAAGGTTTTCTATCTTTTGGCAGGTTGTCCGCATACCTTACACAACTAAGGCTTTAGCAGCTATTGGTGAAAGTCGTGGGGATGTTGTAAGTAAAATTTTTCTATTACCTATCTTTTTTAATTACCTTTCTACTTTTAATTTGTTAGGGTTTTAGATTTTTGTTTACTACTTTTTTTAAAATCTTCTCTTGCAATTTTGTCTATCTCCTAATAGTAATAATTGACTATCTACTGCAAGAAAATAGTCTTACCGCTGCTATTTATGTGTATTTCAGGTAGATCCATCTGTGATGTGTGACCTGCTATTATCAGCATACAAAATGTTTAAAATGTTCAGAGGGCCTCTCAGGAATTTCTCTTCAGAAGATATTTATACAGTGTGTGACCAATTTTTTAGTCCTGTAAGTATGAAATTGTTTCGTTTTTTGTATAATGTATAGATTGTACTTTTGTATATTTATTGGCTGTTAGACTAACTAACTTATCTGTATTGTATATTATTACATCCTTGCCTATGTTATTGGCATTTGGTATTATTTATTATGGCACCAATTCATTCATTGTGCTTACAAATAAATTGGTGATGTGGAAGTTTGTACACATAGCTATTCAATGAAATGGCCCATCGAACAAATAAACCTCTTCTTCTTTCTTTCAAAAAGTAAGAAGAAAGATTCTTCTTTCTTGCTCTCTCTCTCTCTCTCTCTTCTTTTTCTTTTGAATCTTTTGAAAATGAGTATGAAACCCAAAAATCATTCATGTTGCAACAATTAATTATACAATGTTCATTTTGTATTTCCAGTTCATTGTTTCAAAGAGTCTCACAAATGACATATCAGATGTGATCCAAGGTATCAGTTACTTACCACTCGATAAGAACTCATTCTTCAAAGTGCTCTGCTTCATTGACCTGTTAGAAGTCAACTACCCTCACTTCAAATGCATTTCTTTTATCTACAATGAACAACTTATTTGGTAAGTACATAAAAACTTTAAGCATCACAATGGCCTGTGATGGGCCAACCACGCCAAACCATCGCTTTGCATACAGTGGCGCACGATTGGTCATCGTGGCAACCGATCGGGATGTTGTCGGTATTTTGGCACACTTCAAAGGATCATAGGGTAGCAATGAGCTTTGCAACATTGTGTGATGAGATGACCTACAGTTGCGCATTGTAGAGCATGGCCCATCACTGGCCACTTTGTACTTACTGTGTACACATTAACTTTTCTCTAAGGGTACAGATTATTGTATTAAATTTTTTCGCCGTGATCTTCTGACTATTTTTATAGCTAGCTAGCTCAGGTCTTAATTACTTAATCACTTCGCCGACGGTGTGGTGTAGGGTGAAAGGCGGCCGTCCTGTCACCCAACTTTCGTCGGCGCGCGGATAATCAGCCTCCCGCTCGGCCCCCGTTCGCCCCCGCTTGCTGCCCACTGTGCCCTCTGCTAGTTGGAGGGACACGTGGAGAGCTTCGGAGCAGCTCTCTAGAGGGCCACTCCCTGGCTGGGTTCGCCGCAGGCAGCAGCGTCTCCCGTGGCGAGTGGGAGGTGCTGCTCGCCTTCGCTGCCCGGGTGCACCACGTGGGGGTTCCGGCCCGCAACCCGAGTGTGACGCCCCTAGCGTTGCAAACGGCTATACTCGTATAGGCCACTTCCAGTCAAGTCACCTAAGTGTGATAAAAAAGTACCCATGATATATTTTTGATCCGAAAACTCGCGGTTATGGGAATATGAAACAGAAATTACCTCTCTGGATTTTAGTTGTATAACCGCCACTCGTTTGTTTTTATTTTATTATTTCAGTAAATTTTCTTCAACAGGAATGGTTTATCTACAGATGACATGTTGACCTTATACCAATATTTGGTGCAAACATTGTTACCGAGGCAAGTTGAGAAGGAAATCCAAGGAGGTGCCGTTGCTGCTGCTCAAAGACATGGTCGCTTCATACAGCCAGCAGAGGGAATACGGAGTAAAGAAGACTTACAAAAACTAGTCAAAGTACACATGATGCGTGAAGATGATACCGAGTTAAAACAGTATTATTTAGTTATTTACAGAACTATGAGCGCCACAGTTTCTTTTACTGTTGATGGTAATTTACTATTATACACTCACACCCGTATAAGCACTAAAGGAGTAAGTCTTAGGGCTTACAAATCAGCAGGTAGTAAGTGCCTATAACCTGCATTTTTGGTCCCGTATAACAGGGGGCCAAGCCAACCTTACCATCCATCCTTATTTATCTTAGCCATCTATCAGGCGTGTTTTTTAAATCCCTTGCTGCTTTTTCAGAAAATTATTATTAACATAAAACAAGATTTTATTGTCCAACCTTAAACACACAAGTGCCAAGTTGATAAAATCTGATCAGTGATTTAGGAACACATACACGAAGACAAACATTCATTTTTTTATTTATATGAATTGTTTCTTTACAGTGAATGCTGAACTTGATTTTGAGATTTTCAAATTATTAGACGCATTCATTGGGCCACAGTTGTCGGCTATCGCGTCTACCATCAGCGAGCAATGCACCATACATGCACTGCAAACAGCACAAGTTGCACCCTCAGAGCACAAGTTCGTTTATTTCAATAGATTGAACTTAGCTTTTAAAACTACCGTGAGTATTATTTCTAGATATATCTTATTAAACTAGCTGTTGCCCACGGCTTTGCTCGCATAGAATTTTGTTCCTGTCTGCTATCCATGGGAAAGTATCCGAGGGATAAAAAGCCTTAAACTTAATAACTAACCATAATACAATTTTTTTATATATTTATAAAATATGAAAATGGAAATTGCATTGTTTCAGCCGCCTATAAACAAGTTGCATCCTTCTACTGCTATAAAACCTGAAGTTTTAAGTATAATATCCAGTATACACTCAGACAAGAAAAGGTGAGAGTAATCATTTAGAAAGTATCATGTATATATATTAAGTAAGTCGACCTTATGGAGTGGCGTAGTCTCGAGGAACATGTTTCTCTCTAGGTCACTTTGGTGGATAGCGCGGGCGCTAATTGATTGGTTGATTGATTGAATCACGGGCTTGAAGTTTGAAGGGCTCGCGTCATTAGTTGATCACTTTTTACTGTTTTTTTAATTGATGCATATTACACACTATCGTGTATGTATGCGCTATTTGAGGTTTTTTCCAGGATTTTTGCAGATAACTACCAACGAAAGCCTGTCGTTGCGATATAACGTTCAACTAATAGACGTACAACGTTAGAGGTCGTAGGTTCGATTCCTGCTTATTGTAAATATTTGTTTGCATAAATATGTGTATCTAGATGTTGCCACGTATAAGTATTAATAAAATTATATCCACTTTCTAGAACACATATTTATTATAAGTATTCTGTCAATCTCAACATGGTCTAAGTTTCTAGACAAAGATAGCAATACAATATTCCACATTCCATTGTTTAGGCAGTAAATACCTACTGTACTTATCGGTTTATCATTCATATGTTTTTTTTTACTATCAGATTACAATACCTACTCATGTTATTATCATTCATAATAATTTGATACATAACGTTTTATTTTGCAGCCTTGGAAATTATGGAGAGATAATAATCAAAACACCAGACGAATACTGGATCACTGGGAAGTTTTCCAACGAAAGAGAATTTTATGTAATAATACAAGAAAAAAATGCCAATCTCAAAGAAATAGCAGGTAGGTACATTCAAATGATCATTCTAAAGTGTATTTACGCCAGAATTCTCGCAAAACACATAAGAGACCCATTAAATTAAATCATTTTGAAGGAGGTAGGACACGACTGTATCTCCCGTCCGAAATGAGCTGTCCGACTGGGGTAGTACCTCCGCCCTACAGAAGACCGCGGCCATAATAACCATCGTGTTGTGTTCCCGCCGGTAAGGTAGTAGCCAGAGCTCACTGTACCCTTTCGCCTCTCCCACCCCTTCCTAGACACCCCACCCCATCCTAGCCCTCCCCCCTTCCGTTCAGGGTAGGCAGCGCGTGTGTGACACTAGTGTTGCACACGCCTGTCACACTATTTGTTCGCAATGTGCGCACTTGCCGGGTCCCCCTCAAAACAGCGGGTGATCAAAATTCTAGCATGATACAATTATTCTGCTCATTGGTTCAATCCTGAAATGATTAAATCATAAATGTACCTATGTTTTTACAGATGAAGTCAGACGGATATGTGAAGCCCAAATGAAAGGTATATTTTTCTATCCAATGTAAAACAAGTTAAAACAATGAAAATATTATATTAATCTCATGTAATCTTGTCTCAATGACATTCTGTTATAAATAAATTGTGTTGATAAATACATTCAGTACATAAATGTTACATTGTTACATTTTTATTATACAGAAATAAAACAAATATTATGTTAATTAACATGTCTATAATTATTTATTTGGATGCTAGTTAACACTAGTGATGATACTTACAGAAGCTTAACAGTTATTGTATGCTAATCAAGAGACACCTTCTCTTCTCTGTCCCACACTTTTCTGTACATTTTAATTACAAGGCCTCGATTCTCATATCCCCATGACAGGAGAACACAAAACAACAATAAAGCCCCAACAGCAATATGAAGAAATACAGAATCTCGAGATAATTTATTTTCTGACAGTTTACAAAGACAACCAGCAACAAATAGTGTCAACAAAAATATTTTACCCACATACAGCCCCTCCAATGGCTTATAATCAGTTCCTTTGTATTTATTATTTATAAAATGTACACTATGCAAAATTCTAGCAAACATATTAATACAATTTGATATAATAAATCCTACTGGTCCAAATATATATGTTAAACCATATGATAATATTAGAAAACTTATTGAAAATAGTACCATTAGATAATTGTAACTGTTTAACTGGGCACTAGTCATTGTCGCAAATGCATAACATTCAGTCACACCATTGATGGCTAACAAGACTATAGCAAGACAATGACTCCTCAACAATTGCACTGGTAACCCACTTGCAACAAAAGACTCTCCTCCATATAGAAGTAGTAGGGTTTTAGCATAACTTTGTCCAAATACTAAAACTATTAATCCAATGGAGCTAACTGTTTTACACACTTGAGACAATACTGTACATGATTCCTGAATCTTAGCTTGGTCTTGTTTACTAAGAGGTAACTCTCTGTTTACCATTTGAGTAAAATAAAAGTAGCTGCTGTCTTCAATAGGTCTAAAAACAAACCTAGCTGCCAAGCTACCCAGGTTATTAACAACATCATAAGTAGCCTGCTCCTTGAAGGTCATAACTGGGCTAACAGACATCACATATTTTTCACCTTCTGTTAAAAGCTGTTTAACCACCCCCTGCTTGGCAAAACTAATGGTAAGTGTACTTAATTGCTTATTAAATGTAGAACTAACTGATCCTAGATATTGTGGTAAGAAATCCTTAAGGGATGTAAATTGAAAGTCTTCCATGTTGTCATATAATCTCTTTAAAATAGACTCTGGAACTACTTTACTTTTCAGTGCACCTTTAGCATAGAGTGGTTTGTTTTTAATATACCAGTAGAAAAATATGTAATAACTCAATACTATAGCTCCTATGCTACCAACTTGTGCCACAGAAAATGCAATAAGTGCAAGAGATCTGTCATAGATAACAATAGACAGGAATAAGACAGTTCTTATGAAGATGTGCAGGGTGTCAAGTGCTACTTTCAATTTAATGAAACAATAGAGTTGTGCCACTAATGCCATGTTGGCAGAACATAATTCTAATATACATGACAAAGCCACACTCCAACAACCAAACTCATACTGAAAAGCATGTTCAGGATGACCTAGTGGCAATAAATTTAACCAAATATACACAAAAATAATTGACAAAACACAGCTAACAGGTACTGAGAGCCAAATTTGATTAATCAATTCTCGCCACGAGTTTTCATCTTTCTGGCCTAAGCAGGCTCTATTAAATGGTTCACGGCTAAGGAATAAAATTGTACTCTCTAGAAGTAACAGCCTTACATTCATAATACCTAGAACTTCATGTCCAACATTTCTAATAACCCAAGCATTAATCACAAATGTAACACACCTAAATAGAATCTGAAATATAATGTTGAATGATGCATTCTCCAGGCTACTCATTAACAAATTACGTCCCATGATGTTACATGTGCTTTTCTTATTCAAACATTAACAGTATTGCCTTCGTTGGATTGGGTTTGTATACTGCGTTTCACAACATATATCTTCTTATTAGACAGACAAATAGCGAACCAGTGGTCATCATATGTTATAGATATTTTCTTGAATTGTTCATTGGGGCCGAAAGCTACAGGATCTACCCTAAAAATGAAAACAAAACAGGTACTTATGTTACTATTACTACTACATAATATAACAATTATCCTAGACCACGTCTGTTATACTGATTGGCTGTGTGACTAAGATGTGATAAATAGCAAGCACCCAATAAAAACATACTCACTTGTTAGATAAAGTGATGAGATCGGTAATTATTGTTGCAACACGTTCGTCGTTTTCTAGTTCACCGCCAGATTCAAGGACAGCTCCGTCCTCTGTCAGAACCAAGTAACCAATTTGATCAGGAATTTTTTCCATTATAACTGTAATTTTAAAACAATTTGATAACACAAAATATTGCAGGAAAGAACTCAAAATAAAATCAATTTACCTCACACGTATAACAAAACAAGTGGTAGGTACGGTGTAGGTATTGTGACGTGATGTGACAACTGACAAATGGGCGGCAGTCTGTACATGTATCGCTACGAGTTTGCTACCGAATTCGCAAGATAACATACCGACAAAATTCGGTTGCAGTAACGACACTTGCGACAGACGGTAGTCTGTTCAATTGAGATACCGACGAAAATTGTTAAAATGTGTGCTTTACGATGACAGTTAGCTTAACGAAATTCGTATTCATAGTCTGGTAAATTTGAGCAAAAAATGTTGACGTGTAATAACATTTTCAGTCAGTGGGGAATATTTGTTACATACTAATTCATGATATTAATAGTTTTAACGGAAAAGTTTTACAGAAACTATGTATTTTAACTTTGTGACATTGCCTTCTCATCAAATTGTTTAAGTTACTCAAACCATTTTAAAAGATTTAATTATTTTGTAAAATATGAAAGGAAATTAAGGTTTTTCCTCCTTGCAACATTTTTGCATGTCAAACAGAATAATAAAAAAAAACATGTCAGCTGTCAGCTTAAATAAACTTAATAAATTGTGAAATTGTTGGATACTTTACGAATTTAAAAATGTAAACTGTGAACTGCAATAAATTATAATAATGTCAACCACAAATCAATCCGGATCCAACAATCCGGATATTTATATCAAAGTACGTTGGCTCCCCTCCGACGTGAATCAAGTAAGTAGGTATAGATTACAATCTTATTTTCAAATCCAATTTGTTAAACGTACTTGAAAGTATTAATATTAATATTTTATGATTTAAATTTATAGATTCACTGCAGACGTTCCACTGCATAGTAGCACCTAGCACATTTTGGAATTGGCTGATGAAAGGTTGCTACTGATTGGAAAGAAAAATGGAGAAAACTTCTCACCTAAAAGTAACACTGGCATCAGTATTGAAGAGGTAAAGGATATCAAGGCAAGGTATCGTTTCTTTTAATTCACTCTTAATCAGAAGAGTACTATATACTTGTAACTAAATATTATGACCTATTGCAATACAGTAGCATCAAGGCTGTATCAAAAAAATGTTTGAACTAATGCTAGTTAAAACATACCCAGATTGAAATAGTTTAATCTCATTGACACAATAGACCCAAAGCAATCTATTCCTTGGGGACTAGTACTAGGTGGGAACGGTTGAAATGCTCCGTTAATTTATATAGCTTAGACATGCCTTGTTTCTTTCTGTTGTGCTTTCTTCCTCTTCAAATTTGTTATGCAAGTAATATTTATTTTTTATACATATTTATGTACACACACACAACTAGATAAAAATACATAATAAGAAAAAGATGTACAGCAACAGACCTGCGGGAGGAGACTTTGAAAAGTGGAAAATAAGTGAATAGTGTGTATAGAAGATAAGAGACAGTATATAATATATATAGATAATAATAGATATGTTATGTATTATATAATAAAATTTGTCTTATCTTTATGTTAAATCTTGTAACTGATCTTTTTCTTATAATTGTAATAATTATTGTACCTTCCTTATTGACTGTAAGTTTTATATAGTAAAATAAAAATACTCTCTCATTACAGATGCCAGCAGGTGCTCCCCAAGCCCATGTAGTTAGTGGGTACCAAGATGTAGGCTGAGGTATCTAGCCCAAGTGAAGAGTGAGAAGTTCTTATTGTCTGCGAAGGCTCTATATAAAGAAAATGACAGATACCTTTAATTTTGAAATAAAATATAATCATCATCATAATTATGATGTGTATACTAGTTTTATTTAATTCATGGAATAGCTATATAACACTAGGTACTACCTATATTTTTTTACAATCAGCAGTCACTGATTTTATGCTAGTAACTAGCCCTATAACAAAAACATGACAATTTAACATTTGTCTGATATTTTTATTAATGAAACTAACGGTGTGATCTAAGCAGACCCTGGCACCTAGATGTAGGCTACAGATGCAATCGGGATACAACGCTAAGATGATGAAACATTGTGATATAGCATAACACTTATTACCTAATGGAAAATAATCTTCTAAAGACAGACTGTCAGAAATATTTGAATTTGTATGGATGGATGTATTTTTACTGAATGAACCTGTGGTACTAGATAGATTATAGTTTGAAATAGCACACAGATTACTTTAATCCCTAAAATAGGTGCCTGTGTATTGTGTAAGCCACAGAAACCTATTTGGAGTTCCGTATACATTATACCGGGCACTAAAGTGCCAGCAAGTAGTAGTTAAATAATGTGATGATGATAATAACGCGCCTGTGTTGAAGCACAATGAAATCCTGTACCAAATACATTTCCATTATGATTATATTGTTCAATTTCCATATTTAATAACCTAAAAATATCAACAAATTACATAGTTAACGATCGTAAACCACTTTGCGGGCTGTCAAAAATGCTCGCAAAGAGTTAACGATAAATTGTTAAGTTTACGATGATATTTGTAAACTTAACGACAAAAATTGATAAGTTTGACAGTCGCGACTTGCAAATATTGATAAGTTTACGTCGCTATGAATTTAACGACCGAATTTCATCGCAAAGTCCTTAACGATGTGTCGAGACTTCCGCCACTGAGCTTTCATTAGTCAAACTCTATACCTTGTCTAATTTAGGATGATAATTTTGACAGTTCAATAAATGCTTTTGTATTTTTGTAAGTATCGATTCCATATTCTATGGGAACGATAATCGAAAATCGAAAGATTCATTTTCGATTATACTATATGGGGTACCCTATTTGGAGCTGTCAAAATTATCATCCTAAATTAGACAAGGTATAGCTTCATGGTGGCAGGACATGAATAATACCGTAGACAGAGAACAGAGAAGGAGATACAGATTCTATATGTTCAGTTCATAGTTCTCGTTCTTTCATATAGAGGAATGAAATGAATGAATGAATGAAATGAAAGAATAAAATAAAAATAGTAGGTACCTACATCGTCAATCAAGACAATTATTGAAATTCTTAAAAATTGTGTTTACAGAAGTAAATCTAAAAGTTTATGTTAAATACTATCTTGTTGAATACAGGTAAGAAATGTAATATTTTGTGGTTTACTTAAATCAGCATAATCTAATTAGGCCAGCCATTTATTACGTAGGTAAGTAAACGCGATAAATTTGTATTTTGCGTAGATTTGCTGCAATATGTTTTATGTTTACGGAGGTTTACGGTAGTGAAAAATGAATTGCATTGATTAGCTTTTATAGATTCATTATTCTCATAGCATGGTTTGTATTTCTTAGCCTATATTTGAATACAAAATTTAAGCAGTTTTTGTGTCTGGGATTTTTATGTTGTTTATTTATTTTATGTTAGGTATGTATTTTGGAGACAGGATTCTATTCGTCACTTTTAGCATAGTTAAATATTCACGACAGTAGGTACGTTATACGATCTATATTTAATATAACAGTTGCAAGTTTTAGTGATGCTTATTTTTATCATAATAACTTGCATAATATTTAGCAAACAATCATGCAGCAGTCAAACAGGTCTTACCCACGAACATGTTGTGCACACCCAGAGGTATTATTATATTATAATATATACAAGCAGCCATTTGCTGGTCCATGGAGGTACATATATTGCTAGTCCTACAACAAGCAGTTATTTTTCTTTTTATAATATATACAATAAAACTATTATTGACATTCTAATATCTGTTTCATATTGCTCTTCTTCATCTGAGTATCAATCCCAGTACTATCCTATGTTGTAGAATATTTATAGTCGTCACAAAATAAAAGGCCCACTTTGACAGTTCGTGCCCATGAAGTTCTTAATTGTTTATCAATTGAAATGTTCTAAAGGTAATTACATTTTTCATTGACAGGTACCGCCCACTCGGCTAAGTGCTGTGCATAACGATTTTTTCATGTAGTCCACAGACTATTAATAATCGGTTAAGGAAAGATAATATCGAGTGAGATATTTTTTTTCAAGCCCGACGCTCACTTTTATTTTTATTTATTTGAATACTTGTGTTTAGATTCTGAAGACTGATTTAATTATTATTGTTGTTTTGTGATTGAGTGAATGTAATTGTAAAAAAATATTAAATATAAGTAAATTAACCTATAATAACATTGTATTGTTTTAAAATACCTACAAAATCAAAGGTTAAGCTAATTTTTCTAATCAGAACTTTAATCCAATGCAGTTTACATACATATTCAAATCGATTACATCCCCATGCAAACTGGATTCGATTCAGCATGAGTATCGAATACCGAATCGTATAGGTACATAACTAGTTATGCCACGAGGACAAACGTCAAAACGGGCCTTTTATTTTGTGTTGAGTATAATATTTACCAGCATGCATGGGGATGTCCCTAAGATCTTGATGGGATCTTGATACATCCATATTGGTGTGGGCATATACCTATCTTTTGGAGCATATACACATTACTTAATTAAATAATTATCTGTCTATCTATCTGTGATTCTGCATGATATGCAATCACACAGATAGAGCGCAAGAGCATCTATATGTTGCACTATAACACGCTTGTGTTGATCTGGCATTGCCCAAGCTTATATAGCTGCACGCTTAGCCATATAAATTATTAGAGCCTTATTAGAGTCTCAAAAACCTGCCCATTCAACTTAACCACCATTTTGGGGTTGGGTCAGGATTTTCGCTCTATTAAAAAATCTCACAAATATTTTCCACACTTCACCTGTGACAACTACGAGGGGTAGACAAAAGCCCCTTTAAGTACCTACACCACAGGAAGTCATCATAAAATAATAATTCATGTTACCATGCATATAACCATGACATGTGTTATTGTATATCTCTGTTCCACAGGTAATTATGATAAGTTTACGTCCCAAATTGGGAAGTGAGCGCAACAGCGAGTGGCGCTGTTGCTTCTGCCTGCATGTTCGCACTGGAACCATTCTACTGGGGACATGGCATCTTGTAAGTACAGATCATTTTTTAATTTGTTAACATTTTGGATCCTTTCTTGCATATGCCCTATGCGCTTAATGGATGATCAATAGAGCCATTGAAATATTGGTCCCGATTGTGATATGAACTTCTGTGGCAGTCATTATAGGTAGTTAGAACCCTAAAAAGTCTGACAACTGATCTAACTACTGAACTTCTATACCAATAAATATGTTGTGGAGGTCAAATGTCAGTTGCTTCATGGAAGATGTCGAAGTTCAAGTGCTTTGTAGTTAGACCGAAAAGACCAACCCCAACTGAGTTGAGAAAAAGGCTCAGAGGATGATGATGATCAATCATTATGACATTTTTTACACAGTAAAATAGGATAGCCTGTTGTAGTGTAGGTGCTATTTATTTATGAGGGTTATTATTATTTCTTGTAGATGTTGCACCTCATAGCGCTAGGGTTCCTAGCAGCTATAGTACGCGACCCAAGACTATTAGATGAACTTGAAAGAGACTCAGCTCCTGTGGCAGACTGGAGCAATGGTGGCCACGAGGCCATGCCTACTGCACTGTCTAAAATAGAACACCCGCCAAGTTCATATGCTCCTCAACACCTTGGACAATCTCGAGATCACAGTTTAATATATCGTAAGTTTCTTGACCATTTCCATTTCTGGAATTTAATTTAATGATTTATTCATTTTAATGGTCAGAAAAAGTCAACGAATGGTCACCTCGCTATAACACCAAGTCTTCTCCATTTGGCCATATGCACAATGGGCGGACGAGCCCAAAAAAACTGTTGGCCCTCTGTGGCAAAGACTTGCCAGACATCAGAAGTGCTGGAAGCAGCCGGAGGAGGCCTTTGTGCCACATAGGCAGGCTGAGCAGGAGGACAGCTGTGCAATACAATCCTCTTAATGAACTTTCTACTACTGTAAACATTCTCTTGTGATTAGCTAAATAAAAGCTTTGAAATTTGAAGTTTCTTGGCATTTGTGTTAATGTTATATCTAATCGCTGACTAAAATGATTAGAAATGTTAAGACATTTGCGTGCAACCTCGCTTGCGATTTCTAGTTCAACAATATGTATAAGGCACTTTGTTAGGGGCCATGGCAGGAGTTTAAAAAATCTCAATACAAACTTATATCATGATAGAAGGGTAAAAGTTACTGTTACGTAATATTTCACGTAATATTTGCCTTCCATACAGAAAAACCGCATTCAATTGAACTTCCTAATACGAATTATTGCTGCGATATTAAAATTGACAGTAAATTGTATTTAAAACAAAAATATTTTAATGTGCAATCCTTTTGGTTACTACCCTATTACTTAGCGGAGAAAAATTTAATGCCGAATTTTGTGTACTAGATGATGTGGATGTCGGTGCACTGGTGACAGTGTGTACTTTGGCTATCACATTCATGCTGATCTACGGCGCTGCTCTCGGCAAACCCGCACACCTGCTACCCTTCTTCTGCCTCCAGATCTTTGACTTTGCTATCACTGTGTAAGTACAAAGCAAACATTAACGTACGTACAAATCTTAGGTACTTTCTTTATAAGAAGCGCACATGAGTAAGACACAAGTGCGCATAGCTTCTTATGGTATGACTGTCTCATTAGATGACGCGCCCTGTTCACCACCACCAAGTGTTGTTTTTTTTATATATAAATGTTTTTTACTCGCAGAGTCGAAAGACCATTATTTCCTACTTCCTATTGCTGGTCTCAGTTTACAAAACAAGTAGTAACTTTTAACATGGACTCACACTCCTGACTCAGCGATACATTATCCGAAAGCATCTTCGCCTCTCCCAGACTAAAACATACGTTGGTACTTCCATAGCCACGAGAAGTTTTTATAGCCCAACATCCTAAGTACATTTCTGATTATTCGGTGCGGTATGTATCAGTACTGCGTATAAAGAATATGCTGATGACGCATGTCCACTTTTTGCCCTAAACGGTCGTGGATAACGATCAATTTTAACATAAATATATCACTGTAATAATAATCTCTAATAGTAAGGTAATACACATTTCAAACCAATGCTGATAACTGTTGTAGGTTCTGATATCAATCGATCTTATCTGCGGTCACAATATCGGAGCCAGAGCACCAAAAAACGTTTATACGTTGTTGCAATAACATGCAGTTTCGATAACATATTTTTTACTATAGGTAGTTAAACTATTTGTGCACACATCCTGCCAAATGCAAATACCTAGTGCTGTTTGCTGTTGATAATAATAGTTTTGTATTTTGTAAGGATACCTCTCTTTAGCATAGTGGTTAAAGAATCGGCTTCACGATCGAGAGCTCCCGGTTCTAATCCTGGTCATTATACTACCGACCCTACTTCTAACACAAAGCAATTAACCTTAGCTGGAGTAGTAAGCGAGAATAATATGTAATCTTAAAATAAATCGTTCGAATTGAAAAGATATTGCTTTTTCGAAGATAGTTAAAAACAAGTCCAGCCTAATATCAAGCTAGGTACTCTCCCAAATAATTACAGGGCCCTTATTAGAATTAACCTACCGTAGCGGAAACGAGTTTGAATCACGTGAATTCGTTAAGAAACATTTCAGGTTCATTAGTTTTGCGCCAATTTTTCTTATACGTTTTTAATGATTGTTTACTGTGTGTATATGAATTAAGAATTGTTTAACCAAACCCACCAAAACCTACAATTTAAAAACGAAAGACAAAGATTACTGTTAGGTAATTTTTAGAAAGCATCAATTTTAATTTGATTTAATTTACATAAATCTGTAAATTTTTCATTACAATGTGTTGTTATCATTAGTTTTAAATATCATTTAGTTATACCAGTGTTCAACTAAATAAAATGTAAACTGTTTTGGGTTGACTACACCAGTGTACAGTCAAAGTAAAATTCTATTATATATTATATTCCAATTCAGTTCAGCAATATTTTGCTCAATTTTATTGCTTTGGGTTATAATTCCAATGTGATATGTAAGAACTGATGTCATATTTATATGTTTCAAATACAGAACCAAACATATTCATCCTTATTTGTAAGCATACATACAAACAGACGCGCCTCTTGCCCAATGGGGTAGGCAGAAACGGCACGCTTCCAGTCTTACTACCATTTTGGCTTACATCTTACGCTTGTTTTTACATATTGTACATACATTTAAATAGAAATTCCTTGGCTCCCGAGCTAGTTTCGAAAAATGAGAATATTTTTCTACTTTCATGTTATTAATATACTTTTACTTTGATAAACAACATCAAAAATATTTTTAAGAAATCATCATGTTTTATTATTTTTGTTTTTTTTTTGTTTTCAGGCTTACCGCTACGGGCTATCTCTGCTACTTGCGCTCGATCCATCGTTTAGTAGCAGAGACGCGGCGCGTGCCATGGCGCGCTCAACTGTTACAGCTGCCAGCCCCCGCACTAGCTCTCGTCGTACTATCTGCCTTCTTAGTAGCTGTATTGATAAAGGTGAACAAATTTTGTTTTCATTCGCCTCTCTGCGTAAAAACATCACTAACCCACACTACCTTAAGTAAAAGTCATTAGAATTTCGAATACTTACAATTTGTTTTGGAATTACTCAGCGTTATGATAAAAGTTTAGAAACGCATTTATAATTTTTTTTAACAACTATTTAAGATTTTGTATATTTTTTATATAAATTAGCAGTTTTCGTCTCCGTTGTCCGAGTGCACTGCGTGGAGGTTCTGGGGCGCAATCCTCCCCCCCTCCCCTTTTGCACCCATAGCCTAACATACTCAAATGCAAACGTTCATATTTCTACGTAATTTTGTAATGTTCCGTTAGGGTTACTGCATCAGCGTAGTGTGGCGATGCTACAAGTACCTGACCATGAGAGCGCACGCGCTGCAAGCCCCGTTCGTGATGTCGAGCGACGACGTGATGACGCCCGCGCAGCTCGCGCCCTTCGCCGCGCCCGCACCCGACTACGCGGGCGTGCTGCCCGACTACGAGGAGGCCGTGAAGCAGACGCCGCCGCCCTCCTACCGCGCCGCCACGCTGCACGACGCCACGCTCACCACCGTGGTACGCTCGACTGTATAGACAGCTCCTTACACCTGGCTACCGAGTAAACACCACCATAAAAGATACCAACACTCAACGTCCGCTGCTACTTTCTGTTGGACCACTGCTAAACGGCTGAAGGAAAATTAAACACTTCATAATGTTCTAAAAGACTTCTACCATGGATGTATTTCATTTACCATGTTTGTCACAGAGATTTAATGCTTATGATATTATACAATTTAATATTATGATTGACACTATCGATCGATTGATAGCATAATTTTTTTTCGAATTATAGCTGGCTGGTTTGATTACCGAGTGCGGCAAGCTAGTCTCCGAAAATCTTTAAATTGTTTTTATGATCAAAATGAAGTCTCCTTTCAGTGAAATTGTCTATCTACATTACTTAATTCTCCATGTGGCATCGCCGTGGGACACTGTATAATTATTATTGTTGTCAGCAGGAGAGACCACAGAACGAGGGGGTTCCAACACCACAGCCCACCAACACTGTGGTCGTGTTACCGCACCACGGCGCGCAGGCTCAGGCACACCTCTGAACATCTACACACCTATTCTAACTGACAGCAACGAGGATTGACTGTACATACGAACAGAAAATCGTTTTGTCTTACTTCTTATTTGGTTAAATTGATTTTTGATTAAATTTTGACGTCTTTGCATTTAAGTGACAAATACAGGTATGAACCAGTTAATGCTATCTGCACAAACAAAACTACGTACTATGCAAAAACGTGTCCAAGATGATCTCTAAATCTTTAATTGATGGCTGTGCTTATGCAAGTTTAAACATAATATATTATACTGCATGCCACGCACCCAGTTATGGGTTTATGCCCCGACACTTCGGGCATTTATTATTTAACCAGGGCAGATTGAATGAAAGCTCAAAGTGACAGGGCATAAACCCATCACTGCACGCACCACGTCCAGCTAACAATCCTCGATGCTGTAATTATTTTGATTCGTAAAGAAATATTTAAAAATATTTTTTTATCTTGTATCACCTTCGGTTTGGGTTATATTTCGGGCTGTTCACTGATAACTTAAACGTCTTCTTTACATTTCATTCACCAATCTATAGTAGAGCTATGCGTTGCCTCTCACGATTAGACTGGGGAAGACTCTACACTCTCAATTAATAATTACTTTACAGTGTATTGCATTTAATACGTTCTCTTTTTCCTTCCCCGTAACAACCGCGTACCATCAGATATGCAATCTACTTTTATACAACCTTTATAATAATACCCAATAAACAGTCCGAAATAGCGCCCCTTTTGCCATTTACGGTAAGATTTCTGTATGAAAGATTACTGTTCTAGCAATAATATTTCATGTTATATATACATAAAAACAAATATTTTTATCTATTTATGTTCAAGTCACGTCTATTTATTTTTTAATCTATAGTGCTAGTAAATGTCTTTCATTCTTATACTATAAATTGTGACTGTGGGTGTTGCCTCCTGCACTATTACCACAATTAAAAAAAAGCTACGGTAGATGTGTCGTACATGTAAAGTGCCATTATGTTATGAATGAAATTTTATTTTTGTACTTCATGTTATCATTAGAATTATATTCCCTTTCTAGTAATGGAATTCTTGTGCACTTATATATTCTCCATATTATGATAACTGTACTTAGAATTATGTTTATTGTGATAATCATTGCCTTGTTTTTTAGAAGCAAGTATAGTAGTTTGTATAAAAGCAACCATATTTTATATAACAACAAAATACAATAAGCAAATCAGATGTTTACCTAAAGGCTAGTACAGTTCCCAACAAGAATTGATTGTTTATAACTGACATGACACTGTATGACCCGCAAGCGTGATTTTTTTATTTTTTTATATTACTGATAACGCCTTGCCCTAAGGTAAGCACATTTGACATTTCTATATTTAAAAACCATGTTACTTGCCAATGCATAATATTTGTCTACACATAATTATGTGCCTAGATGGCGCTAAAAGAAACTTACCATGGTTTAATTAGACGTTAACCGAACCAAACCATGAAGGAACCAATATATGGACATAAAATTATCTTATCTATCTTAAAAAAACCATGATGGTCATGATAAAATTTAATGCATAAAAAATAATCTCAGGCATTCTTCACAGCGCTTATCTAGCCACTAGAAATATCTCTTAAGGCGATAAGCATACGGCGGGGCGGAGCGGTCAAAACGTCCGCGACGCACTCTTATTTGTACGATTATAAAGTTTCATTTGTCCGCGCAATAGCTCATGTAGCTTGTCAGACATTACGCGGGGTAAATGCGATCTAATGATAGTTATAATAAGAGAGCGTCGCGGACATTTTGACCGCACTGTGCCTCCGTCTGTTTATCGCATTAAGGTGTTCTTATTCTCATCTAATAGCCTACAGTATTGTAGTCGTCTAGGTAATCGTTTCAATCGAGAGGTTAAATTCGTTGACTATTACGGATTAAGTATTTCAAAATATTGTATCATTTCCTCAATATAAATGCTACTATTGTAACTAAAGTAAACCTTACTTGAATTCGACGTAGAGATATATTTTACAAGTTTAACTAAGCAATATTAAAGTACCTTTTATGATAAAATTAAAAATATCTTATATTGCTTGCGAACTTGATTTAGAATTACCATATAGGTAATTTTAACATAAAATAGGTACAAATACAAAATAAATTCTAAATGTAGTTTTAGATAGAAGATTGATGTTATTTGATAGGAATATATGCAAATTTCTTTTGGCTTTTGGTAAGACACCGTAAGTAGTCCAACATTGGCCTAAATTGTAAGTGAATTGTCGTCCGTGTTTTTATGTAGATACGTCGCTTTTGTGTGTGTAATAAAATAAATAAATATTATGTAAGTACATTTACTTTTGCGGCACATAATATTTTTGTTAATTAAAGCAATATTAAAAAATTGGAATGGCTTACTCCATTCCAAATACAATAAAATTAATGTTATAAGAAACGTCAACTAGCGGAACTTTTAGCTAAGTTTGTTAACAAAGTATTGTTTACCTATATTATTGTTTGTTATTTTGGTATTCTTTTATGTAAGTATCAATCTAAATTGTATGCCTTAACAATATATTTACTTGTGTTTGTGAAATACAAAATTATATTGAATTTTATTATACTCGAAATAAATCATCGTAAAATATATTTTTTTATATTTATACTAGCTGGTCCTCCCCGACTTCGGCCGTGGCGTATTTCGAACCCTGATGCACCCTTTTTGACCCATAATGCCCATGTAAAAATGTATGGGAATCTACCGGATTTGTTCACATTTATGATTATTGCTCCGCTACCTTGAGCAGTAGCATGATGATATTCAGCGTATGACAAGATAATGTAACTTTCTATTAGAAAAAAAACAATACAAAATCGGTTCAGTATATGCAGAGATTACCCTCTACAACGTCACAAACTACTTTATAATATTAGGTAGATAATCAGTTACACTAGTTATCTGATTTTATGTCAATATGTCTGGCAACTCGGCATCTCAGTAAAGATAATATTTGTGATATCAACATTTGAACAAGGGCTTCGCACAAAGCGTGCCACAATGTGTATTTAAACCAATTTAAACGGACGACCTCTGTGGCGTAGCGGTAATCCAGTCGACTGCTACGACGGGGTCGTGGGTTCGATTCCCGCTCAGTGCAAATGCAAACAGCAAAAACATTTGTTAGACCGGTAACAAATAAAAAACCGGCCAAGTGCGAGTCGGACTCGCCCATGAAGGGTTCCGTAGCAGCAAGTAACTATATACGAGCCCATAATATAGGCTTGTGATAGCTAAACAAGCTAATATAATAATACCAGTTTCACAAGAAATATTTAAACCAAAAATAATGTCAATTAATTGCGGTTTATGACGTATTAAAAAGAAACTACTTAGTGGATCTGGTTCAAACCAATTTTCGGTGGTAGTTTGCATGGCAATGTACATTATATATTTTTTTAGATTTATCATTCTCTTATTTTAGAAGTCAGGGGGAGGGGGGCCCTATAGTTTCGGAGAAAAATGGCTGTGACATACGGACGGACAGACGGACAGACAGACAGATAGACATGACGAATCTATAAGGGTTCCGTTTCTTGCCATTTGGCTACGGAACCCTAAAAATAGCAAACTAGGTTCCCACTTCAAATAAACATTAAGATACCTACCAGTATTAATTTATTCAATAGATACACCTAAATGTTTATTAAAATTGTCTCATGTAAGTAGGTACAGAATCAGATGCATTTAGCGATGTGATAGGCCTCACCTATCAGTTGTATTAGGTTGTATCTAGGTACCTAGGTAGGTCTACCTACAAAGATACAATTAAAGTTGCAACCGGGTGTACCTACCTACTTACCTATTTCGAGAGAAGGCCCGCGTACGCTTATTATTATCGCAGTTCGAATGGTCACGATGAGGGACAATCATGATTTACAAACAATACATTGCACATGCGCGCATGGCTCGTCGGGCGCCTGGTTTTTAGTAACTCCTCAACCTGCGGGCGGACATGGCAGCAGCCGCGCCACTGTGTCGGGACGCGCGCCGATTTGTGCATTCTCTATTTATATCGACGACCCGGCCCCCCGCTTCACTTAGCGCATGCGCTATGTGCATCTGTAAACGACGAAAGTGAAAATTGCACATGATAGCCCCGTTGCAAGACGCCGGTTAAACTAATTTTGCTACATTTGTAATACTAATTAGCCGCCTGAGGACACGGACCAGGCGCCGGTGTATAGTGCGCAACGAGGATGGCCATCGCCCACACGGCGACGATCCTCGTCAGCACTGCGGCAGTTTTGCGTCACATATCAGCTGTTTCGCCGGTAAGGGGCGCCCGGTCGTGACGTCTTTGGCGTGTCGTGTGTCACGGGCCAGCGGCGCGATGGCGTCCACTATGCAACTGGAATTTACACAAGCGATGACCGATTTCAAGACAATGTTCCCGGACATGGACGATGATGTTATCGAAGCTGTATTACGCGCAAACCAGGGCGCGGTAGATGCAACCATTGATCAACTTTTAGCGATGAGCACAGACAACCAAAACGAAAGGTTACGGCTAGAAATGGAGCGCGTAGAAGGCAGTACACCATCACGCCGTAAAGACCGGCGTTCAGGCTGCAGAGTGGCTGACGGTGATGATAATGACACTACAGCACTTGTGTGAGTAAAGATTGCCGCAGTGTCTAACTAAACATTAATTATGTTGAACAATGCAGAAACAAATAGGTATTAGGTACACAAACAAGACGCGTAAACTTATTGTGTTGGTGTTGACATAAATAGGAACAATTAGGTACGGTCCCACTTATGAAGCGTTGTTATCATCTACACCGTAGGTCTACCTAGGTACTTACTGACAATAAGTGAGGCAACAGGTTAGCATGACTAGCAAAAATTTTGAGTAGGTACTTAGACAGGTACAGGCACCTACGAGAAGTAAGTATTGGATGTAACACATTTGAGGCAATGGGCAATAAAATGAAGCATTAAATGAAATCTAAGTTAGGTATATTAACTACTTATCTACCTGTAATCTATACATCATTACATATACCTATTCTAAATATATTGTACCTATATTTATACCTAATATTAAAATTGTCGAAATGTGGGATGTAAATTCAGCAATTATTGTTCCGATAATAATATTATTTATTATTCTCTTTATTTATCTTGTAAACATACAAATTATATTTTTAACTATGAAAAAATACATATTATTATTACTTATATATAATGAACGAGTAGCAACTTGCTGGTATGTCCATGTCATTGTGTTCAGTTTAGTTGTTTAACCAAAAATTTAGTATAATTTTAAATTCTTCCTAGAACATCACAAAAATAATTATAAGTACATTTATTTATTTCTGAGGGCGACTGTACTTAAGGAATAGTACTGCTATGTTACAATAAATGGTATCTATACTTAGGAATTTAGCATGTTTCTTTGTTTATTGTAGAAGGTAAGGTAAGGTAAGGTATTTTGATCAGATTAGGATAGAGCGATTAGGTCGAAGATTTCATTACCTACCGACCGCTCCTCTCAAAAAGACCATCAACATTCTATTTTGCGTGGGAAATTGTACTTATATTTTGAGCAGTGACTACTTAGTTTATAGGTACCACTAATTTTGAGTAACCGTTTCTAAGCTCTAGTGCTCTATATATCGCTTCTTGAAACATGTTAGATACAAGATCATTAGACTAAACTAAACATTATTTTAAATATGTACTTACCTAATTGCATTAATCAGTGGCCCTTTATAGTAGGTAGTGTAACATTCCAAGTACCCGGTCACCCTAAAGAAAGATACGAATGCAGCAAAACGCTGCATACACACCTATATGTATAAAAAAAACAACTTTTTTCTTCTTTTAATCAAAACTTTTAATAACACCATATTGTTTACAGGGATGCAGACGACGAATCAATTCCTTTAGCTCTAAGAAGAAAATGGGTACCTCGAATGCTGGGACCACTTCCCCCAATGTTCCTGCGAATACCGCCCGGTACTGACGCAAGAATTGATCTCAGTTTAGATATGGATGATGATCGTATAGCTACGTACCTGCAGAATGAAGAGTTTATGGCAGAACTGCGTTGGAATCAAGAGTTTATGGCGGCGTTGGACAGCGAACAGGGACAAAAGACAAAGTGCCATGATGATGAAGCGGCCTTTAAGGAGAGATTGAAGAATATGGGTAAATGTAAGTAGTGTTTTAATAAAGCATCTATATATTATAAAATACATACATGAACGTATGAAACCTACGGACATAACTTGCTGACAACGAGACTATCACAAAAATAGCGGCGGCTAACCATTTTGTGATTGCAATTTAAGTTGCAGCGTGTTATTCAAATTTGATCTTGGCATGTGATTCTTGGATAATTTTTCTTGCCTTCACTGGTACTGTTTACACCATTTCATTAGACAAGAAATTTTGTATTATTTTTCGCTACTTACACTGACTGAATCAAATGACGTTAGCCTCGTACCTCGTAGTACAGAATACCTAATCTCGTAGTGGTTAACTAGCATGTGGGTGTGTGCGTGCCGACTTGTATCTACCTACGTAGGTATAAGCAAGTGAGCTGACTCTAGCACAGAATACCTAATAGTACACTCTAGCTAGTATCACTAGTTGTAGGTACCTATTCTTCAACGCGTTCCATTACCAAAACTTATAGTCTAGTAAACGAATAACTTCTAGATGGAAAAGTCGAAAGCAGAAACTTTGACTTAGGAACTTTGTTTGGACTAGTAAGGAGATAAACATAGGTACTAAAAGTCCTGTCCCTCCGAGGTGAGCCGGAGGGGGGGGGGGGGGGGGGAGCACAAAGAAGGTCCCGTTTTTTCGTTCTTTGCTTACTTCTCGAAGACGGTGCTTTGTTTTTTTTTTTTTAGTTAGCTTTCCGGAAACACAGACTCGGGCAGGGAATTCCAGTCCTTAGCTGTACGCATGATGAATGTATCCGCAAAGCGTTTCGTGCGTATGAGTGGAATATCGCTTTGTACAAAATTGTGTTGTACGACATAATAAAAGCTAATTAAATTCTCCACAACTTTGTCTTTTGCACTTTGTATCTGTCTCCAATCATTACCTGGCTCATAATTTATCAGTTTTCCCAAAAAATGTATGGGAATCTACCGGAATTGTTCACATTTATGATTATTGCTCAGCTCCCTTGGGCAGTAGCGTAATGATATTCAGCCTATGACATTCACGGATAATGTGGCTTTCTATTGGTGAAAGAATTTTTAAAATCGGTTCAGTATACGTAGTACCTACAGTTGTTATCTAGTAAGTATAAGTCTTATAAAGATACATTTGTTTGTTAATTTATTCACCTTATGGCTCCTCTAAGATCTATCTGAAAACCCTATGGTTTGTCTAGATATGTACTTCTTACTGTTTAACAATTAAAGTTATTAATCCTGAATAATAAATGAGGGTGCAGCTGTGGACATACTCGTAGTTATGCGTTTAACCATTACACAACGTAACAAAATCTGTCATCCTTTAGCTATCGCTATCGAGAGTATCGAGTCGTGTTATTATAGGCGCCTTCTTTCTAGGACTAGGTCCTAGAAAGAAGGCGCCCAGTGCTCAGTTGTGGAAAGTAACACCAGTTTTACCGAGTAGTGAATACATGTCAATGCGGTAAAAATAAAGTTTATGTATAATTTTATTTTATTTACCAGAGAAAGTTAAAAAAGAAATTACTACAGGCAGTAGGAATAAAAATGTGCCTACGCATGCGCGAGTCTGCACACAAAATGTCAATGTAAGGGTAGTGCGCATTATTAGCGTTTGTTTGTTCGTGTTTGGAAGTCTAAGTAGGGGAAAGGTGTACAAAACGATCCCTTGAGGTCAAATGATTCCCAACTGTTTAAAACAAATTACTAGTGCCATCTGTTTAAAATCGCCAAAAACGTATTCCCCGCATCCCGCTCAGTTGTTCGGCGAAGTTTCATGGCGGTGTGATCACTATTGGTAAGTAAATTGATAAAAAATGAAAATCAGTGTGCTCGATCTAAGTTAGGCCTTAATATAATATTAAATTGCTGCTAATTTATTGTGATTTGGAAAATAGCTGTTTTATTAACGGTTTCTATAGCATTTCAATAACATTTTGAACAGGTGTTGGTTCTCAATATGATAGGCTGTTTCAGGTTATTTTTACGAAGTTTTCGAAATAATACGATTGGGGTCAAATGATTACTTATTGTGGGTATAAAATGATCCCAGGGATCATTTTACCTACAACATTTTGTCAGTTAAAATAGAAGGATACAATATATGATTTAATATATTGGGATACCTACTTACTATAATTTATACTTAGTACCTAGTATAAGTATAATATTATCTATAATGCCACATTCAGCATCATAAATTTCATAATGTTGCCAGTACAGTTAAATCCACTGCATTGTATTATGGTATTTTTTTGGTATTAGTTGCCCTGTTGTTTCTATTATCTTCTTCTATATACTTATAATAAAACTGTAGAGAGGTCAATTCTATTAGGGGGAGGAAAATAGCTATTATAATTGGTGATCCATAAAAATGCAATTTTTTGTCTTTCTGTCTGTCTGTCTGTATGCGCACGAATGATCAAAAACTACTGGAGGGATTTTAATCAAACTTGGTAAGATTATAGTTCATAGTTCTGGGCAACATATAGGTTCCTGTTTATACCAACTGATACCCGTGGCTTCGCCCACGCTTCGTTTTTGGTCATATCTCCGGTTCTACTTAACCAGTTACAACCAAATACGGTAAATTTTGAGTCTAAGCAAGACGTCCATCGCTGATCTCGATGGACGTAAAAACTACTGAACGGATTTTGATGCGGTTTTTCATTAGATAGGTCTTGGTTAGACGAGTGGAGACCAGTAGAGTAAATAGTGCAGTGGAGAGTGGACTCAAGAGTGAAGTACAGAGTGAAGTGGAGAGCGAAGTGGAGAGTGGAGTGGAGTGTGAAGTGTGGAGTAGTGAATGGATACTTAATTCTTGTGTTGTGTATTCTCAATCAATAAATCTTTATTTCTTTCTTCTACGAGTATATGTCTTTATTCTTATACAGATCATGCCACGTAATTAGGTAGGTACTGTAGAAAAAATACTCGACAAAACTGGAGTGAGGATGTCTAATTAGAAGACTTTTTTTCTTAGTTATATTAGAATATAATTAGAAGAATATTACCTACTAGAAGATAACAAAGGCTTTTAGTTAAACTATATAATTCATATATTGTTATAGAGAATGTCGATCTCAGACTGTGATGATTATGATTATAGAATAATAACTTCATAAGGAGGCTGTAATAAATAATTATTGTTAAAAATAACAATATTTTTGTTCCTATTAACGCTACTTTTGGTAATAAATATGATTATAACACACAAATATTGTATTAAAACTGGGAGGGTAAAATGATCCCCGGGATCATTTAACCCCTACCCTTGGGATCATTTTGTACACCCAGGTGTACAAAATGATCCTTTAGTAAACTTCTGGAAAATGTCTAATAAATTGGAAAACGTAAATAAATTACAAAATTGTGGTTTGCTAGTATATGTATAACTAAATGGTTGAAGTAAAATTTCTTAAATGGTTACTATTGGTTTAATATTTTTGACACAGCAGGCATTTTCCCTTAGGGGGATCATTTTGTACACCTTTCCCCTATTTGTGTTTATTTTACGATGCAATAAATCTTCAATCAGTTTATAATTGAGCAGCTGAAGCCAGTCCAGTCACAATCATACCATATGAAAAAAGAACAGTATTTAGACATAAATACCTACTGTTCGGTTACATTTTTACGGTTCACGGTTAATTAGATATGCAAGCAATTGTATGCATATCTAATTGCGGCTAATTTGAATTCAACCGATTGCTACACAAAAAATTATGGAAAATGAGACAAGGCTGCTTCATTAGGTACCTACTAATCGTCATATCACGGTCCTGGATGGGATGAGATAAACCCTAGCATGTGATTATTATCACATTGGAGAAAAAATCGATGTTATCTATATAAAAATGATTCCTTGTGTGTGTCCCTTGGTCACTCACACACACCACACTTAACAAAGACTTTGCCGATCTTAATCATCTTTTTTTTAAGTTCCCAAAATTACGATCAGAGGTTCTTACGGTAAGAAAATTAGTATAATTGTAGAGAAATAGTGAAATGTTTTACTTGATTATGACTACGAGTACATTACTCATTTATTTTATTGAAGTAGAAGAGCATAATAATTGTAGTAAATTACTTATTCATGCTTTTAGTTAATAATATATGTAAGAAGTGGAAGTCAGTTTAACTTTCTATGCTATAATCTAATATAATGTTATAAATATTACACATTATACATAAAATGTTTTAATCGTTGTTTAAAAAAAATCATCAACTCATCTAGAATACGGCACTTCAGAAACGTGCATACGTTTCTGAAGTGCCGCGTTCTAGATACTTTCCCAGGAGCACACTCGCACTTGACTAGTTTTTGTTATGTTACTCGCCTTGTTGACCCAGTAACACGTATTGAAGTATGTGCTATATTTTCATTGTCTACATTATACCTAAGGTTAATAGGTTAGGAGTCCTGGCCCACTGCCACCCTGGCATCCTCGATCTATAATCCCTGACCTATAAAACGGTCACAGTGTGTCAATGTTACTAACTTATAACTCTCAAAAATAATTTAGAGGATGAGATAGAAACTTTATTGTGTTGTGTCAGATAGTGACCCCTGTCTTCCGCTGAATAATCAAGCTCCGCGCGGGCGAAGGCACGAGCATCAGCTAGTAGATCAAATTTAAATAATCTATCCAACAATATGAATAACATTGTGAGATGTTCAATTAATTATAATATTAAATAATAAAGAAAAGTTAGGCAGCGGGAAATGACTTGGGTTGGGTCAAGCAGAGGTCAGTGCCTGGACGGTGACCCCACCCGCCTCGTCACGGTTTCTCGGCTATGCTCTTACGAGTAGATAACAGGAAGCAGGCACGAAAAACATAAAAGTTGAAAACATATACCACTCCAATTACTTAAGTCTTTACGAAAAAAATAAAAGAAAAGAAAAGAAGAGTGGCTTCTTCCATTACTCAGAATAATACTAATAATACAATTACCAGCCCAAGATATTGCGTTATATGTAAATAAATAAGTAGCATTCCTAACGCAACAATCGTTTCACAGTGTCTCGCAAGAAATTCGCGCAATTTACAAGGATGTTCAGCTCTGTCAGAGGTGGGTCGCGTCGTGCTTGCGGCAACCCACGGGCTCCCCCCCGCGGGCCACCCGACAGCCTGCTCCTTGAGGAGGAACACAGCGATGATGAGGATCGTCCACATACTAACAAAATATAAACCCAATTCTATGTTTGAGCTTTAAATATGGAGAGAGCCTTAAAGGAAGGAAACAAGGTTACGGATAAGACTGCGACTGTTTTGTATATTTAGGGATGGAATGTGATTGAATATTTATGTATAGTTACTGAATGGATGATGTTAAATTGCAGCGAAAACATGAAGTATCAATTCTATGCAAAGTCAAGTGAGTAATAAGAGCAATGACTTCGCATAAAACTGGCATTTGTTTCATGGCTTCTTCTCCTGCTAACAATGTTTTAGCTCGTAAGTGTGACGTCACATACTAGATGTTAAAGGAAGTAAAAAATACCTACTGTTTTGATGTTGCAAAAATATAATAGTGTATTATAAGTAGAAACAAGCCTTATACATCACTTCCCAAACAATCTGTATATATCATGAAAAACACGTACCTACCTCCATTATTTGACATAACCTAAATAGTCAGGATCTGCTAACATATGTACTATATTAAACTTCATTCTTTTCATTGAAATTAATAAGTATTTTCTACTCGTCATCAATTAATAGTATCTGGTAGCTTTGAGCGATCCTGACCTTCAGTAAGAGACGCTTCCATCACAAGAACTATTACGATATGCTATAGATCTACATATTACAATAAAAATAAATTATTCTACTTAACATATTCCCCTTCAAATTATATTATGAGTGTATGTGTGTTGTGTATGTGTACGGTCTAATGTGTTCCAGATGCCCTAATATAGAATAACTGTCAATTGCGGAAGCAGATAATACAATTTTAGTCTTAAATTTCTTCTTAATATCCAAAGCATTATAAAGCCGAAATGGATTTGGATTCTTGTGTAACACTTCATCCATGAATTTCAAACAAGTATTTACCTAATTGTTTGCCATTTAACGAGACCACCATTTGCCATTAGATCTGGATTAGTGTTTATACTACAGAGGCAAGGGATGTGCATTTATTCACTTAAAATTTTTGTTAAACATTAAATCCGAGGATTGAAATTACTACCGGTCCTGTCAAATGGTGCCTAAGATTTCCGTAAATGAACAATGCACGTACCTACCTACCTACACATGAGCAAAATTCAAATCATTGTATATGTACTATTATTTGTGCCATCAAAGGGAGTCCCCGAACCCGGAACCGGCTCGAAAATATTAATCCCTAATCATACATTCGAATTCTTATGTTTTCGGACCTACAACACTTCTGACAGACTTCTGGCAAACTTTGTTTTTTTTTTCGAGCTATGGGGCTTGAAAAACTATGCCTTCACGTCACTTAAATCACTCAGTTTTGTTAATGTTTGACGATGAAATGGTTCCAAAGTAAGGCTGAATAAAAAAATAATGTATAATTCTAGTCTGAGTGTATAATATAAACAATCACATCGTAGCTAGATAATGTAAATACTTATCTGTTATATGAGACTAGACTGCTTCGTGTTGTACTTAAATTTGAGTACCGTTAGAGACGCTCGTTTTCTTTATGTTATCTTGTATGAAATCTATAAATTGATACTTAGATGCACTAACAATATTCTGTCTGCACGATTGGCCATGGGAATGTTGTACGAATACCGGAACAATAGCCATAGTTATAATAGCATACGAGTATATTAAGAACATTGCCGCCGACTTCGTGTTGTTCCTATGAACCGCCATAACGCGTCAACAAGCACTTTAATTCATAATTATCTATATAAAGCCAAACATACTCAGGTTTATATACTACCTACCATAAAAGACCTCATATAAAAAATTTAAAGTAAATACTGGTTAGATGAAATCTTCTTTGCGTATCTTTTATCATACCGGAGAAACATTCCATTGTGTTTAACTAACTTCGTTTTCCTATTAGAGTAGGTACCTCCTACAACTTGGTGGTTAAGCTAACCAGACACTACAAAACCGCTCTACTACTACTAGACTATGACCTAAAAATGCCTAGGCGTAGATAGCAACGGCGATAAGTTAGGCTAGCTGCAGCTTGCCCATTCAATCCACCCCAAAATCTTATTAATCTATCGATGAAATAAATAATGACGTGGTTGTTGATGGTGCACGCTCACCTGGAAACAACTTACTCACTCTATAGACTCGAAGACTCCCAGGTTATAGCTTCCTGGGAACACAGACTCAGGCAGGACATTCCACTCAAAAGCAGTACGCATAATGAACGAATTCCTGAAGCGGTTCGTGCGTAAGAGTGAATTCCTCCAATTACCTTTTCCCTGTCCTCTGTTTCCTTATTTCTATTGCTGGCTATGCTAAGTTATGGACTAAATATTAATATGATTAAAGATTATAACAAAAATATAATCTCGGATCCAGCTTAAATTTCCTTCTCACGTAGATAATGTATTAATCACTTCTGTCAAATTACGTAAAGTCTAGTTTAAATGTATATAGTAGGTTAAAGAACATCCTTGTACTTGTAGGTACCTAAAACTGTCCGATGATCGAACTGTTAGTAGGACTAGTTGGAATAAACCAATTTGATTATGATCAATCTTTGTCCTTGAATTCTGCCCAAGCTTAGCATGAAACTACATTCGCGAAAGTGTTTCAAAATAACGGTTTTATGATTTATGACGATAACGTTTTTTACAACAAAGTAACTAAAAAATAATTCAATGTTAACGTATTTAGATTTATCCAAACATTAGTAATAATATTAGGTAGGTAGGTATTGTAAGAAGTACCTAGAGGTATACAAAATGCTACGATATTATATGTATTGTTTTTATTTTATTTAATATAGAAATTAATAATACTTATTATATAAGTATACCTACTTGTTTATATGTCCAAAGTGACATTATTGTTGAAAAAAAATTACTGACGGATGACGGAAGGATGTATTAATTTCAATCGTATTATGTAATCATTAATTGCAATACTTACTTAACTAGAAAATTTAAATAACTATTATTTGGAAATGCTTGTAAAGAAAAAATAGTATAGGTAATCTTTAACTATGTAGAAATCACAGATTTACTACAAAATGAATAAATAACTATAGGTTATATTATTCAGTAGGTACTTATAAGTATTGCTTGATAAATCTATACAGTTAGGTAATAGATGAAATGTTATTTTTTTGTTATTTTAATAGATACAAAATAACAATTTGCAACACTAATAAAATTAGATCGAATGTGTTATGTATATATTATGTGTCAATCAATTGTTATTCCTGCCATGGGCGTAGCCAAATTTATTTACGGAGGAGGATTTAATTTACACATACCTATATTGTGGAACACAGGTTTTATAGAGATTTTAAAATAAAATATAAGTAGGTACACCATATTGTCCTACCGCTTACGCGGTGTAGGTACAAATGTGAAATGACTTTATTATTCGTGTGAAAAAGAATATTTATTCTGCTATCTTGAGGGAGAGACGGGGGATTTTATTTAAGGTAAATATGCTAAATGCTACGCCCATGATTCCTATATACGAGTGGATTGTTAAAGAAAATCTCTGCGAAGTTATTGTTAACCCCTAAAAATGTTTGAATGTCACTTATACATTTACATTTTTACCAACACAGTTATTTATAATATGCAATTTATGTAAATAAGTTATACCACGCTCATTATTTTTCAAGTAAATAAATTAATGAGGTCTTGGTGGTCCGCAGTGAGATCCGCAGTGAAATTGCGTTAGACCACGTTTAATTATTATTATAAACTACCTTTTTTATTGGTCTGAGACTACAAAATGCACTTTGTGTTTGTGTCGAGAAAAGTGAGTGATGTATTTAAATACCAAAATGATTGACTTCGGGTGTAATACGAACTAGATACGGTTCGAAAGCGATGCCTGTATTTAAATATAACGCTAAAAGAGTGTAGCTTCTATGGACAATGATAATTATAATATGAGCTAAATTTCTTATGCTATTAAAGATACTTATTTATAGAACTAGATTTATTGTACCTAGCACTTTAAAGACCTTTTCTATATTGCATGTGTTGGAAGAAGGCGGCTCAAGATTAAGGAGTTTTAGAAGTCTACAAGAGGCAAACTTTTCATCAGTGGACGTCCTGTGACTGACACGATAATGATGATGAAAATTGGGATATGTGCATGAAATCAACGGCATTAACAATTGCCTAGATAATAATAATAATAATAATTCTTTATTCATTCAAACATTGATTACATAACCTCTTATTTCAAAAAATTCTGTATTATGTACCTACTTAAATGGCAACAAAATCCACAAAGAAAAATAAAAAAGAGGTGCACAGCACTGCACTTCCAAGGCCACATGGCAGCCTTTGATAAGGAGTAGATGGCGACAGCGAGTGTGACTGCACGAAAGAGGTAGGTACTGGATTCGATGCGGCACTTACAAAACGTCAAAATTAAAAATATTTAAAACTTGAAGCAAATGGACCACCGCGGTTCGAAACGCGGCCCACACCTTTTTTTTTTCGTGCGGAAATCCTCATGGATACCCACCCCACGGCCAGCGGGGCAGGTTATGTCGGACTCTTACCGACTAAAACCGCACGCCGTCTAGGGTCTTCTAACGCCAGGGTGTAAGGTGGCCCAAAGAGCATTTCTCTCGCACCCCGGCTTACGCGGCCCACACCTAAGAAGACTCCGGCAAGAAAGAAACTCAGCGGGTTTTTTTTGGTCTATTTACAATAATTTCCTTAGCCTAGATACAGTTATGAGTTTGAGTAACGTAGTTGAGTGAACAGCTCATTTCCAAGCTTATTTATCGTCTAAATAATCTTGAATTTTATAGTATGCTTCTGGGAGAGTTTTCTTTTATCTACATTTTTTAATTTACTTACATGTAGGTGAATCTCTAATTTCACTTGTAAGTTTGTTAAAAAAGCGTATACAGTTACCCCGGCAAGAATTCCAAATTTTTGGAGCCTACTATCATAGGCTACAAGATTGTTATTTGTGAGATAGTTTTTCGCACATACCTACATTAGATTTTCAAATACTTATATATTGTGAGACTATAGTTAGAACATCTATTTCTTTAAACTTTTTTCGTTGTCGGAGACTTGGGCTAAAGTTATAAATAGCTCTGAATTCTATTGTTCAAATATGAAGTCAGAAGCTCGAGAGCCTTATTCCTTATTCCGTAATGTTTCAATTTCCTGATTAATTTGTCATGGTGAACCCAATCGAACGCCTTGGACAGATCGCAAAAGACACCTGATTCATCATGCTTATCCTCCCAGGCCTTGTAAATATAGTTTAGTAATTCAATACCAGCATCAGTAGTCCAACGTCCTTTGGTAAACCCGAACCTGTTTATCATGAAATAATAAAATTTGGATTTACTAAAATGGGTCAGTATTTGTCCAATCATTAGTTTCTCAAATACTTTACTCAAGGTCGGCAATGGGCACAGAAATGGGCAGGAAATTAGAGGGATCCGTGGTGCTGCCGGCCTTGAATAAAGGTATACCAAGGTATACCACTACACACAGTCATTAAACACAGTTGCCAAATTGGGAGCAATGACATCAATTATAATACTTGAAACAGTTTTGACTGATAATCCCCATAGGTCCGCGGTCTTTTTAATATCAATGGATTTAAATGCTTTTGTGATGTCAATGCTATTAACAACTGATAATACAAAGGTGTCCTCACACTTCATTAGTGATTCTATAAGCTGACTCAGCGGAAGTGGAAGATGACCTGAGTCTTAGTTGTGACTACTTACAGGTATATTTGCGAAGAAATGTTCAAACTCTCTCGCAACCTCCAGATCCACCGTGACATGGCGATCTTCTATTTTTAAATGGTAATCTCTTACAGCTGATGAAGATTTCCCACATTCAGAATTTATAATGTTCCAAGTAGGTAGTCTTAATTTAATTGGTAGAATTCGATTTTTTTTATGTAAGTAGTTTGACTTTGCTAAAGAACAGACTTGCTTAAATATTTTAGAATAGTTTTTAACATAATTCTGGAAAGCAGGGTTGAAATTGTATGATTTTTTAATTCAAAATTTCAAATTGTTCATTTTTTTTTGTCAGATCATATATTATGTAATCTCTCGATACGGGCTGAAAAAGATGCTCATCGATTTTTATGCAGTGAAATAGTAGGCAAAACGTCCTCAATTACTAAAATTGGTCCACTGACATTATAACTCAGCCATCGTATGAAAAGTCTTATGTAATTGTTACATCTGAGTGAGGAGCAAGTTTGACCGACATGACTATTCATATTCAGTTTGTAATGTCGACTCGAAACAGGTTGTAAGTATGCTAAGTGCTCTCTATGAACGCGTCTACTTCCTTAGACATACATGTTATTAGATCATTAATACCCGTAATTTCACTAGCGAAGTGGTCTAGCGGGATTCAGACGCTGGGCAACAAACTGATAAAACTAGAAAAGTTACCCTGCCAAAGTACCTACTTACTTACAATACAAGAGTTGGAAGAATTTGTGTGATTCTAATATATACGACTCGCGACTGTCCAATCTGGCTTACTGTCACCCGAATTCGTCAGAATACTTGTAATGCTAGAATTTTAAATTTACATCTGCAATATCTTGCAGACACCATGCATAGGTACCTACGTTAGATAATCGCTATACACTTATAGAGATTAACGACTTCCATGTATCCACATTGTAACTCCCGTGTACATAGGACGAGAGGTTTTATTTAGCAGGTAAGTATATTTGTTTAATATATACGTATACTATAACAAATTTGTGGTTGCGGTAGCTTACTTACTTTACTGTTATATTTATTTTTATTTATTATTCAAAGGTATGATTGAAAACAAGCACCAAATAGCTGTTTGGCACAGTTGCTGAAAATATGCACACCTTTTCGGCGGTCGCGTGAGGTACCTATTGCAATGATATAATTTTATAACATAGGTATATTTTTTGATTATATAAATCTATATCTATACTTATAATAAATCTGTGGAAGTGAAAATTTTGTACATTGGAAATATCAAAAAATTAATGGCAGGGGGTGTTACTAGGTGTGGGGAGCGAGCGATTTTTATGATGTCCGAGTCAGACTTGACTACCTAATCCACCAGAATTAGTTAAGTCTGACTCGACCCCCATCCCCATCCCCATCAGCCTTAATGGCTGATGCCAGCTGATGGGGATGGGGATGAATGGTATCCGAAGGAACTTCCGCACGAAAAAAGGAATTTGAAACGGAATTCGAAATCCACGCGGGCGGAGCCACGGGCTACAGCTAGTTAGATAATATTTTTATTCCTACTTGTAAACAAAAAATACAGCGTACACAAAACAAACCAAACTATTCATATTGACAAGTGTTCATCATACAACTTACCTAGATGTATGTGTGCCTACAAAGATTGTGAGACAAATGCTTATCAAGACGACGAAAGTTTATCATAACATCAAAGAGTTCGGTGGAGTGGAACGGGAAAGTAGAATGTATTGATACGAATGAACGACGACGCACATAACATGATACGATATATTCTTAGACAGAAACTTGAAGGACAAACATCGTCCGCAATTAACATACGAGGTTTTGGCGCAAGCTTTCCTCTCGACGGAAGTCGCCGCACAAAAACCGTTTAAGACTAGCCAAAGCTGGACAGAAATAAACCGACCCAGGGTTCCGATTTAAAAGCCATGGAAGCGACCAAAATGAACACTAAGACGGTGATAATGATGATGATATCCTCGAGAATCTCTGAGAACCCTACTTTCCACATGAACTCATAATTGCTCAACTACAGTAGGCACTTCACCAGTCAGGTATTCACAAATTCAAACGAGAAATCCCGTTATGCCTTATCTCCTGCAAAAAGTTGTCTCCAAACGGTATAAAACCAAAGTCGTTTGCCTGTGTATTCACTTAGTACTTCTAAACCATGTTATGGATGTTGATTCACTGTCATTAAGGTAATCTTCAAGATGCTTTATACGTACTACGTACAAGTTCTGCCATGTGGGTTCACCCGCGTATGATTGCCACGCAGAATGAGCAAGCTAATGCGTGAACTGTGTAATGACTAGCCACGTTACCCAGAGAACCGATGGCTGCTGGAGCGAATCCTAGAGGGGAGACCGTGAATCAGTAGGTGAGCGTGGAATGCATCTCAACCAGATAAAGTGACTACCAAAAAAGGTAGTCCATATAGGCTGAAGTACTACTTAAATAAAACTCCTAAATAATGGAACTGCATAGAAAAATAATGTCCAAGTAGTAATATTGATGTAATTAGGTGTAACATCAAAATACCCAGAGCTATTATGCAAATAGTGAAATATGCATGCAAACAACTACCCTACTCTAACCCCCGTAGCAATCAAATCCAAATGCCTCTACAGCTACGGCCCTACGATACATCAATCATAAAAAAGTTTCCACTAAACAAATATTCAATATTTGAAGACATGACGTTGCCGCGTTGAAATAAAAGGACAGGCGTGATTATTTAAAACTAGCTGTTGCCCGTGGCTTCACTCGCATGAAGCACGAAATACTATTTCTTGCCATTTCCACAACCCACAGGAACCTATGCATCCCTACCTACCTACATAATAGAGTTCATTTGTTTGATACAAATACTATATCACTAAAACACGTTGCAAAAAATAATTTTGCTTACACTAAAGTATAACTTACGCAGCCTGCACAATTTACTTTCAAACTACCTTGAAACACGCCAAAGAAAGTCACATTACTCGTATGTAGATGTTTCTATTACCCCAGCATTGTCGGTACGCCACAATATGACACACATTTTCCATTCTAATGACCGGCACAAATGAATGAATGTCGCTTTAGGTCTGTTAACTCATTCTCGCACCTATAATTAAACATATTACGCGAACGTCTCATCTGGAAAATACTCAGCGAAACTCGGAATACAATAATGGACTTTCGTGAATTTATATTATTACAGTTACAATGAATAAAACAACAACTGGACGATTGACGTATTGTTCGTAGACGATTCACTAACACAATTTTGCATAAAACTACGTAGTCACTGTGCAGAAGTTAAAAAAATTAGTGTCTATACATTTACGTCTTTATGATTCAATGATTTATTCCCCTTTGCACTAAAAAGATAACTCAACATTATAGTTTGGAAGCACCAGAAAAGAATAAAGTAAAGAAAAAGTTTTGGAGGACTTGTCTTATACATGTGTTATGTCTAGCCTATGTGGCCCTTGGGGACTTTGGTTTTCGCATTTTTTGACTCCAGTCTTGGAGGGAAGTGATGTGGCGATACCACATACATAGGGGATATAAAATAAACTAGGCTAACTAGGTATATGTAAGTATTTAGCTTAACCCTCACAGGGTCAATTCCTCGTTAACTATTTTATAAATTGCTCGCATTCATTCTGGCCTCTATTACCATAGCAGTTCTAATTGACAGGATTCAAAGTTAGGACCTCTCGATGGTAAGGCCGAATCCTTAACTACTAAGCTACCTATGCTTACATCGTTAAAATACACTTCAGCCTAATCTTTTAGGGATCTACTACCATGAATATTATTAAAATTTACATAAAATAAGTCGAAATGTGGGTGCTAGCACCTCTGCCTACCCCTTCGGGGATATAGCCGTGAGTTTATGTTATATAAGTATGTTATGTTAAAATAACTTTTTAGTGGCAATAATTTTATTCAGTTTCCTAAAATAACATTACTAAGTACTACATAAACGAATTATTAGTTTATGTAGATGAATAAATTTATAAACTCTTATTTTTCATTTTAAATAATGCATCACTATTGCTGTAGACAGTATTCCTCAGGCAATCTATCTATAAATATAGGTTACCTAAAATAACTTCCAAAATATACCTTATTGATAAAATATGTACCTACTTATAATACAATATAAGAACATTGCAACATCTTCTAATTGACAGCGCGTCGCTGATACGCTATATCGTAGCATGCTATATGTAGCGGCCGGTAAAGATGCGTCTGCGCACCGAGCACGTGCACCCGTCACGCATCACGGACACCCAGAAATTCGCTTAGTTTGTCCTGAGACTCCATGCTACTCGCACGCATGGAGGCCCGGTGTCTTTCCCGCGCAAGTGACTATGAAAAAGCAACCTGATATTGTTGACGTGAGTCAGGCAGTTGTGTTCTTCATAGCAGATCAACAAAGCAGTAGCCGCTTTGAAGAAATATTTTCGTGAGTATCCTCTAAGGGCCGGTTAGGGCTTTGACCGTCGCCATCGCCGGCGCATCGGCTCCTCGACTAAAAGAGTTAAGGCGATCTATACTGAACCTGTTGTTCACCTTGCTAAGATCGACGAACTTCTTTTGCTAAAACGATCTTAATTCAAACTATTCTGGCCGTTAACTTGGTTAGACTAATACAGCTGTTATATGGCCGGTGTTATCTAATGCACTTTACTTAACAAAAACCGAACATACTTATACATAAATATGTGTATTTATGATAGAGATCTTGCAAGAATCGTTCTAGTCTATTAAATTCATGTCTTTGAGTTTATGTCTCATTGAACAATTGAGAAATATTTTCTAGTTGCACAATGCCTTTTTTACTAGATTAAAATGAATTTGATGCTAATGACCAGTGGCGATAAAACTCCGTTTTAAATAATGTTCTTACAAAAGACTTCAACGCGCGATACGTAAATTTCTTTTCATAATAAGTAAAAAATGTACCTAGTTAATATGGCTCGTTATTTAGATACTTTCAAGTATACAATTAATATTAAAAACTTGTTCTACTGGATATATTTTTAAAGATTCTTATTCATACAGAATGTCTGTGTAGAATGTTCCCTTACTGTTTTATGGGTCTAGGTATTCCATTCCAATTCACTGAACAAATAAATAATGGATTTGCTCAGACATATAATTAGGTGCGTACGTCTTCGACGTCGTATTAAACTTTTAATAGTTTTATAAAGAAGAAAATACAACATCGCGTTGTGAAGAGCAAAGAGACATCTTTATGTATGCTACGGCATTATCCCGGCGCGTCACCCATCGCAGGCGGCGGGTATGCGCTGTCCGCAGTTACTAGCTGGACAGCTTTACTTTCATTTACATAATGCACACCATCCTGTATATATTACGAACGTCTTGAGCTGGGAAAAAGGAGCTATAGGTAGTTAGCGTCTCTAAAGGTAAAATATACGAAACCTCTTATTTAAATTATCAGAGAGTCAATACCTAATAATAACTTTTAGAGTAAGATCCCACTGCAGAATCATGCATGCATCGAGTATTTGGTAAAAACCAAATTTTACGCATGGTTATGATTAGGAGAACATATATTTACTAGGTTGCCTGTCAAAATGTGACCGCTAATATGTTTAATTCAATTATTGCTAATTCATTTTTGGAAAAAAAAATCTTTCACATGGTTTTTAAATAAAATATCATCCACGTCACGGCAATACACATAAGGACTCTGAAAAATCACGGTTGCCGTTGCGCACTTCGCCGTACCGAATGTATCAAAATCATACGTGTTTACACCTGGCTGCGAAGAGGTAATATATTTTAGTTATTTATTAAGTTCAAATAAACAGTTGGTCCACAGGGAAAAATCCCTATGGCGGAACCAGTTGGACATTGCAGTTGAACCGTGGAAATACCCCAAGCAATGTTTAGACATACACAACATGTATATTCATTGGATAAATATCTCAATGGGAAAACGGGAATGTTTTCTAGTTTCGAGTTTAATTAATTCTTTTATTAAATCAATTTTACGTAGTTACTTTATCAAGCTAGCCTTACCGGATTTATGATTAAAACTGCTTTTTTCCTCCTTCGAGGTTCCGGACAACCAATTGGGACTGGAGTCAACTTTAATGATTATCGTGTTTTGCAATAAAGTACACTATAAATTCTTTGTCTACAGTTACATGTACTTATTTTATAATTAATACCTCATTGCATTTGCAAGCAGCAGTAGATTAGAATAAAATTCCGTAAAATGTAATTAAGATAATTGTTGATGGATGCTATAAACTTAAAACTACATAAAAATAAAATATTATTAAAGTTGATCGAGTTGAATGAAATAACAATTTCCGTTGCCCATTATTTACTAAGGCTGGTTTTCTCCGATGAGTACAAACGCGTCTAATTCAATTTAAATTGCGTCCGCACATTTTACTCTAAAACTCGGTAAAATGGTTTTCGCCTTAGTGTAGGAACCATTGATAATTATTTGATTACTGCATAATAGGTATAATACTAACTAGTTACTAGTTAATTCATTTAGGATTTTGCCGTCTCAAAATAATGTTAGCTTAGGTATAAATTATTTCTTATTTTGCATGACGTACCTATAGATAATTTTTCATCAATGAAAATAATTACGATAAAGTACCTAATTATTTCACTGACAAAAGCGACCTTGCCACGTTTTACCTACTCTAAGAATTTCATTGTGTATAACGTGAGAATCCAATTTAGTTGAAATAACGATAAAATAGTTTTATTTCAATAAGTAGGTACATTAGATAGGTACTTGTGATACAGATATTTGTGTAAACTGGCAAAAATTAACATTCAAGGTAAATGCTTATGAAATGATATGATATATATATATGTTAATCTTAATAGTGAATTTTAAATGAAAAGTTGACGAGTTGGTTAGGTTGAAAAGTGTTTGAGTGGATGAGTATATCGACCTCGATCTCTAAGTATATCAAGCAAGACAATAATAATATTATAAGTCCGTAAAGTACATGCAAATAATTAAAATTGAAGTGTCTGTTTATAATATTAAAATAACAAATTTTAAATAGATGCATAGAGTGAATGTAAACGGTACGGTAAATTAATGAATTACTGAAGTATTTCTCTACCGTTAATGAGGGATTTAAAATATACCTTTGTATATCACTCTTACTCCAATTAAATGTCAAATTATAAATACGAGTAGGTAATGTACTCAAAATAAACACAAATTATGAAGCTATTTTTACTGACCGTACAAAATACAACACACACACACACACACACACACACACACACACACACACACACACACACACACACACACACACACACACACACGCACACACAAAGGATCTCGATTCACGTTCCGTCCACGTTACATATACCGCAGCCTTTTAGACCTATTCAACACTAGTATCCCCGTGGCGAGGCGGCGCATCAGTGAAGGGTTCTTTGCAGGCGAGGAGTTTTGTGTATGTAGAGAGTTGGGTCTATGAGAGTAACACCAAGATCTTCGGGGCCCAAGCCCACCGCACCGGCCAAGGACGCTTTAGTACAAGTTTTACACTTTTTACTCTATGAATCGGTTGGTCAAACGGAGTCTCGATTCTGTTAAAACAAGTCACTGTCATGCCATCAGTGGCATGACAGTGACCTGTTTTTTTTGAAATTAAATGGTATTATTTTGAAGTGTCAGCACTTCAAAATAATACCATTTAATTTTGGTCTTTATTGTTATCAAGTTAAAGTCGAATGAAAACGTTTAATGAATTCTTTTCATTTGATTTTAGACTTTTACTGTACAACGTTAAAGTCTACAATTCAATAGCATTTTTAGAGTGTCAGTGGCATGACAGTGGTTTGTCTTCAGCAGAATCGAGGTCCAGGATTTGCTGCCATGAATGCTAAGAGATGTCTATTCGAAAAGAGGAGAATATGGAGGGTGACCCTTCTCCAAAACAAAAGCCTCGGAGGCAAACGAAATGATGATGATTTTAACAGGCTTCTGTCGAAATTATAACTAATTCAATCACTTGAAGAACAAAGAAATTAAATAAATTCATAAAATTACTCCAAAAATTTCTCATCTATTTTGAAACAAAATAATATATTAGACAATTTTGTTAAACTTTAATAATTGTTATTAAGGATTTAAATTATCGTTAAATTGTAATTATAAACTCATTACAATTATAAAACCCAACATATTTTAATAATAAGTCATGCGCCTGTTCACCCTTTTAATTATGTGCATCATATTGGGCAATAATGCTAGGTATGAGTTGTACCTAGGTATTCGTTAATGACGCACAGTCAATTCAAGCAGCAAAATCATCAAAAATCAAATACTTCCTTAACCTCAACTAAGCCCAAAGTAAGTATGGGTTCTAGAATATGTTTCAAGTACCTACCTAAGTAGGTACATATTTAAGTATTATTGCGCGACCAAAGAACCTGAGCTGTAAAACTGCACTGCTAGTTTTGGCTTTTTCTTCACCTGTATGTACCTATATATTTGTCTACCCAATAACTAAACAATTGAATCTCACAACCATTAAGTATTAAATCACAAGCCATATGACGTTGGATAATCGGCACGATAGGCGGCGATAAACAAATATTGTTGTCAGACAGGTTTGCTGTGTCCTAATCCGAAGGTCATTTTTTAGTGAATCCTTGTGGATTGAACCCGGAGATGATATTTTGCATAAAGCTATGAATTAACGAACTGACAATGTGGCTATTGTTTTAAAATAATTTTGCCATTGAAGTTGTTTTCGAAACAGCAATATTCCTACCCTTACAAATTTTACCCCCCAGGGGGTGAAATAGGGGTTGAAAGTTTATATGGGAAGTTCGTCAGTTTTCAAGATAGAAGCATGAAAAATTATACGAGTAGAACGGTTTTAGGTTGGAAATAAATGTACTTACATGTGTATCAGCGTTTTTTAAAATTTCACTACTGAAGGGGTAAAATAGGTGATGACTGTGATTGTATAGATGAAGTGTTGTGTGGAAAGTCAGTCATTTTAAAAGTTAGATCCATGAAATTTCATACACCTACTTCTGATTAGAAATAAATGAACACGTGTCTCAGCGGTAATAAACCTGTAATTTGTTTTATACACGCTCGCAATCGCACAACTTGGTTATCAATATTTTATGAATCCACTTTTGTCCAATAGCTTATCAAAGTGATTGAAAGCTGTTATGATTGGATATGGTGTAGCATATTTTAATGGCAATTGCAAACGGCACTACCCGCACTGGGTGCTCATTTTAAATAAACTCAATTATCTCTTTAAAGTTGTCTGAACATTCCAGACCTTCAAAACGAGTGCCAAGTTTGAATCATTAAGAAACGCCCCTGGAGTATAAATCACAAGCTTAATAAATCATTGAGAGCTTGCGTTATCCATCTTTCAATCATCATCATTCAATCTTTCAAGTTGTAAGGAATAGATAAGTATGCTCTAAATAAGAATAATTTATGGCTGTATAACTAGGTATAATAATAAGGTATTATTTTTCCTATTATAGTGAACACATTGGCATACCTCATGGCTTATCCCGCAGGATTACGAGCAACGTGTCGCGACGAACTCGTAAACACTTTGATTTATGCTCAAGGCTATTTTGTGGCTAGATATCGATTTAGAATTTCATTACCTCTAGAGCCTTCGTGAAGCAGTTACGATATCGTTTAGAACAAGGAAGTCTAGAGCGAGTATATTTTCATCGTCTTAACCAACATCTTGACATTTTATGATCATTATATTCAATTTCTTATATAATTTTCTTCATATCTTAACATTAATATGTTTGCAGTACTTATAATAATTAAGTACCACTGCACTTATCTATACTTATAATAAATCTGTAGAAGTGAAAATTCTGTACATTGAAAATAAAAAAATAAAAAATAGCAGGGGGTGTTACTAGACTGACACCGAACCCAAATATGTGATTAAAAAAATTTTTGTCTGTCTGTCTGTCTGTCTGTCTGTCTGTCTGTCCGTCTGTCTGTTTGTTCAGGCATCACGCAAAAACTACCGGTTTGATTGCGATGAAACTTGGTATAATTATTCTTCAATATCCTGGGCAGCACACTGAATACTTTTTATCCCGGAAAAGTACATACAATAAAAGACAAATTTAATTTTGCGGTTCAATTCTTAGACCAGATTACTGTACCAACCGCAAATAATAAGTTTGTCGTAGGTTATGTCATCCACAGTTCAAAATTCAAAATTCAAAATTCATTTAAAGGTCACAAGTAGAAGATGTTGTCAATTACATAAAAGTATCACCGTAGCATGTCTGATAAGACGTACAATAGTATTATCATATGAACCCCATCACACTAGGTACAAATTAAATTTTGAAATAATATAATAATTATAATTATTTAGATGAAATTATGTTTCTTTATGAGTAGGTCAATTTTTATGAGTGGAGTTCAAGAAGATTAGTGGATAGTGTTATTAGTTTTTAGGGATTTTGATTTTTTTTTTTTGTATTTATTAACAAAAATATTACATTTTGAGTTTAGATTAGTTATCATCAGAAATAGGTTTATGGGAGTGGGAGCGTGCGTGGGACTGGTGGTGGGGGTGGGCGTGGGAGCGGGGCACTATGTTTTATGAGAGCCATTTTTCGGACATCCCACTTTTATTCAATAATATGATAGATATAATCATTTTAATGTTATATTTTGAATCCCTGTTTAGATACCATGTCTGGTTTTTTTTTTTAAATATCCAAAGTTCTCAATATTTTTAACTCAAAATTTATAAAACATTAATTGAAGTCAAAGTATATACAATTCGTGAAAATAATGTTAGAAGCATTAATAGGGAATCTAGCACCGCATATTTTAAAGTTATTTTGAACAACGTATCGCTACCAGATCCGGATTTATAGGTACGTGATTTTAGGTTTTTCGTTATTCCTATTTTTCTCGATAGTTACGTCTCGTAAGTGCCCATTATCTTTACCAATATAAAGCTTTGTACTTCTACTACACACCATATGAATTTCAGAATCCAATGTCATGGAACTTTGAAGCTAAATATTTTAAAAATTTACCCGGATTTTCACCATTAGGGTCGACACACACTCGAATATACTAAATGGATTTTGATAGCCACATAGATAAAAATCGAAATCAAATCAGGTGAAAAAATATTATTATTTGAGTGTGTGTCGATCCTAATGGTGAAAATCCGGGTAAATTTTTAAAAAACTTTAGCTTCAAAGTTCCATGACATTGGATTCTGAAATTCATATGGTGTGTAGTAGAAGTACAAAGCTTTATATTGGTAAAGATAATGGGCACTTACGAGACGTAACTATCGAGAAAAATAGGAATAACGAAAAACCTAAAATCACGTATAAATCCGGATCTGGTAGCGATACGTTGTTCAAAATAACTTTAAAATATGCGGTGCTAGATTCCCTATTAATGCTTCTAACATCATTTTCACGAATTGTATATACTTTGACTTCAATTAATGTTTTTATAAATTTTGAGTTAAAAATATTGAGAACTTTGGATATTTTTAAAAAAAAAACCAGACATGGTATCTAAACAGGGATTCAAAATATAACATTAAAATGATTATATCTATCATATTATTGAATAAAAGTGGGATGTCCGAAAAATGGCTCTCATAAAACATAGTGCGGGGGTGGAAGTGGGAGTTGGAGTATGCGTGGGAGTGGGAGTGTGCGTGGGGGCGGGAGTGTGAGTGAGAGTGGGGGTGGGAGTGGGAGTGGTAGTGTGCGTGGGAGTGTGGGTGGGAGTGGGAGTGTGCGTGGGAGTGGGAGTGTGCGTGGGAGTGGGAGTGTGCGTGGGAGTGGGAGTGTGCGTGGAGGTGGGAGCGTGAGTGGGGGTGGGAGTGTGAGTGGGAGCCGGAGCGGGAGTGGGAGTGGGAGTGGGAGTGGGAGTAGGAGCTGGAGCGGAAGTGGGAGCAGGAGTGGGAGTGGACGCAATAAGCGACTTCCACGCGAGCGGAGCCGCGGGCAACAGCTAGTTGAAAATAATTCTTTAATAAATTTAATAATTTTAATAAGTATTTAGGGGAGAAGAGGGGAATTGGAGCCTACTAAGGAAAAAGTTCAATAAAAGTTAAATTTATGAATATTTCAGGAACTTCTCATTAGAAACTAAATCCTCAGTCATTTGACTATCATTTAATCATATCGTTAACGTTACATAATCAGGCATTTTACCATAAATTAACTTTAAAGCAAAAAACAGAATCGCTCTCATTACCCGACTTTGCGGGCAATGAGAGCCTATAAATTCCCATATGTGTAATGGGAGCTACTTAATTATTAATTTACATTTTCTTTTTTTTTTATACCACTTAGGTGGCAGACAAGCACACGGCCCACCTGATGGGAAACGGTCACCGTGGCCTAGGGACGCGTGCAACACCAGGGGCATCACACTCGCGCTGCCGACCCCGCAAAAACCTTTTCTAATGCCCTTCTTGAAGTACCCCATATTGTAGTCGCTAGGCCACTGTGTAGTTTCTTTCTTTGTGGCTGGTTTCTGCCTTCTTCTTTGTAATGATTTTATTTTTAACGTTTCTCTCCTCTCTCTCTCTCTCTCCAAACGTTTCTTTTCCTTCTCTTCAAATTTTTTCATTGGTGTGCTAGATTTTTAGAAATTACTGAATGTTGTTTTTATCTAGAAATCTTATTTTTATTAGTTATGTTACGTAGTGAATTCACAACTGATAGAACTTTCGCGGAACCATTTGACATGGTTGGGTATGTGTAGAGTGACTGTTCTTGAACGTCGTTTGTTGTGGATGAAGTCGTGGATTGGCAGTAGCTGGCTCCGGAACAGTTTTATAATTCAACTTAAACGGGACTTTATTAGGCGACAAGTTTGGTGTATTATTTGCTGTAGATGCGTCCTCTATTGTAGCTCACTTTGCAGAGATGGACTTACAAGAGCAGCCTAACATTGATCATACTGATCAATATTAGGCTGCTCTTGTTAACAAATTCTTGATCTTCATCCACAGCGATAAATCATCTTCTGAAAATATAGCAGGATTCATGGGAAAAAATCCCTGGGGTTTGAAGCCAGGGATACCTTTGTCTAAGCTTGCTACCATGGCATATTAAGCTTTGTTGAACAATACTGCTATATCGTAGGGTGTAATTTTTACCATATTCCTAGAAATAAAACATACTAAAAATCATATGGGGCAATTGGAGCTACAAGGGGTAATCAGAGCCTAATAAGCTCTGGTTACCCGACTATCACCATTTTAGAATAAATAAAATTATTTACTAAATCTAGCTTGTAGCGAAATTGTTCGCACAGATACTCAAAATTGATAACATTAGCTATCGAATAAAAAAGGTTTGATTGTACCAAACGTATAACTTCATACACAACTGGCCGACGAAATTTCGTATTTTTTGCAAGCACGGACTACAAAATGGACAAGCGTCCGTGGTCACATAACACGTGGCACTGGCGAGTCTAGTGCCCGCAGGGAAACGCGAACGAAGCGTGCCGAAGGCGCCTGAGTGGCAACCGAGTCAATACGAGCTGTAGTTTTGTCTCTAGTCGCACCGCTCCAATTACCCGCTGGCTCCCATTACCCTCTTCTCCCCTAGTTCTTAAAAAAATGTGTGAGCAAAAGTTTGACCTACTTAGATAACGTACAAAACAATAACAAATTGTAACAAAACAATAGTCAGGGCTCTATTATATCATCAGTCGATGAGTTAGTTAAAAGAATTACTCGAATTAAAAGTCATTCTGCAGACTTCTTACAGTTTTGTGAAATTCCTCTCATGTGTGACCGACATAGCATCATAGAAACTGGTTTAAAACGTAACAGATCAGCTTATGTGAATATTGACATTAAATAATCGTAGTGAATGAGCAAGTGAAGTTTTTTTTAATAATTGTTCATAACGGAGGAATGTGACGTCGCTGGTGGCGCGGTGGTGTGTGGTACCTCACAATCAGTTCAGGCGAGTTTCTCTTCGAGTATTCGTGCTGTTACTTTTACAACGCGCTGCCGCACACGAACGCTCTGTTTCCCTAAGTCTCATTGTTTATACTTAACGCACTCTCAAAGGAAAACTTTGACTTTCCTTTCGCTGTCACCATAAACAGCAATGGTATCAGATTTATTTCACTCCCTTATTAATGTGAACATTAATAAAAAGGTGATATAAATCTGATACTTCCCAGAATCGAGAATGGTTACGAGTCTTTACGTTAGGAAAAATATATTAAGCACGTAGTCTCATTGTAGGATTAAATAGAATTAAGTTAATCAATACACTCCGTAAATTTGATGATTTGATATTAGATATTTCTACAAGAATACCTGCCTATAGTAATCCACATCCATGTAAACAAATAAAAACATTAAATACCGTTTAAAATTACCGACTCATTATGAACTACCTACCACTTGCGGGGAGACACTATCACCTGCCTGCGGCCAATTTCAGCCGAGGCGGGAGTGGTCCTCTAGAGGGCTGCTCTGAGGCTATCCGCGTGTCCCTCTGACTAGCAGAGGGCACAGTGGGGGGCAGGCGGGTGGCGAGCTGATTCTCCGCGCACCGATGGCACAGAACGGCCGCCTGTCACCCTACACCCACCATCAGCGAAGTGGCGCGATTTCACCCCATCCCTCTTTCGAAGGGGTCGAGGGGGCCATCTTAAATCCTTAGATGGCCCAGGGTCAGCTGGTGTGCAAGAGATTTCCCTATTAGGTAACCTTATACCCCGGTTATTAAGACCCTAGACGGCGTGCGGTTTTAGTCGGTTCGATCCCGACTTAACCACCCCTGATGACCGACGGGGGTGGTATCCAAAGGGCCACACGATAAAAAATAGGCGAAAGTAGTCCTCTAGAGGGCTGCTCGGTGGCTCACGACGACTCTTCCAATTTCCAAGTCAAGTAACATTTTTTCACAACACTCACGTAGGTATAGTGCAATGCATTTAACTTGGCAAGATTGTGGAGTAGTATGGGCCCCACTAATCCAAAACCTTGCCAAATGAAATGTTGTACACTATACTTGTTTGTGGCAAAATGCGTCGCATAGAAAAAAGTATAGTGTACGACATCTAACTTGGCAAGGTTTTGGAGCAGTGGGGCCCTCACTACTCCAAAATCTTGCCAAGTTAGATGCCGTGCTTACTGTCTGTAGGTATTTGGAGACTCGCAAAAAAAATGAAAAAAAATTATAATTATTAATTATTATAATGAAACGAAAAACCCCTCATTGCCGGATAGGTATGGTTCGCTTGAAGATTTGGAAGTGATTTAAGATAACACTACTCGGTCCCGTTGCCGGCTGCGGAGATCGTTTACTTGTACGATTGTCGGATGGGCAACTGCGCCCGCGTCGCTGCCTCTACACACCGTTACTTTCGCACCAAATCTGCCTACAATACGTTATGTTCTATGTACTTTGATTCCGATAATAAGTTTAAAGTCACGATTCGGTTCCGTGAAGCTGTTGGTATAATCTCTCAACTGAATTAGAGTTTGCCTTCTAGGGAAAGATGCATATTTTATATCGAAGCTATCTCTAAGACGAATGCGGTCACCGTGGATTTATTTCCTAAGGGTACGCTGGGTATATTATTATCTGATAGTTCCGTTATTGTATTTTGATCATAATTGTGTCAACTCTGGTATGGAATTTCGCAGATTTTCCGTATTTTAATTGGTTAAGTAGGTGTATTAGGTCCGTACCGTACGTATATTATAATGCATGATATAATTAAGTGGGCTTACTTAATTATATCATGTAGGTACATAATTAACGCTACCAATGTTCAGTTGACCTGCGCAGGCATACCTACCTGCACAGGTGGACCGAAGCGTGTATGACCGCCATTAGTATTACGACAACGTTTGTGGCGCGGTGACAGTGCATTCGACTGCTGCTACGTCAGACGGTCGGTGTGGGTTGGATTCCCGCAAATACTTATAGGCATGATATCTGGGTGTTTCTTTGTATCTATAATTAATAATAACAAAAAAGCCAAGCACTAAATATTAATCCTCTTTCTGGAACCCATATCAGTCCGATGTTTAGCAGGTGCAACCACTTGCTGGTGACATTGGCTTGGACCCTAAGTTACTTTGTGGACTTTTCTTAAACCTACCTCGCCTCTGTCTACATTAACATATTTGTTATTAGGTACCTAACGCATTCATCAGTAGGTAGGGTAAGTTCGCCTGTTCGCGTCCATCGCCCTATTCGCGTCCATTTTACGGAACTCTCTTTGAAAACTCTCGAAATTAAGTATACTAACACATCGATTAGTCGAAAAGTCATTACCACCAATACCTCATTGTATAAGAGCCACGTACGCATAGGTAAAAGTTCTGTGCGCCCAACCAATCCTGTGTAAAAAAATAGTTAGTGACGGCTGTTCAACGAGAGAGCGCGAATCCGCGAAATTTTAAGAAAAAAGGTAGTGGACAGCGGTGCGTTTGAAGGCAAGTCTTTTATTGTTTTATGTGTATTTTGAATACATAGCTGTTTCTAGACGTCGATAATGATAAAAGGAACTATATTCATTATGAATTTGCAATTTTTTTATATAATTACCAATTAAAATAAGGTGGACGCGAATTACTACACTGAATTTATAGAACTTCCAGATTGCGTCCGCAATGGACGCAAACTATACCTGCAGGGAATAATGACAAGAACAAATCGCGTCCATTATTAAAATTAATTTCCTACTGCTAATATAAGAAAGAAGGATAAAGAACATACACAGAAGACGATTTAAGGAAAGCATTGAGTGAAATTCGAGAGAAGCAGAAATCGGTAAGACAAATATGCTATTCCCAAAACGACAATATGGACAAGACAAAATCAGTGGGCGCAGACCAGATGGAGTAAAGAAACCGGGCACAGAACCTGCGCTAGGTTTAGTAGGTGACCATCATAAGGACTGGCTAGAGAGCCCATACGGGAGCCTCTCGTTACACCTGACGCAGGTGATCTCCATGAACACATACCTCGGGGATCACTTGTGTCTGATCAGGAAGCCGTTGGCTCCTGCCAACGGCTGAATGTCATCACTGTGATGCAAGTTAGAACTTAGGGATGCACACACTGGCAGAATGCAGGGCGTAGGAGGTGTCGAGGCGAGCCCTCGTGGTGGCCCTCGAAGTGGGAGTCCTCTCACTGAGAGGCTGACTCACAGCGATGCTGCAGAGCGGGCGGGCGATGCCGCTGCCTCACTTTGCGAGTAAGTCGTGCTCAAGAAGGAGGCGACGGAAAAGGTCTGGGAGAGGCGACCACAACAGGCGCAGGCGACTCAGGCGTCAGAGGTCGTTCAACGAACTTTGTCCTCCATGAGTGCATGGTTGGGGATGACGCGTGGAGCCACCTGTCAACCTAGCAGAAGCAGGCTGAGGTGGCGGTGGCGACACCCTGGCGTTAGAAAACCCGAGATGGCGTACGGTTTTAATCAGTTCGATTCCAACATAACGCCCCCACTGGTGGGTGGTAACCGTAGAGATTTCCGCGTGAAAAATAGGAGTAGATGGTAAAAAACAAGGTTGTTAAATGGCTTCTTAACATTTTCCAATGTGAATTTCCAGTGAAAAATTCAAATTTCCTGTGAAAAATTCAAATTTCCAGTGGACGCAAACTGGTCCAGCAGGTGGACGCAAATTGGATTTTATGGACGCGAACTGGGTAAATCGCCTATTTCTGAAGTTTGTATTTTTAGAAAAAAAACTACAAGATATTTCGAATAAAACTAAAGGTTACCTTAAACTAGACTAATATTATGAACAGATTAAATAAACTTTTAATTGAAATTAGTACTGGTACATTTTTATTTTCTCCGTCAAACTTGCCAACTGCGCTAAGTGGACGCGAACAGGCGAAATGACCCTACTTCTACTATCGTTCCAGCAAATAGATTTATTCCTAACCTGACCCGCCAACCTATCCCGATACCGGGTTAGATTATCAGGTCAGGAATGAACCAGCAAATATTGACACTATTATCACAACAAGACGATATAGGTAGGTACCTACTACACATAATAACAACAAAATCAATAATTGCAACTAATTAGGCTTAAGTAGGTATAAGGTAGGTAGGTAGGTATACGGAACACCTGTTGTTTTGTGAATACTAAAGTCGAATCATTTCACCTGAGTGACATCACTTAGGCAAAACAGTTTCGTGGTGAAATAAAGACTTTTGGTACGAACTATTAGGTAATCTGTGCTTTTGGTTGGTTGAATTATTTTCGAATGCAGAGGTTTTAGTCGGTATGCGTAGGGATTTATGACTGAAAAAAGGCATTTAATAGGTACCTACAGCTACCAATTTACTAAATTAATGTTTGTAGATGCGATAAAACAATAATAGTTCTACGTCTACCTACTTATATCCTAGATACAGTCAGCGGCTAAAGTCTATTGATGATTGATTGAACAGATTTCAAACTTAAAATTTCGAATAAAAATTGTTCATTATACTTATATTGTAATCAAAGTAAATTTTTGAGGGTAGTTCAATGAAGCCCACTATAAGTAATTAAGGAAATATAAATCCTTTGTTCAAAAACTAGTAAGCAAAATTATCATCTAAGTAGATACTTTTGATGCTGTGCTGACTAGGTATACCTATACCTACCTACCTACCTACGGTAAGAGTTCGTGGCCATCGATTCCTACATATGCAAGCAGTGAAGCGGCCATTCAAAATGTAAACGTTTACTCGACTCTTTCAATCTTAACGACCTAAAATAAAACAACAACGAACATCAAGTCGGTTAAGTTAGGGCTCCTAGGACGTGCCAGGCGACTGTCAAACCGGTTTGGTCAGGAGATTCTTTGTTTGGCTATCGCAGAGCGGAAACGTCGCGACCACCGTCCAGACGAATACATCGCCGCTTGACTAACGCCGCATTCTATCTGTTACAGGGATCTGACGATAACCGCGAATGAGTCTACAGCGAGGCTCCGGCAGCTGACGGCCCCGGCGGCCTGATGGCGAGAGGATCCGTTCGTGCGTTGCTGCTCACAGCGGCGCTCACAGCGCTCGCAAGTGCCCAGACGCCGCGCTTCGGCGACCGCCTTGCACCCCGCGTGCCAGCCGCTTATGGGCCGCGGAACGCGCCCTCCGCACAGCACTTCGCCGACAACGAATATGAGGATGATGGGTACGAGCAAGAATATGAGGAGCAAAACCTTTCAATAGAAGAAGAAAAACTTTCGAAACCCGCCCCGGCCCCGCGCCGCCCCGCCCGCACAGAAGCGCACAGACTAGAGATGAGCACTGAATATTTCGTCGTTCCTGAACGTAGTTCGTCATCATTACCTCCATCTAAGTCTACCACAATCACACCGACGCCGAGACCGAACCGGACTCTCATAATCACAACGACCTCGGCAAAGGCAGGAGCCCTCCGATCTGAGTCCTGGGCAGTGCCCATATTAGCACTTGCTTGCGTGAGTATGCTGACTTTAGGAGCATTTGAGGCGTTTGTAATATGGGGTGCCAATCGCAAAGCGCCGAGCCATCGTCATCTATTACTGGGTCAAACGTTATTATTTGGACTATTCACATGCGCAGCCACAGCTGCGTTGTTCGCGACTACACCGACTGCATTCACGTGTGGTGCTGTCCGTTTCGGGACAGGCGTTTCGTACGTTATCGTATTTGCTTCACTTCTGGTCAAATGTGTGTTCTTACTGAGTTTAAACGGTGGTGTGTATTTACCAGCTGCGTACCAAGGACTGTTATTATTTTTTGCTGTTATGATACAAGTGGCGATCGGTGCTCAGTGGCTCGGTGGCTCACCTCCAAAGGTTGCGAGCGGCGCGGAACGATGCGATGTATACATGTCAGACTTCCTGCTGTCGCTATGTTACGCAGCCTTCCTGATCGCCATAGTGTGCGGGGTCGCACTGCGATCTCGCGGTATACGCGACAACTATCGTGAAGCGACACATATCGCAGGCGCAGGCGGAGCAACGGCAGCGGTGTGGGTGTGCTGGGTGGCGGCGGCGCTGGGCGCGCCCGAGCGTCACCGTGACGCATGCGTGGCTGCCGGCTTGCTCGCCACATGCGCGGTGGTGTTCGCTCTCATGTTCGCACCGAAGGGTCGACGACTAGCTGCACTCGGCCGTGAAGGCCGCTGGGACGCGGATCGCGATGAGGGTCTCAGCTCATTCGGCGGCGGCGGTTCCGGCTACTCGCCCTCTTTCTTCCACTTCAAACCGGTGAAGTACGGTATGGTGGCAGCGACGGCGGCCGCGCCGGGCCCGTTTCCTGTGCTCGACCGCAAGGAGCCGCCCGCTCAGCCAGCCGGTTAGTTAAGTATCTAAAGTGCGCTACTAGTAAGAACTAGCGCTTCTGCACACAGATTGACCGCAGACTGCCACATTATTTTCGCAGATTACGGAGCCCTGTTCGCGAACTCGCTGCACCCGCACTCACGCGTCCTGTACTCTCCGCCGCACTACACAATGCACCCTCTAATGCTAAACTACCACTACAATTACCCACCTTATCCCTATCTTTTGCCACCAGGTAACTATTTGTCATTTCACTCGCTTGATATCTATTAAAAATGCACTCTAATCCTTATTAACTTACTAAGACATTAAGTATGTAGGTTCATAATTCCTACGCCGCCGGAAAGTAGTCGTGGGTGTTTCGGTCACAGATGTTTAATTCCTATTGGCCGTTGTGTTGTTTTTCTGTTATTGTACCTACCTTAATAGGTATTGACTGCCACATTCGTCCCGTGACATAAGTTTGCAAGTGATCGTGAGGACCTGGGTTCGATTCTTACTTTCTCAGTATCAGCGTGGTGGAGTCATGCTTAATAAGTACATGGTCAAATGCTATAATCAAATTTGGGTGTACCTAATAACATCTCTGCCTATTTCTTGGGATATAACATAGACGTGAGCATATAAAATAATAAGTAGAATCTTGCGGTAAGACAGTCAATGCTAATATGATATTGATTAACTAACACAGAACCGGTGACGATGATGACCCTACACCTACAGGCCTAAAAGTGTTAAGGCAAGGTTATATTTTGGAAACATTATAGTGCCTTGGGAAACGTTGAATTAGAAATACTAATAGATTAATAATAACTTTACAGGCGTGATGGTGCGTCCGGAGGAGGGCAACGTGTACACGAGCGTGGAGCCCACCTTCAGCAGCAACCCCAACGTGTACTTCCAGCGAACGGAGCCGTTGCACGTCGGCATGATGTACTGAGCCCCTGACAAACCACAGTTCCGAATGAGAACACTGGCTTTTGCAGCGCAACGTCTACTCCCTTGCCACATCGTACACCGGACCGCGAGTAACGACAATAAAATTGAGACCAACATTGCCTGCTGCTGCATACAGCACCCACACAGAATCAAATAATTAAGAAAAAAAAATTAAGTGTGAATGTCTACGAAGTAAAAAAAGGCAAAATTATTCACACCACCACCTAAAGCTGAATGATAATCTAGTCAAATTTTTGATCTATCTGATACATTGTAGATCGATCGCATGATTTGTTGATCTATCAAATAAATAGTAGACATACATTTTTGATCAGAAAACTTAAATTGAATGTGTTAATATTATATAACACTAGCGACCCGGGACCCGGCTTCGCCCGGGTAATTTTCTTTGCTATAAACCTCACGGAGCCCGAGACCTTTCCAACGAATGCAAAACCGTGGAAATCGGTTCGTGCGTTCTGGAGTTATAGCGTCAGGAAGGAAACCCCGACTTATTTTATATATAACATAATTGTGTGCTCTATACAGCAGTAGTTGTGTGTAATGAATTAAAACAAAATGTAATTGAACATTATGAACAGTGAGAGAAAACAAAAGCTGTTTGTGATTTAAAACTACTTAACCCACCCTGAAGAGCATGAAGAACAGCTGTTAAAATATGTAATTAATTAAGTATGTATAAGTTTTCCTATGCATAATTGTAAATAAAACTAAAGACTGTTTTCAGTTATTTTATTAAAATTAAATTAAAAAATTAATCTATCTTTATTCAATGGAAACACATAAATATTTGAAATTTCAGTACATATGTCTTTTTAAAACAAAGAGGCATTTATACTGAAATCTTGTAACAAGCATCACCAAGCACTCACTGAGTTGCCACTGTCAGTTTTTGTAGACAAGTTTAGTTATTGTTGAAGTATAGCAGCGGCCACACCAGTCACTTGTACCTATGTTCACTTAGTGCCAGTGGACAGCAGGGCTAGGATTCCCGAGGCAGCTGTGAGGGAGACAATGTAGTTACTGTGCTTTAGTCAAGGAATATTTCAATAAAAAATTACAACAATAATTACATACTCATCCTGCTGAAAATATGATGAAATTGTTATGTCAAATATGAACTCATTACAATACTCTAAATAGACCACAGTCTTTAAAGGGTAATAGCAGTAGTCTAGGCAAGTTATACGGCTGACTGGAACCTCAAGGTTTCAACCTGGGTGAAAGCCTCAGAAGTTCTACTTCTACTACACCTTTTGAGTTGGTTTATAAACCAATTACCTTCTTATAAGAAGTTTCTGTGAGATCTTGCCGTTTGACTTCCCAAACCGAAGAGAAAAGCCTGCACTAGAGCGTTATTCGTCAATTAGCAGGTATACTGACTTCCTGAAGGACTTGGTGGAACTCCATTATGTCCTATGTGACATAGGACATAAAATTAGTATAAATTAAAAAATAAATTGGTGAAGCTAAAATTTTAAAATGACATAGGCTATGTCATTTTAAAATTTTAGCTTCACCAATTTCTTAGTATTTACAAGTTTACATAATGTTGAATATATAAATAAAAATAAATAAATAAATATTCTACAACATTCTACACAGCGCCCTCTAGACCCAAAGTAAGCATAGTTTAACTAGCTTGTGTTATGGGTTCTAGAATGCTGATAAACATATTTATATACTTTTTTTTTTGTAAATACATACTTATTATACATAGAAATTATATATTAATATATATATATATAATAATTAATATATATTATATATTAATATCATTACTTATTATATATTAATCAATCCAAATTAGATGTCATGTATGTTTATCAGATTTAAAAGGATACACTGTTGGTGTGAAAGAGCGCAGTAAGTAGAAACTGCTGAGTATGACCACTGTCAGGAACAAGGCATTGTTGTAGAAGATAGAGTATGTGGTAGCCTCATAGTCAGCCACTTCATTCTTCTTCCACAAGATCCTGGAACATTATATTAAATTTTGAGTACAAAGTATTACATTCAAAACAACTGCCACCTAAGTGGTATAAAAAAAAACTGCATTTTACCAAAACATAGATTTGCTATATTGACCAGTAGGTACTATATTTTTTCATGAAATCTTATATCTAAGATATTTAATATTTTTCCTACATAGCTGAAGGTTATCTTCAAAAACAAACTATTGCATTGTTATCACGATTTAATTTCCCAATACATTTCAATGACCAGTTAAGTATTTGATGATGATGTTTCTCTAGATTCTAATAGGAATATTATTGGATATTTACAACATATTGAACAATAATATTCAAATAATAAGGACATAATGATAACTTGATATAACGTAAAATAATGCAGTACCTTTCATCCTTCTCCTTCCGGCTCATCTTCCTATCATCGGCAAGTTCCCGGGCCATTTCACGAGCGACAGCGTCCTGTCTGCGGACTGCGACACGATGCTTCAATTGGAATTTGGTGTTACGGTAGGCTAGCGCCAGAAGCCAAGTACTCGCCGTCGTCACCAGGGCAAACCAAGCTAGGGATGGGCTAACTTCTAGGGCGTGCACCCTCCAGAACAACCCTTCAACAAAGTAACAATTGGTGACAACTTTTCAAAGTACATACTGAATGAAAAATGTAAGAAAAAATTTTGAATATTGGAAAAATGGAGACATTAGGTATTCAAGAGCTACTTACATATTGGAATAGCTGATACGATGAAGGCATTACCATAAAATAGGGCTGAAGATTTTGTCGAAACATTTCGGCTAAAATCTTGAAGCAATAATTCCTCCTCCTTCGTGAAAGCTTTATTTCCTTTGCTCGACATATTTATGTAGATTAATCAATTGATCAACAATACACTATGAGAAAAACGGCGATTATGTAAAAAATAAACTCAAGTGGCAGATAGCTAGTTGAGTTGAAAATTATGCCACCGCTTCAGCTGGCCTCTGTGCTGGCGAGCGAAAGTCAAACGTCAAATGACATGTAAGCAACGTGTCAAAAATATTGCCATAATTGAAAAGTACCACAACCATGCACCCCACATGCACCTTATCAATTTCCAGATTTCCAGCGATAAAAGTGCCTCCAATATATTATTTTAATAAATTATTATCCTTTAATTATTGTTTTGTAATACTAATAAATACTTGTTAAATATTTCTAATAATATTAATAAATGTATTAAGATAATAAGAATAACGACGCAATTCTCGTGACAGTCTGACAGCTTTGTCATTTTTGAAACTGAGTAAAGTGTCTGACATGTAATTTCAAAAATAAACGTTTTGTGTTGTTGTACCGCTATCGCGAAACTTATATTTTGTTGTTGTTAATTTTCACGTAAATGAATTAAAAGCAATAGTCAAACGATTCACTATGAGTCATTTTGAGTTCGCTATACCATTGAAAAAAGATGAATTATTAGAATCTCATGCAGGAAAGTATCATGTCGAAGATATTGTACAACCGCGGGTGTTACTTTCAAAAATTCAAGGTATTCAATGATTTCTATTTCAATCATGTTTTGATTTTGTAATATAGAGCTGTACTCACCATCATGCATTACTTCAGATGCTGCACGGGCTTATAACTCTGAAGGTGTGGAATATATCTTGGAACATTTCGATACATACTTCTCCATCATCGTACATGGTAACAAATTGGAATGGAATGTTATAAATAAAGGTAAATAAACATAAGGCTCGGTTTCTTTACTTGTACTATTGTTATTTCATTTTATAATTATTTTTATATTTACTTTTTCAGGGTTTGATCACATAGTGCGAGCTGTAAAAAATTTATGCAACCATTTTGAACTTTTGCTTCAAGATAATGAGATTGAAACTGATTTGCGCACCAAAAATCTAAATATATTAAAAATGATAATGTATTTATTTACACAAATAATGAAAACAAAGGATACTAAATTGGCTGCTGATGTGCGTACCAAGTTTGAATATACTCCCAATGACATCTATATGTACTACTAGATAAGCTGTTTAGATACCAATTGTATTTTCTTTTACAGAATTCAACTAAACTCACCCTGGGTAAGAAAGGCAAGAAAATCTCAGATAATGATGAATTTTGTGGCTGGACCGAATCTGATAAACAAGCAGCACTGGTGACATTACATTTACTATTGCAGCAACAATTACCTAAGCTCTGGGATCCACCCTTGGCAGAAGATAATTTTGTTTCGTAAGTGTTGAATCTACCTTAATAAAAATTAATCACTAAATTTATTGCTTAGAATTAAGACAGAAAGGCTATCAGGAAAAGATTATAATATATAAAAATAAAATATTGAAAATTAACGGGTAAGGTGTCTGCACTAAGTGGTGCCGGGCACACCTGAATGTGCAGCAATACACCATGCAAAATATTCACTTAGTATTACCACATAAGATATTAACACATTGCTTGATATATTGAATATAATTATTATTATTTCCTATAAGGATGCCGGTGAATGTCCCGGTGATGAAATAAGGATAACTGATTCAAATAAAGAGACTTAACTAAAATCATAAGAAATTGAATGACAAAGTGATCAACTGCAAGGCTCACCCACATCATATGCATCACCTTTGTGCCCAGGACTTTGTCCTTGTGTCCTTGTGGATTTAGATATTGAAGGTTTTAATTTTTTCGCGCTGAAACCGAATTATTTTCCAAAATGAAAGTAGCCTTATGTTCCGTCTTATAATATTACCTATCTGCCATAAGCCTTTTGAGTTAGTTTAGTGAAGTTAGTGTTACGGAGTGCAGTGATTGCTACCTTTAAGAACACAAGAACTCAGTTTTTTTATACCACTTAGGTGGCAGACAAGCACACAGCCCACCTGATGGGAAGCGGTCACTGTGGCCTATGAATGTGTGCAACACCAAGGGCGTTACTCACGCGCTGGGCGGGGGTAGGAAAGGGTGGGAAGGCTAGGAAGGGGCGGGGAGGAGGAGGGGTACAGTGAGCTCTGGCTACCCTACTTACCGCCGGAAACACAACATGATGGTTATTATGGCCGCGGTCTTCTGTAGGGCGGAGGTACTTCCCCAATTGGACAGCTCATTTCAGACAGAACATACCGTCGTGTCCTACCTCCATCAAATAGTCTTTCCATCATAATAGAGACAATAAGAAAAGTTTCAATGGACACATTCTGTACTGTATACATTTATTAGCAAATTAAGTTTAATTTAAATTACTTACTAGCCTCAAGGCTAGATTGTAATTGTTATGCCATACAGCCACATCATAATGAAAAAAAATCCATCTGCCAGTGAAAGTTCCATCCAAATCAGCCCAGCCCCTCCAGAGATTACCTCCATCAAAGAGACCGAAAAACAGACGGCCAGCAACTGAATTTAAAATTGCCTTTTTGTTATGTATAATATATAGACTCGTGTGCAGTTATATAAAACCTGTTATTTTAATATTACAAACTAACACTACAATTTTATTTATATGTATAGATATAGAGCACAAGATTTGATCTTTTACAGGATGGTAGCAGAGCCCTGTTACAAGGCTTTAGAAGAACAAATAATAAGAAACAAATCAATTAGAGAAACAGTCTTTCAAGTCCTTGGTGTGCTTATCAAAAAATATAACCATGGCACTTCATGTCTAATCAAATTGGTGCAGGTAAACCATAATTTCTATTTGTCAGTTTGAAATATTAAAAAGATATAAGTATACAAAGTGAATTTTTCAACTTAGTGTGGCTAAATCCGAAACTATGAGCAATAACAAATATGCTTAAAGAGTCTCGGCCCGCTATTGATGAGAACTAAAATGGCATCATTGGATTCTTGAAAAACCTAGCAAAAAAACACACTGATTTTGAAAAAAAAAACTTCTTTATTATTACACCATTTGATAGTGACACTAAAGGATGAATTCTGGGAAGTAATAACATACAGGAAACTTAAGGAAAGGTCCCATTTTTTACAAAACACTTTACCTAGACAAACCCAGTTTTGTATGGAGTATTATTTATTCTATTCACAATAATTATACTGTACAGTACTGGGTTCTGGCTACATTAAATACTTTTCATATTACATTGTATTTACAGATTCTCCAAATGGCAGAACATGCAGTATCCCCTATATGTGCTGGAGTTGTGCAGTTAACCAAAGAATTTGGAATCGGCACTTTTGGACCTCAAATGTTAAGTATATATTTAAGTTAACAAAAATCCGATTTTGGATGTTTATTATACCACTTAGGTGGCAGACAAGCACACGACCCGCCTGATGAGAAGTGGTCACCAGGGCCTATGGACATCTGCAAAACCAGGGACGTCACACTCACACTGCCAACCCTGAAGGGGAAAGGGCTAGGCAAGAGTGGGAAGGGATAGGAAGGTGTGTGGGAGGAAGGAGCTCTGGCTATCCTACTTACCGTCGGAAACACAACACGATGGTTATATTATATTTTTATGGCCTTTGAATTATTGATGATGATGATGTTTATCTGAACCAAGGCATTTTTGGTATCTAACTTCTATTCAACTCATATTGTGCCTGACATAGTTAAATTGATCTTTGAATCCATCGTTTATCTTCTGTAGGTTCGCGAAATAGCTGAAGCTTTAGCGTCTTCAGAGGAAGAGAACGCCGGCGCGGGCACCGAGCAGGCCGCCGCTCGTAACTGCGGTGCTTTCTTATTAGAGCTCACCAAAGAGCTACCGAAGGAGATGACAAACGCGATTGCCACTATTCAACCGTATCTCGAGAGTGATGAGGTTTGTGATGATATATTAATGTACCATTTACCGCATAAGGTGTGATGATATTAAGATGTTTCTGTATTTAGTTTGTTTTCTGTTTGGCTTTTAATCTGTCAAGCGTCATCCATAATTAATTGCGATGTTCTGTTTGTCAGTCGTACACGCTCCGCATCAGCGTGCTGGGCATGATGTGCGAGGTGCTGAGCGTGGAACTGCGCGGCGAGGGGCTGACGGACGAGCAGCGCGCGCAGCGGGACGACTTCCTCGACGACCTGCACGACCACATGCACGACTTGTCGGCTTACGTGCGCCACAAGGTACGTCTGCCGCAAGGTACACGCCGAAACATCTATACCGGGTCATCACCCGGTAAGACATGGAGGGGAAGTATCTTAAATAATGGAAATAGACAATGTCACTGAAAGAATATCTGATATAGACTAAATTTTCTACAATTTTGTGACTTAACTTTTATTCGTAAAAAGATAACAAAATTATTAACGACATAAAAAAAAATAGGAACCATACCCTCCATGTGGCATTGCCGTTAGACACCCTGTATATTATATACCCCATAATAAGTATTTCATTAAATAAGAATATATTTTACCAATTTATGAAAGGATAACTTTGTTGTGTACTCTTAATTGTTTGCTTTAGACCTCTAATGTTTTTTAAATATGTTTATAAAAGAACCGTGTGTTCAAATTCAAGTATACTCGCATAATTTTATGTCTCGCTAACTGGTGACAACATGTCCTCATTATGGTCAGTACAGACACACCATCACAGCAGATGCCAAACAGTAATCCGATTCTTACACCAGTTATTAATATATTATATCTTATCTATATTCTATATATACGAGTATATAACGAGTATATAAAAGAAAGTCGTGTTAGTTACACTATTTATAACTCAAGAACGGCTGAACCGATTTAGTTGACAATTGGTAGGAAGGTAGCTTAGAACTAGGAGACGGACATAGTATTTTTTATCCTTTTGTTTTAGTGGAGAGTCGTTTTATTGGTGGCGATACCGACTTCCACGTGGGCGAAAGCTAGTATATAATATAATTTAATATCGTTAGGTACTTCAATTCTGGTGTCGTCTTCAACGAGAAAACTGCGTGCCGGTGACCAGGCAGCGCACTGTGCTTGAACGGGCTATCGGACGGCTCAAAGACAAGGCGGCACTTGTACGGAAAGCCGCCATACAATTACTCAAAGTAAGTACAACCTTATTGATTTGATACATATACTATTAAAGATTCTAAACGACAATAAGTCATGAATCCGAAGTTCTTGACTGAGTATCGAATACGGGCCTTAGTTTATTATCAATCTCATGAAGATTAATAATAATTTTACTAAATAGATACTTAGTGTATTACCCCTCATATTAGGAGCCATACATTCATAATTTGAACCGACTGCGTGCAATTATATTATTATATATATAATGTATGTAGGATGAGATATTTTTCATTTCAGATATTTTTAGAATGCAATCCATTCTCTGCTCAACTCAAATTAGAATTACTTGAAGAACAACTGCAGACTGAACAAAAAATATTAGAAGACCTCCAAAAAAAGCTCAACCCTGGCCCAGATGCAGAATTGGTTAAGAAATGGGAAAAAATTGAAAGTGACGTTATCAGTGCCATCAAAAAAAGTATGGATGTCCTTACACAAGATGAACCTGAGCTATCGCAAGCCTCGTTGGAGAATTTGTACGATGCGATACGTAAACATTTACGTGAGAAGAATTATTATAAAGCTTATTTAATTGTAAAACACACGGAGCGGCAGTATCCTGATGCCAAGCTGCTAAGATGTGATATGGAGAAAAGTGATCAGGTACTTACAATTTATTATTATCTATTGAACGGAAACAGCTGGTTTTTCGTACGAAACCCACATTCTATTTATCACACCAATCTCAATGAGCTTATGTTAACACGCCAACGTTTCTGACCATAGTTTTTAGGGGCGGGCATCGCCCAGTAGTTTAACAAAATTTACATAAATATGTTCGAAAAATCAGTCGTTATGGGTAGTTGGAGCCCACAAAAGTCCAACCAGTCTAACTTGGAACTTCGATATCGCCATTGGTTGTGGAGGTCAGATGGCAGTCGCTCCACGGAAAATATCGAAGTTCGGCCGCATCACAGTTAGACTGGAAAGCCGACCCCAACTGAGTTGGGAAAAAGGTTCAGGCAATGATGTTCGAAAAATCAGATTTGTAGGAATATGAATTTTTGTAACCCTTTCGGTAATATCTAAATGTAAATGTATTATAAAAAGAAATATACTAAACTAATCGCTAATGGTCATTTCAGATTGATTACTTCGTAGCACTGCTCCGCAATATGTTCGTCATACCAGACAGAACAGAATCTATCTCTCTCACGCAGCAATGTGAGCAAGAGTTAGCAATATACAAACGTGTTGAAGAAAAAGAAAATATAGTCGCATTTCTCCAAGAGTCTGTATTCTTTAGCCGCATGGTATCTGAAGCAGTACCTCTAGTAAATGCATTACTTATGTCAAAACAAGCCGGCGATGTTAGTGAAGCTATTGATTTCTTTACGACGGCACACCACTTCAATATAGAGTCGGCTAAGACAGGCGTCGCTAATATGCTAATGCTTGTGTGGTCGCCAGATCAGGTGAGAATTATAATCAATTTTAAACATGTTTTTAGTGTTTGTAGGAAGCAAAATTATAGAGTAAAGATGCCTACTAGATGACGCGAACCACAATTTGTAATTTGATTGCAACTGTACTATATTGTCGTAAAACGTCCGTTTTATTTCTTGCTTGCATTGTTGGTATTTTTTCATCATAATTCTAGCGGTATTTCATGAGCTACAATTTTTTCAGCTTGCTTACTCTTTCGGTTTGGCTTATGCGACTTATGGAAAAACTGCCGTCTGACTTCCCATCTCCGAGAGGCTATGCTTGCGCCAGAACGTCGTCCTCGTCCCTCGTTAGCAACCGGCTTGCAAGTGTGGTTGGCTCGATGCTATAGTTCTTGGTGGAGCCCATACACCCTTCGAACTTCGCCAATATCTCATGTTAAAACATCTCTATCTTGTATTCGTAAGGAAAAACGCGAAGCTGTTGAACGCGCCTACCGGGACATGTACCTAGAGTGCGACAACAAGGCCGAACGAGCTCGTGCGTTCGCTATCTCTAAGAAACTCGTCACTCTCATGACTCACATCGACCGCGGCAGTGCCCTGGCGCTCGAACACCTCGTCGACAAGTGGGTGGAGAAGGGCGACATCACACCGGCGATCATACAGGTAATGGTGGATACATAATGCTGGGACATTACTAACAGATTTCAGCTGTATAATTCCGCATTGCCATGACACATTTTCTTGACAGTTCGATTTGATGGTGCACTTCTTGATACGAGGTATAATAATGTAAATTTTTATAGAATACTAGCGACCCGGGACTCGGCTTCGCCCGGGTGTAAATTCCAGTTTTCCAATCCTACTAATATTATAAACGCGAAAGTTTGTAAGAATGTATGTCTGGATGTCTGGATGTCTGGATGTCTGGATGTCTGTATGTATGTTTGTTACTCTGCCACACAAAAACGGCTTGATGGATCTGGCTAAAATTTGGTACAGAGATAGATTATAGTCTGGAATAACATATAGGCTACTTTTTATACAAGCTAATACCGCGGCTCCACTCGCAAAGTCGATCGGTCGGGATTTCTAGATATATCTTTGTTACTCTTTCACGTAAAAACGGCTGAATAGATCTGACTGAAATTTGGTAACAAGATAGATTAAAGTGTGGAATAACATATAGGCTACTTTTTATACAAGCTTATACCCGCGACTCCGCTCACGGAGTTGATCAGTTGACCCACGGAGTAGATCAGTCGGGATATCTGGATGTATGTTTGTTACTCTTTCACGTAAAAACGGCTGAATAGATCAGGTTGAAATTTGGTACAGATATAGATTATAGTCTGGAATAACATATAGGCTACTTTTTATACAAGCTAATACCGCGGTTCCGCTCGCAAAGTCGATCGGTCGGGATGTCCAAATATTATGTTTGTTGCTATTTCACGTAAAAACGGCTGAATGGATCTGGCTGAAATTTGGTACCGAGATAAAGTGTAGTGTGAAATACCATAATTATAGGCTAATTTTTATACAAGCTAATACCCGCGGCTTCGCCCATGGAGTTGATCAGTCGGGATATCTGGATGTATGTTTGTTACTCTTTCACGTAAAAACGGCTGAATAGATCGGGTTGAAATTTGGTACAGAGATAGATTATAGTCTGGAGTAATATATAGGCTACTTCTTATACAAGCTAATACCCGCGGCTCTGCCCGTGGGAGTCGATTGGTTGGTAATCGTTTTTTGGTCATATCCCCGGTTCTACTTAACCAAATGCAATCAAACATACGGCAGATTTTATGTAAAACCAAGACCTTTCTAATAAAAAGGCGGCATCAAAATTTGTTCAGCAGTTTTTGTGTCCATCACGAACAAACAGACAAGGATTGCAAAAAAATAGATATTTGTGGTCAACATAACCAAGTCTTTTTTTTCAAATATCGATTATTACAACTAAAAGTATACTGTTATAAAGGGATATATGTCCACACTGTCACCTTAGGTGAACCCTGTAAAGATGGTGTAAAGTGAAACCAATAAATAAGGAAAAAAAAACTTTTGTTAATATCTCCAAATTTTAGGTCTAACCAAGAAATCCGCACTAAAATCCGTTTAGTACTTTTTATCCGAAAGGTTTTGGCTAGACGAGTGGAGACCAGTGGAGTGAAGAGTGGAGCGGAGTGGGAGTAGCGTGGAGAGTGGAGTGGGGAGTGGTCTGGAGAGTGGAGTGGAAAGTGGAGTGGAGAGTGGAGTGGAGTGGAGATTGAAGTGGAGAGTGGAATGTAGGGTGGAGTCGGGAGACGGGATTGGACAGTAGAGTGGAGGTGGAGAGTGGTGTGGAGAGTGGAGTGAACAGTGGAGTGGAGTTTGGAGTGGATAGTGGAGTGAACAGCGGAGTGGAAAGTCAAGTGGAGAGCCGTTTCATTCAAATAGACTTGGTGGCAATACCGAATTCCACGCGGGCGAAGCCGCGGGCGGAAGCTAGTTATACAATAATATCGTGATTCCAATAAAAAGTAATAAGTATTCCAATAAAACATGATCATCACGATTCCAATATTAAAAAGTAATAAGTCTATCACTTGTACCACCTCCTAATACTGAGCCTAAATAAATAGCTCGCCGCCATCCGAATACAGATATGTATTGCGTCCAAATGTCACCTCAAGTTTTTTTATCACTTGCATGATGTCTTTAACAAAAAATGGGCTGTCGATGGACACCAATATATTGGAAGGTACCAAACCTATTTAGAAAACTTATTTTGAATTTGGTCACACCAATGACTTTTCGATGCTTTTCGAAGTTATGTGTATATTTATTACAGGTTTTTAGTGCCTCGGAGAGCACGTTAAGCCGTCGGTCCCTTTTAACACTTATAAACCTGCGATAAATACACACATAACTTCGAAAAGTATCGAAAAGTCATTGGTGTGTGCCATGGTGAACCTGGGATCGAACCCGAGACCTCCTCTCAGCAGTTCATTACCCAGACCACTAGGCTACCGCGGTTTCTATGTGTAATTATGTTTGTATTTATTTTTATAAATACAAACAAACATATAGAAACATCCAATGCAAATTTTTGCACAAAGCTAGAATCGAATTCACGCCCCTTGACATAGCGGTTATACGCTACAGAAGCCACTAGGCTACCGCGGTTGTAATACTTTCAATACCAAAAAAAATCATTTTCACTACCAATGCAGAATAAAATATTAGCTGCAAAGGTCAGAACTGAAGATAACGACTTCTTGAATCCCGGGATAGTTGCGCATCAAAAATGTAAATCTCTCATTGAAAAATATTAACGAACTGATATATAAAGTTGTAATGTATTCAATGGGGTAACTTTCCGGTACGTAGTTCTGGGGTAACTTTAAATTATTTAAGTTCTCCCCTTTTTTTCGCTACATTTTTTTGTCTGGTAGTCTAAATATTTTTTTAGGGACAAAATATAGGTTTCGGTGCGCACATTTGCTACTTTATGTAAATGTTTTCTTAGTTAACCGAAAATATATCTATCTTTTGTATCTAGGTTTACAAAAAAATATTATTATTAAACGCTTTTATTTAACTTAACTTGTTTGTTTGGGTCAAATCTAGTAATTGAAAATTAAACCCCTTCCTGTGGACAGATTGTTCTGATATTTGGTATAAATATCTTTGGTTCTGGTGACAATACAAGTTAATGAATTCTGTGTCATTATAAATCCAAACATCCATACAAATTACCCATATTGTTTAACTTTACATTGTGTTAATCAATTAACTTATGGTTTAATTAAATTTACCGAAAATTCAATAATTTTATTTTACTATATTATATAACGTTCACTCTGTCCCCAGTTTCATATCGGCAGACCCAAAATATACAATATTATATTCACTAATGTGATATCCATACATACCTAATGATAATAATTAAATAAGAATGTTTGGATGGATATCTGGATGTATGTTTGTCGCTCTTTCACGCAAAAACGGCTGAATCTAGCTGAAATATGGTACAGAGATAGATTATAGTCTGGAATAGCATATAAGCTACTTTTTATCTCGGGAACAGGTTCCCGTAGATCACGGTAGGAGGAACAGAATTTCACGCGAGTGAAGCCGCGGGCAACAGCTAGTAAAATATATAGCCTATGACACTCAGCGATAATGTGGCTTTCTAGAAAGAATTTTTAAAATCGGTTCAGTAGATCCCGAGAATGCCCCTTACAATTTAACAAACATTCAAACACACAAACTTTACTTCTGTATAATATTAGTATAGATAATTATGAGATATATGATCTAATTTATTTGATTCTTCTTTCGTGTCGATGTTGCCATCGTGGTGTAGTAATGAGATACACTATGTTCAATTACTTACAGGTCTTTTGGGAAATGTTTCTGAAGAAAATAGACGGTACAACAGACGCGGACAGCTACGCGGCATTGTCTATCCTCGTAATGATCGCTAAAGCGAAGCCTTCCGTAGCGCTCGCTAACATCGACGTCATACAAACACACGGACTCACAGCTGACTATAACACTAGAAATCTTAGTGCTCAGCTTCTGCTACCTCTATCTAAAAAAACCCAAAGATACCCAGCTGAACATGCGATTATAACCTCTATATTCGACAGCCTTATGGAAACATATTCTAAGTTTGACAAATTCAGTGCCTTTGGCGCCAATGCTGTCGACTTAATATACGCGATCTGTGATACTCCTGAAGTAGTCTGTGGGAAGCTTTTGGCCGAAATGTATAAACGCGTGGAAGAAACAATGTTGAAGGATGCGGACAATCAAGAAGATGTCACTCTGCCTACAGAGTTGCTGACGCGCTTTGTGTTTGTGTTGGGACAAGTTGCTTTACAACAACTTATTTATCTAGATGTAAACGTGTACAGCGAGCTAAGGAGGCGGAATCAGGTATTATAACAAGCTTGAAACAGGCAGTTTAATAAAATTACAATTTATTGGTATAGAAGTAAATAAATGTTTAAAATATTGTAGGTGCGTGAAGAACGTAAAGTCGAAGAGAAGCGCAAAAAGAAGGCAGGCGCGTTTGCGACCCCCGGACGTCGCGGACGAGTTGACGACCTGCGGCGACAGACGCTCATGAATATTAGCAACGCGAGCGCTTCCTCGAGAGCTCAGAGATCAGCCAGTGTTACTTCAAATAAAGGGCCTTCAGTAAGCAGAACCTATTATAACCAATTATATTACTGTTTGCCTCCGTGCTTCGGAGATGAAATAAGTCTAGAGTGAACAGGTTACTTCTAGGCAAGCATGCTCCACCGTCGACCACACCATCACTTACCAACAGGTGGTCAAACGCGAGCCTATAACTAATAAAAAAATAACCCATTGACCCAGGAAATTAACAGCCTCGTGTTGAACGCGTTCCGTTGATAGGTTTCCTAGGTTCATGTTATTAAGACAGTATGTCGGATATCGGTAGGTGAACACGACAATGACAGAGGAGGAGCCGGGGCTGGAGGGGGCGGTGGCGGACGACGCGGACGCGGAGTACGTGCGCGGCGTGTGCGAGCGCGACATCGTGTGCGGCGGCGCGGCGCTGGCGCGCTACGTGCCGCTGCTGCGCGTGCTGCTGGCCAGCCCGGCGCGCGCGCCGCCCGCGCTGCAGGCCGCCGCCGCGCTCTCCTTCACAAGGTACGCCGCGTCGGGACCTCCACTAACCCCACTCATCATCTTACCGGTAGTCCAGGTCGCATGCTCTCACCTCGCGGACCGAGTTCCACCTACCAGCTTTCTTTTACCACTCAGATGGCAGGTAAGCATATGGCCCACCTGATGGGAAGCGGTCACCGTTGCCTATGGATGTGTGCAACTCCAAGCGCGTCACACTCGCGCTGCCGACCCTGTAAAGGCCTCCCTTGCCCTTCTTGAAGAACTCCATATTGTAGACGCTAGAGAAAACCACAGCAGGGAGATCATTTCACAGCCCGAGTGTGCGCGGAAAAAAATTTCTCATGCCTCACAATACGCATCGGTGACGGATGCATCGTGTGAGGATGAATTCCTTGCCTGTGGCGCGCGGTGAGTTGGTAAAACATTACTACTCCACTTCGCAGGGTCTTGATCATTCATGGTTGTGAGACCATTAGCACGCACGAATCATCAATGACGCTTCGTGGGTCTACCTTTCCTACCTTCCTGGGCCACACAACAGCAGTTTGACTATTCTCTGACATTCTAACATTGCAATACGAAATCCCAAAATACAGGATCCTGTGCACTTGAAACTACTCACCCATTATCGTATATCGTATGTTTCAGATCTAACGCTGCAGTTGAAACACGGGGCGATGTGCTTCATATGTTGTCTGGCACAAGAGCTTCTATATGAAACTATTTCTTATGCTTGCAGATTCATGTTGGTGTCAAACGCGGTATGTGAAGAAGGCCTGCAGTTGATGGTAACTGTTCTCAAAAAGTCTAAGAACGTGTCACTGAGGACCAACTTGACAATCGCTTTCGCAGACCTTACATTACGTTTTCCTAATCTGACGCAACCCTGGACTCAACATATATATCATATGTAAGCTGCAGTTATATAAATTAATACCCAATATATGTATACGAAAGAATATAATTGTATAGTGGCTACAATTTAAGATACTTGTTACGTAAATGATGTACAGCCACACTAAGGTCGTCCACTGCGTGGATGCGAGGCGGAATCTCCACGCGGCACCCGGACAACGGAGGCGAGCAGCGCCTCCCAATCGCCACGGGAGACGCTACTGCCTGCAGCGAATCCGGCCGGGGTGGGCGTGGCCCTCTAGACGACTGCTCCGAGGCTCTCCACGTGTCCCTCTGACTAGCAGAGGGCACAGTGGGGAGCGAGCGGGGGGCGAGCTGATTGTCCGTGCGCCGACGGTTGGGTGACAAGACGGCCGCCTGTCACCCCACCCCACCGTCGGCGAAGTGCAAGACCCGAGACGGCGGCGTGCAGTTTTAGTCGGTTGGATCCCGACATAACCACCCCCGATGGCCAACGGGGAGATGGAGATTTCCGCACGATAAAAAAATAGGTCGTCCACTTCGTTGAGCGGACACCTGCACTGTGTATCACACACACACTCGGTATACTTTATTTTTAATATTTACTAATATAAACTTTTTTAATTATTAATGACGCAAGTTATCACTTCACAGACCCTTTTAAATATAGTTATTGCCTCCAGCTTAACAGGTCTCAAACTAAGTAAGTAAATGCTTAGTTTAATTTTATTTCAGATTAGGTGATGAAGAGCTGGAAGTACGTCAATGTGCTGTGAAGATGCTATCATTTTTAGTTCTCCACGAAATGGTGCGAGTGAAAGGTCAGATCGCAGACATGGCCCTGTGCTGTGCCGACAAGGACGCCAAAGTCGCCGCTATGACGCGGTTGTTCTTCAAGCAGCTCTCGCAGAAAGGCAACGCGCTGTACAACGTGATGCCCGACATTATATCAAGGCTAAGTGACCCTGAACTTAACGTGCCTGAAGACACCTACAGAGTTATTATGAAGTAAGTTAGATATAGATAAAGTCCATCAATTGTCAAGGGCACAGAAGTGCAATGAGACTAATGTCATCGATTAAAATATCTTGGTATTCCATTACTATACTTACATAAAAGCTATTAGATATACACAGCAAAAGATCTGCACGCCTATGTAACAAAATTAATAAACAAATCTATATTTATTCTTAAAACTATAACTGTAAAAAGATACCCACCATTTTGAAGAAACCACAAACTTATCATGATACTGAGAACTTCTTCAGTACAAGCACGTTCGTTGAGCTCACACACGCACGCACGCAATTTATTCCAATGAAATTATTATTAGAATGAAAGAAGCTTTATGTAGGGTAGGGTACACAGAGCGTAATGCAAAAAAGGAATAATTTGGTATTGTTATTTTTGTTATCAGGTATATAACTTCTCTCATTCAAAAAGATCGTCAAATGGAAGCTTTAATTGAAAAACTATGCCAAAGATTCAAACTGTCTACCGAAGAGCGCCAGTGGCGAGACCTTGCCTATTGTTTGTCTTTATTCACCTACAATGAGAGGTCTCTACGAAAGCTGATGGAGAATATGGACTGTTATAAAGACAAGTTACACTGCGCAGGAGTCATGGAATCGTTCACTTCTTTGATGAACAATACATCGAAGAACGCTAAAGCAGAAATAAAGGTATGGATAGTTCGATAATTTGGCACCTAATCGGTCTTATTACAAAACACGGACTAACTTTAAACCCAGGTTTAAAACGTCTTTAGACCATGGTTTAACGAAAATGTTATTACAAAACGCGTTTTAGTACTAAACCTGGGACTATCTCTGGTCTAAAGATAAACCTGCGTGACACCTAGTTTAACGTTGGTCTAAGTATCTAAACCACGAAAATAAAACGTCAAACTTGTCATTTTGATTTGATTTGTGGAAAATACCAAAATACATCATATTTTGGCTTACTTTTTCCTCGGCAGTCCAATTTTCGACCCTCTTTTTCTTTTCTCCTTCCATTATTTAATTCAAATTTAAAAGTTTAAACCACTGGAAACGTAAAAGTTAGTACGGGTATTGAAATGATTCAAAAGTGGGTATAAAAATTGAAAAAAAAAATTGAACAACGCGCGGGCTCCGAAAAACTACGCTTCATTTAACGTTCATCATAGATCGTCCAATATTATAACAATGATTGCTAAATAAAGGCATGATAATGATATTTTACTATAAAATAAAGTCCAACTATCGTTCATGACTTTAAATTTAATAATTATAATGTTGTAAATATTTTTTTCACCATTTTTTAGTAAATAATATTTATTAACGATTTCAGAAAATTTTTGCTTTCTGAGAAAACGGAACGTTGCGACCGAATGATATCACAATGAACGAACAAAAGTTTAGAGTAATCTGTGGTTGTTATTAGGCCAAGATTTAAACCATGGCCTAAGTAGTCCACGGATTATTCTGTTTTTGTAATAAGAAGAAGTTTAAACCTTGGTCTTAAAATTAAGCCTGGACTTCATAGTCTGGGTTTTAACCTGACTTTAGTCCGTGTTTTGTAATAAGACCGAATATGTTTACATCATACTCGTGTCAATTGTTTCTCACTCTAAGTTAGAACATCCATACTAATATTATAAATGCGAAAGTAACTCTGACTGTCTGTCTGTCTGTTACGCTTTCACGACTGAACCGCTGAACCGATTTTGATGAAATTCGGTATAGGAGTAGATTAGACCTCGAAAAGTTAGTTTCGCATTTATAATGTTAGTATGGATAGCCTATGCCCGCGGCAACGCCCGGGTGGACGTCGGTTTTCACGTTGACTATATCCGGTTCTACTCTAACAGATCAAACATGCCTAAAACCTTCCAAACAAAAAAAACCGCATCAAAATCCATTCAGTAGTTTTTGCGTCCATCGCGCACAAACAGACAAGGATTCCAAAAATAAACAAAATTCGTGTTCAGTATCGTTCATATAACATAAATATCCCAAGGATTTTTTAAAAAATATCTCCAATGTGAAGACACAGCCAAAAGGGGTGTTCAAATTACAGATGGCGCGTCCCTGGTAACATTTTCACGTGATTGGATGATACATTAGCCGCTCTTATGAACCCCATGTAAGATTGGACGCGCCATCTGTAATTTGAACAGCATGTTTGACTTCACAATGTGTGAAGTCAGCATGTAATTGGTTAGAAAGTTCGGCTGTCATTTACGTGGCCACCACTTGAGACAACGACGCAACATACCTTATTGTGTTCAACTCAGACCACGACTACAACATCCTTTATCGTGTCCATCTCAGACCACGGCCACAACCGAAATCTCTAACTAAGCTACATAGAATAAATTATTTTTAAGTCCACAAAGATCAGTGCAGAAAAGATAAAACAATTTATTCACTATATACATGCCTTAAAACTGCTGACCTCACGTTCATTGTTATTTATAATCAATATTCCGGAAAACTTTAGAAAAAGTCTACAAAAATACAGCCATAATTAATACAACCTATATTTTCAGACTCTCGTAAACGAACTGGGCGACAAGATAGAGGAGTGCTTTGTGGTCCGTGAGACCGACGAGCAGGCTGGCGTGCCGCAGGAGGACGGCAGCTCGGGCGAGGCGCGCCGGCCGCCCCCCGCCGCCGCCACGCCGCGCCGCCGCCCCGCGCCGCGCCGCAACCGGCGCCGCTCCTCGTCCAGCCCCGATGAGGTACCTGAAGATTCTTCTAATTTTATAAGGGTTTTTTTGCCACTTTGGTTTGGTGGCAGACAAGCAATATGGAGTTCATGAAAGGACGGCAACGTGAGTGTGACGCCCCTGGTGTTGAACACGTCCATAGGCCACGGTTACCGCTTCCCACCATGCGATCCAAGAGGATCATCAACAACGTTGCGCTGATCGAGGCTAGGCTTTAAAGTCTGGAGCATCAGCGCAGAGTTTCTAGTCTTTCGATTCTTTAGCGGTTGCACTTCGAGGAATGTGCGCTGGGGTTGCATAACCTGATTCCTCCAAGCCCTTTTCATCACCAAACGACGGTATGGCGATGCGCCATCCTTATATGGTGGACATTCCGCTCATACACACGAATCGCTTCAGCAATACGTTCAATATGCGTACAGCTTAGGAGTGGAATGCCCTGCATGAGTCTGTTACCGGAAAGCTATAACCTGGGAGTCTTTAAGTCTAGAGTGCACAGGTTGCTTATAGGCAAGCATGCTCCATCGTCGACCACAAGCCTATCAAAAAAAACTGGTTATCAGCCACCTAAGTAATATAATATACCGTATAGTAATATAATTAACACAGGTAACACCATTTTGGTGTTACCTGTGTTAATTATACATTTGGATGTTTGTTACTCAATCACGCTCAAACAACTGAACGGATCTGGCTAAATTTTATTTTATAAGCTGAATATTCAAAACTTTTATTTTATATATTTTATGCGTGGGTAAACTGTCTTTTGTTACTTATACATTATAAAAAATGAATATCATGTAGGTATGCAGACTGCAGCAAACTTACCCCATACGCATTATATTTAATGAAGGATGATATAACGACACATAACTGCCATATATACCCTAATATATTGCATGCCGTGTTCACATCAAGAAGGACTTTACATCCCTTTCTGAGAACACAAAGTGTACGTGCATGCCAAATGTATTGTCTAGTTTTGTGAACCGAAAAAAAAATATCTTTGATTTGACAGAACGAGCCGCCTATTAATTCTGATTCGCCGCCGCCGACTGTAAGGAAATCTTCTCGGAAAGCCCCAACTAGAAACAAAGCTGTAGCAAACTTTTCAGACGACTCAGGTGAGATAATAATCATAAAGAGTGTGATTCTACCTAGCACGACCCCGGATGATTATCATAATTTTCATGTAGTACAAATTCATGAAAAAAAGTTTACTTTTTTGTACCATAGAATAAAATAAATGTACTCTAATATTTTCGCTGATAAAACGTAGGTGCTCTGTAGTACCTTTCTGGCACGACCCTTACACATTTTAGGTTTTATATCAACTTTATGGTGGAAAATACTATAAATATAATTGTACTTAATTGTACTCCAGTTTACAGATATTTTTGAACGGTGGTTTACCTGTTTCAAAGCGTTTTACTTTTTAAGTAACATCAATGTCACAACGTTACGCCATTACTGTTAATTCTAAGTATTTAGGCAAAAGTAAATGAAATAATTTTGTGGCTTTGAACCGTTCAAAAATATCTGTAAAATAGAGTACAATTAAGTACAATTATATTTATAGTATTTTCCACCATAAAGTTGATATAAAACCTAAAATGTGTAGGGGTCGTGCCAGAAAGGTACTACAGGGCACCTACGTTTTGTCAGCAAAAATATCAGAGTACATTTATTTTATTCTATGGTACAAAAAAGTACATTTTTTTTTTCATGAATTTGTACTACATGAAAATTATGATAATCATCCAGGGTCGCGCTAGGTAGAATCACACCATAAAGAAGTATATTTATTTTATAAACTTGACTTGTGCAGAGATCTGTACTAAAACTTACACATAAATGGATGCTTGAATAATTAAGTTTCATGTAGACAGTCGAGTTCATGGAGATCTAGTATTATTACAAAAAATGAATAGATTTTCTTGCAATTTAAATCTAATATTCTAGGTCACCCCTCTAGCTTAACTGGTTGTTTTTGTGATTCATATTGTAATGGCCGAGCTTTTAATCATTCATGATTCGATCACAAGTCTGTAAGCCTTAGCCTTAAACTACCGCTACCTTTTTATTATACACATTATAATGTAGTCCTATCTGTAATCTCTTATACAGGGTGAATTTTTGAAAAAGGGTTGGATGGCCAAATCCGAAACTATAAGGAATAGCGAAAAATGCTCAATGGAGTCACGAGCCCGATTTTGATGAAACTTAAAACCTCATCATTAGATTTTTGAAAAACCAATAATCCTAGCTGGGAATCGAACCCATTTATTTTGAAAAAAAAAATACCCTATATTATTACACCATACGATAGTGTTGCTATTCAGGATCTTATTCTGGGAAGTAATGACATACGGCAAACGGCATACGGAATAGACGTCAGAAATATTTTCAAAGGTATGTATTTAAATTGATTATAACTTTTTTATTTCTTCAGATGAGGAGTTTCAGAAAAAAGATGAAGATGCAGTATTTAAGAAACCGACTACTGCTAAAAAAATGACACGTCGAAGAAAATAAGATTATTTTATGAAATAAGTGAATGTAATAGAATAAACTTATTTTAAAATACATTTCTTTTTTTTTTCTTTTATGAAAATACAGCTTATACTCTTAGCTCCGATATTGGTTTCTTGTAACAGTTGTTATTAATTAAACCGATCCTTTGATTTTTGGAACTTGCGAAATAATAGAAACGTTAAAGTTAACATACAATCGAAGAAAAATAATATATCTATATTTTTCTTCGATTGTTTTTTAACTTTTGTCATTTCTATGGCACATACAATAATGCATTTATTGAAATCCTTTTATAGTTCACAGCATCTAACTTGGCAAAATTTTGGAGTAGTATGGGCCACACTACTCCAAAACCTTGCCAAGTTAGATGCCGTATACACTACTTGTTTTTGGCAAAATGCGTCGCATATAAACAAGTACAGTGTACGGCATCTAACTTGGCAAGGTTTTAGAGTGGTGGGGCCCACACTACCACACTATTCTACTTTAATGTTGCAAACAGGGACTTTTTATTGACTTGTAAAATCTTAGTACTACTAGGAGCTACATCCCTGGCCATAAAGGGGATGTTTCATTTTGGGCCCCCTAATTGTACACAATACAGAAAAAAAGAGAAATAATACCGGTTATTGGCAAAAATACAATTATAATTTATTCGCCTCCGAAATTCAATGGCACAAATTAATAAAATATGAGTACATTTTTATTACGCCAACATTTAATACGAGATAGTTAGCATTGACATTATGGTCAGTACCGTTCAAAAACAGTTTACCTAGCAATTAACTTAAATAATTTTATTATTGTTGTTTTAGCTGCAATGCTTCGATATCGCCTAATGTCACTATTGAGTTGTGAAGGTCAAATGGCAGTCGCTTCACGGAAAATATCGAGGTCCAGCCAAATCCGCATTTAAGACTGGTAAAGCGGACCCCAGACTCCGAGGTGACAGCTTTGGACGCGACTGGGATTAACGCTAGGTTGAAGATGAAAAAGAAATTATTGATGTTTTACTTTTATTATTTTCTGTTGTCGCGACGTTTCACTTGCGAAACGAACTGTTTAGACTGTTTAAAGCTTGTATTACGAACTCCTTGTAGCAGGGAACTTTGAGCCAAGTTTGAATCTTTATTCTTTGTCTCAATGTCAACTATAATTTGTCAAATCAAATTTGAGTTTTTATCGGAGGAGAAATTGAAAATATTTTCCGGAATATTGATTAGTAACAAAGAACGTGAAGGCATGTATTAATATAATTTGTTTTATCTTTTCTGCACTGATCTTTGTGGACTTAAAAGTAATTTCGTCTATGTAGCTTTATTAGTTAGAGATTTCGGTTGTGGCCGTGGTCTGAGGTAGACACGATAAAGGATGTTGTGGTCGTGGTCTGAGTTAGACACGATAAAGGATGTTACGTTGGTGTCAAGAAGTGGACACGTGACTGACAGCCGAACTCTAACCAATTACATGCTGACTTCACACATTGTGAAGTCAACCATGCTGTTTAATTACATTACAGATGGAGCGTTCCTGGTAACATTTACCCTACGTGATTGGATGATGCATTAGCCCCAGCGGACCCCAGACTCCGAGGTGACAGCTTTGGACGCGACTGGGATTAACGCTAGGTTGAAGATGAAGAAGAAATTATTGATGTTTTACTTTTATTATTTTCTGTTGTCGCGACGTTTCACTTGCGAAACGAACTGTTTAGACTGTTTAAAGCTTGTATTACGAACTCCTTGTAGCAGGGAACTTTGAGCCAAGTTTGAATCTTTATTCTTTGTCTCAATGTCAACTATAATTTGTCAAATCAAATTTGAGTTTTTATCGGAGGAGAAATTGAAAATATTTTCCGGAATATTGATTAGTAACAAAGAACGTGAAGGCATGTATTAATATAATTTGTTTTATCTTCTCTGCACTGATCTTTGTGGACTTAAAAGTAATTTCGTCTATGTAGCTTTATTAGTTAGAGATTTCGGTTGTGGCCGTGGTCTGAGGTAGACACGATAAAGGATGTTGTGGTCGTGGTCTGAGTTAGACACGATAAAGGATGTTACGTTGGTGTCAAGAAGTGGACACGTGACTGACAGCCGAACTCTAACCAATTACATGCTGACTTCACACATTGTGAAGTCAACCATGCTGTTTAATTACATTACAGATGGAGCGTTCCTGGTAACATTTACCCTACGTGATTGGATGATGCATTAGCCGCTCTTATGAACCCCATATAAGATTTTATCTCTTGCCGACATCTGTGTTAAATATTGTCCAGTGCGCATTATTTAAAGCCTATATTAGGCAATTCTTTTTCGATCATTGACGATACCTATACGAAGTATGTACACTGATGATTTATGCGGTGCCAAACCTATTCAGGAATAAAGAATCATACTTTATTTTTGAACGACTATGGTTTGACAGTGTATGGAAACTCGATATTTCGAAGAACAAGGAAATTTTATAATCTTCTTGATATTTCAGCGTTATTTCGGCAAAACCCCCGTAGACAAGTGTGATAGCGTAGATTAGGTCGACTCGACCAATCACATCCAAGCTCGTTGCCGGCGCACGATGCGCAAGTTGTTGCAAGAAAATGTTGACTCAAGCTGTTCTTCCCAGTTTGGCCTCCATGTTTATCTATAGCTTCATGGATTCCACCCATAATACGAGCAAATATTATTAGAGGCAATATTAAAAGAATTGAATAGGTACCTAGTGAAAAATTTAAACTATATTGCCTAGATATTTTTCTTGTACGCGTTGTTTCGCAAGGTTTGCATGGTGAGATAGAGCGAGAGAGAGAGATTATCTGAAGTTTTTCTTAAGTCAAAGTTTGTTTGATTCAAAATACGAATCGCCGTAAATATATATTTTTATCTATAGCAAATAAATCTGCAACACGAACTAGTAAGGTGTATTTTCGTTTTGCAGTATGCATAATTTAGGCTAATTTGGTATGGAAGATAAGCGACTGGTTGTATGTGTGAGTTTGGCGACAGCGGTTACCCTTATGAATAAGTAGTATCACACTTCCATTGTAGTAGGTATTCTTCCCTTCTGACCCACCGTACCACCGAACATACCCCTGGTTTCCGTGGTGTACAATTATCGGGCCTCTTGCTACGACCATACAATTTTGTGAAACATCTCCTTTGCCATAAATTACTTTTAAAACATTTTAAAACTGGCAGCCGTCGAGTCGAGACCAAAGCAAGCCATCATTGAGTTTTGGCGCCAACGCTGAAAAAGACACATCGGGGCCTTCGGGGCATTGTATCATTTTCTAAAATTAGTGTAAAATGTAGTAATTATAATATATGTAAAAACAGTGGATTTTTAAACATAACATCTTCGGCAACGTGCACGAGTTTGGGAAAGTCGTATATTACCGTGAATTGTGCTTTTCAACGTTGATTCCAAAACTCCATAGAAGCCTCTAGTAAAGTCTCCGCTATTTTACTGGGGCAAGACTTTGAAGGAAGACTGACTTGACTATTGACTATGAAGACCATGACTTGACTTTGTGACTAAATAACGAAAACGCAGCATAATACATTTGCAAATTATAATACTTGTTTGTGGCAAATTGCAAAGCAAAGAAGCCATTAAAAAAAAGCCGTCATTTCATATCATAATGTCATATCATAATATGTCAAATGTGTCAAAAAATTGTATTTATAGTAGTAGAGTAGCAGCTCTCTCTACGCTACGACAATTTTTTAATGCTTTAACCAGGCAGTATAACTGTAACTAGGAATCTAGGAGTGAACACCAGAAATTACTGTATAAGTACTATTTAAAATACCGTCAACTTGCTTGCAGGGCTAGCAAGTTGACAGGCGGCGAAACCTAGCATTCCTGACTATTATTCTATATAAGTAAATGAAATCTGTCTGTGGCTGACTATAACTTACTATAATATTTAACTAATGAACATAATACAAACAATAACAACTTTTTTAGTTTGTACCATATTAATGGCTCGGCCTAGCCTGACCATGTTAGTCTCAACGCATTTTAAATGTCGCGGAGGACTGTACCCTCGGTCTAATATTGAAAGATTTGTGGTTCCTGAAGAAAAGGTGGGTTGGGCTATTGAATATGTTGAATATAAACCAGTCCATTACACTTCCTCTCATATAATAGGAAAGCCTTATGCCGATCCTGATATAGGTATGTAACACACGACATGAGCTAAAATATAAATATTGCATTTAACCACTGGTACTATTTAAAACTAAATATGAATTAAAATGTTTAAAGGTGATCCTAACTTCAAACCAAATTTCAACCAAATGGATGGCAACATAAGCAGAATCAGTTACATGGGCACATACACAATAAAAAATGGATACCCTCTCAACCCCATTGGTAGAACAGGTATTACTGGCCGAGGTGTGCTTGGTAGATGGGGACCAAATCACGCTGCTGATCCTCTCGTTACTTGCTGGAAAAGGCATGATAATGGTGAAGTTGCACTTGATAAAAATAATAAGTAAGATAAAACTTCACTGATAAAACTGTCTACAAATATGTTTATACATATTTATCACAATATACAATATTATCAAATTTTAGACCTATTTTGCAGTTTGTAGCGATAAAACGAGGTGATACAGGTGAATGGGCATTACCAGGTGGAATGGTAGACCCTGGTGAAAAAGTGACTACAACTGCTATAAGAGAATTCAGAGAAGAAGCCACCAACTCTGACATTATGACTGAAGGTATCAATTTCAGCTTACCACTCATTGAATCCTTTACTATTTGTAATAATACCAATTGTATGACTCATATAAACAATTTATTTATTTTAGAATGCTTCTAAACCCTAGCCTACCAGTTCTCTTTTCAAATGTAGCGGACATCTTCACCTATAAAAACAGAAGTGTGTGTACCTATGATCTTGACCTATGGGAAAGTTAAACCTCTTTCCCATTCGGGTAGTCAGAAACCCATGTTTCAACTTGCTATGATCCTGGTATCCACCTTTCATTTCTACTTTCATTATTTTCATACACACTCACCAAATTTGTAAACTATGTAAATGACAACATTAGCAACTTTATCTGACTATTACCTCAAGTATTAGTGTTATATTAACACACTACATTTTTTATTACAGCTGAAAAGAAGGCTTGGCTGGTGAAATTTGATGCATTATTTAGTGAAGGTAAAATTGTTTATCAAGGGTATATTGATGATCATCGCAACACTGACAATGCTTGGATGGAAAGTATTGCATACAACTTCCATGATGACAGTGGTACCATTGTTGGGGGAATGAAGCTACACGCAGGTAGTGACGCCGCAGGGGTACGTTGGGTGGACATTACTCCTGACATGGAGCTATATGCAAGCCACAAAGTAATTGTAATGGAAGTATATATGAAATTATTGTCTCAATATTTACAATCAAAATAGACTCATGGGTGTATCAAAATAGACAAAGTTCTGGAATAATTCATCAATAATTTTAAGCAATAAGTAATAAAATAGTTTTTTGTCAAGTAGCAGAATTGAAGCATAAGCTGTTACAAACATTACATAATTATATTCATACAAATATGGGCAAAAGAAACCACTTGCATCATAAATATACATTTTAGGTGGTTTAAACCTGTTTTATTTAAAGCCCACATTTCGTAATAAGAGGGAAATAATTTGAAATGAAGCTTGTGTTCTTTGACCTTTTGTAGTTGTATTGTACACTGGATAGTAATACTAGCAATAACTAAATAGAAAAATAATAAACTTCCTTTAAAGGTATAGTTTGGAGCCAGCAGGCGCCACTGCAATTGGGTTATGGCATAGAAGTTAGTCCTGTGAAGCTTGGGCGAGTCCCCTAGCTACTTATTATAAAACACTAGCCATTAGTAAATAAAATTTTATTAAACAAAAAATACATGAAACAACTATAGTTTGGCCGCTGAGACTATGCGTTCCTGACACATGTCTATTCGTCATGACTAGTTATGTACAATAAATAACTTGTACCTAGAACCGTTCTCTAAACCTGTTCCCAACTTACAATAACATAATAATAATCACAGTCAGCAATCTGCCCTATTTGTTTTTCCAATTTTTAATTTTTAATTTTGTTTCATTCTTGTTTAATTTTATGTGATTATTAATAAAATTGTATTGATGGGTTATTACCTGAAATAATAAAAAAAAATCATATTCATTTCATTCATTATAAAAATATGATTCATTCTTTCTATTAGCTTGGGTACAAAATTACATATTATAAAATTATAACGTTCTATTTTATATTTTTCAACCAACAGATTATTATTATTAAGATTACTAAAATAAGCGGTTACAATTGCCTTGTTATTTTGTCTCATCACTATGAAAGCGAACATTTGACATAACCTTGAAACAGCGCAGTTTGACGTGGTATGACTTTTAAAAACTATTGATTTTATATTTTTAATTAATTAATTGTTAATCATTTTAGCCCAAAATTAATCTGTGTATTGTAAATTGGCACAGTAATTAAATTTTTAATGTTATCACTCGTAAATAAAGGTCAATAAACGATATTTAAAATTTTGCCGTAAATTATACACCAGTTCAAAGTTACATCGCCCTTTCGCTCACAACCTGTCAGGAACGCATTCTTTCAGCGATTCTATAATAGTATTCATTTATTGCCTGTTACAATAAGCTTACAGATATATTTAAAACTAACGAGACCTTCAATCTCTTCAAAAGTACTTAATTCGATCTCTAACCTATTGCACCCCAAAATTAACAACTTAAATGCAGTGAATATTACGAAAATAAATTATTTTTCTTCCAGGAAAACTTAGAGTAGTGATAGAAAAGAATAAAATAGAGACAGAGGCAGAGGGCAGAGCCAATTTAGAAAGAATTTTATTATTTGTTTCGTATCAATGTCTGGAATCCATCAATAGAGTCAAGCACTTGTATTTCCGCCATAATGTCAACGTATTTCCGGTTTCCCCTCCATATTTAGCGCCCTCTGTGGTGACTTTTTGGTATTAAGCGCTCGCTCGCGGCGGGCAACGACCCGTCTTAGTGTCATTATAGCGTCGTTTTTCGCGCCGTACGGTTGTCAACGTTAATCGAAATACTTGCAAAAAACTTTTAAAAAGTATATACTTATATACGTTAACGATATAAGAAATAAGAAAAGAATACTAAACTTAACTTTAATTTCTAGTTATTGTTTCTGAAATTAAATAATTTCCTCTCCGTTAGTGATATAAAGGTAACCTAGTACCCGCTAATGTTATAGAAACGTTCTCGTTTTTCGTCTACACATTGATTAGTTACATTACGCGACAATAGTGCCTTGATATGAAATGAAGTGAATCCAGCTGGGAAGGCGTAAGGCGAAAAAGCGCTCCGAAACTGTGAGTCATGTACAATTTGAGTCTTTATCACAAGTGGTTTTGTTCGAATAATCTTCTTTGAAAACTTACTGAGGTGTTCAATACCTATATAACCTACCTTCCCAACCTGTGTATCGGTTACTGAACATACGAGATTGGGCAGTGCATAAGAATAATCAATTCTAAATTTTTCATAGTACCCACACAGAAATTCAATTATAATGTATTGTGTTAATTATTAACATTGATACCTATTGATAAGATGTTCGCATGCACAGAAATAAATATGCTACTACCCCCAGTTGTGCAAATAATACTAACGACGAATCGAAATAGTTTAAATCGGCAATACTATAGGAAGATTCTCAGTCGTATTTAGTAGATTGTTTCTTCGTCGCATTAACCAACGCGTTAATTGGTCAAAAAGTTTTACAAATACCTTACAAGTTTTAGTAGATTGGGGCTTATGAATCGAAAGAAATTTACCGGTATTTGAGAAAATGGACTACTTATTTTGTGAAAAGTCTGCCTATAGCGAAATCCAAATCCGAATCCAAAATACCGAAGCGGATGATTTGTTACAAATAAGTAGTGTATGGTAAAGAAAAATTCATTCACATACTTCGTAAGGCTTTTACTTCGACAAATTGGTGAAAGTTTCCACCGCGATGTATAACGCAAAAACTCCCCCTGGCACATGGTGCCTATTTATTAATGAAGAGACTATTTCAAATTTCAAAAATTTTCAAAAATTTCAAATCTACTTTAAAGAAGGGGGGGGGGGGTAATTTAGTCTTCACAACCGACCAAGTGGAGCAACCTCACGATTGTTTCTCATAATTGCAATAGAAGTATAACGAAATCCTTTCCTTACTGTTGCACGCAGTGAGGCCAAGTACTCGTATAGCGGTACTTATGTGATAAACATGTACCAACCCTCTACCTACATTTGCAAATGAAATAAATAAATTATATCGATTCGGTTATCCATAACAAGGCATTCATTCTGAAGCCTCTTCTGTTCCTGTTCTCAATGTAAACTGACTGACTCAGTGCTAAATCACAAAGCCGCTTTAACTATTCAACCGCTTTCGGGTACCAAGCTTATTGCAATCTGGATGACAAAAGTAAATTTCGTCTCGGGCATATTTTCTAACATCGATTGCACAGTAACAACGAAGGTTCCTTTTGTTTATTCCTTCGTGTCGATGGCTAATCAAATTTTGCTTGCCTGGTGTACCGCTACCTTAATTGCGTTCTCAGGCGCTTATGAGTTCCTCCCGTCTACATGTTTGGGCATGCTGCATACGTTAGTATGGGGCCATGGACGGTGGATTAACTCCACATTCACACCACATGTCCGCTCCATCTAGGCAGCCTCCTAGACCCATTTTCAGTGCTGCGACAGACCTGGGACAGAAGTCTCTTTAAAGACTTCATTTGCTCCAGGCTAGGACATTTCCAGCGGGAAGTGTCTCTGATAACGCGAAAGAGTCTCGGTAGTGAGCTCTGTGCTCACCAGAGAGGGTGGAATATACATGAAACCTCGTGTGGCTTTCAGTCTTTGTGGTACGTGGTACATGCGTGAGATGTCGTTGATCCTGTTCAAGCTTATACCTATTGATGAGTGATGCCATGGTTTTGCGAACATTGGAAGGTGCACGGCCGGCCAGCGGATATTCGTCATGTTTCGTTCAACGCTATATCCAACATTCAGTTCGCAACATTTGCGGTGAGGCACTTAGGTTGTGCCTTTCAATCCTTTTTGAGGTGCAAAGTTCTTTGACCTGACATTTTCAGTTCTTCTTAAATGTAAGGGTCCGGTTCTTAAATATTGGAGTTACTGGTAATAATTGATGGAAGCACGGTGCCACCAGATGCTTAACTCTGTTGGCCTGCCCGTTATTCAGGTTCCTAAAGCTCAATTTACCATCTGGATCTTGGTACACAAACACCAGTTACTCTGGATGACCGGCTGAGAACATTTGCCTCAATAACCATTACAGTGGCGAAATTTCTAAGAGGTCATCATATCAGATATGTAGTATTTAGACTTTTGTAGTGTTCAGAGTTGAACGATTACTGTTTTTGTTTAGTTTTTTTTTTTTAGATTTTATAATGGATTTTATAAATCTGGGCTTGCTCTGACTCATGCCTTGAGACACAAAACGCAAGGCGAAGTCCCTGTCAGAGCAGAAGTGCTTAACGCTACGCAAAGCACTTCAGTAATCGCTCCAGAAAAGGAAGTGATCCCTCAAACACTATCAAATACTATTGGGGAGAATCACTTTTGCTACAAAAGTAATTCGAAGAGGCTGGCTTCATTGTCGTACACCGCAACACTACGGCCGACAGCTACCGAAAGAAGCAAGTGATCCCTCAAACACTATCAACCACTATTGGAGAGAATCACTTTTGCTACGATGGTGACTCGAAGATGCTTGCTTCACTGTCGTACACCGCAACACTACGGCCGACAGCTACCGAAAGAAGTAAGTGATCCCTCAAACACTATCAACCACTATTGGAGAAAATCACTTTTGCTACGATGGTGACTCGAAGATGCTGGCTTCACTGTCGTACACCGCAACACTACGGCCGACAGCTGTTGAAGGAAAACCCTTATCAACTTGTGTGGGGTTCGCCAGCAATAGACTTGTTCGCACCAAAGGTGGTTCACGTAGTACCAAGGTATGTTTACCTGAACATTAATGCCGCTTGTATTTGTCATCAATAGCCAATGACTATATACCATACTCTGAATAGATAGCTAGTTTTTCATAAGGAAATAAGACTGGCTCATTTTCATAAGGACTTGCATATATCACTATATTGATTCATAAAACTGTCATTTGAATATTTACCTACCCATTTAAATCTTAAATCGAATAGTCTTCTACTTAAGCATTTTCCGTTGCACGGGAAAAGCAGTCAAATTGGCAGTAAATAAATTTTATAAATATATATTATACTAGCAACCCGGGACCCGGCTTCGCCCGGGTGTAAATTCCAGTTTCTAATAAAATTATAGCCTATGACACTCACGAATGATGTGGCTTTCTATTGGTGAAAGAATTTTTAAAAGTAATTACTTGTCGTGTCCATGATTTTACATTGTTATGCATGTGTTATATTAGCAGCATTCGGATCTAAAAACTGATATCTGAGCTGGATTCAGTCTCGTGAAGTCAATGCTTGCTCTGACTCATTGTCTCGAGTTCCTCGGCATAACTTGGGTTACATGACACAATGCTAAGCCCTTATGTCAGAGCAAAAGTGCTTAACGATACGCAGAGCACTTCAGCAACAGCTCCAGTAAAGCAAACGGTCCCTCAAACAGTATCAAATACTAACAGGGAGACTAAATTTGGTTTAGTCCATGACTCGGTCGACGGCTGCCGAAGGAAATTCCTCAATATTTCGTGAGAAATACTCAATCAGTACGCTCGGAGATGGAATAGTGCCAGGCCATATATTTAAAGTCTGTGACATACTTGCTGACTACGGCATAGGCAGTCGGGGTAGAGGCTCAGAGAACATTAATTGTCTGGATCTGACATTTATTTAACCTGACTGTTTAGGTTTTCACCTCGGAGTTCGAGGCCCGCTCGCCGACTTTTACTTCCCCACTTCAGTCTTGGGCAGTCATGGCAGTGAAAATTGGCACGCATGTCATCTTCGGCAACGTCAAGCTAGCACTTCTCTCGGGTCTACCCGTTCTACCAGGGCTCGGAGACGGTGGCATGGCCAGTCATTTGTTTCCCATGTAGGCTGGCGGTCGCCTCAGAATGTGTTAATCGTAAATCGTATTCAAAATGTAATTTTCCTATTAATCACACCTATAGGTGATGTTATGCTTTTAGAATTGTATAGGACTTTAGATTGACATGGTCATCTAGAATTGATCGCTGTCACTAGTCACTAACCGCAGTAAAACGCATGTCCATTCTTTACTCGCTTTATGGACTTAAAATTACATCTGGATGGACTTGATTACATGTCTATCAGTTGAAAAGGTAACAAGTTTTAATTATTATTTATTTAATGCTTACCATTAATATCTACACATTATAGCATCGTGGATTAAGCGCACCAGGAGATAACAAACATATCACTCTATTGATGGATTCCAGACATTGATACGAAACAAATAATAGAGAGTTTTTCCATAAAATAAAACTTACCTATTATTTTTTCTTCAATGTCTGGAATCCAGGTAAGGCCTACCTGGTACATCATGAGTGCAATAATGACACTAAGACGGGTCGTTGCCCGCCGCGAGCGAGCGCTTAATACCAAAAAGTCACCACAGAGGGCGCTAAATATGGAGGGGAAACCGGAAATACGTTGACATTATGGCGGAAATACAAGTGCTTGACTCTATTGATGGATTCCAGACATTGAAGAAAAAATAATAGGTAAGTTTTATTTTATGGAAAAACTCTCTATTAATGACTAGCTGTTGCCCGCGGCTCCGCCCGCGTGGACTTCGATTTTCGCGTTTTTTACTATATCGCCGGTGCTAATCAGCCGATCGTGATCAAATATGCGTAAGATTTTGAGTCTTAACAAAAACCTTTCTAATAAAAAAACCGCATCAAAACCCGTCCAGTAGGTACCCGTCCGGACGTAAAAAATACTAAACGGATTTTGATGCGGTTTCTTTTATTAGAAAGGTCTTGCTTAGACTAAAAATTTACCGTATATTGGGTTGTAATTGGTTATAGTTGAGTCAATTTAATAGGTCACATTTGACGTTTGTCAGTTTTATATTCATAATGAGGTGACCTGTTAAAAAAGGTCGATTAAAACGAAAGAATCGATACGGACTTGAAAGATAATGTGAATTTTTAAAATCCTCAGGTGAATCCCTGTCTCATTAATATTTTTTCTTTCGTAAATTTAAGGAGCAAAATAAGACAAGTATACATGATCTATACTTATAATAAAACTGTAGAGAGGTCAATTCTGTTCATGGAATATGTTTACAAAATAACTATTGGGGGATGGTTGGTGATCGATACTAATGCGAAAAATGCAATCAGTAAATTTTTTGTCACTACGTGGTTATTAATTTTATGATGATATTTCTTCACAAGTAATCATTTCATTCGATTCTTTCGCTTTCGATTTTTAGAGTAACATGCCTAGTGTTTAAAAAGAAAAAGGATTAACTGACACAACATTGTAATGACAAGGTAATGACGTTCAGTTCTTTAGATCAGAAATTGTTTATTATGTTTAGAATGGTTTATTGGTGAAAGCAAAACGTAAAATTACTTGTATCTGTCATTATTACAATAAATATGTAATAGTAATTGAAAAAAGTTAAGCAATTGTGCAGTTCTAACAAAACGAAAAATATATAATTTGATGCCCACCGCGGCGCACCGTTACAAGGTTGCGATGTTGAATTTTGATGAATTGTCAAATGTGGCCTATTAAATTGACTCCACTATAAGTAGAATTATTGACCAAAAACGAAGCGTGGGCGAAGCCACGGGTATCACCTTGTATAAAAAGTAGCCTATATGTTGCCCAGAACTATGAACTATAATCGTACCAAGTTTCATAGAAATCCCTCCAGTAGTTTTTGATCCCAGCATAAACAAAAATTTGGTGCGGACAAACAATGACACAGAGACACAGACAAACACATGAATTCTAAAAATCATTGTTTTGGCATCTATTACATTCATAAAGTCCCCTAATCATTTTTTTCTTATATATCTTCCATGTACAGACATCCATCAGTTACAGATTTATTATGTAGGTATAGAAGTTTTTGTAAAACTAAACATCGCATGTCATACAATAGTTTGATTTTTATTCCATGATAGCAACCCACTATGTCCCACTGCTGCGCACGGGTCTCCTCTCCTTAAACGAGAGAGCTGAGAGAGTTTTGGGCATCAATAATTAATGTCCAATGTGTCAAGGCATAAACCTATCACCGGTACCCAGCATTTTATTTGATTTGTTTCGGATTTGTAGAGCGCGCTCCCTCTCAGTTGTGTAAAATACTTGTGTATAGTCTCCGATTTAGTATTACTCAAGTAAATACAGAAGTAAAATAGATACTTTTTAACATTTGTAAACAAATTTCAATGCAGACGCCGCTTGTTATACCCATTACCCACATCATATAACACTGTTAAACATACAATTCTTCCAATAACTAGTTTAAATTTAAACTATTCGCAAAAATCGTTTCGTGTAAATGCAGGTAAATGTTTTCTAACTCAAGAACCAAATCTCTTTACACGATTTAGTAAATATAAAATGATGGTAGGTACATTTATTAATATAAAATGATAGTGCAGTCTTATATTCCAAGTTCAGTCATGAACTTGATTTGTCTTAATGCTAGGTATTAAAAATTAGTGATAACACTGATAACTGATGATAAAAGTGAAATATAGGACCTATAATAATATTATAAGGCAAAAGTATAATAGCGCCATCTATTCCTCTCATACCGAAAATAGACAGGCATGTCAAGAATATCAACATTTATTATTATGATTCATCAAATTATTATTGCTTGAGAAATTACTACGTGTCTTACAGCTGTCATCCCGCGCACACCATAGGACAGTCACATAGTAATTTGCACAACTATATTCATGTTGATACGCATGAAAATAACCTCATAATTCATAAAAGTCAATACACTTATGCATAAAAAATAAAAACTCATTTCTCCACTGTAAGTACATAATGTACACTTTAGCACCCACATACCGTTCATTGTTAAAAAAGTTTAACACAATTTTTTTCCACCTAGTGAGATTTTAGTTACAATGCACAGTACAGTTGCTTTCACAAGTTGCTATTCATTGAAATGCCCTAATGTTATTGACTGAAATTGGTATTAAAAATATTGTTATATAGAATTTTTATAAAGAAAATGACTAAATGCGGTACTGTTTCTCTTGTTAAAACTGAAAAATATTTTTACTCGCTTCTTGAAGAAATAACATTTCTAACTTTACACTACTTGTACGAACCAAGCTCTCCAAAACTCATTAGTTTGGTATGCGTAATGCGTAGATAACACAAAGCTGTATTTTATTTATGTTCAAGCATGAAAGCAATAAACACTATTGATAACAAGGTTCAGATTACAAATAAAAAATACAAAAACAATACATATTACAGAAAATATACCTTTCTTGATGTTAATAATAATTACAATCTATTGACTATGTATAGTAGGTATATACACACCATCTTTGCTCGGCTAGTCTCTGCAACAAATTCACCTGACCTGTGGGTCATTGTGGTATTTGATGTGTCAAATAACAATAAAAATATTGTCGATTTACGTACAAATATCTATATTATCACAATGTACGTGTTAATATCACAGCGACTAATGAGTGGTCCATGTCCTCGTGCTAGGTAGCCATGTGTACCGGTGCGAGCGTATTGTACGCCCGATAACAGTTCACGTCATTCATCAGGCGCTGGATATTTTGAGTGAATGTTGGCAAATCCTGCAATAAACGATAGAAACATAAGCTTTGCGTGCTATCGTTAGGTCCTGATTATCTCATCGAGTGGGGCAAAGTCAGGCAACATTTGGTATTACGTTGGAAACAGAAATATGACTGTTTGGATAGTGAAGAGAGGGAGGTATACAATATTGGCTTTCTAACGCCATCAGATGTACGTTGCACACCTAGAAGCCCATGATATCATACATTATGGTAATTCGCTTAATGTCGCAGGTCTGACAAATGGTACGGAACTGACATTGGAGCTGCACATGACCCTGAATAATATTGATATTTTCTGTGTAACTGAACATTGGTTGAAAGACCATGAGGTCATGTACAACTTTAAAAATCACCAGGTTGTAAGCTCGTTCAGTAGAAAAAAATTCTTACGTGGAGGCAGTCTAATCATTATCAATAATAAAATAAAATGTAAAGAGTGTAAAGACTTGGTATGCCTCTCTATTGAGCGAGTTATTGAGATAGCTAGTATTGAGTTTGAACAGTTCATTGTTTTAAACGTGTACAGTCCCCCGGACGCGCCCTATGCAAGATTTGAAGAAAGGATGGAAGAAGCGCTTTTTAAATGCCGCTACTCCATAAAGGCATTAATAGTTTGTGGAGACTTCAATGTAGGTAAATATTTTAGAAAACACCTTAGTTCCAGTAGAGAGAAAAAGAACGTTAAATCTGTTCAAGTCCTTTAATCTTATTAATATGTTTTCAGAACCTACTCGTAAAACTAAAACTAGTGCTACGTGTATCCTGCATCGATAATATTTTCACAGATATTAAACGACCAACAAATGTATAGTGGACGCTGTGCACTCGGACCACCGTGGCCAACTTATAACGCGGGGGCAATTCGTCTAGAGATATCAAATATTTGGTACCATTCGATGTTTATTTTAATTTATGTACCTATAACGTACGTGATTAGTAACATTTTATACTGACCGTATCAGGTGGAAACTGTGATAAATGATGTTGATGCTCAGGTGACAACCCCTGGAGAGAACCCAAGAAGTGTGGCAGGAACGATGTGCGGAATGTTGGGAAGTCGACCATAGCCATCGCGTGTACTGCACAAGTTACTTCATCGCGAACCAACGCGCGCCATCCACCTTCTGCCAACCCCGCCATTAAAACTGACAGGAATTCGCCCAGAAACTCATTGCGGAATATGACCTATGACAATGAAATAGTCTACTATTTAAACTGTTTACATATCTAGACGCGGATCCTACTTCTTGAAATCAGTACAAATTGCAATGCTAAAATCAATCACAACTCTTTATTTACACCAAGATGCAGATATAGTTGTTTTCTGCAAGGTCTATTTTTCATTTGTAGAAGAAACAATAACATTTAGAATTAACACAAGTTTAACAAAAAAATTGGATATTGATAAGAGACTACCTTTAAAATATGAGTAAACTGTAAGAGAGAGAGAGAGAGTACATGCATATCTCACTGAGTCACTTAAGCTATATAAAAATAGAGTATCACAATTTACGAGAGTTAAAAAGTCATTTTTTATATAGGTACTTTGATTACCTGATATCTGGAAATTGGTCGTCTAAGCAAGCTAACAGGTAGGCATACGATCATAGTGCATACTAACACTACTCCATCGTCCACATTTCGTTCGTCAGAAAATACGTGACGTCTGGTGGTCTCGGGCTTTTACTCTAAATACCTAGTATTTCTGTTACAAATATTTATTAACAAAAAAGGTTTTGCATAAAACTCGTAGCATACTTGTTTATTGGTGTAAACAAAAAAGCATGTCGCTATCACCTATTATTTATAATGTTACCTTATGATACAACTTCCATCTGGAATTGAGCACATCTAGTGTTTCTATAGTAAACTTGAGTAGTTCGATGTCAGGTTGCAACAGCGCGCGGCCTAAAGCGGACAGTGCGGCGCGCAACTCGTCCGTGCGGCGTTCCGCCTCCGCCTCCTCGCACTTATTGGGGAAGAAGTACCGCCAGCGGTCGATTAGCACGCTGTGTATAAATAGATAAAGGTACTATATTACCTACACATAAATAAAACTAGCGGCCTGTGACCCGGCTTCACCCGGGCATATTATTCTTAAAAAATTATATAACCCGATTGCACCAACACCCACCGGGCCTTTAACATTGATTTCACGTTTCTTACTTCAAAACTTAAACACTTTCCATATAACGGACTTCCATAAAATCGCTCTTCCGCTATTTGCCCCCATAGGATTGAAATTATGAAAACCCGTAATTAACATGCACGTTTATTAATTAACCAGAAGCAACTATATGAATGTTCATGCTTCTATCTTAAAAACTGACGGAACTTCCCATGTAAACTTTCAACCCCTATTTCACCCTCTGGAGGGTGAAATTTCGAAAAACGCTGATACACGTGTTCATTCATTTCTAACCAGAAATAGGTGTATGAAATGTCATGCGTCTAACCTTGAAAATGACGGACTTTTGTACAAACGTTTATCGCTTATTTTGTCAACTTAGAAGTGGAATTTCTAAATATCCTTTCTTAGTGGATGCCTACAACATAAGAAGCATCTACTGTCAAAATTTCAAGTTTGTAAGTCCAGCGGTTTAGGCTCTGCGTTGATGAATCAGTCAGTCAGTCATGGGGCCAAGAAATTATACATTTATATATATACAGTAGAACCCGTTTAAGACGATCACGCTTAATACGATTTCTCGCATAATACGCCACTTTACGCCAGTCCCTGCAACTTGGAGACATATTTCATACATTTCTTAACGCTTAATACGATTCGCATCCCGTATAATACGCCCACGAGCCCTTGTTACAATATGACTACAATTAAGCGGAAGGCATTGTCACTTCAAGAAAAAAATTGAGATATTGAAAGTTGATGTGTGAGTGTCGAGATATTGAAAAAAATTGAGATATTGAAATGTACCTTTTTGAAGAATAGAAAGAAGAATTTTGAAGAAATTAAAGAAAAATACAGATTGGGAGGTTTGCAGAGAAAAAAGCAAAAGGTAGTATATATTGATAAATTGGAATAGTATATATTGGATAGTTTGATAAATTGGAAAAGTTTTAGTGGAATGGCTTCATCAAGCACAAGTTTTAAAACTGCCCATAAGTGGCCCCCTAATATGCGAGAAAGCATGTAAGATTGCTGAAAGCTTACAGATTACTGATTTTAACGCTTCAAATGGCTGGATAGATCGTTTTAAAAATCGCATTTTCCCTATCCCGCATAATACGCTTTCTCGCTTAAGACGCGTTTTTGGTAGGGTCCCTAAGAAATCGACTTAAGCGGGTTTTACTGTATATTGATCTATATATATCTATATACAGGGTGAATTTTTCAAAAGGGCTTGGATGGGCAAAACCGAAACTATAAGGAATAGCGAAAAATGCTCAAAGGAGTCACGAGCCCGATTTTGATGAAACTTAAATATATATATAGATTGTAAAGTAGCTGTGTCTGGAGCTACGAATAATGTATATTATCTATAGAAGTGTAATTCGGCTCCAAAAATGGCACCACATAAATGCATACCGCGGTACTGTGGCGGTTTCTATGGTTATTATTTTTACTGTTTATACTTCTGTCAATATATTTTTAATATTTCGATTTTCGATTTTTATTGTAGTTCCAATTGAACATAGCGCTACTATTATTAGCTATATTTTTGGTGACCTCGACTTTGTCCTAAAATAAGCAGCCACAAGAAGCGTCGCTATAAGTATTGCCACTATGACCAGTGGCCGCCATAATGCGTCGCCGACCGACGTGACTATGAGCTTGTCCAGATGAAGCGATTTACGCGCGTACCGATACGCGCATATCTACACGCGCGTTGGCGAGATACCAGGTGCCTATACATGCCGTCCACATACACACGCGCGACTGTTCCACTCGCGCGTAAATCGCGTGCAGCCGCCGGACTCTCGACTCGCGTAAAACACGCGCGTGTTGCGCGCGAGTCGAGATCCTAGAGCGGCCATGTTTGCGTCCAGTCCAACGCGCGTAGTTGCCGCGATAGGACGTATTAAGAATTAAAAAATGGAGCGTGAAAACTTCGACACAGAATTATTTATCGACGAAGTAGAAAAGAGGGTGGCGATATGGAATATGGAATCTCCAGACTAATTCTAATCGAAACGTCAAACGTAAAAGTTGGGAAGAGTTGGTAGAAATTTTTTCTGGAGCTGGTGATTCGGATGAAAAGAAAAAAACTCTCGGTCTGTCGCAATCCATAATTGTAACTGACTGAATTTGTCCCATATTTACTCGCGCATAAAACGCGGCATCTGGACGCAATAAAAACTGAAGCGCGCGTGTCGGTACGCGCGTAAATCGCTTCATCTGGACAAGCTCTATGGCGCGATGGTGCGACCAATCGCGTGCAAGTCTGCAAGTGTGCAATGATGGATATCGTGACTGTTTTATTTTATTGTTGTCTAAGTTACTCCAAAATGTATAGGAGTTACATTTCTATAGGATATATTTTTCGTAGGTCTGGAGACATTAGAGATATTTAAAAAAAATTGGGTTATATTATTATGAACGATTCTTATCGAACACATGGATATTTTTTTTGGAATTCTCTCCCATTCTAAATTATCTTCTTGGTATGCTTATTGTCTTGCGATGAACGCAAACACTACAGAACGAACTTTGATATGGGTTTTTTTGTTTGAAAGGTCTTGGCCAGACTTAAAATCTTAGGCAGGTTTGATCACAATCGGTCGAGTCGAAGCGGAGATATAGTCAAAAAACGCGGGGAGGGGGCGGGGCTGCGGCGGGTACCTGGCGAGCAGGCGGTGCGCGGCGCGCGCCAGGTCGGGCTGCGCGAGCGCGGCGCGCGGCAGCACGTGGCGCTGCAGCAGCTCCAGCACGGCGCGCACCAGCACGGCGCCGCCGCCCGCCTCCACGCCCAGCCGCACGCACTCCACCAGCCGCTCCAGCCCGCTGTCGCCGCCGCCCCTGCGCACGCGCACACACTGTTGGTGTATGTTAGCTCCCTAGTTACCCTAACTCAGTTGGGATCGGCTATTACGAAGCGGCGTATCCGTAATGACTGCCATAGATCTTTATATTGTAACCGGAACCGACGGCTAAACGTGCTCTCCGAGGCACGGATTAACCCAGACTAATGCAAATAGACATACAAATATTTGCACTAAGCGGGAATTGAACCCGAGACCTTCGACGTATCGGTCGGAACGGTCTACCGCCATCCCACGGAAGTCATCTCCGCTACCAATACATAATAAAATTGTGTATTCTAAAATTAGAATATCACCTAACTAAACTGATAGGTAGGTACTATGATTTTTCATTATTTTAGTTCACAAAATAATGTCGAAAAATAAATCAAATAAAGTCAAAATTTATATATTTTCAGATTCCTTACAGATGCCGGCACGTAAATTACAGTAGCGGCACGATATAATGGCCGGTTTGACGTTTGTCCGCTCATGAAGTTTCGTATTAATTATTGTGACATTTTGAAAGAGCAAATTGCTGTTCTTTATTGTCAATAGTGACGTACAGTAAGTCATAAAATTTTATCGAATGTAGGTATAATTTTAGGACACAATATTTATTTATTACATTGATTTCTGAATTATATAATGTATATTAGTGTGCCACGATCATTTATTTTTTATTTTTATAAGATTATAATTACCTATTGGTGTACTTATTTCACACAACTCGGTATTTGTTTTTCAAAATTCAATTTTTTTAAATAAAATCTATATAATCGACACTAGGACCACTAGCAAGCCCAATAATACCTCCGGCAAACTTACTTCAAAACAAAGCATTTTCGACTTGACGTTGCTTCGAAAAGTACAAACTAGGAGTGCCCTGCGATTGCGATTATAGTTTAGACCTCCTCGCCTGATGGTAAGCTAAATGGTAAATCTCGCCTGATGGTAAAGTCTCAGGAAGGGGTCCCCATTACATACACTAACAGTGATAATTATAATGGTGGCCCTCAACTTACTCTGTTTACGCCTTTTGTTGTAGATTTCGTCGATATGGCCGAACGTACGGTCAGGCATGTGTGTCCTTCGTAACATTTCGATCGTGAATTTCAAAATGGAAGGTCAATTTTACCTATAACTGTTAGACGAATAGATAACTAAAAAAAAATTTGGCGAGACTGGCACAGAAGAAAATAAACTTCACACATTAAAACGGAAAAAAACGAGCAAAATCAGTCGAAGACATGTGTGTAGCTACTATTTACGGAAGGAGTATCCAACAAGATAAAAGTTAGTGCAATCACTGAAGGAAGCTGGATTAATATATTATACTCATTTTCATTCCTAATTCCAATATTCAGTTCGTTCAAATGTATTTAGTAGGTAAAAATTTATATTTTTTTACTAAAGTTTTTGAATCAGTTATGTACTGCTTGCAGTAAAAACTTATAGATTTGATTATATTTTTATCGAGAGTAAATTGACATTTCACATCACTATTGTAATGTGTCAAACCGGCCATTATATCGTGCCGCTACTGTAGCCAGACGCGTCATAATACGCAAAGGTCGATTTTTAGGTTCCTTTGAGGTATGAGCGGGTCGCGGGAGACGCAGTTGCGCGGTCGCGGACATATGATTGGTCCGTCACTTGACGGACCAATCATATGTCTCTGAGAGACGTCTTGTAGCGAATCAACGTTCCGTTCGTTCGTACTTTTAATCATTTGATTGGCTCAAAGTGCACGATGCGCGAACTTTCCCCCACTACTCCAAAACCTGGCCAATCTGTACTAAATTTTAAATTAATTTCATTACGTTCTATACTCGTGTGCAGGCTGTGTGGTAACTTGGACTGAGATAAATGTGATATTATCTTGCACTCCATGCATTCGCACTACGCGTCACTAGTTGTGACGTTACGTATTAGGCACGATTTTGTATGAAGCATTTTAGGATGGCTCGAGGCATTGAATTTTCAAATGAAATATTTTTAACCTATTTGTCATAAAAATTAATCATACCTATTCAAAATGTTTAATCAACATAACATACACATTTTAGGTAAGTATATATGCGAGTAAACGACCAAACCTCTGCGCGACTTCTAAAAATACATCGATAGCGGTGTAGGCGAAACTGCCGAGCTGTGGCAGGAGTGCCGTAAATAGCGCCAGAAAGAAGTCTGTTATCTCAGGTTCAGCGGCCGCGAACGCTGGCTCACATAGCATACGCAGCGCAGTCTCGGCCGCATTTTGTACCCCCTCTGCTATCACCTATAGAAAGAAAGACATGGATTGGCATTTATTTCGCATCACATTTCTATACCTCGTATTATTTTAGCGTCGGTAGTTCTACAGCCACTAAGCTACCGACGCTAATAATAAGAGGTATAGAAATATGATGCGAGATAAATGTCATAAGGCCGACGCCTTATGAACGACAGGTTCCAGGTTACAATCCTGGCCATTACATTAGCGATATAAACCGCGATATAAACAAGCAATTTAAGTTAGCCGGAGGGTTTAACCGGAATCCTAGTAAACTCGGTTAGTCGTACTTTTTAAAAAAACTGGCCCTCCGGGAGTGCCGACAGAAGTTAAATTATTACAACGATAGACTACCTACTAAAATATCGATAACCACATGAAAAGCTTAAAAACCCTCAATGTCTCTCCAACATATCAAGGGCCCCTGTAAAAGGTGCTTTATAAAAGACTAGTAGGGCGCGTGGGTGCGCGGCCCGCTAAAGCGGACCACGTAGATGAGTGGACAACAGGAACCTGGAACAGGGGTCCGTTTGGATTTAAAGTTTTGGTGTGTAAATAATTATGTAACAGTTTTTCTTGGTTCTGTACCAGAAAGGTTCCAACCGGGCCCCATTACTAAGCCTCCAACACTTAAAAGTTTAATACGAAATACTACCAAATTGAAATATGTAATTAGATAAATTAGATTAGACAATTGATTTTCTGATCGGAAACAATGATCATCCAGGACGGGATGATCATTTTTTCCGATCAGAAAATCATTTGGAAATAGTTAGCATGCAATTGCTTAAAATTTCATTCAATCCTGACAATTTTTGTTCACTCTAACACTTTGTCGTTTTATAGTGCTTATTCAACGCCGAAAAAAGAATTCTGATTTTCTGAAGATTTTATTGGGCTAAACAGCGGTCCTTTAGTGCTAATTATTAAATTGCCGCAACCGGTAGGATAACAATTACCCATTATTTTGCCAGCACTGAAAGAAAGGTGTTTTTAATGCGTAAAAAATAACTTCTCACCCGCTATTTTAACTCTATGGGTCAACTATCATGTCAAAAGTACGGTTCATGGTTCACCTTTAAATACACACACACCTTTTCGACATTTTGCACGATAATTCAAAAACTATGACGTATAAAAATAAACAAAAAGCTGTTTCAGAATGCACAGGTGAAGCCCTTTCATATGATACTCCACTTGATATAGTTATCTTACTTAAAATACTAATTATTAGTTCATGACCACAATTTAATTCTTTTTGTGTAATGTAGCCACAAATTCTTTCTTCTTTCCACTTTGACATATCTACCTATCGGTATGCCTAGCAGACATAGGGGGAAAAATCTGAAAACCGTGAATTTGTGGTTAGATTGAAAAGTTGGGACTTGGAATTCAATACCTAACAAAAGTCTATGCTCGGCATTTACAATAGGTACCTATTATTTCACCAGGAACAGTTCCTTATTCTGTATGGTTTAGGAGTGTTGTACCCTGCATCATCAGGTTTGTGGAATTCAGACTTGAAGTGAAATCATGAAGCTGTTGCTTGATGCCTAAAATGCTGTTGTGTGTTCTCTATGCTATGCTATGCTATGTTATTCTCTACACCACCTATAAGGTTGACTGGTAGAGAATGCCTGTTGCATAATTATGTGCATGAAGTTTTTATAAATAAATAAAAATATAAGAAATTCTCGAATCCCCATGGTTTAAGAGTTCAGCACCTTGCAGCATCAAGATTGCGGAGTCGGGATCCGAAGTTCAATTATGTAATAGTCTATGCTTGGTACTTAAAATATTATTGCATTGCACCATCCGCAGTTTCTGAATCACTATAGTTTGTGAGCGCAGCTGTACCCTGCATTATCAGGGTTGAGGGGTTGGGACTTGAAATCTAACCATGAAGTCGTTGCTTGGTACCTATAATAAGTATTAATTCACAATGAACACTTTCTGAATCTTGATAACCTAGGGCCTAGGCGGGCAGTAATCTTTCAGCATCAGGATTAAGGAGTTGGATCCAGATTTTTTTATGGGACCAAGACGAAAACTTCTACTGTTTATTTAAAAAATCTTTGCAAAAAAATGAAAATAAACGGGCCGTTTTGAGAACCACCTCTTTTTTGGAAGTCGGTTAAAAGCATATCAAAGTCTTGCACATTTGTCTCTTCAATATTCGCCTTATATTTTGTATGGAAAAATAAATTTCGCCATTTTGAATGTTTTTTCTATTCATCGAGTAGACCTCTAGGCTAGGTCCTTATCATCTTTTGCCAAAAAACCTCTCTTCTATCTTCTATTATACTTTGTGAGATAGACGCTGTCGAAAATTGTATGGGCGCCATCTTGAATCTGCCATTTTGGTTATATTTTTAGCTCACTGACAATTGGATGAGATTCCGAGTGGTTTTTATTTGAGCACTCCCTTCCTCTCTTCAATACCTTGGCCGTGCTCTTCACCCGTCTCCAAAATCTCCATACTTTTCCTCCGAATGAATTTTCGTCCTTTATATGAAAGCATCAGGGAAAAAAAATACAGCAGAGGTGAACCGAAACACAATTCATCCATCTTTAATACTTTCTGAGAGACACCCATGACATTTGTGTTGACGCCATCTTGAATCCGCCATTTTGGATTTATTTCCATCTCCCTGCCAATTGGATAAGGTTCCAAGTATTTTTGTTTGAGCAGCCCTCACCTATGTCTAATACCTTGGCCGTGCTTCTCACCCATCTTCCAAACCCTCGATCATCATCTATCTACATATTTCTGACTAAGAGTTCTTCCACAAAAACATTTTAAAAAGAAACTATGTATAAATCAAAGTCTTGCATAGTTCAAAACTTGTAGTCTATTCAATGTTCGCCATACATTTTCTACTATAGAAAAATAAATTCCACCATCTTGAATTTTTTTTTCTATTCATCGAGTAGACCTTTGGATCCTGATCATCTTTTGCGAAGAAACTACTCTTCCATCTTTTATACTCTCCGAGATGGACACCGAGGAAATTTCTATGGCGGCCATTTTTTTTTCGCCATTTTGAATTTTTTTTCAGGTCACTGGCAATTGAATGACGTTTCGAGTGACATTTGCTCAAGCACCACCAACCTATCTTCAATACCTTAAGCGTGCTCTTCACCCGTCTCCGAAATCCTCCATCATCAGCTCTCTCCATATTTTTCCTCCGAATGAATTTCCATCCTCTATACGTAACCATCGGTGAAAAAAAAAAATTTCATACAAAATTGTTCAGGAGAGGTGACCAATGAGTGAGTGAATCAGCACGAGCAGCTATATATATATTAACTAGTAGGGCGCGTGGGTGCGCGGCCCGCTAAAGCGGACCACGTAGATGAGTGGACAACAGGAACCTGGAACAGGGGTCCGTTTGGATTTAAAGTTTTGGTGTGTAAGTAATTATGTATCAGTTTTTCTTGATTCTGTACCAGAAAGGTTCCAACCGGGCCCCATTACTAAGCCTCCAACACTTAAAAGTTTAATACGAAATACTACCAAATTGAAATATGTAATTAGATAATAATAATTTTATGTAATTAATTAAACAATAATAAATAACTTCTTGAGATTGATAAATCTCTAAAAATATGTTTAGAACAATTAGAACACTCCACGCAGAAGAAATACAACATAGAACGAAATCTGAAAGGTAAAATATTTGTACCGCCTTTTGTTTTTTTCACTCCGGATTTAAAAAAAGAACATCGTCCGTATTCGTCTAAAAATTAACAAACATTCTACTTACCTAAGTGTTATGTACTATGTATAATATTATAAACCTATTATTTTAAATGTTAGAATTTAAAACCGTTTTTATTATTATCTACAAAATAATAAATACCTACTTAGACATTTAAATATTCGATTTTCGAAATCATCCTGACAATTTTTGTTCACTCTAACACTTTGTCGTTTTATAGTGCTTATTCAATTTTTTTTAATTAAATCTTTTTTTTTTTTCAAGACATTAACGCCGAAAAAAGAATTCTGATTTTCTGAAGATTTTACTGGGCTAAACAGCGGTCCTTTAGGGCTAATTATTAAACTGCCGCAACCGGTAGGATAACAATTACCCATTATTTTGCCAGCACTGATTCTTTTCAAGAAACACTAAAGTACCGCTAGCGGTACCTACTACAGTAGTCACGGGTAACTTAAGAAAGGTGTTTTTAATGCGTAAAAAATAACTTCTCACCCGCTATTTTAACTCTATGGGTCAACTATCATGTCAAAAGTACGGTTCATGGTTCACCTTTAAATTAAGAACTAAAATTGTACTTTTAACATGAATTTTAACACAAAAAGTTAAAATGGATCGTGAGGAGTCATTTTTAGGGTTCCGTATCTCAAAAGGAAAAAACCGGCCAAGTGCGAGTCAGACTCGCGCAAGGAGGGTTCCGTATTACAGTCGTATTTTTTCGACATTTTGCACGATAATTCAAAAACTATGACGTATAAAAATAAACAAAAAGCTGTTTCAGAATGCACAGGTGAAGCCCTTTCATATGATACTCCACTTGATATAGTTATCTTACTTAAAATACTAATTATTAGTTCATGACCACAATTTAATTCTTTTTGTGTAATGTAGCCACAAATTCTTTCTTCTTTCCACTTTGACATATCTACCTATCGGTATGCCTTATAGCAGACATAGGGGGAAAAATCTGAAAACCGTGAATTTGTGGTTAGATTGAAAAGTTGGGACTTGGAATTCAATACCTAACAAAAGTCTATGCTCGGCATTTACAATAGGTACCTATTATTTCACCAGGAACAGTTCCTTATTCTCTATGGTTTAGGAGTGTTGTACCCTGCATCATCAGGTTTGTGGAATTCAGACTTGAAGTGTAATCATGAAGCTGTTGCTTGATGCCTAAAATGCTGTTATGTTATTCTCTATGCTATGCTATGCTATGTTATTCTCTACACCACCTATAAGGTTGACTGGTAGAGAATGCCTGTTGCATATGTGCATGAAGTTTTTATAAATAAATAAAAATATAAGAAATTCTCGAATCCCCATGGTTTAAGAGTTCAGCACCTTGCAGCATCAAGATTGCGGAGTCGGGATCCGAAGTTCAATTATGTAGTCTATGCTTGGTACTTAAAATATTATTACATTGCACCATCCGCAGTTTCTGAATCACTATAGTTTGTGAGCGCAGCTGTACCCTGCATTATCAGGGTTGAGGGGTTGGGACTTGAAATCTAACCATGAAGTCGTTGCTTGGTACCTATAATATTAATTCACAATGAACACTTTCTGAATCTTGATAACCTAGGGCCTAGGCGGGCAGTAATCTTTCAGCATCAGGATCAAGGAGTTGGATCCAGATTTTTTTATGGGACCAAGACGAAAACTTCTACTGTTTATTTAAAAAAATCTTTGCAAAAAAATGAAAATAAACGGGCCGTTTTGAGAACCACCTCTTTTTTGGAAGTCGGTTAAAAGCATATCAAAGTCTTGCACATTTGTCTCTTCAATATTCGCCTTATATTTTGTATGGAAAAATAAATTTCGCCATTTTGAATTTTTTCTCTATTCATCGAGTAGACCTCTAGGCTAGGTCCTTATCATCTTTTGCCAAAAAACCTCTCTTCTATCTTCTATTACCTATACTTTGTGAGATAGACGCTGTCGAAAATTGTATGGGCGCCATCTTGAATCTGCCATTTTGGTTATATTTTTAGCTCACTGACAATTGGATGAGATTCCGAGTGGTTTTTATTTGAACACTCCCTACCTCTCTTAATACCTTGGCCGTGCTCTTCACCCGTCTCCAAAATCTCCATATTTTTCCTCCGAATGAATTTTCGTCCTTTATATGAAAGCATCAGGGAAAAAAAATACAGCAGAGGTGAACCGAAACACAATTCATCCATCTTTAATACTTTCTGAGAGAGACACCCATGACATTTGTGTTGACGCCATCTTGAATCCGCCATTTTGGATTTATTTCCATCTCCCTGCCAATTGGATGAGGTTCCAAGTATTTTTTGTTTGAGCAGCCCTCACCTATGTCTAATACCTTGGCCGTGCTTCTCACCCATCTTCCAAACCCTCGATCATCATCTATCTACATATTTCTGACTAAGAGTTCTTCCACAAAAACATTTTAAAAAGAAACTATGTATAAATCAAAGTCTTGCATAGTTCAAAACTTGTAGTCTATTCAATGTTCGCCATACATTTTCTATAGAAAAATAAATTCCACCATCTTGAATTTTTTTTCTATTCATCGAGTAGACCTTTGGATCCTGATCATCTTTTGCGAAGAAACTACTCTTCCATCTTTTATACTCTCCGAGATGGACACCGAGGAAATTTCTATGGCGGCCATTTTTTTTTCACCATTTTGAATTTTTTTTCAGGTCACTGGCAATTGAATGACGTTTCGAGTGACATTTGCTCAAGCACCACCAACCTATCTTCAATACCTTAAGCGTGCTCTTCACCCGTCTCCGAAATCCTCCATCATCAGCTCTCTCCATATTTTTCCTCCGAATGAATTTCCATCCTCTATACGTAACCATCGGTGAAAAAAAAAAATTTCATACAAAATTGTTCAGGAGAGGTGACCAATGAGTGAGTGAATCAGCACGAGCAGCTATATATATATTAACTAGTACGGCGCGTGGGTGCGCGGCCCGCTAAAGCGGACCACGTTCGTACGTTCACGTTCCGTATTACAGTCGTATTTTTTCGACATTTTGCACGATAATTCAAAAACTATGTATATATATTAAAATAAAAAAAAATAAACAAAAAGCTGTTTCAGAATGCACAGGTGAAGCCCTTTCATATGATACTCCACTTGATATAGTTATCTTACTTAAAATACTAATTATTAGTTCATGACCACAATTTAATTTTTTTTGTGTAATGTAGCCACAAATTCACGGTTTTCAGATTTTCCCCCTAACCTACCTACCTGCCAAATTTCATGATTCTAGGTCTACGGGAAGTACCCTGTAGGTTTCTTGACAGACCGACAGACAGACAGACAACAAAGTGATTCTATAAGGGTTCCGTTTTAGGGTTTGAGGTATGGAACCCTAAAAAGGAACCTTTATAGGATCACATCGTTGTCTGTCTGTCTGTCTGTCGTGTCGTGTCAAGAAATCCCGTTGAATTAAATCACTTTGGCATATCTACCTATCGGTATGCCTTATAGCAGACATAGGGGGAAAAATCTGAAAACCGTGTATTTGTGGTTAGATTGAAAAGTTGGGACTTGGAATTCAATACCTAACAAAAGTCTATGCTCGGCATTTACAATAGGTACCTATTATTTCACCAGGAACAGTTCCTTATTCTCTATGGTTTAGAAGTGTTGTACCCTGCATCATCAGGTTTGTGGAATTCAGACTTGAAGTGTAATCATGAAGCTGTTGCTTGATGCCTAAAATGCTGTTATGTTATTCTCTATGCTATGCTATGCTATGTTATTCTCTACACCACCTATAAGGTTGACTGGTAGAGAATGCCTGTTGCATATGTGCATGAAGTTTTTATAAATAAATAAAAATATAAGAAATTCTCGAATCCCCATGGTTTAAGAGTTCAGCACCTTGCAGCATCAAGATTGCGGAGTCGGGATCCGAAGTTCAATTATGTAGTCTATGCTTGGTACTTAAAATATTATTGCATTGCACCATCCGCAGTTTCTGAATCACTATAGTTTGTGAGCGCAGCTGTACCCTGCATTATCAGGGTTGAGGGGTTGGGACTTGAAATCTAACCATGAAGTCGTTGCTTGGTACCTATAATATTAATTCACAATGAACACTTTCTGAATCTTGATAACCTAGGGCCTAGGCGGGCAATAATCTTTCAGCATCAGGATTAAGGAGTTGGATCCAGATTTTTTTATGGGACCAAGACGAAAACTTCTACTGTTTATTTAAAAAAATCTTTGCAAAAAAATGAAAATAAACGGGCCGTTTTGAGAACCACCTCTTTTTTGGAAGTCGGTTAAAAGCATATCAAAGTTTTGCACATTTGTCTCTTCAATATTCGCCTTATATTTTGTATGGAAAAATAAATTTCGCCATTTTGAATTTTTTCTCTATTCATCGAGTAGACCTCTAGGCTAGATCCTTATCATCTTTTGCCAAAAAACCTCTCTTCTATCTTCTATTATACTTTGTGAGATAGACGCTGTCGAAAATTGTATGGGCGCCATCTTGAATCTGCCATTTTGGTTATATTTTTAGCTCACTGACAATTTATTTGAGCACTCCCTACCTCTCTTCAATACCTTGGCCGTGCTCTTCACCCGTCTCCAAAATCTCCATATTTTTCCTCCGAATGAATTTTCGTCCTTTATATGAAAGCAATACAGCATTGAAAAAAATTCAGCAGAGGTGAACCGAAACACAATTCATCCATCTTTAATACTTTCTGAGAGAGACACCCATGACATTCGTGTTGACGCCATCTTGAATTCGCCATTCCTTGGCCGTGCTCTTCACCCGTCTCCAAAATCTCCATATTTTTCCTCCGAATGAATTTTCGTCCTTTATATGAAAGCATCAGGGAAAAAAATACAGCAGAGGTGAACCGAAACACAATTCATCCATCTTTAATACTTTCTGAGAGAGACACCCATGACATTTGTGTTGACGCCATCTTGAATCCGCCATTTTGGATTTATTTCCATCTCCCTGCCAATTGGATGAGGTTCCAAGTATTTTTTGTTTGAGCAGCCCTCACCTATGTCTAATACCTTGGCCGTGCTTCTCACCCATCTTCCAAACCCTCGATCATCATCTATCTACATATTTCTGACTAAGAGTTCTTCCACAAAAACATTTTAAAAAGAAACTATGTATAAATCAAAGTCTTGCATAGTTCAAAACTTGTAGTCTATTCAATGTTCGCCATACATTTTCTATAGAAAAATAAATTCCACCATCTTGAATTTTTTTTCTATTCATCGAGTAGACCTTTGGATCCTGATCATCTTTTGCGAAGAAACTACTCTTCCATCTTTTATACTCTCCGAGATGGACACCGAGGAAATTTCTATGGCGGCCATTTTTTTTTCGCCATTTTGAATTTTTTTTCAGGTCACTGGCAATTGAATGACGTTTCGAGTGACATTTGCTCAAGCACCACCAACCTATCTTCAATACCTTAAGCGTGCTCTTCACCCGTCTCCGAAATCCTCCATCATCAGCTCTCTCCATATTTTTCCTCCGAATGAATTTCCATCCTCTATACGTAACCATCGGTGAAAAAAAAAAAATTCATACAAAATTGTTCAGGAGAGGTGACCAATGAGTGAGTGAATCAGCACGAGCAGCTATATATATATTAAAAAAAATTCATACAAAATTGTTCAGGAGAGGTGACCAATGAGTGAGTGAATCAGCACGAGCAGCTATATATATATTAATGGCGGTAATGGTAACAGGTAGTGAATTAAAATATTTTTTTTTTAATTTTTTTTTTTTTCATTTTAAAAATGCCTAATGGGCCTTAGAGAAGTTTTCGCTTCAAAGAAGTAGTGTGAAGGTTACTTGTAAGAAAGAAGGGAGAAAAATAAAACATGACATGTTTATGTTGCGGAGATGCGAAGGTTAAGATGGATGTGTGGTATGACGGGAATGGATAAATTATGGAATCACTTTATTAGAAGTTAGATAATTGCATCAAAAAAATTCAGAAGCGAGCAACTGAGTTGTGGTGAACATTATTATGAGAAGCTATGACAGTATAAAGGTTCAAAGTATGAACGGGGAGAGCTTCAAGTGTAGGTCTGAGAAAAGATGGCGAGTGAGGCGATATGGCAAAGAAGAGAGTGAATGAGGAGATGTGACAGGCAGTTATGGCGGAGAATGACATGCGACTACGCCAAATAACAGTAAGAAGGGCCGGTGATGATGGAGTGTACGGTACCTTCTTGAAGTGCGTGGAGGTGGACTGGAAGGCGCGCAGCAGCTGCGTGAGCGGCGGCAGCGCGAGCGCCGGGCCGGCCGCGCCCAGCGCCGCGCCCCACGCCGCCAGCAGCGCGCGCGCCGCGCCCGCGCCCGCCGCCGCGCCCGGCCCCGCGCCCGCGCCCGCGCGCAGCGCCAGCGCCAGCAGCGCCTCGCGCACCACGCCCGCCGTCTGCACACACGCACACACACACACACACGCGCGTCAGCCTTACGATCGATACCTTCACTATCCTAATGTTTTGTAGCCGGTTCACCTCACCTTTGGTTCCAAGTACTGTAGAGATCTTTGAGCGTGCTCGTACAGATCTCCAGTGAGCGTCACGGGGTCAGTGTTAAACTTAACGTTCATGGCTAAACTCAGAAGCAAATGCGCCGCTGCATGACAAAGGAGAGGTGGTTCCTGAAAGTAAAGAGATAATTTGTTTAAAAATACTGGAGGAAATTATTGTTTATGATCGAAATTTAAAACCAATCGAATAAAGATTTTTGAACAGCGAATCAAAGTGTTTTATCGATTAATAATACATATGATATCATAGACGAATAATTTGGTCTATGATGATTACCTATAACATGGATTATTATAATATCTGAGACATATAAAAAATAAATATTCTACGACATTCTATACAGCGCTCCCTAGGCCCAAAATAAACTTAGTTATACTAGCTTGTGTTATGGATTCTAGAATGCGGATAAACATACTTTTTACTTTTTTTTGTAATGACATACTTATTATACATAGAAACACTCAGACCAATGCAAATAGACATATTCATTAAATTCATTAAATTAAATACAAATATTTACACTGAGCGGGAATCGAACCCGCACCCCCTGCGTAGCAGTCGCATGCACTACCGCTACACCACAGAGGCCGTCAAATATAAACATTGCGTAAATAATATTGCAGCCACATAATCCGCAGATTAAAGTTACATAATACTAAAATGCCTTAAACTCACCGGTACTTCATGTGGTAGAAGGAATGGCACTGCAGAAGAGAAAATACCTTCCATCGTTTGAACAGGGACTCCACATTCATTCGCGTAACAACACCATGCGCCCATACAAGCGAACATCTCCGCATGCCTAGAGAAATAGTACAATGTTTTTCAAACATAGTAAAAGTAAGTCACGTCAAAATATTTCAGATAAATATTACAATACTAGCAACCCGGGACCCGGCTTCACCCGGGTGTAAATTCCAGTTTTCCAATAAAATATATAGCCTATGATACTCACGAATGCCGTAGCTATATATTGGTGAAAGAATTTTTAAAATCGGTTCAGTAGATCCCGAGATTATCCCTTACAATTTAACAAACACACAAACTTTACCTCTTTATAATATTAGTATAGATTGTATCGTATCAACACTGAACTTATTTTTCAAGAGCATTGTACGGGACTCTAACCAGCATCTTCAGGGCCCAAGACAACCTCACCTGCTAATTAACAGACAAGGCTCTGACGCAGGCTTTGAAGAGTTAGACAACAATCAACAACAAGAATGAGTACCTATATTATAGGAGGTTTGGAAGTTGTACCAGTGAATGAAAAATTGAGAAGCCAGCGACTCGATATGGACATGTTATGAGACAATATGAAAGTATTGTTGTTAATAAAAAGGTTCAAAGAATGAATGTAGCGACCTTTAGGTGCAGGGGAAGGACTCAGAAAAGATAGATGCAATGCGTGAAAGAGGATATGGCAAGGAAGGGAATGACCGAGGAGATGACATCGGACAGGAGAGTATAGAGGAGAATGATATGTTGTGCCGACCCCAAATAATTGGGACAAGGGCAGGTTGATGATGATGATGACCAGCATCGGTTTAAAAGTATTTCGTCGTGTTTGAGCTGTAGCCCTGCGGTACGTACACCTGCACGTGCGCGTGCGCGTGGTGCGCGTGCGGCTGCGCGCGGTGCGGGCGCGTGAGCGCGGCGCCCGCCAGCGACGCGCCGCAGCGCTCCACCAGCGTGGCGCCCAGCGACCAGCCGCGCGACCGCCGGCTGCTCTCCGTGTCTGTCACATACCTTCATTATTAGCAATGCTACACTACGCTTTCTAGGCCCAAAGTAAGCATAGTTGAACTAACTTGTGTTATGGGTTCTACAATGCGAATAAACTTACTGAGAAAGATAAAAACAACTCAAATTAACCATAATACCTACTTAAATTGTTTTCTTTACGCCAGTTAATAAATAGTAACTAACATTTCACATTTTACGCTCAACCGATGTAATTTTTTCATACTGACCAACTAGTAAAGCAGGTGCCAATCTGCCCAATACCCTTGTGAGTGTTGCGAGGTCCAACAGAGCGGCTAGTAGCCGCTCGCCCTCCCCGCCACGTCCCGCCGCCCTCGCGTGCACCCCTACGAGACATTGCCATCGCTCCAACTGAAACATATTCACTCGAATAAAAACAATTTATGTACAGTCATTTTGGGTAACTTTGAACATTTTTAACGGATTATTAATGTTTACTCTCTGATTATATTTATTACATCTTTATTTTATAGAATAAATAGTGTTCTTTTGAGTTGGTTTATGTTTCTAAACCCACAAATTTATGGAAAAAACACAAAGACTGCCCAAAATTTGCCCCAAAACTCACATTCAAAGTTAGCACGAGTTTTGGGTAACTTTGAATATATATTTTTTTGGATTTTAAAACCTTTATTATTCAAACATTTTAAGATTTGGATAAAATTGAATGATGTATTCTTGTAAAAATAAGTCCAATCTATGAAAATCATGACTAAATTGACGTACCTACCTGCGAAAAATAGCGAGGTCTTGCCATATGAAACAAGGCGGACCAATTTGGTGGAAAAAAAAACATTGTTATTTTTATATTTTCTAATAAAGTAAGATAAGTAGGAACATAGTGCACAACATAATAAATTATATGTTTATTTGGTTATGGATGAGATCAAAAATAATGACTGCTAATAATTTCTCTGGACATTTTATTTTTTAAAGAAAACTAATCACCCCTTTCCATGAACAAAATGTCATCGTCAATAAGATTTTTTCCACCATTTTAGGGCCAAATGGCAAAAAACAGAACCCTTATATATTCGTCATGTCTGTCTGTCTGTCTGTCCGTCCGTCCGGCCATCCGTCCGTCCGTCTGTCCGTCCGTATGTTACACACCCACTTTTCTCCGAAACTATAAGGCCTATGCGGTTGAAACTTGGTAAGTAGACGTATTCTGTGAACCACATTAAGAATTTCACACAAAAATAGAAAAAAGCAATCAATTTTAGGGCTCCTCATACTTAGAACTGAAACTTTTTATAAGACACGAATAACTTTGAACCATTCAATGTTACCCAAATCACTTCGATTTTGATCGTCGTTACAACTTTATCAGTTTTAGACAATTTATGTAACACCATGTACGGACAGCGATTTAAAAATAATAATTTTTTTAGTAGATTTTAAAGATAAACACCAAACATACCTGTTTACAGCAAGTTTTGTACAAATAATTCCGATATTAAATTCAACTAACAAACACTGCTAAAAAATTCACTCGAAAAAGGCGGTTAAATTATAAAATTATGACTTTGAAAGCTTAATGTTTTACGTTACGTTTGTTAAAAAACATTATGGCGATCCGTTTAGGCAGTTATAATATTGAAACAATAAAACATTTGCATCAAATAAATTTTTAAATCTTTTTCACAACTTTATTCAAAGTTACACTGCGATTCAATGTTACCCAAAATGACCGTACTGACAAAAAATTAATTATTGTGCAATCACTACGCCGGGGAAAAACCGTCTCACCTTGTACAGAACTGCCGAGTTTCACGTAACACTGATTTAACACGTAACGTCGGTTTTTAGAAACGAATACAAATTAGTAAAAATAGTAAGTATTTTTTTAAAATTAAAATTTATACTGTTAAGTACATATTTTTATAAAAGGTAATACTCACCACTGCCGTGAAAACGTCTATCGGGGCCAAATCTGCAACTTGAGCGATACACTCTATGCAATGTTTCAGGAATGTTTGCCATTCAGTCTCGCCCTGAAAATGTTAAATATTGTTAGTTTAGTACTCACAAAGATCCACTTCGAAAGAGTTCGCGATCGAGGTTTTGTTCAGAAACTAATGAAACGCATCCAAAAAAAATAAAGTAATTGTTTTTACTAGCCAATGCTCGCGGCTCCGACCCCGTGGACTTCGGTTTTTGCACTTTTTGACTGTATCACCCACAGAACAAAGAAAAATCCTTAGGACTAGAAATCGTATGGGGGCGTGTTTGTGTCGCCAAAAACCTAAGTGTAATTGCATTTACCTCACACATATACACTTGTGTATGTGCACAACGCAGGCTAAAATAATCAAAAAACAAGTTTATGCGATTGATTTTAAGGTTTATTTTCCTATAAGTTTTCACGAAATATTTACTTCAATATTCTAGAAGTTTCTATACCTGTCCAATTCAGGATGCTAAATGATAATTTTGACAGTTCACGTCTATGAAGTATCGTATTTTTATATACAAAATAATACCTCTAAAATTATCGTAGCACATTGACAAGTACCGCCCACTTTTCATAGTGAAGCGTCTTGCAAGAATTCAGCACAATTGACTATGACACACAGGAATCGAATGAATCGAACTTAAATTAATTTATTGAAATTTTTAAGTACTTATCTACTACAATTTTTTGTAATATAGCTAATAATAATATAATATAATAATAAAAGTGGCTTAGTATAATGCAAGACATAATTACGGTAGGTACCATAAAACTTCTCTTTTATCATTCTGAAATAAGTTACCTAAAATAATAAAAAAATAAATGCTTTTGTGTTTTTATAACTATCGATTCCATATTCTACGGGAACGATAATCGAAAATCGATTAGATTCATTTTCGATTATACTATATGGGGTACACTACTTAGAGCTGTCAAAATTATCATTTTAGGTAAGTTTGTGAAAAATGTACGACAGAATGTGGTGTCCGTATTTTGAGTTAAGTTAATTTCATCCTTACCATTGTTATATTTAAGGACTGATTTGCAATACAATACAATTTTAGACATCTATTGGTGAAAAGCAAAACTATAATGTACATTGATTTTGCTATTGACCGCTAGATGGGGTATTATTGGGATAAATAAATGTGTGCTCTATTCCAACGTGGCTTAAACATAATTTTGTTGTATATTACTTTAAAATGGGGGCAGATTTGATGGTACTCTGTAAGCATCATTGAAGTTTATACCTTGTCAAAACGTACTTTAAATTCATTTTCAGTAAAATAAGGTGTGTAGTTCTGCTCTTCTTATATTTTAAGGTAAAATGTATGCAACCAATAAGACGTCCTATAAGTCTGTGTGAGTGTATTTTTTGGCGACAGCTATTCCTTTGTATTTTTACTTAATTACTACTTCTATGGTTTTTTAATGTTCTGTGGTATCACCGGTTGTATTTTGATTTATATCACATATGCGTAAGATTAAAATCTTCTTCCTTTAAGCCCTTTCAAATACAAAAAAACCGCATCAAAATCCGTTCAGTAATTTCTGTTTGGCAGTATCTCCAATGTACAGACACAGCCTGCTCACTACTTTTCAATTTTATAATAGTACAGATATGCATATAAAACTTAAATTATTTTATTGTGACCTTTGTGAGCTTTGATGTCTTAGTAATGAAATTGGGAGGCTAAGGTAGCAGTACAGTTACTTACATCATCATCACTCACGTCGTTGTCAAGGTGCTGTAATTGAGCTTTATTATGTTGGAATTGTATTTTGTTCAGTATTCCGTTTACGAGCGCTTGTAGAGCTTCCCAATATCTAGATTAGATAAAAGTATCAATATATTTAGGAATAATTTTTAATTTAATTAAAGATTGATTATTATACATGTCTACATACTTTGGTGTATCTTCTGGCTTCAAAATGTCTATAAATTCTATCCATACATCTAAACAATTTACAAAAATAGCACATGTGGGCACCTGAAACAGAAGCATCGTTTTTCTATTACTTTTGAGATGATTTTTAATCAGATTATTAATTTTTCTAGTTTTCTACCTACTTATGATTTATAATATGAGTAACTAAATGAGAATAAGTTCAATTTCTGATTTGTATAAAGTGTCACTGGGAATGTTCTGTTAGAATTTTTTCAGTTATTTCATGTAAACTCACCTGGAATGTATATTGGAATAAATATGACAAGAACTCTATTGCATCAAACTCGGGCTCGGCTTCCAGTCTCTTGAAATGCAGTGATACAAACAATTTTAGGAACTCTGCTAACTTGTTGAGGTAACTGAAACAGATAATCTTATTTTATTAAAAAAGCATACTATAGGACAGTCGATTACCTTAAAGACAAAAATGTTTGGCCTGAGCATGGTGCAGGCCCCTCCTAGAATGCTAAAATGCTACAACTACAGTATATTGTAGTAGGCACGCGACCTTTCTTTTTACTATATTTTGATATTATCAATTATTTTATTGTTTAACTTTGGTTAAATTTTATTATAACGTTCTTTTTTTTATATACCTTTATTTATATTGACACAAGACAAAAATGTACATCCGTCCATATTTAGTCTTAAGATAGCCATGACGTTTGAAAATGCATCAGTGGAGTTTGTTGCGCCGTTTCTTCTCCACTAGCGCCTAGGAAGCGGTGTTAAACTTAGTGTTAAGTAGTTTTTGACGTCAAAAAGATGTAATTATGTTGCACTATTTTGAAAAATAAAGAAAATGAAAATGAAATGAAAAATTGCGAAAAGCCGCGTCTACACGTTACGAGTAGGCGAGGACCGAGTGCGCTCGATCCTTGTGACTCGTGATCACTCGGATGCTACTCGTATCGTGTCACACGCTCACCGGCACGCGGCACGCATAAGATATTAGCCAAAGTAGCGTAAGTAAGTGTTACTGACTCGTGGTGCGCGTGCAGGATGTGCGCGTGCGCGTGCGCGTGGTGGTGCGTGAGGTGGCGCAGCAGGCGCAGCGCGCAGTGCTGCAGGCGCAGCGCCGTGGCGGCCGACGACGGCGGCGCGTACCGCCGGTACAGCAGCTCGCACACGCCGCCCAGCCCGCACAGCGCCGCCTCCGCGCTCTGCGCACACACCACACGCCCACTCACACATCCCACTCTGCTATACGGTATACGTATACCGGGAGCGACACATGCTCACCGTGAGGTGTTGCGATAAAGTATCCAATTGCCACTTTATCGCAACTAAATACTAATCTGGGAACATTTTCAGTCACCCGTCTGTTCAAAATACAAATAAAGCATTTAAATTGTATTTCATTTGTCTAATTACACGAATATTTTTAGGTTTAGATTGATATTAACGTAATTGTTAATTAAAACCTCATTGTTTTATCGTATTCGCATAGGTTGAGGATTATTATTTGCCTATATTGGTGACAACGTGGGGCTTGTGTCGCCCATGTGACCACTATCTCGGGAATATTACCTTATTAACTTTTATTATTACCTTATTATTGGTATACCATAAAACCCCACCCATGTTACGCAAAATATTATTGGATACTTGACAAATGTCTTAATAAATTGACAACTTATAAAAATCTTTACTATTATGTCCAGTTGGCGACAACATCAAAAAAAAATTTAAACATTTAATACCAACACTAAGTACATTAAAGTGGCTACATCCATATTTGTTACTGAAAACTCGTAACCAGTTACCAGAAAAGAATTATTTTTCGCGATTTGGTAACTAGTTACGAGAGGAGAAATAATATTCTACTTTGGTAACTAAACTCATCTAAGCAGTTGCAAAAGCAGATTTTTCTATCGCTGTTTAGTAACTAGTTGTGAAAAAAGAATTATTATTCCACTTTCGTAGATCAAATAATTTCCATTTTTGTAACCCGAGACAATACCTTTATATAAATAAAAAAGAAGGAAAGTAAGAAAAAAGTAAAAAATGAAAGTGTTGATAAAGCCCGCGGTAAGGCGGTCATTGCGATAGGATGATAAACAACGCAATCTTTGAATATAATATTAACAAACAAAATTATAATAAAGAAACAGAATTTTCACTTAAATGGGGTAAGTAATAGATGATATAACAACAAAATCTCTAATATTCACAACATATAACAACGGAACTTATCAGTATTGCCATAATACTATTGTAATAAAACGACTCCACTCAACTCGTCACTCCACTCTCTAATCTACTCTCCACTCCAACAAACATGTGACTCATTCCACGTTCGTAAAGAACTAACAAAAAGTTATCAAAGTGGAATAATAATTCTTTTTTCGCAACTAGTTACTAAACAGCGATAGAAAAATCTGCTTTTGTAACTGCTTAGGTGAGTTTAGTTCCAAAGTAGAATAATAATTCTTTTCTCGTGACTAGTTACCAAACCGCGAAAAATAATTCTTTTCTGGTAACTGGTTACGAGATTTCAGTTACGAATATGGATGAAGCCATTAAAGTTACATATTATACTTTATTATTGACTATACCTGTGACTGAGTTGCTATACTGCCCCAATAGAATACTGTAGTAACTAAAGATGGGGGTACATGTGAGGACAACGGCAACCAAGAGAATAAATGTTGAAGAGTTGTGAGACATTTTACGACTATCTCCATATTCAGGGCTCTGAAAAAAAAAATCAAATTGTTTAAGCTTAGTAATAACAGTTGTAAGAATTAATTCTAGCTTCTATATAACAACACTTTATGAGCTGTAAGTTTCCTATGTTTATAAATAACACTCACTTATCTGCAGGAGTAACATCATGGGCGTTAGCTAGGAGATCAGGCAATGCTGATGTTTGGGGTATGCCATTAGTTGGAGACGGTGGTGGATTTGATTGACCTTCCTTGTCTGAATTTTTTTCTAGAATATCTGAAAACCAAATGTACTTTCTATTACACACTTTTTGATTTGGTTTCATACCTACACTTTAAATTAAATGGAATACAGAAATGATGGCAGTTGAAACATGAATAGTTAATTAGTTATCTTACCACTAAGTGCACTGAGCAACTGTGGCATTCCCTTCAACATAAGTCGTTCCAGCTGGCTTCGTCGCAGGGACGGCAGTAGCACTCCAGTATCTCGAGCCGCACCAAGCTCTTCACTTGCAGCTTGTGCCAACACAAGTCCCAAAAGACATCGCTTTCCATCACATCTTATTAACTGGAAAATTTTATAAGATCAGAATTTATTTGTTTATTTTTTATTTATTTATTTCAGAAAACCAACGGCAACACAATCCATAGTAATAATTATTATAAATGCGAAAGTAACTCTGTCTGTCTGTCTGTTACACTTTCACGCCTGAACCGCTGAACCGATTTTGATGAAATTTGATATAGGAGTAGATTAGACCTCGAGAATGAATATAGGCTATGTTTGGTCGCGATAACCGAAATCTACGCGGGCTGAGCCGCGGGCAACAGCTAGTATATAATATTTCAGTAAAATATAGTGAAAAGTAAGGCTAATGATAGGTTTGCCTTATACTACTAACAAAGTAGGTATAATTCGGATTGTGAAGGAACAGTTTTTGACAGATATACAATTTTTGCAAAATGAGAAACAAATTTCTTATAGCGGAGTGTCATAGAACAAAATGTAATAGGTAAATGTATAATCTAGTTGTTTGTGAGAATACACCTGAATTATGTTGAAAATGTATTTTGTAGGCATATCTAATTGCACACTTGAAATTCCATGTTCGCATAACAGCTCACCCCACGCTTTACAGTAAATGACAATGATTAATAGCTAAGATTTTTATAATTAAGGAAAACTGTTAAAAAAACTATTCAACTTACATTCTCTTTCATAATGATTATTATTTGTTGCTTGAATAACCACTTAGTATTTGAAAACAGGTCTATTTTATCAAAGTGAGTATTGTGAGTACGAGCAATGCGCGTGAGAACAGTGTTCCGGGAGCAGTTAGTGGAGTGACGAGGTACATGCAACATTGGGGTGTTTTGTGTGCGTTGGAGTGGGGCATTGAATGCTACCTGCGCCAGTAACTTGGGGCAATTGAGGCGGCCATTGGTTATGTATGAATAATTAAACTGAGTCCCGGGTCCTATTAGCATAGCGTGAAAAAGCATTTGATGAGGCCGTTGCGCTGAGGGCCACCACTTTAGCATTGTCGGTGTATCTAGTGGCGACCCCCGATCCTGAGACTTTGCCTTTAGCTCGAAGGCATGTTGACGTGTCTAATATTAAAAAAAACTCCCATTTGTTTTTTAAATGTGAATGAAATCTGACACATTATGAAAAATAACTTAGAAATTCTTGTTTTTAATTCTGTTTATAAAAATAGACAAAATAACATGGAACTTACCTCAACAATATTACTGAAGAAATCATCATATAAATGTGGCCAGTCATACCGTGCGATAGACACCATGAGGGCGGCTAATTTATTTCTGATAAAGTACACAATAATTTCATGCTTAGCCAACAGTTCATTCCATAATGTCAGTCGAATTTCAGTTCTATCATTATCTGGTAAACTTATCCACTGTCTATTGATTATATTCTGTAAGAAAAAGTTTTTTTTTGTCTGTATTTATTTGCAGACTACTTGACTGAGAGACTGATATAAATGAAGTGATCTAACTGCTTATAATAGTTAGTTACTTTACATCAGTGATACAGACTTCAATCTTAAGATTTTCTCCAAGGATCAATACATCCAAATCTATCTATCTAAGAGGCGCTATCCTCTTATTGACCCTCAGCTCCCCATAAATTACTCTTATTTGAATGTGAGGCAAGTACTGTGTGATTAGAAAGAATAGTAATAAATTGTTCAATGCATGCTACTTAGATTATTAATATGTCTAGATAGACAGTCAAAGCGTTGAAAGCGGCCAAAAAAATAGCCACCAAAGGTCTAAACGATTTTGCTGCTTTCAGTGTCAGACGCACTGTCAGTGGGTACGGTCAATAATTTGAGATTTTAAAAATAACGATGTGTGTGGTAATAGTGTGTAGAAATTATTCAGGGCATACTAAATAAATAAAAAAGTTACCTATCATCGGTTTGTACCATTGTATCATACCAATTTTAGCAGAATAAGCCATTAGCTTTTTTCTAAAATAATTTAATATTGTTGTCGCCATTTTGTACTTATCGGGTGTGTTGCTAGTTACTCAAGTCAAAACTCCCATAAAAAATTGTGGCCTAGCGGATATATTATGCAGTATAATGCGCAATACAATATTATGAGTATCGTATGAGAGTTTTTTCGGTATGCTGAGTACTAATTTGATGTCATTTTTGCAACACAAGATATATTATATGGCCACCACATCAAAACAAATATTCAAATATACCATAAAAACGGATACAATTATTAGGTACTTATTGTAATTATATTTGGACGCTTTAGGTTTCGGTTATAATAATTGCTTCAAAATGCAGTTGCAAAATTTGAACTGAACAAACATACATGCATACATACATTACATCCATACAGCCAAGTTGAATAAAAAATATATTTTCAAAACTGAATATACATTTAATATTATTAATTAATAGGTATATAAAATTTTCCTTATTTTTGAGGCAGTTTTCAGCAACTGGTATGAATTTATACACACACACTAAAAAGCAACCTGACATAACACAAGTGTAAGACGAAGCTGTCATGCACACTATTACCGAAAATTCATCCCATTTCTTTTAGTTCTTTTGTAGCGTGATACTCTATCTAGACATATTAATAATGTAAGGCATGCTATTACATAGTACACTCTGAAGTGTAAATAATAATGCAACAGTACATAAGAATATCTTAACTACCTCTCCTTCTTTATTCTAATAAGAAAAAACATAACAAATAAATGGTAATATAAAGTTACCTCTAGAGTAGCCAATGTAAACATCAGAACATACTGATTTTGTGATTTTTGTAAAAATAATAAACAATGTTTCCAAGAGTCACTACGGTGAGAAAAGTTCTCCAGCATACTCTCAATCTCCCGCTTTCTATAGTTACTTGTAGCTGGTGCAAAGAACTCCGACATAAGCATGTCTAATGAGGCTAAAGCCTCATCTATCTCAGTTTCAGCCTGTAAAAAATATAGCACTTAACGTATATCTTATACGGTTCGTACTGACAGCAGACTTAAATATTATTGTTTATATTCAATGAGAGCTGTGTAAATATTAATAGCACTCACCATCATGTTATAATTGTATTTCTGTGTTTTCTTTACATAATATTTCGATAATATTCTCAGCAAATCAATTTAGCAATTTTATTATACAAACATTACTCTACGTGAATGTATTTTTTTGCTAACACGATTTTAAAAGTTAACTTTGCTTTCTTTATTATTTCAAGACAAATGTTGAAAATCGAGCATTTTTAGATTTTGACAATAATGACAATTCAGACAATTCTCAATCTCAATATAATATATAGTAGTGGCAAATATATTAGATAACTGTTTAAATATTGCCATATTAAAAAATAACTTAATAATGCATTATGGCCGAGCCAAATAACCTGTTATCAAACAATGGAGAAAAAAAAAAAGTAACTTTCTTCACTATTCTTCAGTCATTGTCAGATTTGTCAAATGTCATCAACGCTGTCAATATTACGTACTTACTTTAGGCTAATAACAGTAATAACGAAAACGAAAAACGATAAACGGTAATTGAAACTGTCAATTTTTCAAGGACAAAAGGACAAATAACAAAAACGAAAAACGATAAACGGTAATTGAAACTGTCAATTTTTCAAGGACAAAAGGACAAATAACAAAAACGAAAAACGATAAACGGTAATTGAAACTGTCAATTTTTCAAGGACAAAAGGACAAATAACAAAAACTGATTTCTACCTAATAATGTATAGGAAGGAAAGTGTTGTATTATTCATTATTATTATTTAAACTGTCAAAATAATACGTTTAGAAATTATCTCTACGATGTGTAGAGATAATTTCTAAACGTATTATTCAGGTTTATTAGTTCATAATATAAACTAATAAACTTTATATAATAAAGCTTATCTTGTGATAGAAGGAAAAATGGCTGTGGTGGTAATTTAATTTTTGTCTTTTGAAGTAATAATACTGAGATAGTTTTTTGTTTTAATACTAATTAGAATATATATATATATATATATATATATATGGAAAATACGTTTCATACTAATTTGAACTCATTTTCATATACCAGTATTTTTTCGATTAAATTATAAATTTCTTTTTTAAAATTCAATATTTATTCAGTACGTCCAAGGAAGTTATAATAATAAGTATAATGATACTTATTATAATAATATTATAATAAGCTGAATTTATTGAAAAAATCTTTTAGGTGCTATATTGCAAAGGTATAATTATTTAATCTGATCTAAATATAATTGATGATAGTAGTGATGATTATGGAATAATACAAAATTATGTTTCATTTATAATGATATAATTTTCTAACAATATTTTTTATTTTATTTTATAGTTCTAACAATATTAAGTTGATATATATCTAGTATAATATATGTCTATAACGCCTATGAATGACGTGTCGCCTCGTTGGACATTTTGTATGAAAATAAATTTCATTCATGAAATTCAGGTTATCGAATCTGAATTCATAACGTTTCTGATCTGGAATCCGAATCTGGAAACCGGACAAGCCTGCTCGTTTAAACGACGCTGGGTAGCATGATCCTACGCGAGCCGAGCCGTCCGTGAAGATGCCCAATTCTTGAAATTAAAAACGTAGCGCGCTCTGTACCATCTGTATAGCGAGTTTGCGCGGCGTTTATCTGGACCATAAAGTTCTTGAGTACGTCTATAGTCTATTCTATTGTAGTTTCAAATCACTGACCTGTATAAGTACTCTGGACTGGCGATCAGTTCCACTACAGTGTGCCTCATTGAAAATCGCCATTTTGGCAACCTGTCTTGGTATCGATGAAACTTTTTCAAATATCACTGTTTCAACTACCTACTTCAATTTGAAGTATTTATTAATGATAAATACCATTTTAATATGTTCATAAAATTATTTGTAGTACATAATACCAAGCCTTTTGTGTTTAAAAGTATACCTACGAATTTTGGCACTGGATAGAAAATTACCGATATACATTTTGACATCCCTATTAGACATTATTGGTTATGAAAATATTATTAAAATCCCCTAACTCGAAGGGTATTCGCTTATCATAGTAAAGTGTTTGAGTGTTAAATTCTTATATTTACTTACTTGTGACAAGAAACACCACTGCCCACTGCCCAGTCTAGTGATTATTATTACAGGTCAGTGTTTCAAATCAAATAGTACATTTTAGAATAATTGTAACATTTAGACTTAATTAAATATTACTATATTAATTTAAACCGCCTGCATATCCATTAAAATAATTTTATCGTATAATGGGAATCACAATAGCAACGAATGATAAATATTTCGACAGTAAAAGTCGAAATATTTATTGTTTTCTGTAATGGCTGACCATAGAGACTTTAAAAAGTAGAAAATAAAAAAATGTCTATGCACAACATTATGTGACTGATGTGACAGCTTTAGGCTAATAAAACGAAAACGAAAACGAAAAACGAAAAACGAAAAACGAAAAACGAAAAACGAAAAACGAAAAACGAACAATAAATTGGTAATATAATTGAAACTGTCAAATTTTCAAGGACAAATAATAACCATGAACTGATTTCTACCTAATGTATAGGAAGGAAAGTGCCAAAATAATACGTTTAGTTTAGAAATTATCTCTACACGTCATTCGCGTTTTATTAATTTATAATAAAGCTTATCTTGTGATAGAAGGAAAAATGTCTGTGGTGGTAATTTAATTTTTGTCTTTTAAAGTAATAATGCTGATATAGTTTTTTTAAATACTAATTAGAATATATTTATGAAAAATACGTTTCATAGGTTTAATTACTAATTTGTAAAACTAATTTGAACCCATTTTCATAACCCAGTATTTTTCAATTAAATTATAAATTTCTTTTTTAATATTCAATATTTATTCAGTACGTCCAAGGAAGTTATAATATTAAATATAATGATACTTATTATATAATAAGCTGAATTTATTTAAAAATCTTTTAGGTGCTATATTTCAAAGGTATAATTTTTAGGCCCTAATCTTTATAATGACGTAAATAATCTCAGAACCACTTTAAATTCAAAATATATACTTTTGATATTATGGGACTTCAAAATATAGAAAAAAAATACAATATGGATGAAGTGAGAACAGCTGCCAAGTACATTAGGATTGTTCAATAATTCTCATTGTATCATCTTATCGATTACCAATACGAAAATAAATAGTATTCTCAAAAATACACTAGTAGTTACATTTTTTCCGTTGTCAACATTACCATTACCAACCTAACAGGTCAGCAACATTGCCAATGGAAAAAAAGTCGTTAAGGAAAACTATCTATGGCCATGTTGTCATAGACAACATGACCATAGAGACCTTAAAAAGTAGAAAATAAAAAATTGTCTATGCACAACATTAAGTGACTGATGTGACAGTAGGAGTAGGTAGGTATAAAAATATAACAGTAATAATTTAAGAACTGTTTACAACAACGGTTATCTTCCAACAACGTAACAGGCCAACGAAATATTTAAATATAACTGGTAATGCCACCACTAAATTAATATATATATAAAGTCGTGAAATAAAATGGCTGAAAAAAATAACTTGTTGCCATTCAGTAATTAATTATTAAATTATAATTTTTACTCTTTACAGGAAAATCAGAGTATCGTTGGCGGATAGTTAACGAAGGTTTTAAGAATGATGGAAAGTTTGAAACTCCTGGGAAACACATGAAAGATCGGCCGAAGAAATAAATGGATTAATATTTGTGGTGACAGTGGTGACTGTACTGCTGAAAGTGGCGATGAAACGCATTTCAATATTTAATATTTAAAATCCGGAGTGATTATTCTTTGTAACTGATTGAATTTATTACATGATTAAGTTTGAGTTTCAACTAACTTTATTCTGGATCTGGTTCAATAACTTTATTCTAGATCTGGTTCAAAACTTTATACTGCACTTGGTTTAATAAATAAAACAGAAACAATATTATGACTGCATAATGTGTTTTATTTTATTAACTCATTTTACTAGGAACGAACTTCTAGTATCAAGATCATTTTAGTCACACTATATAGGGTTGCTACATGAAGTTCAGCAGCGCCCTCATTTAATTTCACGACTTTATAGACAAGCTATACCCATCAAAGATGCTGTTCGCCCATAAACGTCTTCCAAATCCCATAAAATTGTCCAGCTTAGCAATTCGTAATTCATCGCTGGAAAACTTTAAAAATCACTTCCCACGCACCACTCTGATTTCCTTTACTCATTTCTCAACCTTCTATGCGTAGTTTGGTCTCAATGTATTGCAGTTTAATGAAAACAATTAAAAATAAGAGAAGAAAACTATAATTCGACGATAGCATTGACAACTGACGTACTTATGTTTGGTGTTGCCACTCACATGTTTAATGTTTGTTCCTCAAACGTTCTTTTCACGACTTTATAGACAAGCTATACTCAATCCGAGTATAATAATAATAATAATTTATTTAATTTTAGATAAAAAAATCCATTTTGTTAGTAACATTTTCACTTAATAGCTATGTTAGTACTTATATTTAACAAAAGATTTCGTCATTTTAAGGACGTGCCTTAAAATGTGGCACTCATGGTTCCTTCTTTCCAGAACCATGAGCATACTGTTGCCACTGCCGCGCATTCCATACATCATCGACGTCATTTTCTTGCGCCAGACAGCTGCAAAGCTGTCAGTACGCCCGTGTGCGAACATAGCCGATGCGCTACAGAAGCGCGGCAGCCGCAACAGCGCTCTGAACGCCTTATTATATTGTATACGCAGGGCCTTGATGGAGCGCTGCGTATAACTGACCCACAGTGCACTCGAGTACAGGGACGTGCAGTAAGCCTTAAACAGCATTATTTTTACGGTATCCGTACATCGAGCAAACCTGCGGGCCAGCATATTCGCCCTTACCGCCAATGCCCTGCGTTCCCGCTCAATATCTACATCGTCCTTGAGGTCGTGCGCAACATAGTGTCCTAGATATTTAAAGAGGTCGACTCGACGTAGTGGTACTCCATATATAGTCACCTCTGGTACCATCTCTGGACGCCTGGTGCCCACGGCCCCAAAGACCATGAATTCGGACTTTTTGGTATTATATACCAACCCATGTTTCTCCGCATACTTCTCACAAATGTTGAGCAGTTTTCTTAACGCACTGATAGAGGGGGCCAGCAGCACCATATCGTCCGCGTAGCTGATGTTGTTAAATGCAACTCCATCAATGAAACAGCCCGCACGTGTGCTGCTGAGCTCCTCTATCAGCGCATTTACATATAAATTAAATAATTTTGGGGAGGTTAGCCCACCTTGTCGTACCCCACATTCCATAATATATGGTGACGATACATTCGTACCCCATCTGACCACATTAGTCTGATGTTGGTACCAGTGGCGAAAAACGTTTAACAGTTCCCTAGGGATCCCTGTTGCTTCTAGTTTATCCCACAGGATTTCGTAGGAGACCAAGTCGAACGCCTTGGAAAGGTCCAGGAACGCCGCATATACTGGCGTCTTCCTATCAGCATAGTACCTGACGGTATGCTTAAGGCAAGCGATTGCGCTCTCAGTCGATAAACCTGGTCTAAACCCGAACTGAGCATCGTGGAGCCTGATGTACTTGTCAAGATGTAAATTAAGCACACCGTCAAGAACCTTTGCTATTATAGTTGCCAGGGAAATAGGCCTATAATTCGCTTGGTCTGATACGTCCCCCGTCTTATTTTTGACCACTGGCACCACCACCGTTCGCGTCATTTCAGACGGCAAATATGAGTGTCCCACACAGAGGTTAAAAAATAGTGCCAGTACCCTTGGCATGTGACAGCCCGCGTGTCGTAAGTGCTCAATGCTCAGACCATCATGCCCCGGTGATTTGCCTCTTTTCATACTATTAAGTATGTGACGTATCTCTTTGGCGGTGATGAGTGTGGATACCGGGCCACAATGTGTCCCAGCATCGAGCACGCCCTGTGCTGGTCCCAAGGACGATTGTACCATAAAATGTGCCTTAAAAGACTCAGCTATCATCTGAGGATCAGTCACGCCACCGACGCTCACAGGAAGACTATGAGCAATATTTAATTTGTTTGTTGACTTCCAAAAATTTTTAAAGTCTTTATTGGCATAGTGTGATGCTAGACAGTCCATTTTTATTTGGTCTTGGTGGTTTTGACACCACTTCAATCTGCCTTTAAAAACCCTTCGCGAAGTCACCATGTCTTCATAAACACGACCTGAAGATGGCCGGCCGTTCCAATTCCACATAAAAAACTTAGCTCTCGCCTCCCTATGTGCCCCGGCAACATGTCTGTTCCACCCTGCCACCCGTTTGTGGCCATGTGCGTTGCGATCACTACACTTGGTCTGCGTGGCTACAGCAGCCGAACGTAGGCATGATACTATCTCTGTGTACATATCGTCAATTATCAATTTATGATGAGTATCATTACACAACTTGCCACCACACTCTAAGAAGTCACTTGGAAAATCTATATTTTTCATGGTACTATTACACATTTGAGAATAATTATTTATCTGTTCATCCGACCGTTCTCCCCATTTGATGTTATTTTTAGGCACAGATAACGGTGTAATAATTTTTGTCTTTATGATATTCATGTTACATTTGATTAACAATGGGAAGTGGTCAGACCATCGGACATCATATTTTACATATGCACTTGTTATTAAAGGCCATGCTGCCTGAGTGACTAGGCAATGGTCTAACCAACTCCTACTGCCATTTACCTCACTGACAAACGTATAAGTATCAGAATGTAATATATTCACATCCGCACAAACCCATTTTTGTTCCATACTAAACATGAGCAACTCATTATAGAACGGTTTGCTTGGGTGAGCGTTAAAATCACCCAGAATAATCACAGATTCCACGTTGCTTTCTTCTATGATTGCACTAATAGTACCTAGACAGTTCGTGAATTCCGGTAGGTTAGCTGCAATGTCAACAGGTAGGTAGACACTAAATATTAAAACCGGCCGGTCACTTAATACCACTTTAATAGCCGCGATACGTGGATTCTCGCACGGTATAACACTTACACAACTAAATATGCATTTTTTCCATATAAGTGCAACTCCGCCATATGGGCGCCCCTCCAGCATTCCTACTGAAGTATCAACAGCTGACGTCCCCGTACTTCCAAACCCGACATCGATTTCGGTTAATATACCTAGGTCATGGGGTAGGAGCCACGTTTCTTGAAGTGCAATTATAGCAGCCTCTTTGCACAGTGACCTAACTCCCTCCATAGACCTCTTAAGCGACTTACAATTAAAAGATGCAAGGATGGTGTCATACGTTACTGGTTCATCGTAATCACCCATTATGATTGCTTGTTAGTTGCCTCGTCACGATTCGATTTATCCACAACTTTGTGCTTTTGGTGAATAAAACGTCGGAATATTATACCTGCAGGCCATAGCTGCTCATTCATGAATAATTTTAATTTCATTTTCGATACAAATAATTTAAACGCATTATGTTTATCATTTTTTATATGTAATTTTATCACTGATACGTTTTCACCAGTTTTCTTAAATATATACTCCGCAATGTCCTGTTCATTAGTGTCTATGTGTACATTAGTAATGAAAAGCGGAATCATATCGATATAATATGTAAACTCTGACTAATGAAAGCTGAACCACGACATTTATTGATTTGCAACACCAGTAGACTATAAATGTCACCTTCTGTTATTTCTCTGTGATTGTGCGTTGACATTATGATTTTGATACTTTGTTGTATTCACGTTAAATATTAACGAGATTCAGATGCGATATCCATAAATATTCGCTTTTGTATTAGATATTTGTACTTTTCGACAATATTTATTTAAATAATGTAATTAATTATAAGTGTGACTGATGATGGATCAAGCAGCTCGGATTATGGTGAAGAATATTTGGAATCTAATTTTGATTATAATTAATAATATTTTTTTCTAATAAATGAGCTTCGTCTGATTCCTATAAGCCCGCTTGAAGATAGTTTTTAGTCTGGAATAATACAGGCAAAATGTCTTGCACACGTTCATAGGCCAATTTCACTCGGGCAACAGCTAGTCTATATCTCCACTACATCAGCGGTTTTACTCGGTTCGATTCCGACATAACCACCCCCGATAGCCAACGGGTATTCGTTGGGGATTTTCACACGATTAAACCTGCTACCTTTTCTTTCTCTTCCCGAGGCGAAGTCGTGGGCAATAGATAGTATTTAATAAAGAAATCAACATGTAAATAATAATGACACCGAATAAAGCGCGATGAAATTCTTTAAAAATACCAGTTAAACTTTAATAGGTACATACTTTTAGTTCACGGTCAAAATGTTTTTATCCAACTATAACGGGTGATACCTGCCCTAAATTTTTTAAATTTGCCGCGGTTTTGTTGGTCCAGCTTTCATTAGACAAACTATATCCAACTCACTACTCACTACTCGACTAAAAATAATCCGTGCAGTGTGCGTAGTGGCGTGCATAGCAAAACATCTATAATTTCTGACTGTTTGTTGATTGTTTTCATGTCAGAGTTTTGGCGCCAACGCTGAAAAAGACACATCGCGGCATTGTATCATTTTCTAAAATTAGTGTAAAATGTAGTTATTATGTGTAAAAATGGTGGATTTTTAAATATAACATCTTCGGTACGGTCATTTTGGGTAACATTGAATCGCAGTGTAACTTTGAATAAAGTTGTGAAAAAGATTTAAAAATTTATTTGATGCAAATGTTTTATTGTTTCAATATTATAACTGCCTAAACGGATCGCCATAATGTTTTTTAACAAACGTAACGTAAAACATTAAGCTTTCAAAGTCATAATTTTGTAATTTAACCGCCTTTTTCGAGTGAAGTTTTTAGCAGGGTTTGTTAGTTGAATTTAATATCGGAATTATTTGTACAAAACTTGCTGTAAACAGGTATGTTTGGTGTTTATCTTTAAAATCTACTAAAAAAATTATTATTTTTAAATCGCTGTCCGTACATGGTGTTACATAAATTGTCTAAAACTGATAAAGTTGTAACGACGATCAAAATCGAAGTGATTTGGGTAACATTGAATGGTTCAAAGTTATTCGTGTCTTATAAAAAGTTTCAGTTCTAAGTATGAGGAGCCCTAAAATTGATTGCTTTTTTCTATTTTTGTGTGAAATTCTTAATGTGGTTCACAGAATACGTCTACTTACCAAGTTTCAACCGCATAGGCCTTATAGTTTCGGAGAAAAGTGGGTGTGTAACATACGGACGGACAGACGGACGGACGGATGGCCGGACGGACGGACAGACAGACAGACAGACATGACGAATCTATAAGGGTTCTGTTTTTTGCCATTTGGCCCTAAAAAGGTGGAAAAAATCTTATTGACGATGACATTTTGTTCATGGAAAGGGGTGATTAGTTTTCTTTAAAAAATAAAATGTCCAGAGAAATTATTAGCAGTCATTATTTTTGATCTCATCCATAACCAAATAAACATATAATTTATTATGTTGTGCACTATGTTCCTACTTATCTTACTTTATTAGAAAATATAAAAATAACAATGTTTTTTTTTCCACCAAATTGGTCCGCCTTGTTTCATATGGCAAGACCTCGCTATTTTTCGCAGGTAGGTACGTCAATTTAGTCATGATTTTCATAGATAGGACTTTTTTTACAAGAATACATCATTCAATTTTATCCAAATCTTAAAATGTTTGAATAATAAAGGTTTTAAAATCCAAAAAAATATATATTCAAAGTTACCCAAAACTCGTGCTAACTTTGAATGTGAGTTTTGGGGCAAATTTTGGGCAGTCTTTGTGTTTTTTCCATAAATTTGTGGGTTTAGAAACATAAACCAACTCAAAAGAACACTATTAATTCTATAAAATAAAGATGTAATAAATATAATCAGAGAGTAAACATTAATAATCCGTTAAAAATGTTCAAAGTTACCCAAAATGACTGTAACGTGCACGAGTTCGGGAAAGTAGTATATTACCGTGAATAAAATTGTGCTTTTCAACGTTGATTTCAAAACTCCATAGAAGCCTCTAGTAAAGTCTCCACTATTTTACTGGGGTAAGACTATGACTGACTGATTTGACTATTGACTGACCTTGACTATGACTAAATGACGAAAACTCTGCAACTAATATGAACAAGATTATTGCATTTAATATGAACAAGAAGAATACTGATGACAAGGCAGCATGGTTATAGAACCTTAGCCTGTTCCGAAAGGAGCAAATATAAAAAAAAAAAATGTTTTCATGTCAAATGACATGTCATATGTCATATTTATGTACAAATTTCGCGCGTTTTAAGCTGTTTTGGGACGGTAAGTAAATGATGCGTTAGGTCACGTTTGGGTCACGCACGCTTGCCAGAATAATACCTATCGAGGTTTAATAAATAAAGTACAAAGTTCCTATTCTAAACTGCACACTTTCGGTACCTAGTTTTCCCTTCAGTTATCGTTATTTATATAAACGAATGTAAATGGTTACAAAATTTGTATCTATGTGACTGATCAGTATTGCGAAGCGAAGGCTATCCTATCTTGTTGTAACGCCGCTGCCGGTATGTACCTACCTAATCAAACTTTATTTACACTATGGCAGCCATGCCATCACACATGTACAATATTTTGTTAGATAAATCAACTAACTTACTAGGTACGAATCAACAAATGCAATGTTCTGTTACCTACTGTAGCTAAATACGACTCTTAATACGATAATCATTCTTAGTTTTATTACATCACATGTTCTAGAACTGTCCATTTGAATTGATGGGTTTTGCAGGTTTGAGTCTTAGGTTTAAGGTGACTTGTATTTTTAAAAAATATATTTTATTTTCAGGTTAACTATAAGGAAAAATGAGTGCTATGAATGTTAAAAGGAGCTGGGTTTTAGAAATGGATGATCCTCAAGATGGTACTGAAAACAAATTCAATTTGTATTATTTTAGTTAACCTGTTTTATGAAAATAAATAAACTTAAACTTATTGTTTGTAAACTTTAGCTATGTATGTGTCAATCAGCTTAATTTACACTGCAGTCCACTGCTGGACAAAAACCATATGTTATATTATGTGAATAATTCAAAATATGGTAGACACAAATAAACCTAAAATGTAAAGATATGAATCGACAAAATGCCAATCAGTGTGGTGAATAGTAGTGTGATATTAAACTGAAGTTGTCCCATAACTTCTAAGTTGTATGTATTTAAATTCAGTAGATATCTTATTATAGCTGATAAATAGCAAGGACAACAATTAAAAAAAAAAACAATATTTCTACTTTGACTCATCTGGATATATTTTGTATCTTCACAACTTACACACTAAACAATGAATGGATAGTTGTTTTGGTAAAATTAACTATTTTACCACTGACTTGAAAAATTGCAGATTGTAAGGCTATGAAGATGTCAAAGAAAACAAGTAGCAGGGAAAGTTCTAGTAGCAGGAAGCAAATAAGACCAAACAAAAAAGAAGGAAGTGATGGAGATAAACCTGGGTAACTTGTCTTTTATTACCTATAGCCAATGTTGTGCAATGTGAACAAAGTTTCATATTCATTTATTTTAGTTTGTTCCTCTGACCTGTTTGTCCAAAATAGTAGTCTATCAGCTTTGAGCTCACCTTTTTTCTTGTTTAGCAAGTAAAATACGGTTTAGCTACCTTTTAGTTAGTAGACACTAGTTTCTTTTTTTTTTATATAGGATTCGTCAAAATGACTTTACCTCGCCTGATGGTAAGCTAAAGGTAAAGTCTCAGGACTGGGGTCACCACCACATACACCGGTAGTGCTACAGTGGCGGCCCTCAGCTTGACAGCCTCATCATATGCTCTACCAATATGAATGTTTAACATATTAAAATTTCAGCCAACCTGATCAAACTTCTATGATGGAAAGTGATCCTTCAGTACTACAGAGAAGACAAAAACAAATTGACTATGGTAAAAATACTATTGGATACTTCAACTATACTACACAAGTGCCTCTGTATGTTGTATTTTATTGGATTTTTTTTCTGTTATGTAATTTTCATCAAAACCACTTTATTCAATTGTTATTACTTTATTTTCAGTGACCAACGCACAAAACATCATCCAAAAACGCCTGATAAATTTGTCAAATATAGCAGGAGATCATGGGATACACTTATAAAAATGTGGAGGATACAGCTTCATAAATATGACTCTGAATGTGGTTCAGATAATGATGTGAATGAAATTGAAGTAATTGAAGATGATGATGTAAGCGATCCAAATGAGGAAGAATGAGAAGTGATACATAGACTGATAGTTCATTTAAGTATACACATTAGTTAACTATATACCTAAATGCATTGATTTATTTTATGGGTCAGATTCTAAGGCTGTTTACATACTAGACTGACGGCGGCGGCTCAACCCGCAGACAAGATCTGCAAGAGCTGCAGTGTTTGTGGGGTGTAGACAGCTTAACACAGTGGCAATGTTTAAAGCTATTCACCTACATTTTAACCAAAACCAATGAGTGAAACTATTTGCTGTAGGTAAATTATGCACTTTAAAAAATATATATTTTGCAGATTTACCCATGGGTTTGACCGAACAGATCATCTGCCCATGAAGTATGACATCCATTTCCCCCTTTCGGAATTCATATTATCCTGTCGAACCTATTTTCTTGCTCTAGCACATTAATAGGCAATCCATCTAATACAGTAATAGTCAGAGCTACTAATTTCTAATATATTTTAAGATTACATAAAATATTAAACATATCGCATTTTGTAACATGAGTAGGTATGATTGCAATAATAGTATTACTTTAGAACATAAAGTCTAGGTTATTTATATAATTAGCTGCTCTAGCGTCTCAGAAGGAATGTCCCAACTGGTTACTAATTAGACATGAATGTGGTTTATTTTACACCATGATGAGTAGATGTTCAGGTCTTGATATATTACTAAGTTTCTTAGCTTTGTCTAAGTTAGCAATAATATAAACCACAAATTAAATCAACTGCGATTGGACATATAATCACTTAATTTATAAGGTAACTTTAGAAGTTTAGTAATTGACTTATTGGATTCCTACACAAATTCTAGTTCATTGCAAAAATGGTTATCATGATATTGCTACTTCCTGGTCCCAATAATTTCAAATTGGTAGTTAGAAAATGTACAGATATACGGCTATCAAATCTCTTTTAAATATCAATATGAAGGAATGTTGTTGCAACAAACATGTTAATTGATATTTTATTCACACAACTACTGACAATAAAGGAAGTTTTACAAACTATGTACATAAGTATTTTTAATGTTTAAGGACCTATAATAATATATGTTTTGTTTGCGAATTAACATCCACATTTCACCAATCTTAATAATCGGCCCCATCCCACGTAACGTTCTATTACGTGGTGTGCCTTATTCCGGGCGCTATTGTTGAAAAATACTCTTATAATAAGCGTCGATTGAGAACTGTGCGTCTTTACCCCCAACCCACCCACATGCGCTCCAGAAGACCCCTCATAGGTTAGTAAGAGAATTTGCAGTATTGACCGAATATAAAAAAAATATTTAAGCTGTTACTAAGACTTGTAGGACAACTGGGATCCATTCTGGTCGTCCAAACAGGTTTAAATTTAATTCTAACAAATATTATTTATGGTGGAACCGGCCCAAACCAACCTCGCCTGCTGATTGAGTGACATGGTTCTGACGCAGGCTTTCATCTAGGAGTTGCGAGGGCAGAGCGCACTTGATCTCGTAAAAATCATATCAGCCAAGCCAAATGGCCCTAAACTCACCGGGACGCCCGCCATGGCGACGTCGCCGGTTACATATCCAAACCTTATCCAAACAATTCATATTACAAAGTATGACAGTTATTTTGGTATCGTCGCCATTTGGAAGCGTAGCTCGCTGAGTGGAGTCTGGAGACCGTGGCGACCTGGCGACGTCCCCTCTGTTCACTTCGTTCCTTTGAACGAATCCATTGATGGATCCAATCTAATGGAGCTAGTTAATGGATTGATATCCGTGCCTTTATTCTTAGAAAAAATTAAATAAAGACTACTTAATTTTTCACAGAAATTCAATATCGAATATGTTTATGGGATTTTATTTTAGGTTTCTTTTTAAATTTTTTGCGACGCACATCTATATATACTTATAATAAAACTGTAGAGAAGTCAATTCTGTACATTGAATATATTTACAAAATAACTATTGGGGGATGATTGGTGATCGATACTAAGTGTAGCCGCACACGGGCCACAAACGGCCACAAACGCCGCCACAAGAGGCAAAAAACGGCCACAAAAGTAGCTGAAACGCGCGACAGCCACTTGTGGCCGATGGTCGACACTTGCGGTCGGTGGTTGCTACTTTTTTAACCCAGGCATGCAGTACCTATCATAATGGACTCCGACGAAAAAGCTACTTTTGATAAAAAGACGTCGTCGTAGAAGACGAAACCGTAGTTATTGGATACATCCAATTTTAACGAATGTACACAAATGCAACGAACATTTCGATAATCGCGCGAGTGGCGTGTGGCGGCTTTTTGTGTCGGCGTTTAGTGGCCGGTGCGAGCCACAAGAAGCAAGCTGCGACGATTTGTAGCGTGTGGCCGCCACCGGCGCCAACCGTGTGCGGCGAGTCCATATAAAATGTATGAAAATTACAGGAAATATGCCAGTGGCGGCGTTTTGTGGTTGTGGCCGGTGGCCCGTGTGCGGGAGCCCTAATGCAAAAAATGCAATCAGTAAATTTTTGTCTTTCTGTCTGTCTGTCTGTATGTGCACGCATGGATCAAAAACTAATGGAGGGATTTTGATCAAACTTGGTACGATTATAGTTCATAGTTCTGGGCAACATATAGGCTACTTTTTATACAAGCTGATACCCGCGGTTCCGCCTGCACGTCGTTTTTAGGTAGATTATCGTTTTTGGTCATATCTCCGGTTCTACTCAACCAAATGCAATTACATCAAGCAAATGTCTAAGCAAGACATTTCTAATAAAACAAACCGCATCAAAATCCTTCCAGTACTTTTTACGTCCATCGCGACGCGCGTTTTATTATATGCACGAAGCGTCCATTCTCGAAATGAGCGAGAACTAAACTGACAGATGGTTGTCACTGGCTACTCCATTTGGCAACCGAAGGTAGTAGAGGTGAGTAGTTCCGGACCGTTATAGCTCCAGGAACTATGTCCTTTCCCGGAGCTATATAGTTCCGATCCGACCGCTCCGCCTAAACAGTTCCACCATGTTCATGTCCGGAACGAGTAAGCGAACTCGGAGCATTGAATGAATGGAGCGCGCGCGCGGCGCGCGGCGCGCGGGGCGCGGAGTATACTCCGATGTGCATGTGCAGGTTCGGCCGGAGCGGTTCGGGTTTGCGAACAGCAGCCGAACCGGACCGAGTCGCATTTCGTGTTACGTAATTATCTACTTGCGCAGTGACTGCGGCGACGTTCGTATTTTAGCGTTTAGGTGCATTTATTTATTAGTTGCGAATGCGTGCGTGTTCCGAATACTTTATTTACACCATACTTTCCAATTATTTTTAACAAATTACACTGTCTTTGATAAGTAATAATAGTTTATTGAGTTCTATAGTGAGTAAGTGAATAGATTTAAATAGTAATTTACTTTGCACATACCTAGGTAGTGCAGTTTTTATTTATGACAATTATTTCGAAAATAATAAGGCTTTGAGAACTTTCTAATTATTTACTTCATCTGAAAATGCCATCTCAGAAAAATCAGCATACCTACTTTGGGATCATTTTATTGAACAAAAGGACTCAAAAAAAGGAAAATGCAAATATTGTTCTGAACTGATCTCATTTTAAATATTAACTATATAGGTACTTAAACACATGCTTGTCTGCTACCTCAGTAGTACCTATATAAAAAAAATTGAACCTTTTCATATATATCTGCACATGTTATATCAGCGTGGATTGCATGAACTATGTCCGGGAAACGTGTCCGCGGACATGGTTCCTGAACATGGTGCCGACTGTATAAGGAACCGTTCCATGTTCAATCCGCTCCCGGACATGTTTCGCACATGCCTAGAAGGTAGCCAGAGGTATCCATGCCTACGTAGCCAGAGGTATCCATGCCTACGTAGCCGGCGACGTCGCCATGGCGTCCCGGTGAGGTTGGGCCCAAAAGGAGAAGCGGATCCCTGGCCTCCTAGGTAAATGCCTCGGATGTACCGAGGCTAATGACCAACAATACTACGATGATGGCATATATGTGGGGCAAAGTGGAAGCACCCAAAGTAGGTAATGTGCTAAAAACGTGAATGACACTTTCCCAAACGTTTAGCTGCTAACTGAATAACAAGTAGGTAATGAATCTGTTTTCTAAAAAAATGCATGGATAGGGGCGTCAAAGAAAAGAAATAATGTAATACCAGTGTTTTATTATATCTTACCATGCAGTACATGTACAGTTACATTAACATAGGTACATTATATAATTCAACACTAGTCAGTTTAAGTCCTTCTCTTTTCAGTGTGAAGGTAGTTCAATTTTGCTAAGTATATTCTGAGCTTGCTTTAGAACCGAGATGTTTTTATTGTCAGTCGTACAATTTTGTAGCTTTTCCATATATTCTTCAATATTTTGCTCAGTAGCGCCACTTGGTCCGCCTGTAACGAAAATATGTATTAATGATTCAAGTACGTATGCATTTAACAGAATTTATTTACTTATTATATAATAGGTAGGCTATTTGACTAATTTTATAAAACCACTTAAAATGATTCCTTATAACATTATAAACATACCACATTAATATTTCAGTTAAAAAACAATGCATTATGTTGAAAAATCAATAATAAAGTTTAAATTATCAAAAGTGCGGGCAAAACGCCATTCACGAAAAAATGGCGTACGTGACGTCATTTGGCTGTTTGTAAACAATACTGAATTTGATTGCTTAAAAAAGTAATTTCAATATTTTAGTGAGCCAAGTGATGTATAAAGTGTCACACTGTATAAATATCTGTATATAAATCCCAGAAAACGTATTTGTGTCTGTTCATGTAAGTCGTGTTTACGTACACATGACGTCACCAGCGCTGTCACCAAACACAGAGCGTTTTCACCACAGACAATAAATCTAAAATATATTACATCTTTCTAGTTGAACTTCTCAATAAATATGCATATTTGAGTGTAAATTATAGTCTCATGAGGCTTGTTACGTTATTTTCTGATAGGATGATCATAATTTGCAGTATATTTTTAATGTTGTCAAATAGCCTATCCTACTTCCTACTAATATTATAAACGCGAAAGTTTGTAAGAATGTATGTCTGGATGTATGTTTGTTACTCTGCCATACAAAAACGGCTTGATGGATCTGGCTAAAATTTGGTACAGAGATAGAATATAGTCTGGAATAACATATAGGCTACTTTTTATACAAGCTAATACCGCGGCTCCGCTCGCAAAGTCGATCGGTCGGGATTTTCTAGATATATGTTTGTTACTCTTTCACGTAAAAACGGCTGAATAGATCTGACTGAAATTTGGTAACGAGATAGATTAAAGTGTGGAATAACATATAGGCTACTTTTTATACAAGCTGATACCCGCGACTTCGCTCACGGAGTCGATCAGTCGACCCACGGAGTAGATCAGTCGGGATGTCTGTATGTATGTTTGTTACTCTTTCACGCAAAAACGGCTGAATAGATCGGGTTGAAATTTGGTATAGAGATAGATTATAGTCTGAAATAACATATAGGCTACTTTTTATACAAGCTAATACTCGCGGCTCCGCTCGCGAAGTAGATCGATCGGGACGTCCAAATATTATGTTTGTTGCTATTTCACGTAAAAACGGCTGAATGGATCTGGCTGAAATTTGGTACCGAGATAGAGTGTAGTGTGAAATAACATATAGGGTAATTTGTATACAAGCTAATACCCACGGCTTCGCCCATGGAGTTGATCAGTCAGGATATCTGGATGTATGTTTGTTACTCTTTCACGTAAAAACGGCTGAATAGATCAGGTTGAAATTTGGTACAGATATAGATTATAGTCTGGAGTAATATATAGGCTACTTTTTATACAAGCTAATACCCGCGGCTCTGCCCGTGGGAGTCGATTGGATGGTAATCGTTTTTTGGCCATATCTCCGGTTCTACTTAACCAAATGCAATCAAACATACGGCAGATTTTATGTAAAACCAAGACCTTTCTAATGAAAAGGGGGCATCAAAATTTGTTTAGCAGTTTTTGCGTCTATCACGAACAAACAGACAAGGATTGCAAAAAATAGATATTTGTGGTCAAGATAACCAAGTCTTTTTTTTTCAAATATCTATTATTACAACTAAAAGTACTGTTATAAAGGGATATGATGTCCACACTGTCGCCTTAAGTGGAGAGTGGAATGTAGGGTGGAGTCGGGAGAGGAGATTGGACAGTAGAGTGGAGGTGGAGAGTGGAGTGGAGTGTGGAGTGGAGAGTGAAGTGAACAGTGGAGTGGAGTCTGGAGTGGAGAGTGGAGTGAACAGCGGAGTGGAAAGTCGAGTGGAGAGTCGTTTCATTCAAAAAGACTTGGTGGCAATACCGAATTCCACGCGGGCGAAGCCGCGGGCGGAAGCTAGTTCACTCATAATACTGCCCCTACGGCAGCAGCAGATAATGGGCTGTTGTCTCGGCCTACTTTGGAGAGGGAAAGACGTGATTATGAAAAAGTATTATCTATCTATATATATATTTCTATATATATAATTGCTTGGCCCGATGTCTGACTGACTGATTCTTCAACACAGAGCCTAAACCGCTGGACATACAAACTTGAAATTTTGACAGTAGATGCTTCTTATGTTGTAGGCACCCACTAAGAAAGGATTTTTAGAAATTCCACTTCTAAGGTGGCAAAATAGGCGATAAACGTTTGTATAAAAGTCCGTCATTTTCAAGGTAAGATGCATGAAATTTCATACACCTATTTCTGGTTGGAAATAAATGAAAATGTGTATCAGCGTTTTTCGAAATTTCCGCCCCCAGAGGGTGAAATAGGGGTTGAAAGTTTAGTTTAGGTAGTCAGTTTTTGAGATAGAAGTATGAAAGTTCATATAGTTGCTTCTGGTTAATTAATAAATGTATCTTACACGTGAATCACGGGTTTTCATAATTTCACTACTAAGGGGGCAAATAAGAGTAGAGCGATTTTATGGAAGTCCGTTATATGGAAAGTGCTTAATTCAATGTTAAAAGCCCGGTGGGTGTTGGTACAATCGGGTTACAGATTTTTTTAAAGAATTTATGCACGGGCGAAGCCGGGTCACGGGCCGCTAGTATTATATAATGCCATTGCATCTTTCTTTAGCAGTTTAAAGTAATTTCAGTAGGGAAGCTCCCCAGCTTCCCTACTGAAATTACTTGTACCTGTAGATCCATCATTACCAAAGAATCCATAGATGCTGCAATTATGTAAGGCTTATCTGACTTAATCGGCTAGACTGGCCTTAACAAGTCCATAAAATATATTATCTTATATGTATTAACGACTTATACCGGGTATGGCTAACGAATGTAATCCTTGTACTAATGCTGCAACGAGTGCCCGTCGATGACTTAAGAGGGCCGCGGTGCGTTCTGCGGCCGCTGCTGTCTCAGCTCGAAGCTTCGCCGTCGCTCCACTCACTTCCTCTGCATGCCGTTGCAAGATGGCATTCTGAAATACACGTTTGTTTATTAGTTAGTAAGAAGTAAGAATTCATACACCAATGAGGATCAGTCACATTACAGAATTTTTAATTAATGAAACGTATGCGCTACAAATTTCTAAGCATTTTGTTTTTTAAATGATTAAAATCCGACAAGAAATGACGAAGTTATCGAAGATTTAAAATCGGCTATTTTAAAACGCACACTCTCGCTGGCTTTTTGTCGATGACGTCATAGCTCACATCGTGTGCGATGCCCTTTGATATAAACAGACCGATACATCAACGAAGAGCCTAAACCGCCGGCTGGACCTACAAACTTGAAATTTTGACAGTAGATGCTTTTTATGTTGTAGGAATCCACTAAGAACGGATTTTTAGAATTTTTACTCCTAAGGTGGCAAAATAAGGCATAAACATTTATATGAAAGTTCTTCATTTTCAATGTTAGACGCATTAAATTTAATTTACCTACTTCTGATTATAAATAAATATACACGTATCAGCGTTTTCAAAATTTCACTACTAAAGGCGTAAAATAGGCGATGGCTGGTTGCATGGAAAGTCCGTTATTTTGAAAGTAAGAAGCACGAAATTTGATATAGCTGCTTCTGGTTATAAATAAACGTACCCCGTGAATCGCGGTTTTTCAAAAATCCACCCCTAAGGGGGCAAATAAGGGTAAAGTGGTTGTATACCTAGACATCCGTTATTTGGGAAAGTGTTCAAGTTTTGATGGAATGATGTCCATTACTTTTAGGACTGCACCTCAGCTTACCATCAGGCGGGGTGCAGTCAATTCGGCGGACTGACAAAAACAAAAACACCCCCAACCGGGGCGTTTGAATCGAACTGATTAAAACCGCATGCCGTCTCGGGTTTTCTAGCGCCGAGGCATAAGGTTTGCCCAAAAGGTATGTCCCTCGCACCCCGGCTGACCCGTACCATCTCCGGCTTCAAGATGACCCCTCGGGTTTGCGAACCACGGTGTCCTCTTCTTGTTCCTGGAAAGGGAGGGGGAGGGAGGGGTGTAACTTCACGCGAGCAAGTGCGGTTTTCGTCGATTCGAGTGTGACATAACCACCTCCTGTGGTGGTCCTCCTCCTATCTTTCTTTATCTTTATCTTTATCTTTCTTTATCTTTATCTTTATCTTTATCTTCATCTTTATCTTTAGTCCGACTGGGGTAGTACCTCCGTCCTACAGAACACCGCGGCTATAATAACGATAGTGTTGTGTTCCCCAAGGTAAGTAGGGTAGCCAGAGCTCACTGTACCCCTCCTCCCCACCCTCTTCCTGGCCTCTCCACCCCTTCCTAGCCGCCCCCCCCCCTTCCCTTCAGGGTAGGCAGAACCCCTGGTGACACCCTGTGTGACACCCCTGGTGTTGCACACGTCCATAGGCCACGATGACAGCTTCCCATCAGGTGGGTCGTGTGCTTGTCTGCCACCTACGTAGTATAAAAAAAAGAAAAAATACTTAATTCTATAATTTAAAAAAAAAATCATGAAATGTTTTATCCGAATCCTACTAATATTATAAACGCGAAAGTTTGTAAGAATGTATGTCTGGATGTCTGGATGTCTGGATGTCTGGATGTCTGGATGTATGTTTGTTACTCTGCCACACAAAAACGGCTTGATGGATCTGGCTAAAATTTGGTACAGAGATAGATTATAGTCTGGAATAACATATAGGCTACTTTTTATACAAGCTAATACCGCGGCTCCGCTCGCAAAGTCGATCGGTCGGGATTTCTAGATATATCTTTGTTACTCTTTCACGTAAAAACGGCTGAATAGATCTGACTGAAATTTGGTAACGAGATAGATTAAAGTGTGGAATAACATATAGGCTACTTTTTATACAAGCTTATACCCGCGACTCCGCTCACGGAGTCGATCAGTCGACCCACGGAGTAGATCAGTCGGGATATCTGGATGTATGTTTGTTACTCTTTCACGTAAAAACGGCTGAATAGATCAGGTTGAAATTTGGTACAGAGATAGATTATAGTCTGGAATAACATATAGGCTACTTTTTATACAAGCTAATACCGCGGCTCCGCTTGCAAAGTCGATCGGTCGGGATGTCCAAATATTATGTTTGTTGCTATTTCACGTAAAAACAGCTGAATGGATCTGGCTGAAATTTGGTACCGAGATAGAGTGTAGTGTAAAATAACATAATTATAGGCTAATTTTTATACAAGCTAATACCCGCGGCTTCGCCCATGGAGTTGATCAGTCGGGATATCTGGATGTATGTTTGTTACTCTTTCACGTAAAAACGGCTGAATAGATCGGGTTGAAATTTGGTACAGAGATAGATTATAGTCTGGAGTAATATATAGGCTACTTTTTATACAAGCTAATACCCGCGGCTCTGCCCGTGGGAGTCGATTGGTTGGTAATCATTTTTTGGTCATATCCCCGGTTCTACTTAACCAAATGCAATCAAACATACGGCAGATTTTATGTAAAACCAAGACCTTTCTAATAAAAAGGCGACATCAAAATTTGTTCAGCAGTTTTTATGTCCATCACGAACAAACAGACAAGGATTGCAAAAAAATAGATATTTGTGGTCAACATAACCAAGTCTTTTTTTTTAAATATCGATTATTACAACTAAAAGTACTGTTATAAAGCGATATATATGTTCACACCGTGGCCTTAGGTGAACCCTGTAAAGATGGTGTAAAGTGAAACCAATAAATAAGGAAAAAAAAAAACTTTTGGTCATATCTCCAAATTTTAGGTCTAACCAAGAAAACCGCACTAAAATCCGTTTAGTACTTTTTATCCGAAAGGTTTTGGCTAGACGAGTGGAGACCAGTGGAGTGGAGAGTGGAGCGGAGTGGGAGTAGTGTGGAGAGTGGAGTGGGGAGTGGTCTGGATATTGGAGTGGAAAGTGAAGTGGAGAGTGGAGTGGAGTGGAGATTGAAGTGGAGAGTGGAATGTAGGGTGGAGTCGGGAGACGGGATTGGACAGTAGAGTGGAGGTCGAGAGTTGTGTGGAGAGTGGAGTGAACAGTGGAGTGGAGTTTGGAGTGGATAGTGGAGTGAACAGCGGAGTGGAAAGTCAAGTGGAGAGCCGTTTCATTCAAATAGACTTGGTGGCAATACCGAATTCCACGCGGGCGAAGCCGCGGGCGGAAGCTAGTAGCCCTATATTCTCCATAGAGGCGCGGCGCCGGCGGCGCGCGGCGGCGACGCGCGACGATGTGAGCTATGACGTCACAGGGTATTTCTACGCGGTGGCGAGCGTTTTTGAGATTACCGCACTAAAATGGCTATAACTTCGTTATTTTTGATCCGATTCAAAAAAATTTTTACAGAAATTATTGTTTTTTTTAGGTCTATAAAACTGCATACTCAGCTAAAAAAGTGACTGATCCTCATTACGCTTGGTATGGTATGGTATGGTATGTTATGGTTACACGGGCTGTTGCCGCAACTCCACGTCAGGGCGCGGTTTTTGGATGTGGGTAGACATTTCACTCGATCCACCCCAACACGTTGAAGAACGCCAGTAGACTGTTTATGCTGCTGGTGATCTCCGGAGCGTACAAAATACGCTTTTGGATGCATTCAAATCAGGGTGCTCTACCAGTCGGTAATATTCTACTTCCCACTAATATTGTAGAAGCTCCGCTTACGTAAAATCCTGTACCCATTCCTGGGATAAAAAGCCTATGTATTATTATCTAAACTGTATGCGAAAGTTTTGATCAAAAGAGTGATGAATGAAACTGAAGAAAAGTTGTGGGATGTGCAAGCAGGATTTAGGAAAGGAAGAGGATGTATGGATCAGGTCTTTTCCTTACGAAGCATAGCCGAAAAATTATTGGCTCAGAGGTAAAAGGTCTACATCTACTGCATATTCGTAGACTTGGAAAAGGCCTATGACAGAGTGGTGAGGAATGAATTTGTGGTCAACATTGTCTTTGAAGGGGGTGAGCGATAGCTTGATACGAGCACTGAGATCTCTCTATGAGGGTTCCAGTGCTTGTGTCAGGATAAACGGCGCCTGCACAGACTGGTTTAACATCGAAAAAGGTGTTCGACAAGGATGTGTAGCTTCGCCAGGGCTGTTCAACTTATTCATAGACGATTGTTTGAAACAACTGCAAGAGAGTGCGTATGGATTAAGAATGAATGACTTAACCGTCAAATGCCTTCTGTACACAGATGATCAAGTAATATTGGCATCGTCAAAGGAATGAAAGTGAATGTAAGTAAGACGAAAGTAATGGTTTTCAAAAGAGAAGAATGCATGACCAATTGCACAATTTTGATTGAGGGTGAAAAAGTGGAACAAGTGAAAGAGTTTGTTTACTTGGGTTCAAAATTTACGAAAGATGGAAAATATGAGGTTGAGCCCATTAAAAACTCATAACACTACCTTCCTCAGTGCTCACAGTGTGTCTGACACATGCTGTCATACTCTATCGCGAAAGATTGACAAAGATCCATTCATTTCCACACGACCCACCAACTTTCACTTTTGTAATATAACACCACTGCTCCCTCATAAAAACCCATCTCACCATGTTCCAATTGCAATCACCCTGTAATTTTCTTGCATATTAATTTGCCAATAGTACAAATTGCTATTTGGACTGTTCCTACCTGTTGTTCATAATCTGAATTAGCTTTACGCAATTGTCGGAGTTCAGATTCCCTGAGTTTATTATGTTGAAGAAATTGATCTGTAAATATTGGTATATCTGTGTCTCCACCCAACAACTCTTCTCCCTGAAAGAATAAATAGAAATAGGGACATTAGTATTCACTGCTATATCTTTTTTTACTATCTTATTGAGAATATCTGTGCCCATCACTGATGTTGCACATCTATACATATAATAAATCTGTAACTGATCGGTGTCTGTACATGGAAGATATATGAGTAAAAAATTATCAGGGGACTATATGAATGTAATAGATGCCAAAACTATGATTTTTAGAATTTTTGTCTGTTTGTCTGTGCCTCTGTTTGTCCGCACTAAATTTTTGTTCACGCTAAAATCAGAAACTACTGGAGGGATTTTGATCAAACTTGGTACGATTATAGTTCATAGTTCTGGGTAACATATGGGCTACTTTTTATACAAGCTGATACCCGTGGCTTCGCCCGTGCTTCGTTTTTAGGTCGTTTTTGGCCATATCTCCGGTTCTACTTAACTAATTACAACCAAATATACGGTAAATTTTTAGTCTAAGCAAGACCTTTCTAATAAAAAAACTGCATCAAAATTCGTTTGGTATTTTCGCTGTCGCGATGGACGTAAAAAGTACTGAACGGGTTTTGATGCGGCTTTTTTTATTAGAAAGGTCTTGGTTAGACTCAAAATCTTATGCATATTTGATCGCAAGCGGCTATTAGAACCGGCGATATAGTAAAAAAAAACGCGAAAATCGACGTCCACGCGAGCGGAGCTGCGGGCAACAGCTAGTACATAATATATATAAATGCTTAAAATTAGAGGCAATAGAATTCCATTTTAAATCCGTAAAATACTCACAGAAGCTGGTGTTATGCAGGGCCTGGGGCGTGGAGGAGATTGCTGACGTGGTATATTTACTGGGGGTACTGTGTTACTATTTGTTGTTACAGGAGTACCTTGATCTAATGTTGCCACATTCCCTGCTGTAACGTTACAACATTAAATACATTACCCATTTTAAGAAGTACTTACCTAATTATCTATTCAAATAAATAAAATTGAAGTATCTATTTGTAACATTAAAATATGACGTTTTAAATAAATGCATAATGTGTATGACAATCTTTTTAAATTTTGTCTGTCCGAATTAAATTAATCTCTGGAAAGGCTGATCATTCCATTTATTTTTATATCAGTCACGTCAATATGAATTCACCTCACCTGATGGTAAGCTAAAGGTAAAGTCTCAGGAAGGGGGTCCCCATTACATACACCGACAGTGACATAAGGTGGGCCTCAACTTGACGGTCTACTGAAAGAATAAGTGATTGTCGTAGCAGCACTGTGTGACAAAGTGCAGATTCTGGTTTAGACTACACCAATACCCACTAGTCCCACAAGTGCTGCGACAACCATCACCTCAAGCTCTGCTATGCACCTGCTGAAACCTGAACGCAATCCAACCGTGCTTGGATTAATATGGAGGGTTTTTCGCAAGGTGCACAGTGGTACCTATCCAGCCCAATCTAAGGCAAATTTGTGCCATTAGTCAAATGGTCAAATTCAAGTTTACATGGATCTGGGTTATTATAGTAAGCCTATATTTCAGGATGTAGTTCTAAGCTCTTCAGAAAGCCATTATATTTGAGGTGGTAGCAGAATAATTGGATGCCATATAATATTTATGTCCATATTGGTTTCAGGACAGTCTTTGTACACAAGCAGCTTATTGTTTGAACTCACTTGACTTTTGAATGTGAACAAATTAATATACAGGGTGAATTTTTCAAAAGGGCTTGGATGACCAAATCCGAAACTATAAGGAATAGCGAATAATGCTCAAAGGGGGCATCCATAAAATACGTGAGATGCTTAAAGGGGGGAGGGGGTCGAGTCAAATCTCACCTAATCTTACGTTGGAGAGAGGGGGGGTCTCGGCAAATATCACGCAATTTTTTTCTGATTGAAACAAAAAAAAATTAGACCTATTATTTTGGTCCTTTCAATCCAGCATGCTTAAGATTCAATCTTAAGCGTTATCGTAAATATGATTAAGATCATTCATTTAATGAATGATCTTAATCATATACTTGACTAGTACTACTAGTCTTAAATAGTCGTAAATAAAAGCACGAAGCAATTTTCTGTTCTTTTTAAAATAACAATCCAACACGTTTATGTAAGAAACCCACATTTTGAAAAATCTCACGTGAGATTGGGGGATGGGACATCTCACCAGAGGGAGGGACAGAGAATTTAAAAAAACACCTCACGTAATTTATGGACGCCCCCAAAGAAATGATGAGCCCGATTTTGATGAAACTTTAAATCTCATCATTAGATTTTTGGAAAACCAATAATCCTAGCTAGGAATCAAACCTGTTGATTTTGAATAAAAAACACCCTATATTATTACACCATACGATAGTGTTGCTATTAAGGGTCTTATTCTGGGAAGTAATGTCATACCGCAAACTAAAGGAAAGAGCTCGTTTTAACATAATACATTTTATTTTTTTTATATTAACTGGTTAATGTTTTCAATACATAGCTGGATTTGAGACCTCAAGGATCGTACTGCATTCAATATTACAATGTTATTGATTCCGTTTAGAATATTCTCCAAAGAATGTTTCAAGTCATCAACTGTATCTCTGTATCATTATGTTATGTATCTTTGTAAATTTCGTTTTTGACATATGATGATCCAAAGATCTTGCTGGCCAAGGCACAGGCCCATGCCTTGCAATCAAATTGTCATCAAACTGCTGAATCACAATATCTTTTACGGCTATTATGGGTTCCATTTGTTTAAAAAAAAAACAATAATTATCAAGCATGTTCAATATAATTTAAAACACGGAATAGTTACGATCTTTTCTGGGATTTCGAAGGAAACAAATTGGTAAATGAAATATGAATTTCATTGAAATTCTAAATTTTCTTTAAATATGCCGTATATCATTACTTCTCAGAATTTGATCCTTAACAGCGACACTATCCTATGGTGTGAAAATAAAGAGTGTGTTTTTTTTTCAATATCAACGGGTTCGATTCTCAGCTAGGTTTATTGGGTTTTCAAAAATCTACTGATAAGGTTTTAAGTAGCATTAAAATCGGGCTTGTGACTCCTTTGACCATTTTTCACTATTCCTAATAGTTTTGGATTTGGCCATTCAATCCCTTTTGAAAAATTCAGCCTGTATATTATATATTAAAGCTTCCAAATTACCTGTAGAAGTGACAGTATCGGGTGAGTTATGTTTCATTTTCTTTGCTACAGGGCCTGCTTTCTGCTTCATTTGTGCTATCTTGAATTCTCTATAAGCATCAGTTTTCTTGTACTCAGCCCATTCCTTAATGTATCTATGGAAATATAAATGAAATAGAAATGTCAAAGTTCTTTTACAGTAATAAATTAAGCTTCCTTAGACAGTTTAGATTAATAAAACATAATATACCTTTCCTTATCATGATCTGCAGCATCTAAGTACTGTTGTTTTACCTTAGCTGGTAATTTACTCCATTCACTGGCTAACTGGCGAGTTAACTCTGCAAAACCTAAGTCTGGCTGCTCAGCACGCAGTTGGTCTCGACGTTCATTTAAAAACCTAACATAACCTGAAAGTATTTGGCCTATTAGAGAAATACTCTCAAAAATTTGGATAATATTCGTAATACTACTATTGTATGATTACCTGTGAGTGGTTGACGAGGTGCTGTAACATCTCGTAGTTTTTGTTTTCGCTTTTTAGGTTTCCGGGAATTTGGTTTTGGAGAATCTTTAGGTATTGAAGGAGGAACAGTAGATTCAGTGCCATTAGCTACTACGGGTATTGAAGGAGAAGTTTCTTCTCTCTTGGGCGATTCCTCTACGTTAAGAGCTGGTGGAGTCTCTGCTTGCGCTTCTAGAGGTGTCCGTTCAACTTCCATAGTATTGTATTTATTTAAAAGGTGTTTTTATATGTGGCTTTTTACGATCAATTTAATTTCTTACATGTATGTACTTAACTGCAATAAGTCTGAGGTACATTCATCTTTCCTATCCCAAGTAAATATTCTTCTTGAATAATTGTAAAATTTCACGTAATATATACTTCCTTGAACTTTGAATTAGGGTTAGAGCAAATGTATTAATAATGTACTGTAAATAAACAGAAACAGCCCTAAAATTTTTTGATTATTGTTTTTTTTTCCTCCATCTTTAGTAGGGATGGCGATCTGATATCGATTAATCGAACAATCGATTTTTCTAACCAAAAAAATCGTTCTCTTAAATCGATTCGCAGGACTGGATCGATTCATTGCATCGATACATCACCCTTTAAAATCGATAATCGATTTTTTGGCTCAGTGAATTTGGTCCCCACAATTCATAACCCTCTTGAGGCTGTGGTGAAGAGCATTTTTAACGTTAAGAGGGTTATGAATTTTCAATTAAAAAGATTAAATAATTCATAATTATTGCTAATTTGTAATAGAAAGAACGTCAATAAGGATCGAATAAATGATAATGAATAAGAAAATATTGATTTCAGTACGAAAAGTAGAAATATATGGTGAGGGGGGTCAACTTAAGGAACAAAATTTGTTTAATTAATTATAAATAAACAAAAAACGAAGTAACAATTCAAATGTCAAACAGTCAAAAACTAACGAAGAACTAATAATTATTACAAAAAAAGTTCAAAAAACTAAAAAAAAAATCAAGTGAGGCCAAATTCAGTTGAGCCGATTTTTTTGTCTTGGTATTAACCGTATAATTAGTTGAAGGTGCCCGTAATACAAGAGTGCTGCCGTTTAATTACTCAAAATTCGCGGATTTATACACTGTAATGGTACATTTGAAAAAAGATCGATTTTTTGGAAATCGATCTTTTAGACCTCGATTTTTTTGCGGATCGATTCATCGGGTCACGATTCGAATCGATTTAATAATCGATCTTTTTCGGAAAGAATCGTCATCCCTAATCTTTAGCAGTTTTGGCAGCCGTACCGTAGATCCGTAGATATAAATAATTTTTTGTGTGCCACAGATTGCCTAATCCTTCATGTAGTGAACGTGGCCGCTGCGCAGTGGGGCGAGCACGAATTTTCTTTCGTATCGAGTTCGTAACGTGTGCGACAAAAATATATGAAATTTGAACAGCGCCCCTATCGTGCGTAAAAGGAACTGCACCAATCTCATATAGTTACGAACTCGGTTCGAAAGAAAATTCGTGCTCTCCACACAGGAGGCGTGAATTCGATCCCCGCTCAGTGCAAATATTTGTATGCATGAATCTGCATAAATATGGGTATTTGCATTGGTCTGATTGTGTTACCCAATAAGACAATTCTAAGACAATCAGTTTTTAGATAGCCCTCTCTTGTGTGGGCACCTTAAACGGCCACGCCACCACCCATCAGACGTGCTCGCACGTCTGAGCACGTCAAGCCGTCGGTTCCGGTTGCCATACAAACATCTATGGCAGTCGTTATGGGTAGTTGGAGCCCTAGAAAGTCCAACAACAACGGACTAGCTGCAATGCCTCGATATCGCCTAATGTCACCATTGGGTTGTGACTTCACAGAAAATATCGAGGTCCAGTCAAATCCGCAGTTAAGACTGGTAAAGCGGACCCCAGACTTCGAGGTGAAGGTTTTGGATACGACTGCACAAGCAGTTCGGGGTGGTGGCGGCGTGGCCGTTTAAGGTGCCCACACAAGAGAGGGCTATCTAAAAACTGATTGTCTTATTGGGTAACACTTCTACAGTTTTAGTCAGTTCGAGACAGGGGGGTGACAGCTTCATACAATCCTCGAAAACATAGATTTGTAAGGAAACTAGTGCCATCTCTTGGGCGGACAAGTAAACAAAACTCACGCGTCTCCTGCTAGGCACACTAGATGCCACTACAAAAGCATCATTTCATGTTTTAAGCAAAAGTTTAAGTAATTATTAGGACAAAAAAATAATTTAACACGTAAAAAAATATCGCGAAATAAACATTGTATTTTGGCAAAATTATTACTAAAATTAAATTTTACTCTAGTTTTGAAAATATTGTAAATTAAATTCTTCATTAATTTTGTCAACGGCAACACATCACATTGACATCTTTGAACTTTCTCGGCGTTGTGTTTAAAATTTTCAAAGTTTGTTAAAGTGAGTTTTCTAAGTTTTCTTTTCTTCTAACGACCTTTGCTGTTTCCTGGATGGACTTCTCCTTGGCGCTCATATTATTGTTAACTTGGCTACGTACCCCGGATTCCGACTTCGATTCTACACCTGCGACACTGATTTTGTTTTTTGGACTTACGAACGACTGTGCAACGAGGGACAAAATTCCTAAGAACTATCGTTCTAAATGTTATTTTGGGTGTGTAGTTGATGGTGAATGTAACTTTTTAATATTATTAGCTAGAAGAAGTACCTAGTTCTATTATCCACAAAATTTTCCTTATTGGATGGTCTTTAGTAACACTTTGAAACACAATTAACATAAAATTACGCCTATATCCCCGAAGGGGTAGGCCGAGGTGCTAGCACAACACAATAAAGTATGTTTTTATCACCGGTAACTTGTTTTATGGAGTTCATAATATGTAGATTATTATGCCACGTTAAACCACAGTGAAGGAGCAAAATAATAGATACTAACAAAAAAACTATTTCAGGTCCGCTGCATCGCTTTCCAAATCCCAGGAATTATAAACAATTTGAAAGATTTAATGCATGGAGAGAAGTTTTGGATATTGCTACTCAAACTCAATTACATGATGAATACATTTATAATGCACTTCGTCTATGCAATAGACATTTTGAAACTGAATTTATTGTGGGAAACAAATTGACACAGAATGCAATCCCTACACTGAATATTATAAAAGGTAAGGGTTACTGCAACTTAGACTAGGTTGCACCACCTTACTTCAACATTAACAGCACAACTAATGTACCCGTTATATATAAAAATATGTCGCACCATTTGACAATAGTTACAATTATGTCAAAACTTGATGGTACCTGTAACCGGCCACATCTGGCCTGTTAATGTTGTTAAAACTTTTGTTGTATTTTGTTTGTCATGTGTGTGCGTGAGTGTTGTGTGAACAATATTAATGTTGTTAACGTTAAATTCTAACTACTGAAACAATCTACTACTACAATCTACTGAATACACTGGTACAACACATTTTGCAGAAACCGTCAGTTACTCAGTTACTGTTAATGTTAAATTTGATGTAAACTTACTTACTTTAACAGTTAGTATGGTGCAACTAAGGCTAAGAAAAATAAAAGTAGATATTGAATTGCTTAGAAGTGGAAATAAAATTATAAAAATCCCATTCCAGACAGAACCTCTCTCTTACTTGCAATTGGCCTGAATATTATGCTTGTTGAAGCCATTGATTGCTGTGTTGTATGCTGGGCGTCAAAATTGCATTGTTTGAAGTTCTCCAACAAACATTTGAAGTTTTCTTAAATACCAGCTGTTATTTTTCTATTTTCTTTTATAGCTATCATTTAGTTTTACAGTATTTGTTGAAAAACCTTTGTATAAAAAGAGTTATGGATTTTAATGAAAAATTCAATCAATATGAAAAATTCAACATTTGTTGCAGACCTGTCCATGCACTTTTGACACCATATATATACATTATCTATACTAATATTATAAAGAGGAAAGATTTGTTTTTTTGTTTTTTTGTTTGTAACGAATAGGCTCCGAAACTACTGGACCGATTTCAATAATTCTTTCACCAATAGAAAGCTACATTATCTGTGAGTAACATAGGCTATAATTTATCTCGAAAAAATTTAGGGATCCTTACTAAAACTTCAATAATGTAACCCAAGGTGTAAAAAAATTACCTAAACAAATTACTTACATCGCGTGCGCTGCGAAAACTATTGAAGATAGAACAAAATAATGTACTGTGGAAATGTACAACTTAAAAAGGTCTACATAAAAGTCCGCGACAGCATATGTCTACCTACTAAGGGTAGCCCACAGTAACCATTTTTATCTTTACAAATTACAAAAAATTAATGTGTCATTTTCGAAGCTAATTTTAACAATACAGTATTATTTCTTATCCAATTAAATACGTTAGATACGTTGTACGTTTAATGCAGATCAAAATTGCCATTCACACTATATAATTACCATAAATAGTTTAAGAGCTATCGCAATATGAAAAATAATGCGCGGCGAAATAAATGCAAGTTGAAATGCGGACGTAAATCAAACCAATATACTTCGGGACATTATAGGTACGTAGGTAGGTATCTAAACTATGCTCAAAGTATTATGCTCTATACACGCAGTACAGTTTTCTTGGGTGCCTTTGAGGATAGCACGGGTGCTACAGCACTGGACGAGCTCAAATTCACCAATCATGGATTATTGCAAAACAATCCGCTCGCACCAGGACGTCGTTTGTCTCGCGAATTATACCTATCTAAGATTATCTTTCCTTATGTATATCTTTGTATTATCACTGCGATGCGGGCGAGGACTCAGGGCTGCACACGCTGGCAGAGTGTCCGTGCGTGGGAGGTGCCGAGACAGGCCCTCCTGGCAGCCCTCGGGGTGGGAGTCCTCACACTGCCGGTGTTGATCGCGGCGATGGTGCAGAGTGCGGACGCGTGATCGGCCGCCGCCTCCTTCTGCGAGCAAGTGATACTCGAGAAAGAGGCGGCGGAAAAGGTTCGGGAGAGGCTGCACAGAGCTCTCCCGGACGGAGGCGGGCGCGGACGCCTATCGCGTCGGAGGTCCGACGACCTCCGTCCTCCATGAGCGCTGGCCTGGGGGTGACGGGTGGAGCCGCCCGTCACCCTAGCAGAAGCAGGCCGAGGCGGCGGAGCGCCAAGGCGCCCCCCCCCCCCCCCCCCTATTCCGGGGGCATGAAGGGTTACGTGGAACTACGTGGTTCTTAAACCCGAGGGGGCCATCTCGAATCCGGAGATGGCCCGAGTCAAGCCGGGGTGCGAGGGAAATGCTCTTTGGGCCACCTTACACCCTGGCGTCTGAAGACCCTAGACGGCGTGCGGTTTTAGTCGGTAAGAGTCCGACATAGCCTGCCCCGCTGGCCGCGGAGTGGGTATCCATGAGGATTTCCGCACGGAAAAAAAGGTATATCTTTGTATTCCCATCCAAATAAATTATATCTTAATCAAGACTTTCAATAAAATTGTGTAAAAATTATTTAAAGACTGTTTGAGTTATTGAAATCGGACGTCAGAGGAGGGGATTGGGGAGATAGAGAGGGGGATTGTGAGCTCTGGCTACCCTTCTTACCGGCGGTAACACAACACAATGTCTATTATGGCTGCGGTCTTCTGTACCCCCTGTCACCCCATCTCCTCTTTTCCAGGGTTCGGTAGGGACACCATGCTTTTTTTATACCATTTAAGTGGCAGACGAGCACACGGCCCACCTATGTGACCTATCACACTCGCGCTGCCGACCCTGCAAAATCCTTCTAATGCCCTTCTTGAAGAACCCCATATTATAGCCGCCAGGGAAAACCACTGCAGGGAGATCGTTCCACAGCCTAAGCGTGCGCGAAATGAAATTTTTTTCAAAACTTACAGTACGCACTGCAGACGGATGCAACGTGTGGGGATGAATTCCCTGCCTGTGGCGAGCGGTGCGATGATAGAAAGTGGCTGTAGGCATCATAAATCAAACAATTCCCATCCCAGGGTCAACTGGGGAGCGCGGGATATGCTCTAAGTAATCTTACACCCCGGCAACTGAAGACTTGAGACGGCGGCGTGCGGTTTTTATCAGGTCTGAGTGAGACTTAACCACTCCTACTGGTTGACAGGGATGATATACGAAGGAACTTCCGCACGAAAAAAGGAATTTAAAACAGAATTCGCAATCCACGCGGGCAGAGCCGCGGGCAACAGCTAGTACATTATATATGTACATTCAAATCACAAACCTTGACCTATAAGGAATAAGTAAAATATTTACAAAAAGAGTCAGCCAGCAGTTAGTACCCAATTGCTTTTCTTATTTCAGATATGGCCATTAATGTGCCTACATCAGCACAGCCTGCATTTGAGTATTCTACAGAAGAAACTCCAAAAGTAATAACCATCAGTTCAGGTAGGCATATAACCACACATAACATAATACTAACGTATACTTCATTCCATACAGAAAAATGAGACCACCCTTAAGTCGGGCTACTTTTTGGGCTATACCAGATTTTTTTGCCACTAGCTGCCAATGTGGTAGTGGCGTGAGGTAACTGGTGTCATTTGCGAACCCAAAATGCCGGTAAAGCTGAAGGGGCAGGTCTATAAAAACATCATTAGACCTGTCCTCTTATATGGCTGCGAAGCATGATTATACAATTGTTTTTATTATCTATTTATTCACATAAAATAACTTACAAATTATATTTCTAAATATTAATTATAAAAATAAACATTTGAAAATATAAAAAATAGTAGCCCACTGACATTGGGCTTAGGTGACTAAGCTGGAGATGGTTAGGGCTCCAGGGAGAGAAATTTCTTCAATATCTATACCATGCGTAGTAGCAAGCCCTAGAGCCAGCTGCCTAACAAGAGCCTCTTAAGAAGTTGATCGAGGCTCTTCGCAATGAGCCCATGTTAAGTAACGACTATGGGTACAATAATAATAGTTGAGTCCATCCCCCATGTCGACAATCTCGTGGGCTAAGTCCAAATACTTAAACTTTAAATTACTCTTCTTTTCAGATGTCAATAAACAGCAGTCAACATCGAACCAAGAAATGTGGCAACATTTAAATCAAAAATTCAAAATAAAAAATCTAATAACAAGAAGTTTTAACCAGGACCCCCTTGATTTTTCTTCAGTATGAAGCAATGGTGTGCAGAATATAAACCCAACATGCAATCAATTTAAAAATTCCTACAAAACTTTGTTAATCAACAATATTAATTCTCTTCATTCAGTGCATGCTAATGCATGAATTTACTGATTGATTAAAAATATTTTATATCATATAAAATGGCCCTTACTAAATTAAAGGTATGTATTTGGCTTATACCGTATTTCTGGTAGGCTCAAAAGCAATAGGGAAATTTGTCATTTGCTCGCATGCAAAACTTTGTTTTCACGGCAATTATTAGGTTTTTTCTCGCTGTAAAAACCATCCTTGGACTTCAATGAACATAAAAAAAAAGAATTGGCCAAATTGATCTAAGCATTGTTGAGTTATGCGCTTACCAATACATTTTTCGATTTTTATATTATAGACTGCTAATATTTGTTACACAATGTAAAGTTGCAGGAATAAAAATATGTTTTCATCTTTTGTAAATGTTGTTTTATTTTGTTGTGCGTCTTACTATATTTTTTATGCATAAAAATGATCATTGTCTGTTTTTTTTGTGCCTAGTTTGAATAGAAAATGTATGTATAAAATACCATAAATTGAAATATCTAATAGGCTCGGTTCAAAACTAAGACATCATATTGAATCATTCTTTAAAATATCTTGGACTTGAACCCTTATTTCAGATTGAAGATATTTTAAAGAGGGATTTTTTCAAATGTCTTAGTTTTGAACCGAGCCAGTAAAATTGTTTTTGCTTGAAAACGCCACCTATTGGGTAATATAGGTACTAATAATATATATAGCTATATATAGACACGATATAGTCAAAGAAACTAACGCCATCTGTTGCCGGGGCAAACTGCAAACTTTACGAGAATTTTGGAAGTGACTTATCTATACCCGTATATTTATATTATCTATGGTTCGAGATTAACATGACCACCGCTCCCGCTGGCGGACGGTATCCGTGGCGACATCCGCAAAAAAGGTCCATAAGGAAGCCGACAGGGTCCATATTGGCTTACCTACATATAAAGAGCTCATAACCGTATTGATCATATTTTTTTATATGAATATTGTTAGCAAGAATAGTTTGAAACTATAATTTTTTTATTCAGAACTTTTTTTTCATAACATTCAATTCATTTCAAATGATCATATTGCTTTAATTAATAAAGTTGTTACTGTATAACAGATAGACCAGTGCCGATAGACTTTGAGACAAAATAAATTTATAGTAGGATGAAACCTGTTGTAAAAGGAAGAGAATATAATAAAAATGATAGGAAAAATAAATTACGGGCGATCTGAGCTCGGGAAGGGGGGAGGGGGGTGAGTTTTAACGGTAAAAACGGTTTATCTCGATTTCCGGCAAAACTACAAGTCCTATGGAAAAAAGTTAAATGACAAAGTTGTAGGTAATAAAGAGACCTACAACTTTTCTATTTACACTTTTTTCACATAACCTCAAAAAGTATGTGAAAAATTCAAATAATCAAGTTTTTGGTTTTTTATTTTTATCTTAAGCAAAACAAATTTGTTTTCCACGAAATTTGGTGAAAACTTAGCTTTTTATGTCCCAAAGACACTGTTATTTTTTTGATTTGAAATACTCTTTTTTTCAGCTTATTTTGACTAAATATCGAAAAACCACCCCAATTTTCAATCGAAAAATCTCACGTCAAAATATCAGCTTTTTAAAAAAAGTCAAAGAGTTTTTTGTTCTTTGAAATCTCTTCTTTCTGATAATGTATAAATATATATACATTGCTATGGTAAATGTTCTCAGAAAATGCAAAGAAGAAAAACTCGAATTCGAAATTAACATTTTTGTATTTAGTCATTTCCTCGTTGAGGTGGGATGAAAAGTTACATGTTGCACTATAACTTCATGGTTGCACTCGAGTGCAAAGATTTTTCACCTTGTGCTCTTTTGATTCCCTCGCTAAAGCTCAGGGTTCTATTTTGTGAATCGCTCGCTGCGCTCGTGATTCAAATTATGAACCCTTCGCTTGCTCGGTCATCGAAACTGAGCACGCGAAGGGTTCTAAAAATTGAACCCAGATCTTTAACGAGGGAATCAAAAGTGCGCAAGGTGAAAAATCTTTGCACTTGAGTGTAACTATGAAGCTATAGTGCAACACGTAACTTTTCATCCCACCTCAGCGAGGAAATGACTAAATACAATAATCACAAAATAGAACCCTGAGCTTTAGCGAGGGAATCAAAAGAGCACAAGGTAAAAAATATTTGCACTCGAGTGCAACCATGAAGTTATAGTGCAACATGTAACTTTTCATCCCACCTCAACGAGGAAATGACTAAATACAAAAATGTTAATTTCGAATTCGAGTTTTTCTTCTTTGCATTTTCTGAGAACATTTACCATAGCAATGTATATATATTTTTACATTATCAGAAAGAAGAGATTTCAGAGAACAAAAAACTCTTTGACTTTTTTTAAAAAGCTGATATTTTGACGTGAGATTTTTCGATTGAAAATTGGGGTGGTTTTTCGATATTTAGTCAAAATAAGCTGAAAAAAAGAGTATTTCAAATCAAAAAAATTACAGTGTCTTTGGGACATAAAAAGCTAAGTTTTTACCAAATTTCGTGGAAAACAAATTTGTTTTGCTTAAGATACAAATAAAAAACCAAAAACTTGATTATTTGAATTTTTCACATACTTTTTGAGGTTATGTGAAAAAAGTGTAAATAGAAAAGTTGTAGGTCTCTTTATTACCTACAACTTTGTCATTTAACTTTTTTCCATAGGACTTGTAGTTTTGCCGGAAATCGAGATAAACCGTTTTTACCCTTAAAACTCACCCCCCTCCCCCCTTCCCGAGCTCAGATCGCCCGTAATTTATTTTTCCTATCATTTTTATTATATTCTCTTCCTTTTACAACAGGTTTCATCCTACTATAAATTTCTTTTACTTTTTACCATTTTCATAGCTATCTGCACTGGTCTAAGACAATTATCATAATTTTTGTACTAATAAAGGCTAAACTATTTCCTTGCAATTTTTTTAGTAGATTTTAATATGATTTCTTTTTGAATGAAATTTGGATGTGGCACTTCGTCGGCCGCTGCCGCGCTTCGCTCGCTCGGCTCGTGCATAGTTGTAGTTCTAACATAATCTAACCTACATAAGTTGGAATCATGGTGTTTTTTTAACCTCCGACCAAAACTATGCGCATCGAGCGTAATTATGGATAAAAACACTTATGATTAAGAAATGTATAAAAAAAATATTAGAATAAAACGCATTTATGAATATAAAAATTATTTATTGAAATGATTATGAGTTTCAACCATATTGGTATAAACAAATATTAGCAACAACAAGGTGTATATTAAGCGATATTATGAATTTCGATGATTATATTAGGTATATATTATACTAGCTTCCGCCAGCGGCTTCGCCCGCGTGGAATTCGGTATCGCCACCAAGTATATTTTAATGAAACGACTCTCCACTCGACCTTCCACTCCGCTGTTCACTCCACTCTCCACTCCATACACCACTCCACTTTCCACCTCCACTCCACTCTCCACACCACTCCCCACTCCACTCTCCACACCACTTCCCACTCCGCTCCACTCTCCACTCCACTGGTCTCCAGTCGTCTAGCCAAAACCTTTCGAATAAAAAGTACTAAACGGATTTTAGAACGGTTTTCTTGGTCAGACCTAGGAGACATGACCAAAAGTTTTTTTTATTTATTTATTGGTTTCACCTTACACCATCTTTACAGAGTTCACCTAAGGCGACAGTGTGGACATCATATCCCTTTATAACAGTACTTTTAGTTGTAATAATCGATATTTGAAAAAAAGACTTGCTTACGTTGACCACAAATATGTATTTTTTTGCAATACTTGTCTGTTTGTTCGTGATGGACGCAAAAACTGCTGAACAAATTTTGATGCCGTCTTTTCATTAGAAAGGTCTAGGTTTTACATAAAATCTGCCGTATGGTCGATTGCATTTTTAAGTAGAACCGGTGATATGACCAAAAAACGATTACCAACCAATCGACTCCCACGGGCAGAGCCGCGGGTATTAGCTTGTATAAAAAGTAGCCTATATATTACTCCAGACTATAATCTATCTCTGTACCAAATTTCAGCCAGATCCATTCAGCCATTTTTACGTGAAATAGCAACAAACATATATATCTGGACATCCCAACCGATTAACTTCGCGAGCGGAGCCGCGAGTATTTGCTTGTATAAAAAGTAGCCTATATGTTATTTCAGACCATAACCTATCTCTGTACCAAATTTCAACCCGATCTATTCAGCCGTTTTTGCGTGAAAGAGTAACAAACATACATATCCAGACATCCCGACTGATCGACTCCGTGGGTCGACTGATCGATTCCGTGAGCGGAGTCGCGGGTATAACCTTGTATAAAAAGTAGCCTATATGTTATTCCAGACTATAATCTTTCTCTGTACCAAATTTTAGCCAGATCTATTCAGCCGTTTATGCGTGAAAGAGTAACAAAGATATATCTAGAAATCCCGACCGATCGACTTTGCGAGCGGAGCCGCGGTATTAACTTGTATAAAAAGTAGCCTATATGTTATTCCAGACTATAATCTTTCTCTGTACCAAATTTTAGCCAGATCCATTCAGCCGTTTTTGTGTGGCAGAGTAACAAACATACATCCAGACATCCAGACATACATTCTTACAAACTTTCGCGTTTATAATATTAGTAGGAGTAGGAAGTAGGATTTTAATATTTATTTGTTAAATTTTTTATGAATTTTTTATTGATCATTATGACTTTAAATGGTATGAGAAAGTTTCCGTGCTTTAATTTTACATTATTGTTTTAATAACTTAATTTGAAAACATAATGAAAAATAGTAGTAATAGTACCTACAGATACAGGCACGTTACTTGGCCAGGTTTGGGGTAAGTTCGCGCATCGAGCACTTTAAGCCAATCAAATGATTCAAAGTACGAACGAACGGAACGTTGATTCGCTACAAGACGACTCTCGGAGACATTTGATTGTTCCGTCAAGTGACGTCAAGTGACGGACCAATCATATGTCCGCGACGGCGCAACAGCGTCTCCCGCGACCTAAAAATCGACCTTTGCGCATATGACGCGTCGGGCCAATTTACGTGCCGGTATCTGTACCAACTTTTTTTTCTGGACCTCGAAAAAAATTTTTCTCCAATATCCGGCCCCCACTTAAAACTACTTGCCGACCTCTGATCTAGAGCCTCGAATGGTGTCATTAGCTAGCTCATGTTCATTTGATTGCATTAGATATCAAAACCATGTGAAACTAGCTAAAAGGTAATAATTTATTCGTAAGACTACCTAACCTATATACAGGCTACAGGCAGGCATGAAAAATAAAACGCGACTACCAACTTTAGTTCCGACTAGTTCCTCTAATTTTCATTTCCAATTATTTTTTAAATACTGTAATATTTGATGTACGCCTTCTTTGCCAGAACTACCATCTAGGAATTCCACTTCTAACAAAATATCAATATCTTTTTTGACTAATTTAAAAAATGCGTGAACTAATGGCTCGTTCTTAGAACAGTCTGTGGATTCTTCGACTTCATTATTATTTGACATTATGCTTGATGTTTCGAAAAGAGAATTATTTAATTCAGCCGAATTGGACATAGGCGCATCACTTTTCGATTCTGCTTCAACTGTGTCTAATTTAGAACGCTTTGTTTGCTCTCCTGTTCTTTTTTGAAGCCTTCTTTTTCGTCGTTGGTTAGACCAAGTATTTGTATGTGCAATAATTTCAAGTACTATGTTATTGCCACGTTTATCAAGTAGTGTGTACCTAACACTGAGGTTAGTTAGCACTTCTTTTATCTTATCTAAGGCTACCTTCAAATTATAAGTGCAGTTTGGCAACTCGGGCAAAATGTATGTTGTTGATATATTCTTTTTCCTTGGCTTATCTCTTGGAGGCACTGCAATAAATACACAAGTACAAATAAATGAATGTTAATTATTATTTTTTATTAGTATCCTAATCCTATCCTAAGGTAATGAATGAATGAAAGTGCCTACCTAAGTTGTGAATTTCATATTCCTTATAGGTCCAAGCCAATCCCCATCTAGTTACTCGTCCTTGGCAAAATTCGGTGTGCGTATATCTAATATTATCTGACTTTAAATCTTGAATTAGTCCATATAAATTGTATTTATGACCAACCATTGTTGTAAATATTCTGAAATATAAAACTTTTCAATTATTGTCACAGTTACAGTGATACCTACTAGAATAATTCTGGACTGGATGATAATTGCAGCTTTGAACATTCACATATACATATTACTGTGAAATCATCCACATCCACATCACTTTACACATTTTTTACTAAGGCGGCGCCTAGACCTACAATAACACTGTACAATACTTTTTATTGTACAATAAGATTGAAAGGCGCTCTGAATCCAAACGACCAATTTTATTGCACAATAATTACGAAAAATGTTTTCGTGTTCAGTCCGAGAATAGTATTGATCGCGTGTGCACAGTGCGAATCAGCATCCATACTAATATTATAAATGCGAAAGTAACTCTGTCTGTCTGTCTGTTACGCTTTCCCACCTGAACCGCTGAACCGATTTTAATGAAATTTGGTATAGGAGCAGATTAGACCTCGAGAATGAACACAGGCTATGTTTGGTCGCGATAACCGACATCCACGCGGGCGAAGCCGCGGGCAAAAGCTAGTGTCCAAATAAAAATTAGCTGCAGCTGTAGTATTGTTGCTTGTGGCGAAACGGAAACCAAGACGAACACGTCGCTGGTTGAAAGATTGGTACTTACAAGAAAAAGCAGAAATACAATCACGAAAATCTTTTAAAAGACTTGATGTGTGGTGTGTGCTTTTGTGACGACGAATCACAGACTGAAAAATATTGTTCAATACTGACCCTACACGATGCAATGGAAAAATATTATGCAATAAAAAATTAAACTCGCTCAAACTTTCGATCAATCATTGTGCAATTTTTTTTATTGTTAATAGGCTCGCTTTTGACCACAATCTCACCTGTTGGTAAGTAATGATGTGGTCGACGGTGGAGTACGCTTGCCTAGAAGTAACCTATTCACTCTAGACTTGAAGACTCCCGGGTTGTAGCTTACCGGAAATACAGACTCAGGCAGGTTCCCCTCTTTAGCAGTACGCACGATGAACGTATTGCCAAAACGTTTTGTGGGATATCTACCATATACCGGTGGCGCGTTGCCGTACGTCTGGTCGTTCGGTGATGAAAGAGGCTTGGAGGAATTAGGTTATGTAATTCCAGCGCACATTCCCCGAAGTGCAACCGATAAAAAACCGAGAGGCTAGCAGTTCTATGCCGATGTTCCAAGCTCTGAAGCTCAGTCTCAACCAGCGCATCGCAGTTGATCAGCCTCTTGGCCCTTTCCTCAATTGACTCAAGTGCTTCGAGTTGGTATTTTGCTGAGCCGTCACAGAGGTGCGAGCAATACTCCATACACGATCGAACTTACGCTTTGTAAAGGTTGAGCAGCTGTTCCGGTGTGAAATATTGCCGCACCTTCGAAAGAATACCCAGCTTTTTGACAGCTACTCAAGTAGCTGTCAAAAAGCTTTTTGCTTTGCCTCAATGCATGGACCAAAGTTGAAGGTAGGAGTGAGAGTCGCGCCAAGAAGCTCAAGGTGGTCGGTTATCGGCACTGGTACACTTCGGAAAGTAGGGTTTGGCTGGAATTGGCTCCGCTTAGCGGAGAATAGACACTCCTGGGTCTTATTTGCGTTGAAGTTGACCAAGTTAGTGTCTCCCCAATCGGAGACAGCCTTCAAGGACAAGTCCAAACGCTCAACCATAGCCTCTCGAAGAGACTGGGTCCGTGCCATGCTGGCCTGCGGGCCGGACTCGTACCTCTCAACCACTGTGCTGTCGTCTGCGTACCCAAAAATACCGGGCTTGAGCAGATCGTTAATGTGCAGCAGGAAAAGCGTGGCAGAGAGAACCGACCCCTGAGGGACCCCTGCGTTTATTTGCAGTTAGACCGATGAGCAGCCGTCAATGACCAATCGGATTGACCGGTTTTTCAGGAAGTCGGCAATCCAGACACACAAGCCAGCAGGCAGGCTGTACGATGGAAGCTTGTTGATTAGGCTTTCGTGCCAGACCCTGTCAAAGGCCTTCGAAATGTCGAGGGAGACGGCGTATGTCTCTCCGTGTTTCTCGATGGCCTCACTCCAGATGTGAGTGACATACACAAGACAATCTTCAATATGACCCTCCTAAACGGTCAATTATATTGTACAAATTTGCAATATTGCGCAATATAATTGACCGTTTAGTAAAGGTTTGCAACGGAGCAGTGAGTACCGGAGAATAACCGATAGTTTACGGGTAAAAGTACTCGATGAAATGAAATAATCGATACTTAACCAATTGATCTCCGGTGATCACCCCATCCTATTTTATATACAAATAAAGTTACAAATAAAAGACACTCATGACACTCATGACTCATGACAATCGTGATCCGCCCTTTCCCTTCAGGGTCGGCAGCGCGTGGGTGACGCCCTTGGTATTGAATACGTCCATAGGCCACGGTGTCTACTTCTCATGAGGTGGACCGTGTGCTTGTCTGCCAATTCCAATAAGATAAATTATTTCAGTCACTAATTCAAAGCGGTCTTTTCCGTTTATGTGATTAATTATTTCACTAGCCAGTTAGTTAACGGGCCAAATAATTTTTTGCAATTTTGTGGTTTGAATTTTTTGCAGTTTTCGTGCAATTTTCAGTTTCATTAATCAATAGCAATGAAACTAAAAATTATCTTAATAAAAAAAAAGACAAAAATAATAAAAGAAAAAAAAATAAAAGAAAAGGAAACCATGAAAAAGAATATGCGCAAAGGATATCTTCTGACCAAGAACTAGAAGGTGATATTGCTAGAAATTTTTAAGAAATAGTACTAACTATGGGTTGCTTTTTAGCAATATTTCTAGCACTATAACCTTCTGGTTCTTCGTCAGAAGATGTCCTTCGCGCATATTCTTCAAATAGATTTCAATAGAAAAAAATTGGTCCATTGCGCAGCCACCTACCGGGCCCAATTGTTAATGTCAATGAAAATAACCTTGGATATTGAATCAACATCAAAACTGAAGCACTTTCTATATAACGGACTTCCCCCGGACGCGTATTATATTAAGAGGGTACCTAATTATTAAAACCCGCGATATTACTTAACCAGAAGCCACTATATGAATTTTGATGCTTCTGTCTTGAAAACCGACGAACTTTCCATATAAACTTTCAACCCCTATTTCACCACCCTAGGTGTGAAATTTTGCAAAGCGCTGATACACGTGTTTATTATGTCTAACCAGAAGTAGTTATGTGAATTTTCAGGCTTCTATATTGGAAACTGACATACTTCCTATATAAACTTTCAACCACCATTTTACCCGGAATTTCATGCATATAACTTCGAAAATGACGGACTTTCATATAAAAGTTCGTCCCTTATTTTGCCACCCTAGGAGTGGAATTTCCAAAAATCCAAAAGTGGATGCCTACAACATCAAAAGCATCTACTGCCAAAATTTCAAGTTTGTAGGTCCAGCTGTTTTCATTTTTAATGTACCTATACATTTAAAAAAAAAAGAATTTCTTTATTCTCCGGTAATCTCCGATTTTTCGTCGGAGATTAACCAATCACCGGTGAATTAAATCGATTCTTAAAATCTCGCTCCGGTGCAAACCTCTACCGTTTAGAGGCTTCCTAACTGGTCACATAATAATACGTCAGTAAAGTATGCCTACTTTAGAAGAATTATTAACCTTAGATATATTTGTGTGTGAGTATCTTCTTGGGACACTTGACAATAATGGCTCCAGGGCTCCATTCGTCCACACTAAACTATGTGGTTTTGTTTGGTTCATTTCCAACATTGCCGGTTCATCTTTGAACTTGTACATCAAGAAGCAGGCATGTCAATACTTACAGTATATTATCTTTGTACTCTTTGCTTTCTTTGATAAGCTTTTTGCAGAATGCTAGTTCACCTCCTTCAGTGATAAGTTCTTGCGGAGATCCAGTGAATCCATTTTTGGGAGGCAGTCTGTAAATTTGGAGTGAAAGGTATATTTTATTTTGTAAAGAGCAATCTGTATCTTAATTATTATTCTATATTTATTGCATAAATTTATAAAATCAAAGAATTTGTTTAACACAGACCTAGCTGGGCTACGAGATTCGCACAACTCCTGAATGTTGCTGTAGAATGGAGGGTTACACATGCAGAAATCAAACACGGGTTTTTCAACACCAAAGACATGTGAAATAATTGACTTGGATTTATTTTCTATCACTGAAACCAAAAATATATATTACTTTTATTCAGATTAAAGCATGGGATCATAAGTATTAATTCATAATTATATTATAGATGCAATTACAAGTTAGTTGTATCCAATCTTCTTGTCTCCATTGTCTTTAAGAATTGACATCCTATATGATTAGGGGTCCGGGTAAAGACCACAAAGAATGCAAAAGCAACTGTACAAATAGTGACTTTAAAAAGTGGAGTATTACATAATATTCAGTTGCCTTTTATTAAGAAGCTAGTTTTATTAGTTGTGAGTGGCAGCTTATATAAATTCAAAACAATAGCAGTGAATTTTTAAGTCCAATACATCTGGTTCCATAATGGTAGACTTACATTAAAGTCACTTTAGAAAAAGCCCTGTAAATATTCTAAGGGAGCCTTAGCTAGTGTCCACCATCTTAGTCAAAGAAGTCAAATTTTGGCCTTAGATTTTCATAGTAATGTATGACTAAACTTCACAAATGAATTAGCTTTCACATGTTACTCACATTTTATATGGTCGTTTAAGTTGTTTCTTTCCACATTTTTTTTAGCTATTAATAAACTTTCTGAGTCCATTTCTGTTCCCACCATGTGCCATTCGTTTTTAATGGCAGCTAGCAATGGGTAAATAGCACATGCACCAGTACCTAAATAAACGAAACAATAAATTATATTTTAAACTGAATTCCTTATAAACAATGGGACTGATAAACATAAAAAATAACCAAATCATTACATAACATTAAAATCTGCACAATCGGCATGTGGGCAAATTGGCCAAAAATATAGTAAACATCATTTTATTTATTTTGTTATGAACCAGCACCTGCAAGTTGATGTGCCAAATTTTTTGCATGGTGTAATCATTTCTTTTAAGAATGGACAGTATTTTTAAACCAGTATAAATTCTAGTATTAGTTTTCTGGACAAACATTGCCGGAAGCATAGATTTAGCTACCTCAATATTAGTAGTATATTGAGCTACCTCAACATAAAATATTCAGGGTTTATTTCATCAATTGATGAACAATTTTTTTTTTAATACCACAGGTGGCAGACACGCACATGGCCCACCTGATGGGAAGCGGTCACCGTGGCTTATGGACGTGTGCAACACCAACGTGCGGGGGTAGGAAAGGGTGGGGAGACTAGGAAGGTGTGGGGGGAGGAGGGGTACAGTGAGCTCTGGCTACCCTACTTAGCGCCGGGAACACAACACGATGGTTATTTGGCCGCGGTCTTCTGTAGTGCGGAGGTACTTCCCCAGTCGGACAGCTCATTTCGGACGGGCAATACCATTGTGTCCTACCTCCGTTGGTTTTTGGAAATTGATTGAGGCCAACTATACAAGTCACCTTAGTGCACATGTGGTGTCTGTACATATATTATTCAGGCAACCTTAACAAGGGTGCGGGCCGGAACCTCCACATGGTGCACCTGGGCAACGGAGGCGAGCAGCGCCTCCCACTTGGCACGGGAGACGCTGCTGCCTGCGGCCGGGGTGGGAGTGGCCCTCTAAAGGGCTGCTCCGAGGCTCTCCATGTGTCCCTCTGACTAGCAGAGGGCACAGTGGGGAGCGAGCTGATTGTCTGCCGAGGGTTGGGTGATAGGACGGCCGCCTGTCACCCTACACCCCACCGTCGGTGAAGTGCCCCCTTTCGGGGGGGTCGAGGAGGCCATCTTAAAACCGTAGATTGCCCAGGGTTGACCGCCCAGTTGCTGCGATGCAGTCCGATGGCAGCCTTAATTTGTAAATCAAACTTGAGAACTGACTCATAATTAATGAAATTTAGGTAGATACTAGATTTATTAAAATTGATTTACCTATATCCAGTCCCTTTATTTCACTGTCTCTTTGAATTGATGTTAATAAATCTTCCAACCATAAAATGTAATTGAGTCTCAAAGGCAGTGTAGGTACCAGCCTGTCCTCTGGGATCTGTACATTAAGATTAAAATCTGTTTGTAGCAAACATTTGGTCAATATTCTGAGTGCATTGGCATCTTTGAAATCAATTGTGACTTTGCCTGTAATATCCTGAAATACAATTTGAAAATATAGTATACAGTATGGATGACAAAAAAGCTATTGTGTTGATAGAAGATAAGCTTGTCATTAAACATACAACAATTTTTTAACTGTTAGTAGATTTTACAAGTACCAAGTGATCTGTAGCACATTAATGAACCTAGTTCATACCATCCCATCAACCTAGCACATGACAAACCAGCTTCCCGTGTGTATTAGACGTTACAAAATGACTTAAATTTGGTAAGGTTTAATCACTAAAGTAATTTGGTAAGTAAAACTGTTATATGAAGTGAGGAAAATAAACGATATTTTTATTGTTGACCACTAGCTGGCTCGGACCGAGTAAAAATCTGATCCCATTCCTTCGAGCCACAGGACGGAGGAGTTTATAATATTAATACGAAGTAGGAATACTTGAGTGACAACATGACAATAGGTAGGTACTACTCGTGCGCTATAAGTTGAGACCTGACCGCTATACGTCACCGGCGCGTATTTGTACAGCGCACAAAAAAATATAGTAAAAAAGCTTCTGCCCGAGTCGTTACCTACCTGTCTACCTATTTTTTTGCGACCAGTACATCACGGGCGACTGAGGGGCAGTGCAGGAGGAAGTAGGCGGAGAGCCCAGGTCTCAACTTATAGCGCACGCGTTCTAAATGTTGGTATTTTCTTATAACAAACATGTTCAGACTTAATGTATTTACCGCTTTTGAAATAGCCGAAAATTCTGGATCCAATTTTGCTAACCTTGCAAAGTCAGGTGGTATTTTGTATATGTTACGGGGGTGCATGAATTTATTAAGAGCCATTGAAGGAACAGCTTTCAACAGTTTCAACTTTGAAAAATACAATCACCCTAACCATAGATAACCCTAACCACGGAGTACTTTGATAATTCAACACAAAGCCACAAACAGCGACGAGAGCGTAGACCGGACGAGAACGACAAAAGGCTATTATTTATTTTCCGTTTTTCTCGGTGTAGGTGTAGCCCGTCGGTGTCACCATGGTACCTGTCATTGTCATTTTCGTTTATAACTTAACTGTATTAGTCATTTTTTTAATGGCTTCTTTGCTTTGCAATTTGCCACAAACAATTATTATTATAATTTGCATATGTTTGCATCACATAGAAGCACCAGAAACAAAATTATGACTGCATAATGTGTTTTTTTTATTAACTCATTTTACTCGGATCGAACTTCTAGTATCAAGATCATTTTAGTCGCACTATAAAGGGTTGCTACATGAATTCACGTTAGAGTTCATTTGTGTTGTGTTGACTTTTAAATTATTGATAGTGATGGAGAGTACCTATATAACCTGTACCTGTATTCGTGAAAACTTGTAAATGGCCTTCAGCTACCTATATATATTTTATTAATATAAACTGTTTTAGCCGTAAGTTTCCCAAATAAAATAAAATAAAATAAAAAAAATAAAAAATAAAATAATAGCGACAGCGATACTAATCGAAAAAATAGCTTAGCACAAGTACCAGCTAAAAGAAAGCGTTATAAGCAGAAGTTTCAAGAAGAATGGTTGCTGAATTAAGAATAAATATAGTGATTGGCTATGAAAAGATAACAGGGACTTATCGAAGGCAACCTACAATGTTTGCAATACATCTTTCAGTGTCAATATAAGAGTAATACAACGCCCTAAAAAAGGAACTAAACACGTGAGTAGTTTAAAGAGTTGAACTTTGACTCTCAAAATAAACAAGGTAATTCTACCGTAATTAAAATATAAATTACACCGTAATTTCAGAAAATCTACCATATTTTTAGAAGAATTCTACCACCCATCAGGTTTCAGAATTGGCAACACTGTTAACACTCAAAAATCATAAACAGTGTTGCCAACTGCACCGTAATTACGGTAAGAACTAGAGGTGAGTAGTTCCGGAAAGATATAGTTCCAGGAACTATGTCCTTTCCCGGAGCTATACAGTTCCGATCCGACCGCTCCGCCTAAACAGTTCCACCATGTCCGGAACGAGTAAGCGAAACGGAGTATGGAATTGGATTGAAGTGAACGAGATAACGAATAGAGCGCGCGGAGTATACTCCAATATCATGTGCAGGTGCATGTGCAGGTTCGGGCGGAGCGGGTTTGCGAACTGCAGTCGACAACAGCCGAATTCATCCGAACTGAACCGAGTCGAATTTTGTGTTACGTATGTAGGTACTTGCGCTCGCGGCGGCGGTGTGCGGTGCGGCGTTTGTTTATTTTGGCGGTTTAGTTGCATTTATTTTGTTGCGAATAATGTGAATGCGTAGGTACGTGTTCCGAATGTTCACACCACACTCCCCACTTATTTTTTTATAAATTTGTGATAAGTTTATACTAATTTTAAATTACGTGTTAAGTACTAATATTTTAATTTAGATTACTAATAGGTACTTACTTATCAAAGACAGCATAGTTAAATTATTTGATTTAAAATTCGAAATCTAAGATTCAGGAGTTGAAATAACCACTCACCTACCTACCTACCTACAAATTACAATGTTATTAAAAACTCAAATTACGTTTTACAGTAAACTACCTGCCTATCATGGTTGTCAGTTCTAAACTTGCAAAGTATGAAGGTAAATCAACTGATGAAATATCAGGTTATCAGCCTGGATTGCATGAACTATGTCCGGGAAACGTGTCCGCGGACTGATATAGTTTCACAAACGTAGGTGCATTTGCGGTAAAGGATCGGTCCGCGGACATGGTTCCTGGACATGGCTCCGACTGTATAAAGAACCGTTCCATGTTCAATCCGCTCCCGGACATGATTCGCACATGCCTAGTAAGAACACCGTAATCAGCAAGGATCTACCTCCTAGGGTACCTAGGATTATAATTACGGTAGCAAAAAATACACTGTAATTCCCAATGAAGATTGTGTTATATTAAATCTTGTCTATGTATTATGATTATACGTTACGTTTATACGTCATTAATTTTAGCGAGTTTGAATATTTATTTTCATCACGTAAGGGTATTTTCGTTTTATGCATTGAGTATCCCCGAAAAGCGCGGTACCAACTTGACGATATTATCTAAACGAATTCGATGGACCTTTTGGATTTCAATGAATACTTAGATCTTTTTAATCAACCTAATTTATTTGTCCCTAAGTCGAAATCGAATAACATTTCATTCCTGTATATTAGGCATAATTGCATAATATTAGAGTTCATTTGTATTGTGTTGACTTTGAAATTAGTGATAGGTATAATATATAGTCGGGTAGAGTACCTAATAGCGACAGTGACATTGATCGAAAAAATAGCTTAGCACAAGTACCAGCTAAAAGAAAGCCTTATAAGCAGAAGTTTAAAGAAGAATGGTTGCCGAATAAAGAATAATTATAGTGATTGGCTAAGAAAAGATAACAGGGACTTATCGAAGGCAACCTGCAATATTTGCAACACATATTTCAGTCCCAAAATAAGCATAGTAAAACGCCATAAAGAAGGAAATAAACACGTGAGTAGTATAAAGAGGTGGGTTACACACTCCCTCCCCCCCTCCCACCCACTCCCAGCCCTTAAATCGACGGCAAACAAAGGAAAGGAAAGCCAAGACGTGAACTTTGACTCTCAAAATAAACAAGGTGATTCTACCGTAATTAAAATATAAATTACAACGTAATTTCAGAAAATCTACCGTATTTTAGACGAATTCTACCATTCATCAGGTTATTATTTCAGGTCAGTGATCAGGTTTCAGAGTTGGCAACACTGATCATAAAGCTTCGCTTTTTTGTTTGAGTGAGTGAGTCTCAGCTCTTCCTCTCTTCATCAGTCTCTTGTTTCGTACGGGTACGAATACTGTGCTCCTTCTCTTCAGTTTGTTGGAATAATATTTTTCGTCTCAGGAATCAAAATATTGGATACATGATGGTAGATCAAATTGAAATGGCTTTAGATGATATAATAAAAGCGAACAAGAAAACACCGAGAGGCGGCGGTGCTGGGCGCAAATTTAATACCAATAGAAGACCTGGAGGAACCCGTGGTGGAGTTGGTGGTGGAGGTGGATTTCGAAATGGTCGTACAGGAGGGGTATTACGTGGAAGAAATCGTGGTGGCGTTACTAAGTCAACAAATTACACAAGGGTAAATTATTACTTCGATGATTATAAAAATTGCAAATGGCCGACAAACGTGGTGAAAATGACGCATCAGACAAAATAGTATGTTCGACGTTGCTGACGATCTTTAGATATTATAGATGGGGGACTTCCTCACGACTTACGCCATTGGAACATGTAGTTGCCTCTTTGACCATAATTTTGGCCGACGTTTTTACTGTTTCTTTGTATTTTTGCATATAAATATAGATCGCTGATCTAGATTTGGTTTTACCCGCCAGCGTTACAATATTGTTTGCATTAATGTGATCTTCTAAGGGACTATAATACGACGCATAATCTACAAAATATCGTACCTGTATGATAACCTCTGGGGCAGACTGATTTTGCGGTATCAGTACCTAAATAAGATGCAACGCATTTTCCTTCGGAGATCATCTAGAGATCCCGTTAAGCGAGGACCATACTATTTGCTGTTGTGGAAATGCAGATGACTCAGTGGGGAATGTCACCGTGTTGTCTTCACCAAGGAGCCTTGGGCTCTTTAGTTGCAGGCAGCAGAGACAAGAAAATCTCTGCCTTTGGTGTTACTACCGCGACTTTACCCAATTACAAGATTCCAGTATATAAAAAGTAGCGAGTGTGTGTGCCAGTGAAAAATAAGAACATGTTATTAATATTGGAGACAACACCATATATATGTCTACTGTGAAGTTTAAACCATATTGTTATTTCTTAATGTAATATTGTTTCACACTTAGTAATAATATGTTTGTAATTTATTATTGTTACAAGAGTGTGGCAGAGTATGTAATTATGCATATTTACCACACTTATACTTGGGTGTGATCATGTTCAAAAAGGCATGGAGCAGCCAATCGGCAAGCTCTTTGAAGGACCAACTATTTCAGGGTGATGTTAACAGCACATGGAAACATGACATGTTCAATGATTTTGCTGAAAGGAAGATTCAGAGAAGTGGTGGTGCTCTTACAACTGGACCCACCAAACTATTAGTATCTAACTTGGACTTTGGAGTCTCAGACTCGGACATACAGGAGCTGTTTTCAGAATTTGGCATTCTCAAAAGTGCCGCTGTACATTATGATCGTTCTGGAAGATCTTTAGGTAAGCATACTTTTTGAAGATTTATAATTATCATGAGCTTTTAATTAAAATTGCAACAACTTAATTTCAATTTTACAACCATCTCAAGCATGAGATGCAAAATTCTGGATTAAGATGTTAAGTGAAAATTAACATGAAAAATTACAAATTATTTTTACTTAACTGTTCAATCCAGAATCAGTCCTAACTCATACAAATACTTGTTTTCTTTGGAACTCTTAACAATACTATATAAGAATACACTTTTTATAATAATACTAATATATTTGCAGGTACTGCTGATGTGGTGTTTGATAGAAGAGCTGATGCATTGAAAGCCATGAAACAGTATAATGGAGTGCCTCTTGATGGTAGAGCAATGAATATACAATTGGCAACATCTGAAATCAATACATTCAGGAGCGAAGAAAGGGGCCGTGTTGGAGGTGGTGGTGGCGGCAGTGGTGGCAGTGGGCCAGCCAGGAGAAACTCCAATAGAGGTCTGTTTGCTCATTTTTCATTTAATTTGGTATTATTATAAGGTATAAATTTCTTATCACAATTATTCATCTCAACAGCGGGAGGAAGGAATCAGGGAGGATCACGTGGGCGAGATAACCCTAGGCGTGGGGCAGGCAGAGGTGCAGCTCGTGGCAAGCGCCCTGTGCCTACTGCAGAACAATTAGATGCTGAACTGGATGCCTATGTGAAAGAAATTAAGTGAAACCGAACAATATTTAGTGTAAAAGACACTCTCTATATAAGTGTACAATTAATAAATAGAAGGACACTTCAAAATTGACATAATCTGATGGGTATCATTGATATACATACATGGTTTTAAAAAACCATGGTTGCAACATATATTTGTGAAATTGTGGTTTTTGATGCATGTTACATGATTTAATAAACTAAGAATTTCATACTGCTAAACTGTTAAAATGAGCCTACTTATTTCAAAATCATACTTTTTATCCATTAATAGTTGATATTATGTATTTTAGTGTGAAAAAATTACAACCAAATATGGCATGACATCTACACAATGACCTATGTGAAGTTCTGTGTTTAGATAGAGACATCTACATTTTATTTTGTATAAAACAAATATGTATCTAGTAGAAAAGTTTATTGAACCAACTGCAATAACAAATGATTCCCAACAATATGAAGGACAACGCTATCACTTAGAGCCGGTGGATACTCAGTGTGAAGCAATCTATCCACACCCATAGCCATGTGTCAACAAAGTTCTAAAACAAACACACCAGCTAGCCTAGTTTGTCATTAGCCATTGCAGGCTACTTCCGACCCCTTTACAACCAAGAAACTAACAGCTATCAAATGTTTCAATTTTTAAAACTGAGTTGTAGCAATAAAAGTACATAACATTGAAATCTAAATTGAGAAAATGATTCATCTTCCTGCCCTTGTTCCAATTATTTGAGGTCTGCGCAATTTTTATTGTCCATACATTCCACTGTCTGATGTCATCTCAGTCACTCCCTTCCTTTCCACAGACTTTCACGCATTCCATCCATTCTGGCCTACCTCTGCCCCTACCCCTTTACATTCATACTTGAACCTTTTTACCCGACTGCCATGAAGGGTTATGTTTTTCGCGCGTATTTTGTATGTATGTGTTTGTAAGATAAGATTATAATCGCATAGAAATATACCGATTGTATTTTTTTTTATTAGAAAGGTCTTGGTCAGACTTAAAATCCGCCTTACATTTTATTGCAAATGGTTATGTAGAACCGGAGACACCAAAGGGTGCCATAACCAAAATTCACACGAGCTGACGGGCATCGGTTATGTATTTATCTATACAAATAATAAAATAATTGAAGTTTCTGTTTGTAATGTGAAGGTGAAAATCATATTGAAGTGACTGATATATTATGTCGCAGACAAAACTCTTAACCAGTCAAAAGTACTTTTAACCGTAAGCTTGCAGTCATGACTCTTAACCAGTCAAAAGACTTAACTGAATAAAATTGGCAAAAGTAATTTTGATTTTAACACCCCGAACTCTGACTCGGATAGATTAGGTTAGAAGAAACATCAAGAAATGAAAACTGGGGTACTCTGAGTCGTTAAGAGTTTTGATTGCAAGCTTACGGTTAAAAGTACTTTTGACTGCATGTTGCAGTCAAAAGTACTTACAGGGGTGAATAATTTTTCGAAACGGATTGGGTGGCCAAATCCGAAACTAGACTCTGTGTAATAAGGAATAGCGAAAAATGCTCAAAGGAGCCACGAGCCCGATTTTGATGAAACCTCATCATTCGATTTTTGAAAAACCAATTATCCTAGCTGGGAATCGAACGCGTTGATTTAAAAAAAAAAAACACCCTTTTTACTTCGACAAGGTTCCTTCACATTTTCATCGCGCGCGGATTATAGCTATATTATTTACGTATTCATATTTTTAAGTAACAGTTTGTCTTGTCGGGGGGACCGCTCTAGCAAAACATCTAGTTCAGCAAGTTCAGAATCTTGCGAGACAGACGTACGATTAGGTTATGATTAGGTGAGCGGTCCCCGACGAGACAAACTGTTAGTTAAAAATATGAATACGTAAATAATATAGGTAGCTACCTATAATAATAATAAAGGTTCAATATTTAGGGTAGATAGGTCATAATATAATAGTTATTTTTTACTTTTTACAGGTTTTTTATTGTTCTTTTTTGAGTCGGGGGTTTTTTAAATTTTTAATTTAATTTTCACATAAGTACCTAATGCCTTTGTTAAAACTAGAAAAACTAAAATTTACCACTGATATAATTGATTTTCAGATAAAACTAGTTGTCATATCGAGCTGTATTTACAACTAGCACTAGTAAAATTATTTAGGATCGAAAACAAGTATATTATGGTTTTGACTCCGACTAAAGAATACTATAGACGGAGCCTATGGAACTTGCTAGTGAACGCGCCGAAAAGGATACTAAATAGCAATTGGTAGGTATTCTTTCGCTCGCCACTCCTTGTGATATGGCGGATTGTGTGGTGTAAAACACTTAAAAATTCATAGGAAGACAGCCTGGATTATTGGTGAACGTCAGGATGGCGGGACCCCGCCAGATTTTGTGAATATCATGCGATAAGGATTTAATACACATTTCCTACTATTTCATACTTTCATAGTACAAATTCTACACCTATGAAATTACTAAATATCCTATAACCTCGTGGCGCCCATGGATTATATGACACATTCTTGATTGCGACCCGAGTGTCCTTTTCATAGGACATAATAACTATACCCATAACAGCCCAGATATTCAAGTCGAAAATTTTATATGTTATAGTTTTCTGAATGAAACGAAACTTTTGGGGTATAATATTGAATATAATATGTTGTGATTGTAACTAAGAAAATATACGTATATTTTGTTCTTTTAAAAGGACACTGGGCCAATACTATTACATTTATATTTTGAGGAAATAAAATAAAAACTTAGTTTTCGTTATTAATTATATATATTTTTCACAATTTTTACTTAAATTTCTACTACAATCAGTTTCTTCGTCACCAGTCTTGATTCTCTACGTTTATAATTATGTATCTTCTTTAACAATTTAACATTTTTGCGTATTGCAATCCACTGCTGGACATAGGCCTCTCCCAATGTACACCTAAGCACCCGATCCTCCGCCTTCCGCATCCAGTCTATCCCAGCTACCTTTTTCAGGCCGTCTGTCCATCGTGCTGGGGGGCGTCCCACTTTCCGTTTGCCAATTCGCGGTCTCCACTCTAGGACTCATTTGCTCCACCGGCCATCAGTCCTTCGGCAGATCTGACCAGCCCCTTGCCACTTCAGCTTGCTTATTCTGCGAGCTATGTCGTTAACCTTAGTTATTTGTCGGATGACCTCATTTCGAATTTGATCCATCAAAGAAACTCCAAGCATAGCTCACTCCATAGCCCGCTGCGCGACTTTTAAGTAGTGGACCAGTCTTACTGTCAGTGTCCACGTTTTGGCACCGTAGGTCATAACAGGTAGGACGGACTGATTGAAGACCTTCGACCTTCGGGGGAGGGCTAGGAAGAGGTGGGGAGGATAGGTTATTTCTTCTATTTCGGAGTCTCCAAGCGTATTTAAAATCGCCTGCTCTATTTCTTCGTCTCACAATACTAAAAACAAATTTTTGAATACAATAATAGATGAGAAATCAATTAATTTTATATTGAAGAAGAAGCAATATATATCCTAACATCAATAATACAAAGTATTTCCTATGCTCGTAGCATCAAAATAACTTTATTTATTAAAAATAATTCACAAGAATCGTACAATATTATATTTTTTATTACATAACAACCCACGGTACTTTACAAAGAACATATTATTTCAATTACGAAATAACTCTAGTTATTGTAATATAAAACACTAAATAGCTATATGGTATTAATAAGTTACCTTTATTTAGTAAAAATTCACATTAAAATATAAAAGAAAAGCAAAGATTCATACAATTATAAACGATTAACTTACCGCGTCCGAGTGAGTCAGCCATGTCGCCTTCCATTCTGATGAATATGACGTTTGACAATTGTCATTGACAATAAAAGCGTTCAAAAAATCGATCGTTAATGTTCAGAGTATAGCTTTGGCTACACTGGTACAAAAACCCGCGTAATTTTAAACAGCTAGATCGGTTTTTAGGATATGTCCTTTTAAAAGGCCATTGGGTTGTTAGTCGAAATTAGTCTAAAAGTGTTATGGGCTGTAAGTACTACTTCAAATATGGGTTATGAAAAGGACCTTGGGCGCCAAGAGGATAAAGAAAGTGGTTAAGTTGGGTACTTCCAGCTGGACAAACTATTTTGTCAAACTGATTTGATCACGAGGAAAAAAATTCCTGTTGGTCAAACTTCTTGGATTGAGTACTTGTGGTCAAACTATTTTGTCTAACTGATTTGACCACGAGGAAAGAAAATCTTATTGGTCAAACTTCTTGGATTGAGTCCTCGTGGTCGAACTATTTTGTTTAACTGACTTGACCACTAGGAAAAAGATTCGTGTGCGTGTGGAGACAGGGCTAATTTTTTTAATGTGGTTGTATTTCTACGAAATTAAGGAAGAATTTAGGAAAAAGTTGTGAAAACTTCATGGTAATGATTAAAAATTTGTGAAATGTATAATGATGAAGTTTTGATCAATTAACTTGAGCTTTCAATCTGCTACACTGAGAAAAAACTGTAACTCGGTATCTCAAAATATAGAAGACATTTGTTTTACAATTTTTGGTGAAAAATTAGGAAAGAATTTGAGAAAACTATTCTCAAATATTCAAATAATTTTAACTGTTCGTTTTGATTTCACGAAGGTTTGTTTAGAGCATTCGATCTTCCAATTGTGCAGACGGAGTATTTCTGAATTATCCAACTTCAGCTGTATATATTCTGAACATTGTTATTACATTGTACGAGTACGCATTTGTGACAATTTGTGAAACAATAAACTTAACGAAAAACAATAGTTCGGCATTAAATAAAAAAACTACGTTCTTTACTATGTCCCGTCCTAGGGCTCAATGTTACAGTATTTATGGTTTACTAATATTTGACAAAAAAAATCCCAAAGCGACACATGCCAAAGTATGTATCCCAATCATTTGGCAAAACAACTTTTCGCAATTTCATGGTTAGCAATACTAATAAGACATACTCAAAATAATACATTACTGCAATATTGTATAGCCTGATTACTTGCAATGCACAATTGTTGCAGCCACAAATTGCAGCAAAACCTAACCCGTTTATAAGAGCTTTAAATTGGCTTGGCCAATTAGAATATTTGCCTAAAGAAATCTATAAAGTCGTGAAATTAAATGAGGGCGCTGCTGAACTTCATGTAGCAACCCTATATAGTGCGACTAAAATGATCTTGATACTAGAAGTTCGTTCCTAGTAAAATGAGTTAATAAAATAAAACACATTATGCAGTCATAATATTGTTTCTGTTTTATTTATTAAACCAGGTGCAGTATAAAGTTTTGAACCAGATCTAGAATAAAGTTATTGAACCAGATCCAGAATAAAGTTAGTTGAAACTCAAACTTAATCATATAATAAATTCAATCAGTTACAAAGAATAATCACTCCGGATTTTAAATATTAAATATTGAAATGCGTTTCATCGCCACTTTCAGCAGTACAGTCACCACTGTCACCACAAATATTAAAGTTATCCATTTCTTTCTTCGGCCGACCTTTCATGTGTTTCCCAGGAGTTTCAAACTTTCCATCATTCTTAAAACCTTCGTTAACTATCCGCCAACTATACTCTGATTTTCCTGTAAAGAGTAAAAATAATTATTTAATAATTAATTACTGAATGCCAACAAGTTATTGACTTGAAGCAATTAATTCAAATAAAATATTGGTACAGATTGAACGAGTTGTACCATCATATCAAAAATTTTGATCGCACTATAAAAATGACCAACTGACAGTTTTTAATCTAACCTAAAAATTTGCAATGTAAACAATGCCTTTTTTGCCTTCAAATCGTAAATTCAGTAAATTTGTAAGTTCAGACAGATTCAAAACAAATAATAACATGACCCATCAAAGATGCTGTTCGCTCATAAACGTCCACCAAATCCCATAAAATTGTCCAGCTTAGTAATCCGTGATTAATTGCTGGAAAACTTTGAAAATCACTTCCCATGCACCACTCTGATTTCCTTTACTCATTTCTCAACCTTTTATGCGTAGTTTGGTCTCAATGTACCTATTGCAGTTTAATGAAAACAATTAAAAATAAGAGAAGAAAACTATAATTCAACGATAGTATTGACAACTGACCATGCAACTGACGTACTTATGTTTGGTGTTGCCACTCACATGTTTAATGTTAGTTCCTCAACTATTCTTTTCACGACTAAATAGACAAGCTATAGGTATCGGTAATTTTCCTGACAAGTTACGTTAACAATTTTTTATATTATATTAATAATGGAGAAAAAAAAAATGAATAATTGTTGTTATTTTCGAAATAACTGTACTTTTTTTAAACTCTAACAAGTGATTTGACCACGAGGAATAATTATTCCTCGTGGTCAAATCAGTTAGACAAAATAGTTTGACCACGAGGACTCAATGCAAGAAGTTTGTCCAACAGGATTTTTTTTCCTCGTGGTCAAATCAGTTTGACAAAATAGTTTGTCCAGCTGGAAGAACGTACGTACACTATAAATTAGACATTTATAGTAATAATAATAGTAATTAATATTTGGATTTGGCTCACGAGGTTGTCGACATGTGGAATGTAGATTCGGCAATTATTGTGCCGATAGTTGTATCAGTTCACGGACTGATCGCCAAGAGCCTCGACCAACATCTCAAGAGGCTCGCGTTAGGCAGTTGGATCAAGGGCTTGATGCAGAAGGCGGTACTCCTCGACACGGCACGCATTGTGAGGAAGTTCCTCTCCCTGGAGCCCTAACCACCAGTGGCTTGGTCCCTGTACCCGACGCCGGTGGAGCACTATTTTTATATTTTCAAATGTATTTTTTTTTTGACATATTTAAAAATGTAATTAATATGTATAGAATTAAAATAAAGAGAATAATAATAATAATAATATTTTTCTTTTAGGTATATTTAAAAATGTAATTAATATGTATATAATTGAAATAAAGAGAATAATAATAAGAGTTTATTGTTCAGTAACTTAAATTTAGTTTACAAAATCCTCTGACTCCCAAACTAGTGTGGACTGTATCTTGGGAGTCAGTCTCTTTCTACATTATTCTTGATCATGATAGTGTACGTACTTAATAGTGTTTGCATTATGTGTGTGCAGTATTTTGGATACTGTTTTTTTGTTCAACAGTAAACAGTATAATGTGATGAAAAACAATACTGTTTTTTTTCAATATTTCAGTATTAGGTATACACCTAATACTGTACAGTATGGTTGGCAACCCTAAGCCGGTCAAAGAATTAGTCTAAGGGCACGGTTGCCTTACTATAGGTACTTATTTTGTAAAAGCGCCTACATCGTTTATCTTAGCAAACACCGTTTTTCGGCTATATTAAAAACTAGCTGTTGCACGCGGCCCCGCCCGCGTGGATGTCGCTTAACGCGTCTATCTACTCCTATACCAAATTTCATCAAAATCGGTTCAGCGCCGCGGTTCAGGCGTGAAAGCGTAAGGCTGGTTTTATCGTCACGCCCACAGAACATTAAAAAACCATAGAAGTAGTAATTAAGTAAAAATACAAAGGAATAGCTGTCGCCAAAAAATACACTCACACAGACTTATACATTTTACCTTAAAATATAAGAAGAGCAGAACTACACACCTTATTTTACTGAAAATGAATTTAAAGTACGTTTTGACAAGGTATATACTTCAATTATGTTTACAGAGTACCATCAAATCTGCCCCCATTTTAACGTAATATACAACAGAATTATGTTTAAGACACGTTGGAATAGAGCACAAATTTATTTATCACAATAATACCCCATCTAGCGGTCAATAGCAAAATCAATGTATATTATAGTTTTGCTATACACCAATAGATGTCTAAAATTATATTGTATTGCAAATATGAGAAGAGATGAAAGCAATGTTGTTAAAAAGGTTCTAAGTATGAATGTGGAGGGTTTTAAGGGTAGAGGTAGGCCTAAGAAAAGATGGATGGAGTGCGTGAAAGGATATGGCAAGGAAGGGGGTAACCGAAGAGATGACATCTGACAGGAATGAATGGAGGAAAAATACATGTTGCGCCGACCCCAAATAATTGGGACAAGGGCAGGTAGATGATGATGATTTCAGGATGATAAAAGAGAAGTTTTATGGTACAGTAATTATGTCTTGCATTATACTTAGCTATTACTTTTATTATTATATTATATTATTATTAGCTATATTACAAATTGTAGTAGATAAGTACTTAAAAATTTCAATAAATTAATTTAAGTTCGATTCATTCGATTCCTTTGTGTCATAGTCAATTGTGCTGAATTCTTGCAAGACGCTTCACTACGAAAAGTGGGCGGTACTTGTCCATGTGCTACGATAATTTTAGAGGTATTATTTTGTATATAAAAATACGATACTTGATAGACGTAAACTGTCAACATTATCATTTAGCATCCTGAATTGGACAGGTATAGAAACTTCTAGAATATTGAAGTAAATATTTCGTGAAAACTTATAGGAAAAGAAACCTTAAAATCAATTGCATAAACTTATTTTTTGATTAGAAGAAAGTATTTCTTTATATTTTAGCCTGCTTCATGCATATACACAAGTGTATATGTGTGAGGTAAATGCAATTACACTTAGGTTTTTGGCGACACAAACACGCCCCCATACGATTTCTAGTCCTAAGGATTTTTCTTTGTTCTGTGGTCACGCCGCCGCTAGACGCGCTGTTGAGCAGCGTGCTGTTAACAGCGCGCGTTTGAACAGCGGTGCACTATAAAACGAGATTTAGTAGCACGCGTTCCGCTGCTGTGGGACAGTCGTGTACAATATTATGAAGGTTTATGCGAGTCAAGTACTGGCTATTTACTTATTATGGAAAAGAAGGCAACGGCGAAAAAGAGTAGTTGATCCTTATAACGAAACGCTATAAGGTTACTGAAAGGCGAACACATAACGTCTTTCTCCGATTTACGAGAAAATAGTAATAAATTTTATAATTTTTTTCGCCTATCAACAAGCAGTTTGCATCCTTATTTTTAACCCTCGACGGAAACCCGAACGGGGTGTTATAAGTTTGACGTGTGTGTGTGTGTGTGTGTGTGTGTGTGTGTGTGTGTGTGTGTGTTTGTAAGTCTGTCTGTGGCATCGTAGCTCCCAAACGGATGAACCGATTTTGATTCTGTTTCTTTTGTTTGAAAGATAGGTTGGGGGAGTGTTCTTAGCTATGTTTTATGAAAATCGGTTAAGCCATTTCAAAGATATAAGGGGTGAAAGTGGTGATGAAAAATTGAAAGTGTTCAAATATATCCGTGTTGGGTATCAAATGAAAGGTCATAACTTACACATCACGATACCGCAAGTTTCATGAAAATCGGTTAAGCCATTCGAAAGATATGACGAGTGGAATGTATTTTAATTCTGTAACCACACTCCGCGCAATTCGTATTAGCTCTGAATAATAGTTGATAGACTATACGTATGTTGAAATTAAATAATGAATAGCTATTATACTTAAGTTACCCCAGCACAGTGTTTCAAAGACCCCGATTTTGTGTCATCTCCATTTTCTTTTTGAATCCTGTAGCCATAGACTTAGGAAAAGTATGGACGAAGTGCCTAGAGTAACTAGTCTGTGTCACAAAATGGCGGGCATTAATCATTGTGTGAGTAAATTGTAGGGATGCGAGGTTTTACCTAAATTTCCCCATTTTTTATTATTTTAGTTGAGGAATAGGGAGAATTATTTGGTAAATTTTAAAATATATAAATGAACAATCATTAAGGGTGATTCGTGCATTATTATTAAACATATTATTTTCATCATAAATTAATGAAAATAATATTTTAGTTATTTTTTACATTATTTTTTTCATTATACCTATATAAAAAAAACTTACATGGATGGTAACCGTGGGGAATATTCACACGATTAAACTAGGTACCTAATTAACAAAAAAAGTTAAAAAAATCATATTAGTCACAATTTTTATTTTTGCTATTCCCAATCCCATGTATTTATTAAAAAGAAGTTAAATCACTTACGGTTATCACTACTAATAAATAGTTTATGCTATTTCATCATGAAGTCACACAATTTACAGATTTCCCCAAAATATGGGGAAATTTGCACACTTTTATGTTGGGATCACTGGTTTTGTACCGAACAATTGAATTTTGTTTTGAAATATTTAATGAACATTTATGTAGTATAATTATTAGATAAACATTAAGTGATTGAAATATTGATTAACCTGTGAAATGTGATCCCTGGATTTATTTTCTTCCTGTCACTTATACGGTTTTTACACCATTTCACTGTACAAGACATGTTATATTTTATTTTTTTCTCTTCCCGCTTAAACTGACAGATCGACCGATTCGGCCGACGTTTGCCGCGAAGTGGCTGACTATGATGTGAGAGTGTGCGTGGCGACTGTATACGTATACGAAAGTTGGCTGACTATGCAGCGTCACTTTTTTGTTCCCATGGCTCCGTCCATAGTTATTCCTAGGTCCATGCCTGTAGCCATAACCATAAGAAACATCAATGTGAAGCTCCCGCGTCGATACGACTTCTAGTTTTTTTTTTAAAAAATGGTAAAGTTCACGTTTTTTCAGAGCCGGAATTAAGAAAAAAAATTATTATTAGAAAACTAAACTATTCCCAATAATTTTGATAATACTCACTGAAGCCATATATTATACTGAATCTTCCTATAAATTTTCATGTATATACAGTGATTATTTAATAAGATAAAAATATTTTTATCGTTTTTGGTTTTTATTTTGTTATTTCACTCTAACCGCGTATTAGCAAAAAATTTCTATACCATATTATAGCTATAACATTCTTCTATCACCAATATTTAAATCATGAGCTAATACAGAATTATGCAGGAAATATAACGAAAATAAAATTTTCGTCAGGGTTGTCACTACTTGAAAATAAAAAGTTCCGAATTCGGATTTACCATATGTACGAAAAAAAATGTTCGGATAAAGCATAAGAATAGTTACAGCATCGAAGATGACACCGACAAGTTGACCTTATCCCATGACAGCTTCATTGGATAAGATCAAATTGTCAGTTTCATCAATATCCGAGATGGCCATGTTATGAGAGTTTTCGGTATCATCAATCAGCAAAATATCACTAGATTTTAATAACTTTACTGCTTCTTTAGGCAATGGGTTCTTCTTTAAATTACTTATCCTCGTGTGCAGCTCATAATTTGATATTATAGGATCAGAGGAGACTAGTGCTCTATGGAATAAATCAAACATTGTAGCTTCGCGAGTGGTTTTCCTAGCATGATGTTCCCTATCAGACCTCCAATACTTGTTTCTACTTTCTGCCCCTTGCTCCGAAAGCATACCAATAGGTAAAACTGAAGAATTAATTATTTTTTCTCCATGTATTAAAATTTTATGGAGGGTTACGGTCATCGGATGCCAGTTGTATTTTTCTACATACTTATATGCTAATGTTTTACAAAAATTACCAAACTTTTCTGGGTCAATTGGTAAGTTGCTAGACAATACTATTAAAATAATATAAATGTCGTCTAAAAGCCATTTTTCTATATTTAATATTTCAGCAAATGATGAACGATATCTATCTGAAAAGGCAGTTCGAGCTGTATTGCCATCATTTGTGGTGCCTGAGGTGGGACGCACGACATCAACTAATAGACCCATTTTTTGTCGAATTTCAGCTTGAATTCTCTTTTTTCTTTCTTCAACTAAGCGGCCATCTTCAGAATTGTGTGGAATTCGCCATCGCTTCACTTCAGCCTTATAGCCTAGCTTAAGAACAAATTCCAATGCTCTTATCCAGGCGTGAAGAGGGCTTATGCCGTGTATTAAACGTTCCTCAAAAACGGGCTTAGATAAAGCTAAATCAATGTCGTTAAACTGTGTTGCGGTCATTTCGCAATATGGACAGCGCAATTGCGATGATACATTTAAAATGGCATTCAGTACTTTGCCATCAATAGCTGCACAATATAGGTGATGGTTCACTTTTATGTTGTAACCTTGAGTTGTTTGTGCTATTATTGGGGTAACATTATCAATTTGCTGTTGAATATTTTGTTTTTCGGACGTAATCAATTCTTTGTTTCTTTTTTGTACTGAATGTGTAAAGGCCTGCAAAATCTATATGATTGAGGTGTTGGATTTGACCATAATATAGTGTTTGAATTGGTTGTAATTTGTAACGGAGTAAAAGTGGTGACGAAAATACTATTTTCGTCACCTTCTTCAGTATCTACGAATGATTTTTTATATAATGATTGACCAGTCGATCCATCAAAGCCCCAAATGCCCCTAAATGTGCAGTCTACAGTCTGGACATGATTTTTTGTACAGTAGTTGTTAAAGACTTCATCGGTTATTGTGAGTAGACGATTAAAAGTGTGGTTTAATAAATTTTGAACAGGCACAGAAGCTTCCCTTTCAGATACTTGGACATGTTCAGGATAACAAGCGGATTTCGCCTCAAGTACTCTATGATACGATGGATATATGTCATAACCACGACTTTTTAAGTCTAAATGAAATTTATTATAGGTATTGACGGATAAATTTCTATCAATGGTGATAGAAAGGGCTTGTTCTGGCGTGTATGGCTCAGGATGACACTGAATTTTGGTTAAAATATCTGTTGCTGCCGTTTCCGATGCCAGGCATAACTTTATTATAGTTTCTAAGCTTTTGGAAGAAGAAATTGGGAGTGGCTTTTTATTTATTTTCAAAGATGAAACAAAAGATTTTATTTTTATATAAGTGGCATTTTCATTTAATAAGTCTGTGAGTTTTTTCTGCGATCTATAGGGGAGACTGAGGATACTTGATCCTTACGGGAGACTAGGTACACAAGATTTACGGAACTTGTACAGGCCGTATCTACTTCTATATTGGCAGCATCTGTTGTTTCAGATACCCAATAACTTTCTATAGTTGTTACACTTATTACATTTGAGACTTGGGTAAATGGCGGGCGACCAAGTGATTGCTGCGGCAAAAAGTAAACTTTGGTGAATTTTCACTTCGACTAAACATATCTTTAAAATAGGACTTTTACGTGTGTATGAATTTAATACGAGCCATTACATATATCATTATCGTTTTTTTACCTATAAAAGTGGCTATATAATAGACATTTCAAAATATTTTTGTTTATAACCTCAAGTAGCTAGGGGTATACTTGGTACACTCTATTATGGGACATTTGATCCACCTGGATCAAGTGTCCTCTCGCTTTTTTTTCCTCAATTCATTGCAGATCAATATGCCCAGAGTCTACAAAACTAAAGAAGGTGCATAGATTTATAAAGAATTAAGTGATTTCGAAACTAACTAAAAGTTTATTCTATTTTTAAGACATTTTTTATCTAACGCCTTGGTAATAATGGTATCATGTCACCCTAAATATGGGAGACTTGATCCCCCAAGATTGTCATCCAGATCGGGGGGATCAAGTCTTGCATATATACGGGACACATGATACAATTCCCTATTATTGCTTTTAGTCAAATAACTACGAAATTTAGACATTAATATCTTTGGTTCTCATAGCAATTATGAGCAAATAAATTTCACGTATTTCAGTACCAACGGCTTTTTAAACGGATACTCAATAAAAAAATTAGGGATAAAAAACAAAAGGGGGGATCAAGTGTCCTCAGTCTCCCCTATAGCGTGGACTTGCTCGTTTTTTTTAACTTTTTAGTTTTAGGCGATAAAATCTTATTTTCTTCTGGTTTGATTTGACCACTAATTAGTGTGCCACTAAGCCAGCTGCTATTTTTTTTTTTGAAATATGGTTCATTTCTCTTACATTTTTTGAGTAATGTTTTTAATTTACTTAGATATGCTGCGAGTATACCTTTGAACTCGTCATTCTCCAGTGAAAGTTGATACTGAGGTCCAAAATAATCAACAATAGTGCGCATACTTTCATCTATAGACATATTCACCTTACCCTTTAATAATACCCAAGCTTCTAAACGAGTTAACACTTTTGTGCCAGAGCTACTACAAATACCGTCGTCTCCTCGTGTATTTATCAACACTCTCGGAGGTTGAAGAGTGTCGGTCATGGCGCTATCCACAACTTCACAAAATGCCAATCGCTGACCAACATGAGGGTTGGCGCCCTCATGCCCCCCTAGCCCTAAGTCCTCTGGTCGGAGCCCAGATGGACATCCCTCAGCAGGCTGGGTCAATTCCTGCTGAGGCAAAACGGCATCATGAGTCTGGAACGGCTCCATGATGCCTCACCCCCGGTAACTCTATGATACATGTAATGACAAGGGGTTTTTGCTAATGCTTTACGAGGGTGGACTCCTTCCCATGTCACATGTAACACTTCATCGTTACTTTTTTTATTTTACTAAAACGGAAACTATTAAGATAATAATAAATACAACGTGTTTGTGTTCACGTGATATCTGATCAAACTCATTATAGATAAACTTACACATAAAACCATCGAGCCTAAAAATTATAATGTACCCCTCCTCCCCCACCCCTTCCTAGACTCCCCACCCCTTCCAAGCCCATCCCCCTTCCCTTCAGGGTAGGCAGCGCGTATGTGATAGCCTTAGTGTTGCACACGTCCATAGGCCACAGTGACCGCTTCCCATCAGGTGGGCCGTGTGCTTCTCTGCCACCTACGTAGTATAAAAAAAAAATGAACTTGCGGTACCGGATCACAGGTATCTTAAGTACGCGAAGTGACAACCCTAGTTGCAAAAAATACGGATTTAACTTTTATTACATGTTACTTCTAAATAATCCTGTATTAGCTCATGATTTAAATACTGGTGATAGAAGAATGTTATAGCTATAATATGGTATAGAAATTTTTTGCTAATACGCGGTTAGAGTGAAATAAAAAAATAAAAACCAAAAATGATAAAAATATTTTTATCTTATTAAATAATCACTGTATATACATGAAAATTTATAGGAAGATTCAGTATAATATATGGCTTCAGTGAGTATTATCAAAATTATTGGGAATAGTTTAGTTTTCTAATAATAATTTTTTTTCTTAATTCCGGCTCTGAAAAAACGTGAACTTTACCATTTTTAAAAAAAAAAACTAGAAGTCGTATCGACGCGGGAGCTTCACATTGATGTTTCTTATGGTTATGGCTACAGGATTCAAAAAGAAAATGGAGATGACACAAAATCGGGGTCTTTGAAACACCGTGCCCAGTTAGCATGAAATAAAAATTAAATTAAAAATTTAAAAAACCCCCGACTCACAAAAAAAGCACAGTAAAAACCTTTAAAAAGTAAAAAAATAACTGTTATATTATGACCTATGAGTCGGGGGTTTTTTAAATTTTTAATTTAATTTTTTGTATAATTCATCGGCCGGGTCCCATAAACACCTTCTGGTTCGAACTTCCTCGAGTACCCGTCCTGTCTCGATGTAATTAATTTCTCAACTGTACTTACGGCGCGTCTCAACAGCGTCACACTAAAACGCACATTGGCCGTAGAAGCGAATGAGCAGCGCGCGTTTGGACAGCGCTATCGAACATCGCGCGTTTATTAAACGGCGCTGCCCAAGCGCGCGACACAAAAACGCAACTTCTACTCCCATATATCTCTGAACGCGCGCGCTCCAACGGCGCTGCCGAAACGCGTAACGATAAAACCAGCCTAACAGACAGACCGAGATACTTTCGCATTTATAATATTAGTATGGATTCAATAAATCACTACCTACATGGAAGATAAGTCGCCTAGTAAGTGCGCTTGTTAGAGATAGAGTAGAGTTCATAGGCCAATAATAAACACTATGTACCTAGTTGATACATTAGTTTAAAATCTAGGTATACATAATTAATAAATCTGTAACTGATCGGTGTCTGTACTTTGAAGATATAATATCAGGGGACTTTATGAATGCATGATTTTTAGAATTTTAGCCTGTTTGTCTGTGTCACTGTTTGTCCGCACCAAATTTTTGTTCACGCTAACGGATTAACTATGCGAATGGAATTAATAATTTTGTTCCAGAAAACAATGCTCAAGAAAATAATTACCATGAATGTAGAAAACAACGATATAAACGAAATAAATAACTCTTCCATCGATTCTGAAATAGCAGAATATTTGAGACAAAATAAATTTATAGTAGGATGAAACCTGTTGTAAAAGGAAGAGAATATAATAAAAATGATAGGAAAAATAAATTACGGGCGATCTGAGCTCGGGAAGGGGGGAGGGGGGTGAGTTTTAAGGGTAAAAACGGTTTATCTCGATTTCCGGCAAAACTACAAGTCCTATGGAAAAAAGTTAAATGACGAAGTTGTAGGTAATAAAGAGACCTACAACTTTTCTATTTACACTTTTTTCACATAACCTCAAAAAGTATGTGAAAAATTCAAATAATCAAGTTTTTGGTTTTTTATTTTTATCTTAAGCAAAACAAATTTGTTTTCCACGAAATTTGGTGAAAACTTAGCTTTTTATGTCCCAAAGACACTGTAATTTTTTTGATTTGAAATACTCTTTTTTTCAGCTTATTTTGACTAAATATCGAAAAACCACCCCAATTTTCAATCGAAAAATCTCACGTCAAAATATCAGCTTTTTAAAAAAAGTCAGAGTTTTTTGTTCTTTGAAATCTCTTCTTTCTGATAATGTAAAAATATATATACATTGCTATGGTAAATGTTCTCAGAAAATGCAAAGAAGAAAAACTCGAATTCGAAATTAACATTTTTGTATTTAGTCATTTCCTCGTTGAGGTGGGATGAAAAGTTACATGTTGCACTATAACTTCATGGTTGCACTCGAGTGCAAAGATTTTTCACCTTGTGCTCTTTTGATTCCCTCGCTAAAGCTCAGGGTTCTATTTTGTGAATCGCTCGCTGCGCTCGTGATTCAAATTGAACCACCAATTGGAAGAAGGGAATAAATCCAAAAAGTAAGAATGGAGATAATTAAAAAAAACTTTATATTTTTATTCTTTTGAGGTATAGGTTCATATAACAATAATATAATGAAGAAAATACAAATTCTGGTTGATTTACAGATAAACATGGCTAAAATATATAATATTCATTTAAATAGGTATGTGTAAGTGTGTTGGATTTATTCCCTTCTTCCAATTTATCGTTTACTGTATGCAAAATAATTTAAAATATTAGACAATATGATGACAAAACGATTTATTTATTAGAAAATCATAAGGAGAATATTATATTATTCACTTAACTTTTGGATCTTGTTGTCAGGTCAGAATAATATCGTAAAAATCTTTAAATTCTTCAGGAATATATTGTAGGTATTATTTTTTGTACCTACGTCGCGTCGTCGTTCATTTTTTTCTCATTTATAGGTATTTTGGTAACATATGCCAGAGATTCTAGTATTTTCGTGTTTGTAGAAATTTATTGGAGCAAAAATGTTGCTTTAACGTACCTGACCATCGATGAATTCGGAACATGTCAAGTAACCTTTATGACTCGAACTATACCTACTCAAAGCTTCTGTATTGCGAAACCTTAAATGTTGTTGCTTTGTCTAATGACTTACAGCTTTTCTTAAAACACACCTGCCATGAGTTTTTAAATTTAATTCGGTATGTCGTTTGAAATAATAGATTTAACTGAAATCCCCTCAATTTTTGCAGCCAAAATAAGACTATTAGGTCCTTATAGGTCATTCGGAACGTAAATTCTGTCCTTTCTCCTAATGAGTCTTTTAACGGCACCGAAATTTTTATGACACTGGAAAAATGAATGGCCACGTACCTACTGATGCGTTTATGTATGTTGACAAAAAAACCTGCAAATAGTTGGAAGAAAGGAATAAAGGAAGGATTTATTTCCTTCTTCCAACTAACTATTTTTATGACCGCATGAAACTATACGAAATGAATGGATTTCGTTCCTTTCTTCGAACTCACAATTAAGCTCTACGTTCTAAGAATGTAAAAATGTAGAAAAGTCAATATCTCAAAAAGTGGTGTTTATTCCCTTCTTCCAATTGGTGGTTCAATTATGAACCCTTCGCTTGCTCGGTCATCAAAACTGAGCACGCGAAGGGTTCTAAAAATTGAACCCAAATCTTTAACGAGGGAATCAAAAGTGCGCAAGGTGAAAAATCTTTGCACTCGAGTGTAACTATGAAGCTATAGTGCAACACGTAACTTTTCATCCCACCTCAGCGAGGAAATGACTAAATACAATAATCACAAAATAGAACCCTGAGCTTTAGCGAGGGAATCAAAACAGCACAAGGTGAAAAATCTTTGCACTCGAGTGCAACCATGAAGTTATAGTGCAACATGTAACTTTTCATCCCACCTCAACGAGGAAATGACTAAATACAAAAATGTTAATTTCGAATTCGAGTTTTTCTTCTTTGCATTTTCTGAGAACATTTACCATAGCAATGTATATATATTTTTACATTATCAGAAAGAAGAGATTTCAAAGAACAAAAAACTCTTTGACTTTTTTTAAAAAACTGATATTTTGACGTGAGATTTTTCGATTGAAAATTGGGGTGGTTTTTCGATATTTAGTCAAAATAAGCTGAAAAAAAGAGTATTTCAAATCAAAAAAATTACAGTGTCTTTGAGACATAAAAAGCTAAGTTTTCACCAAATTTCGTGGAAAACAAATTTGTTTTGCTTAAGATAAAAATAAAAAACCAAAAACTTGATTATTTGAATTTTTCACATACTTTTTGAGGTTATGTGAAAAAAGTGTAAATAGAAAAGTTGTAGGTCTCTTTATTACCTACAACTTTGTCATTTAACTTTTTTCCATAGGACTTGTAGTTTTGCCGGAAATCGAGATAAACCGTTTTTACCCTTAAAACTCACCCCCCTCCCCCCTTCCCGAGCTCAGATCGCCCGTAATTTATTTTTCCTATCATTTTTATTATATTCTCTTCCTTTTACAACAGGTTTCATCCTACTATAAATTTCTTTTACTTTTTACCATTTTCATAGCTATCTGCACTGGTCTAGAAGCGTTAACTCAAATAGTGTACGAATATTCTCTTGAAAATGAAACTAAAGTCAGTACGGAAACAGAACAGTGACTGTGACTTGATGTTGAGTGATTTCTGTGGAAAATATTTTTCTTACTCCTCCGTTGTCTTTCAGAGATTTATAAATAAATTTTATAACGCAATAAGAATTTATTTTTGTCACTTTTAAGAAGCAGCTTCCGCTCTATTGTTCATTTAGCTTCCCGATACGATTTATAGAATCCCAGAATACGATGAAGACACAAAACTTATACTTACGAGTACTACAGTACCAAAGTACTAGCAGAGTACATGCATTTTCAATTGAAAAATTAGGTATGTAAAAAATACCTTAAATTCATACAAATATTTTATTGTATGTACTTTTCCGGGATAAAAAGCATACAGTGTGGTGCCCAGGATATTAAAGAATAATTATACCAAGTTTCATCGTAATCGAACCGGTAGTTTTTGCGTGATGCCTGATCAAACTGACAGACAACAAAATCACATTTTTGGGTTCGGTGTCGGTCTAGTAACTCACCCGCTGCCATTTATTTTTTTAATATTTCAATGTACAGAATTTTCACTTCTACAGATTTAATATAAGTAAGTATACCTATAGATTACTTAATTTTTCATAGTGTGAATCGGACCAATCAACATCGACTGATGTTACTACTATTGATATACTTACTAGTGTTATGTGGTCTAGCAATAATACTGCTTTAAGACTTTGTGGTAAGGTCCCTTTTATAGAATGTAATAATACAAACTAATTGTGTCCATGAAAATATTTATTAATTACTTACATTAGGTAGGTACTCTTATCAACAAATTGATCAAAAACAGTGATTTTTCTAAATACTTAAGTTGTAACGAATAATAGTTTTGTAAGAAATCAGATTCGTTGGTGAATGAGGATCAGTCACTTTTTTAGGTGAGTATACAGATTTATAGACATTAAAAAAACAATAAATACTGTAAAAAAATATTTCAATCGGATCAAAAATGACGAAGTTAAATTACCGTACCTATAAAACTCTTTGGAGGGTCCAAGTGGGGTTCTTCCAGGTGGACAAACTATTTTGTCAAACTGATTTGACCACGAGGAAAAAAATTCCTGTTGGTCAAACTTCTTGGATTGAGTCCACGTCATCAAACTATTTTGTCTAACTGATTTGACCACAGGGCATTAGTTCTTCCTCGTGATAGAATATAATTAATTATAGAATAGACATTATTTTGAAAAGGTGTTTGTGACTAGTTTGTTCAGTTTTTGAATTCTAATAACGGAGAAAAAAAAGGGAATATTGTTGCTATTTTCAAAATGACTGTACTTTCCTTTAACAAGTTTTACCACGAGGAAGAACTATTCCCCGTGGTCAAATCAATTAGACAAAATAGTTTGATCACGTGGACTCAATCCAAGAAGTTTTACCAACAGGAATTTTTTTCCTCGTGGTCAAATCAGTTTGACAAAATAGTTTGTCCACCTGGAAGTACCCTCCAAGTGCACCTTAGTGTCTTAGAATCCATTATTTGGAAATAACTGGTACGATGGATTCAAGAGGAAGAAAAAGTGTCCTTGGATCCATCAATGGATTCATTCAATGGATCGAAGTGGACAGAGTGAAGTTATAGCCATTTTAGTGCGGTAATCTCAAAAACGCTCTCCACCGCACCGAAATACCCTGTGACGTCGTAAGTCTCAACGTCGCCGCTGCCGCTATGGAGAATATAGGGCTATTTTGGTAAAACACTGCATAAAACTGTTATTTCTTGAGGTACAATTTAAAAATTTTGTTACCTAGATCTCACAATCCCCCCTCATCCCCCAATCCCCACCTGCAATATCCCCCCCCCAAACCTCCCAGCCCTCCTATCCCTTCCTCCTCCAGGGTCAGCAGCACGAGTGTGACGCCCCTGATGTTGCACACGTCCATAGCCCACGATGACCACCTCCCATCAGGTGGGCCGTGTGCTTGTCTGCTACCTAAGTAGTACAAAAAAAAAGAGGGCCCGGGTCAGCCGGGGTGCGAAGCAATTCCTTTTGGGCCACCTTATACCCCGGCGGCGCTAAAAGACCCGAGACGGCGTGCGGTTTTAGTGGGTTCGATTACGACATAAAACGCCCCCGCTGGCCGCAGGGGTGGTTTCCGTGAAAAACCGCGATTCAAGTATACGTTTATTTTTAACCAGAAGCAGCTACCTATATCAAATTTCGTGCTTCTTACTTTGAAAATAACGGACTTTCCATGCAACCAGTCATCGCCTATTTTACGCCCTTAGTAATGAAATTTTGATGCGCTGATGATATACATGTACATCTATTACTAACCAGAAGGAGCTGTATAAATTTTTATGCTTCAATCTTGAAACTGAGGAACTTACCAAATAAACTTTCAACCCTTATTTCACCCTCTTAGGGGTGAAATTTCGAAAAACTCATTTATATTATATTCATATAGGTAAGAAGTAGGTGTATGAAATTTCATGCGTCTAACTATGAAAATGAAGAATTTTTATACAAACGTTTATTCCTTATTTTGCCACCTTAGGATTAAAAATTCTAAAAATCCTATCTTAGTGGATTCCTACAACATAAAAAGCATCTAATGTCAAAATTTCAGTTTGTAGGTGCAGCGGTTTAGGCTCTTCGTTGATGTATCGGTCTGTTTGTCAAAGGGCATCGCACACGTTGCGACTTATGACGTCATCAACAAAAAATCAGCGATGGTGAGCGTTTTAAAATAGGTAGCCGTTTTTAAATCTTTGATAACTTCGTCATTTCTTGACGGATTTTAATAATTTAAAAACTATTATGCTTAGAAATTTGTAGCGCACGCGTTTCATTCATTGAAAATTAAAAGTTCTGTTATGTGACTCATCCTCATTGCTTTCTGTTTACATTCAACATGTTACACTAGATACATATTTCTCTACGTCTGTGCGCGATAAGCCTTCCTGAGGATGCCCATCGAATATGGCGCTAGCCGATGGCTCCCAGGGCCACATGATCCGCCTCGTGAAAGTACTTATCATATCCATTCTAGCCTCTGGCGGGATATGATATAAACTGTGTCTTTGGCCATCCTTTCCAATACTAAAATAATATTTGTGTCCACTGCTTTTTGACATTTGTGCAATCCATGGTTCTGAAAAAGGAAAAAATAACTGTACTTTCTGAAACCATAGATTATGGCGCCAAAGGATATTTTATCACTATCACTAAGTACATTATATTTAAAACAAAGTCCATATCTTACAAACTACACTGATTTTCATGCTGTTCTCACCAATGGATACAGTGATCCAGAGGCAGGTTTTCAATCTATCTATCTTTTATATAATATTTTCAAAGTAAGAAGTATGAAATTTGATACACCTAATTATAATTAGAAATAAAAGAACATGTGTTTTATTCAAAATGTAATAGGGAGTTTCAATCATATGGGTTCGTCAGTTTTTAAGATAGAAGTCCATATAGTTGCTTCTGGGTAGAAATAAATATACACGTGTATCAGCGTTTTCTAAAATTTCACAACTCAAGGGGTAAAAGGATGAGGATAAACGTGCGTCATTTTTAAAGTAAGAAGCACGAAATTTTATATAGCTGCTTCTGGTTAGAAAGAAACCTACTTTTTATACCTGGCATATTTCCCCATGGGATCAGAATTCCACGCGGGCGAAGCAGCGTGCAAAAGATAGTTTATAATAACTGGTGCCCAGTGAAACCTTCGTAATAAAGACGAATTTAACGACATGTCACTCATGAGAATAGTTAAGTAGTTTTTGAGGGACTATATGGACTGGCATAAATACATATAACCTTTGCGTCCATTGCGAACATACAGACCAAAATTTCAAAACGTTCAGAATCGTTCATATAACATAACCCAAGTATTTTTTTAAATATCTCCAATGTACACAGCTACTTTACATTTTTATAATACAGTAGATGACGCGAAGTTCAGAATGCTTCTGACAGTTAGAAAATCCAATGTAAGGCCTACCATGATGTGCTTTGTGTTCGTTATCTGGGCAAGAAAGGGTCCTCTTACTCGCGTAGAAATCGAAAGCTTGTACGAGTAGCACGTATGGTAGGCCCACTGCTGGAACCTGGTGGAATCATGGACACTAATGTGTTATATTAAGATAAAGAAGTTGCTATAATACCTACCTCTTATCTGCTTAAGGAATAGTACAGATCCTACAACATAGAACATTCCACTTCTGTTTCTATCAGGTGCATCAATAGTAACAGCCCTCTTTACTCGTTTCATGGCACGGTATTCTAAATTACTGATTGCAGAATCAAACTGTTCCATATTATATAGCCTTTTACATCTTATTGGAAGAGCTTGTTTATCAAATGGTTTATTCAGGGCAGAGCAAAACAGGTTGCACTGGTTTATTCTGTAAAAAAAAAACAATTTAGTAAACATAAAAAATCAATCAGATACTTACCAGTAAAATAAAAATAAATGAATAACATACCTGTCACTTAATGAATATTCAGAAATATCGATACCGCCCAGCATTAATGCATCTATAATGTGAAAAGACTTGCTGTAACGCTGATTATTGCCTTGTCCAAGGTATTCTTTCACAACCTGAAGTCGAAAAACCAAACATATTACAATAGTTTTTTTTTTCAGTTAAGCTGCCTACAAAAATATGTGGTAATTTCAACCTTATTCCGTTTTATAACTACATATTTTTTGTCCTTTAAGATAGATAAGCACAGGACTATAATATTTATCTGTTGTTTTACAAAATAATTGTACGGATTTCATGATATGAAGAAGTGCGAGTCCCTATAGATTCTATGAAATTTATTTTCCAGTTAAATAGTTTGATAACAATACATTATAATTATACCCCAACATAAAACGAGCTCATAACAAGCTGCTGCTTAAAAAAAACCTTTTTGAAAACAAGCTTTTATTATTTACAATATTGCATTGTCATGGGACTATTTCAACTCAATTGAATAACCAGAAGTGGTCGAAAAATGGCTTGCAAGATTTAATTACAGACAACGGGACAGGTGAAACTAAATAAAAGCTTGTAAAATGCTTCATTATTTTATAGGTTCTATAAAATGTATGTGTCTATGTATAGTGTAAATATCGAGTTTGATACATACTTCCCCATAAATTAATGTTTTAGCAGGTAAAGTGACATTCAAATCTACCACTGTTTTCCATCCATTTGGTTCTAATTGAAATACTTTTTTACCGCCGCAACCTAAAAATAAAAACGATATTATTTATTTAGAACTATTTATTATTACTAAATATGAAAGCAGGAAATATGTATAGACAATTATATTCTTTACCTATAAATATTCTCAAATCTGGGCTATTTTTACCACTACTTAAAAACATAAGATGCCAATCGTAAACGTTTTTTAAAAGGATTTTTAAATTCGCACTCCTCTCCAAATAGTCAGGAGGTTTGTTCAAAACGTTAGATTTGAAATGAAACAAGTTATGTGAATCTGTAGGCGGTTTTTTCATTTTGCCTATAACAGCTGACAATGTATCATCAGGGCTCAGGCGGTCAGGTTGTGTTCTCACTGCATCGGGCAACTGAAAAAATACATATCACAGATAATGTAATATCACAAGAAAATGGTTTGTTAGGTTCTGCGTCTGTTTATTACTTACTTTCCATAATGCTAAACATTGTTCTTTCATTTCGGCTTGATATACATCTTTCAAATTCTTATCTTTGCTGTATCTAGCAATTTTCAGTAAATTTTGAATTTGATTCTCACCCAGTCTAAAACAAAAATAATTCTATCAAAATTAAGGATTCTGCATTACTATCTAAAGTAATTAAATACTGGTTACATACAGACAATTACTCTTATAGATATATTCAAAAAAGTTTTTATCTCCTTTGATGACATCCAAAGGTACTAGTTCTGTGACGTCACCGCCTCGTTCGGTGCCCTTCCACAGGATGCAATTAACTGAAGCTAGATGTTTCTCAGCCGGTTCAGTGTTCAATCTTTTCCATAAGCATATAAGGTATCTCTCTGAATTTGCTGGTCTTGATGTCACCGGCTTGTGGATACAAACTAAAAAAGAATAAGTGCCTGTAATAGTAACTCACGGTCGCAATAATATGAATATGTACCTATCTATAGGAAAAGCAACGACAGATAACGATTCGTACCCACTCACTATAGTTGCTTTGAACAAAAATAGCTAAAATATTGATGGATACGGCTCTGGCGCAGACTTTCCTCTAGGGGTTTTCCGCACGATAAAAAAAAATAAAAAAATAAAGGGGTTGGGGTCAGGCGGTAATAGCTGATTTCTGCTTTATTGTATCTAACTATGATACAGCAAAAATTTCTTTGAAATCGAGTATGTGCTGACACTTGGACTCTAGTATATTGCCGCTAATGGCACATCTATAGATATCCGTATTGCTACTTTTGTTTTGAAGTGATAAGAGATAACTAAAAATAAATGATTATTACTTCATTTTACCTTTATCAAAACATCTATACATTATATACATCAGGCCCACACTGAAAGGAGTAAACACATCGAACAGCTTCACGACGAAATGTCCGCCAGTCCTCACTAGCATTAGGGCTGCCAAACACTGGCAGAGGTACAGCTGCTTCGAAAGAATTTCTTGAATGTTTTCTTGGCCTTCCACTGAGAAACCCTTAGAATTAAAACAATCAAAGACTTAAAACATTAAGGGTTTAATTGATCCAAGGTCCCGAGAAATTAGGTTTAAATGAATTTTGATATAATCTGAAGTAGAATAGCTACACAACGTTATTGTAGAACTGGTTTACTGTTTCATTAGGTAGGTAAAATTCAAGTAGGTACTTATTTCTATTTATTAAAGTTTAGAATCACTGTATCACAATGTTGATTTTGTCATGGGACAAAATGCCCGTACTAAACTGTTTTTTGAGCTTTCCCACAAAAAAAAAATAGTATTCTTAGTAATAGTTGTTCGTATTAATATATATATAGCTGCTCGTGCTGATTCACTCACTCATTGGTCACCTCTCCTGAACAATTTTGTATGAAATTTTTTTTTTTCACCGATGGGTACGTATAGAGGATGGAAATTCATTCGGAGGAAAAATATGGAGAGAGCTGATGATGGAGGATTTCGGAGACGGGTGAAGAGCACGCTTAAGGTATTGAAGATAGGTTGGTGGTGCTTGAGCAAATGTCACTCGAAACGTCATTCAATTGCCAGTGACCTGAAAAAAAATTCAAAATGGCGAAAAAAAAATGGCCGCCATAGAAATTTCCTCGGTGTCCATCTCGGAGAGTATAAAAGATGGAAGAGTAGTTTCTTCGCAAAAGATGATCAGGATCCAAAGGTCTACTCGATGAATAGAAAAAAAAATTCAAGATGGTGGAATTTATTTTTCTATAGTAGAAAATGTATGGCGAACATTGAATAACTACAAGTTTTGAACTATGCAAGACTTTGATTTATACATAGTTTCTTTTTAAAATGTTTTTGTGGAAGAACTCTTAGTCAGAAATATGTAGATAGATGATGATCGAAGGTTTGGAAGATGGGTGAGAAGCACGGCCAAGGTATTAGACATAGATGAGGGCTGCTCAAACAAAAAATACTTGGAACCTCATCCAATTGGCAGGGAGATGGAAATAAATCCAAAATGGCGGATTCAAGATGGCGTCAACACAAATGTCATGGGTGTCTCTCTCAGAAAGTATTATAGATGGATGAATTGTGTTTCGGTTCACCTCTGCTGTATTTTTTTTCCCTGATGCTTTCATATAAAGGACGAAAATTCATTCGGAGGAAAAATATGGAGATTTTGGAGACGGGTGAAGAGCACGGCCAAGGTATTGAAGAGGTAGGGAGTGCTCAAATAAAAACCACTCGGAATCTCATCCAATTGTCAGTGAGCTAAAAATATAACCAAAATGGCAGATTCAAGATGGCGCCCATACAATTTTCGACAGCGTCTATCTCACAAAGTATAATAGAAGATAGAAGAGAGGTTTTTTGGTAAAAGATGATAAGGAGCTAGCCTAGAGGTCTACTCGATGAATAGAGAAAAAATTCAAAATGGCGAAATTTAATTTTCCATACAAAATATAAGGCGAATATTGAAGAGACAAATGTGCAAGACTTTGATATGCTTTTAACCGACTTCCAAAAAAGAGGTGGTTCTCAAAACGGCCCGTTTATTTTCATTTTTTTGCAAAGATTTTTTTAAATAAACAGTAGAAGTTTTCGTCTTGGTCCCATAAAAAAATATGGATCCAACTCCTTAATCCTGATGCTGAAAGATTACTGCCCGCCTAGGCCCTAGGTTATCAAGATTCAGAAAGTGTTCATTGTGAATTAATATTATAGGTACCAAGCAACGACTTCATGGTTAGATTTCAAGTCCCAACCCCTCAACCCTGATAATGCAGGGTACAGCTGCGCTCACAAACTATAGTGATTCAGAAACTGCGGATGGTGCAATGCAATAATATTTTAAGTACCAAGCATAGACTACATAATTGAACTTCGGATCCCGACTCCGCAATCTTGATGCTGCAAGGTGCTGAACTCTTAAACCATGTGGATTCGAGAATTTCTTATTTATTTATAAAAACTTCATGCACATATGCAACAGGCATTCTCTACCAGTCAACCTTATAGGTGGTGTAGAGAATAACATAGCATAGCATAGCATAGAGAATAACATAACAGCATTTTAGGCATCAAGCAACAGCTTCATGATTACACTTCAAGTCTGAATTCCACAAACCTGATGATGCAGGGTACAACACTCCTAAACCATAGAGAATAAGGAACTGTTCCTGGTGAAATAATAGGTACCTATTGTAAATGCCGAGCATAGACTTTTGCTACGTATTGAATTCCAAGTCCCAACTTTTCAATCTAACCACAAATTCACGGTTTTCAGATTTTCCCCCTATGTCTGCCATAAGGCATACCGATAGTTATATATGCCAAAGTGATTTAATTCAACGGGATTTCTTGACACGACACGACAGACAGGCAGACAGACAACGATGTGATCCTATAAAGGTTCCTTTTTAGGGTTCCATAACTCAAACCCTAAAACGGAACCCTTATAGGATCACTTTGTTGTCTGTCTGTCAAGAAACCTACAGGGTACTTCCCGTAGATCTAGAATCATGAAATTTGGCAGGTAGGTAGGTTAGGGGGAAAATCTGAAAACCGTGAATTTGTGGCTACATTACACAAAAAAAAAAAAATTGTGGTCATGAACTAATAATTAGTATTTTAAGTAAGATAACTATATCAAGTGGAGTATCATATGAAAGGGCTTCACCTGTGCATTCTGAAACAGCTTTTTGTTTATTTTTATACGTCATAGTTTTTGAATTATCGTGCAAAATGTCGAAAAAATACGACTATAATACGGAACCCTCCTTGCGCGAGCCTGACTCGCACTTGGCCGGTTTTTTCCTTTTGAGATACGGAACCCTAAAAATGACTCCTCACGATCCATTTTAACTTTTTGTGTTAAAAGTCATGTTAAAAGTACAATTTTAGTTCTTAATTTAAAGGTGAACCATGAACCGTACTTTTGACATGATAGTTGACCCATAGAGTTAAAATAGCGGGTGAGAAGTTATTTTTTACGCATTAAAAAAACCGTTCTTAAGTTACCCGTGACTACTGTAGTAGGTACCGCTAGCGGTACTTTAGTGTTTCTTGAAAAGAATCAGTGCTGGCAAAATAATGGGTACCGGTTATTAGTCAGGTATGCAGAATATTTTTATTTTATAATAATTTTTTTATTTTGTTTTGAATGTCTGACAATGGGAGAACCACGTAAAAAAAAACGAGCTGGGGCTATACCTCCTGGGTGGCTTGGAAACTGGCCCACTACTCTTTTTTATATTATAATAAAGACGTATTAAGTACACGAAAAAGTTTTTATAAGTACGTAATATAAAGAATTGTAGAGGGCCAGTTTTCAAGCCACCAAAGCTAATATTTTACTGTTTCAGATATTCATTTTGTAAGAGTTCACTGTTCAGTAACTTATGAGTTTCTTTAGTGTTATAGCTCCCCGGGGTCACGTGACCTGAGGAATATAACTACATTCTTAATATAATATTGAAAAATCGGTCAAGTACGAGTTGGACTCGCAAAGAAGGGTGCCGTACCACCGTACAAGAAATAGCACTTTATTTTTTAAATTTTCATGCTATAGCGGCAATAGAAATACACATTCTGTGAAAATTTCAACTCTCTACCTATTGCGGTTCAAGAGATACAGCCCGCTGACAGACAGAAGGATGGACGGATAGCGGAGGCTTAGTAATGGGGCCCGGTTGGAACCTTTCTGGTACAGAACCAAGAAAAACTGTTACATAATTACTTACACACCAAAACTTTAAATCCAAACGGACCCCTGTTCCAGGTTCCTGTTGTCCACTCATCTACGTGGTCCGCTTTAGCGGGCCGCGCACCCACGCGCCCTACTAGTTACATATAATATGAATATGATAACGTTTTTCTAATTATCTCCATAAATAAAAATACTACAAAAATAATATTGCTATTTTATTTTGTACCCTAGTTGAACTACGTCAATCATCGTGAATTTCAAAATTACATAGTGTAGTTCTCTACATATTTAGCAACATCCACTACGAACATTGATTTTCTGAAAACCTAAAGGCACTACATTGTTACCTAACTGTCAAGAAGGGTTATGTTTTTCGCGCGTATCTTGTATGGATGTATGTATGTATGTATGTTTGTAAGATTCTTTATTACCTCATATCTTCCAAACAACTGGACGGATTTCTTTAATTAACATATCGTTAGATTCAACGTTATGGTCATTTTAACACCATGGTCATTTTAGCACCATGGTCATTTCAGCATCATGGTCATTTCAGCACCATGGTCATTTCAGCACCATGGTCTTTTAAGCATTATGGTCATTTTAGCACTTTGGTCATTACACCCCGAAAGGGAAATTTGGTATAGGAGTAGATTAGACCTCGAGAATGAACATAGGCTATGTTTGGTCGCGATAACCGACATCCACGCGGGTGGAGCCGCGGGCAACAGCTAGTACGCTATAGTTTAGAGAGGGAAAAAATAAAAATAATTTGTATACGGCAATATGGGCATCAATATCACGAGGATTTAAAAAAGGTATATAATGACCAGATTTTAATTTGAAAAAAAAATGTAATTTTTAATTATACAAGTTACACGCGGATTGAGGTTTGTGAACTTTTTGATGAATGTTCACGAAAACTTAAAAGTTTAAAATAAAAAATATAATTTAAAAAATCAAAAACCCGACTGCGTAAAAACAAAAAAGAAAAAAAACAAGCACTTAGATGTCCTGTGATCTAGAAACATAACAACTGAACAGTCGGGATCCATTATTCGACAGCCAATCTAAGTTTTTTATTTCATTTTTTCATGTTCCTATGAATATGAACACTAGAAACAAACATAAAAATTTTTTCTTAATATATTACACTGCAAACATCTGCCAAATTAAGGGTTAATATATTATGTTCAACTGTGATTGATTGAAGAACTTATTCTTGATAATACTTACACCATCAGCCATAAGAAGATGCACACCTTTATCATCTGTTTGTTTTAAAACATGTTCTTTTAATGATTTTAAATTTGCAGGATCAAATATATTTCCATCCTCATTTACACCATAATAGGGATTAAATGTCTCAGGTGTTCCAGCATGAAAATCGCATAGCTTGAAATCATTGATGCTTCTTAAGGTGAATCCAAAACCTAGAACAAAACAATAGATTGGATGTAAATTATCATGTCATCATACATTACAGGTTTGTTTGACAACCTGTAGAGTACCTTTCATAAACACAGTCTCATTACCTTTTGCTCGCCACCCCTTCCGATATAAAACATATTCTGAAAAGCCTCCAGGACCAGCACATACATCAGCAAAATAAAGTATTTCATTTGAGTCTACTGCATCTTCCCCTGTTTGTTTCTTAGGACTAGTGAAGTTAAAATCAAAAATTGCATCAATATTTGCCATCTTAACAGCAGCTCTATTCAGAAATATCACAGCACCAATAGTTTCATATGGATTACTACGGAAACGAGCATTTCTCAGGTCTTCATCATCTAAACTATCAAATATTGTCTGTAAAAGAACAATCAAAACATTAACAGGTTTAATATGGAATAATGTATCCCAAGGGTGACATAAGCCAAGGCCAAATCAACCAATATAGATAAAAAGCAAGTGAGTGAGAACAGAATTTTGATATCGCCAGTAGGTTACGGACATCAGTCATGAAAAATATTGAAGTTTGACCATTTTGGTAGACTGAAAGCCGACTACAATTAAGTTGGAAAACGGCTCAGATATGTCTGTAGGATTATTATGACTGCCAATGCTTTCCAGCTTTTGGTGGACTACCAATGCTGCTACAGTCTGTAGTCTACAGACATCTCATGTTTATCTCCACACAGTCTGTAGTCTACAGACATCTCATGTTTATCTCCACATTCGGGACAGCCACAAAACATGAGCCAATGTAATGCACACCTGATATTATGTATGAAGTTTATCGAGTTCAGCACTCTGATTCACTGTAGCAATACAAGACTGCATTGCTACAGTAAATCAGAGTGCACTATAGATATGATAAGGTAAGAGTAGTTATAAGATTAGGCTTTAATAACATGTAATTTGAACACAGGATTCAGTGTTGCCATCACGTGACCTAGAATAGGAAAAACGAAATAAATTTGGCTTACTAACCTTGGAATCTAACACACCTTTTAATATAGCTGGATCCACAAATTCAGTTTCATCATCAATTGTCAATTTTTTTGGTCCTCTTTTTAACCATTTTTCCAAAACATCTCCAGCTAAAGGTTCCTCTGGAGCAGTGTCTAGCCATAGCTGAAAATATAAAATTGGCATATTTAAGTGATTAAGATAAAATATTATAACACATCTCAATCCTAATGAAAAGGCAATGATTTGATTTTGTAACAGATTAATATACATCAATAATAAAAGATTCAATAAAAGAAAGTTAGAACTTACCACTTCCTCTTTAGCTTCAGGTTTCGCTTCCACAGTAGATGCTTTTAAATTTTGAGGCAATTCTCCTACAACTGATGGCATAGCCCCTAAACCCCTACGTCCCTTTTGGGCAGAGGCTTCAATTGGCTGAGTTCGACCATGTTCAAATTTACCTAAACCTTTGCCTGGTTTAAATCCCATGCTTTTCATCATACGTTTTGCACTTTCTGAATAGCCAGTATACTCGGCTTGGTCAGAATTTTTATTATTATAAAATTTATCACCATGATCCTGGAAACTGGGGCGTATTGATGCCTCTCCATCTTCAGCCTCCCCAAATAAGGGTCTATAATCATCATACTGATCATTTGGTGAGGAACAGTTTTCACTTGCACTGCTTCTACTAAGTCTGATATTATCTTCTGGGCTCAGATCTCCATAGCTTAGTTTTGTCTTGTGTGATGGTAAAAATTCTTTGTTAAAGTTTTCCAGAGATGGTATGTCAGGTGTCTCTTTATCAGATTCTTGTAGAGCTAGAGAAAAGTATGAGAAAAAAACTTTAATGGCAATAGCAACTAGAAAAACCTATTCCAAGTCCTGAATAATGTGATAATCCCTTTTTTTTTATCGTGCGGAAATCCCCATGGATACCACCCCGTCGGCTATCGGGGGTGGTTAAGTCGGGATCGAACCGACTAAAACCGCACGCCGTCTGGGGTCTAATTACAGGGGTGTAAGGTTACCCAATAGGCATATCCCTCGCACCCCAGCTGACTCCGGGCTATCTACGGTTTTAAGATGGCCCCCTCGACCCCCCGAAGGAGGATTGGGTCGAGCGTTGCGCCACTTCGCCAACGGAGGGGTGTAGGGTGACAGGCGGCCGTCTTGTCACCCAACCGTCGGCGCGCGGACAATCAGCTCGCCCCCGCTCGCTTCCCACTGTGGCCTCTGCTAGTCAGAAGGACACGTGGAGAGCTTCGGAGCAGCCCTCTAGAGGGCCACTCCCTCCACGGCCGGATTGGGCGCAGGCAGCAGCGTCACCCGTGGCGAGTGGGAGGCGCTACTCGCCTCCGTTGCCCGGGTGCACTGCGTGGAGGTTCCGGCCCGCACCCAATAATCTGATAATCCCTATCTATCATCTTTTGGAATACATACTTCATCTAACATTACATCAATTTTGGATACCTATCTGTATAAAGGCTGGTCCCATAAATTTAATATGCATACTATGTGCTTTCTTTAAATGACACCCACTCAAAAATTTAGGACTGAGATGGGTCTTGCCAATATGGGAATTTTTGGAGCATGTGTCTTCCCCCAAAGAACTACCATCACTATGTTAGTAATCTCAGAGAATTGTTTTCAGCCTTCCACGGACACACAACACCTGTGCCAGGTCCATCTTGAGCATACTTACCAGAACCATGGGAAGTAGTTGATGAAGCTCCATAAGTGTCAGTTCTATGGCGTTTTGCTGGTCTTGGACTCTCATCACTGCTGCTGTCGTCTTCAGATGGATCTGTGGGGCAATTAATCAGGTACACAATTCAGACAGCAGATTATAATGAGTAATTGTCTACTAGTTCATACTTGAATACAATTGGACTTTACTTAAAGGTGATACTGAACTGATGTAACTGCTTTGTGGGTGTGCAGGGTTTTATTACTTTTTTTTTTACCAACACCTTTGGGGCCCAAACCAGTTGTATCTGCTAGTGTTGCAAGCAACAGATGAGGCTGTGGCATAAACATACCTCTCATGCCCAACAATATCATTAATTGATTGTACAGGGATTGGGTCAGTCATTTTGTCAGCAACAAGGAGAACGTAATTGTGAAGTCTTCACTTAAACATGATCAGATAACTAATAATTTTTTTATACCACTTAGGTGGCAAACAAGCACACGATCCACTTGATGTGAAGCGGTCACCGTGGCCTATGGACATGTACAACACCAGTGATCTTCATAAAAATTCACTCTTTATATAATAATACTAGTGGCCCGGGACCCGGCTTCGCCCGGGCACAAATTCTTAAGAAAATCCTATAATACGATTGCACAAACCTACCGGATACCGGATAGACACCGAGTCGTTTGCTCAGATAATAGGGACCCTGTGAGTGTGGTATGTGACGGTACCTGGAGACAAAATAATATAAAAAATGTCGAAAATGTGCGAGTAGAAGAAGAACCGGCTACCTCACGGACTCGACGACGGAGGGCGTGCGCGGCTGAAACAGTCAGCCTGTGACCACGGCCGGCGTAACCTGGTCGAAACGTCAGACTTCTAAAGGTATGTATATACCTTTAACGTGATCGCGTTAATTCCCGTTTACGTATAATAAACAAACCTACCGGGTCTTTAATATTGAATTTCATGCTCCTTACCTCAAAACTTCGATAAAATCGCTTTAACTTCATTTGCCCCCTTAGGGGTGAAATTTTGAAAAACACTGATATACGTTTTTATTCATTTATAACCAGTAGTAGGTGTATGAAATTTGAGGGGTCTAGCTTTGAAAATGACTGACTTTCCATACAACCTGTCATCGCCTATTTTACCCCTTTGGTAGTAAAATTAAAAAAACGCAGATACATGTGTACATTTATTCTAACCAAGAGTCGTTATGTAAATTTTCATGCTTCCATCTTGAAAACTGACCAACTTCCCATATAAACTTTCAACCCTTATTTAGAAAGAAAGAAAGAAAAGAAAGATAGAAACGTTTATTTGATGCATTAAACACTATAAATGTTCATAAACAACTAAGCTAGCACACATTTTACTTATTCTATTATGTGCCTCACGAATGCATCAAAAGCAATATAAGAATGCAAAAAAAAAATATTTCACCCCCTGGGGGTTAAATTTGGAAAAACGATGATACACGTGTTCCTTTATTTTTAACCAGAAGTAGGTGTATGAAATTTCATGCGTCTATCCTTGAAAATGACAGACTTTCATACAAACGTTTATCGTTTATTTTGCCACCTTAGAAGTGGAATATCGAAAAATTATTTCTTAGTTGATGGCCACAACATAAGAAGCATCTAGTGCCAAAATTTCAAGTTTTTAGGTCCAGCGGTTTAGGCTCTGCGTTGATGAATCAGTCAGTCAGAATGCCAGTCAGTCATCGGGCCAAGCAATTATGTACCTATGTATAGATTAGTTATTATTATTTGTGAGGCCACTATTTTTAAAATTATTAAACATATTTGTTATTTTTTATAGACATATTTAAAAATATGATTTATCAGTTATAAAGATAATAATTTATTCATCAAAAAGATACTCCATTAAAATTCTATAGAGGCTATAATTTCATTATTTATTATAGTTGTCACAAAATAAAAGGCCCACTTTGACAGTTCGTGCCCATGAAGTTCTTAATTTTTTATCAAATGAAATGTTCTAAAGGTAATTACATTTTTCATTGACAGGTACCGCCCACTCGGCTAAGTGCTGTGCATAACGATTTTTTCATGTAGTCCACAGACTATAAATTATCAGTTAAGGAAAGATAATATCGAGTGAGATATTTTTTTACAAGCCTGACGCGCTCTTTTATTTTTATTTATTTTAATACTTGTGTTTAGATTCTGAAGACTGATTTAAATTATTCTTGTTGTTTTGTGATTGAGTGAATGTTATTGTAAAAAAAATAATAAATATAAGTAAATTGACCTATAATAACATTGTATTGTTTTAAAATACCTACAAAATCAAAGGTTCAGCTAATTTTTCTGATCAGAACTTTAATCCAATGCAGTTTACATACATATTCAAATCGATTAAATCCCCATGCAAACTGGATTCGATTCATCGTGAGTATCGAATACCGAATCGTATGGGTACATAACTAGTTATGCCACGAGGACAAACGTCAAAACGGGCCTTTTATTTTGTGTTGAGTATAACATTTGTATATATATATAAATAATATTAATGGCAATAGGCTCGCCACCTATTACATTAGGACCTAAACATAAACTGGCCAAATGTGGGTGCTAGTACCTCTGCCTAACTCTTCGGGGATATAGGCGTGAGTTTATGTATATGTGTTTTAATTATATTTAAAAGAAATGACATAAAACAAGTTGCTGAAGTTTCCTTTATGGTTAATATACATAATAACAATAGTAATACAGCCGGCTTCGTATTTTTCATACTTATAGCTTACAGACACGAGAAGGACTATAAATTTAACAGAAATTAACCGTTGGAATACAAAACAAGTACACTTACCTGAAAGATTCATGTTTATTTTCTTCCGAAATTATTTATTACAATAGATTTTCGAGTTTATCACGGTTTTATTAGATTAACCGGGTTTGTACTCAAACAATAAAAATCACCACTACCAAAATTTTAAAGTATGCTACTTACACAAAGTAAAAATTTAATTGTAAAAAACTTAAATTAGGTACTCATAAAAAGTACATTGTTGACATAATAAGGCCCAAAGCCCAAAGAGGAAAACTAAACTACAACTGTAAGTTGAGACCTGACCGCTAGATTATAACTACCACTACCATTTATTTTGTCGGTTGTTCATAAATTGAAATAAATACATCATAACCACCATGATAACGACTGATCATAACCTTACAGAATAATTTATTTGTTGACATCTGACATCTAGCCATAGATAATACAAATATACGGCAATATTTTAGATTTATCGTAGACAGAGAATAGTATATATAGACAAGGCATTAAAATGACAATGACAATCAGGGAGGGACGGTCATATACAAATTGATGCTAAGCGTAAGCGGGACGGACATAATGTCTGTTGTCCTTATCTGCGTACCAGGGTATTTTTGACGTTTTGGAGCCTGGGGCGGAAGTCTCGACAGATCGTTAAGGACTTTGCGATGAAATTCGGTCGTTAAATTCGTAGCGACGTAAACTTATCAATATTTGCAAGTCGCGACTGTCAAACTTATCAATTTTTGTCGTTAAGTTTACAAATTTCATCGCAAACTTAACAAGTCATCGTTAACTCTTTGCGAGCATTTTTGACAGCCCGCAAAGTGCTTTACGATCGTTAACTATGTAATTTGTTGATATTTTTAGGTTATTAAATATGGAAATTGAACAATATAATCATAATGGAAATGTATTTGGTACAGGATTTCATTGTGCTTCAACGCAGGCGCGTTACTATCATCATCACATTATTTAACTACTACTTGCTGGCACTTTAGAGCCCGGTATAACGTATACGGAACTCCAAATAGGTTTCTGTGGGTTACACAATACACAGGCACCTATTTTAGGGATTAAAGTAATCTGTGTGCTATTTCAAACTATAATCTATCTAGTACCACAGGTTCATTCAGTAAAAATACATCCATCCATACAAATTCAAGTATTTCTGACAGTCTGTCTTTATAAGATTATTTTCCATTAGGTAATAAGTGTTATGCTATATCACAATGTTTCATCATCTTAGCGTTGGATCCCGATTGCATCTGTAGCCTACATCTAGGTGCCAGGGTCTGCTTAGATCACACCGTTAGTTTCATTAATAAAAATATCAGACAAATGTTAAATTGTCATGTTTTTGTTATAGGGCTAGTTACTAGCATAAAATCAGTGACTGCTGATTGTAAACAAATATAGGTAGTACCTAGTGTTATATAGCTATTCCATGAATTAAATAAAACTAGTATACACATCATAATTATGCTTATTTTATTTCAAAATAAAAGTTCTCTGTCATTTTCTTTATATGGAGCCTTTGCAGACAATAAGAACTTCTCACTCTTCACTTGGTCTAGATACCTCAGCCTACATCTTGGTACCCACTAACTACATGGGCTTGGGAAGCAGCTGCTGGCATCTGTAATGAAAGAGTATTTTTATTTTACTATATAAAACTTACAGCTAATACCTTACTTGTACAATAATTATTACAATTATAAGAAAAAGATCAGTTACAAGATTTAACATAAAGATAAGACAAATTTTATTATATAATACATGACCTATCTATTATTATCTATATATATTATGTACTGTCTCTTATCTTCTATACACATTATTCACTTATTTTCCACTTTTCAAAGTCTGCTACCGCAGGTCTGCTGCTGTACATCTTTTTCTTATTATGTATTTTTATCTAGTTGTGTGTGTGTACATAAATATGTATAAATAAATATTACTTTCATAACAAATTTGAAGAGGAAGAAAGCACAACAGAAAGAAACAAGGCAAGTCTAAGCTATATAAATTAACGGAGCACTTCAACCGTTCCCACCTAGTACTAGTCCCCAAGGAATAGATTGCTTTGGGTCTATTGTGTCAATGAGATTAAACTATTTCAATCTGGATATGTTTTAACTAGCATTCGTTAAAACATTTTTTTGATACAGCCTTGATGCTACTGTATTGCAATAGGTCATAATATTTAGTTACAAGTATATAGTACTCTTCTGAATAAGAGTGAATTAAAAGAAACGATACCTTGCCTTGATATCCATTACCTCTTCAATGTTGATGCCAGTGTTACTTTTAGGTGAGAAGTTTTCTCCATTTTTCTTTCCAATCAGTAGCAACCTTTCATCAGCCAATTCCAAAATGTGCTAGGTGCTGCTATGCAGTGGAACGTCTGCAGTGAATCTATAAATTTAAATCATAAAATATTAATATTAATACTTTCAAGTACGTTTAACAAATTGGATTTGAAAATAAGATTTTAATCTATACCTACTTACTTGATTCACGTCGGACGGGAGCCAACGTGCTTTGATATAAAAATCCGGATTGTTGGATCCGGATTGATTTGTGGTTGACATTATTATAATTTATTGCAGTTCACAGTTTACATTTTTAAATTCGTAAAGTATCCAACAATTTCACAATTTATTAAGTTTATTTAAGCTGACAGCTGACATGTTTTTTTTTTTATTATTCTGTTTGACATGCAAAAATGTTGCAAGGAGGTAAACCTTAATTTCCTTTCATATTTTACAAAATAATTAAATCCTTTAAAATAGTTTGAGTAACTTAAACAATTTGATGAGAAGGCAATGTCACAAAGTTAAAATACATAGTTTCTGTAAAACTTTTCCTTTAAAACTATTAATATCATGAATTAGTATGTAACAAATATTCCCCACTGACTGAAAATGTTATTACACGTCAACATTTTTTGCTCAAATTTACCAGACTATGAATACGAATTTCGTTAAGCTAACTGTCATCGTAAAGCAGACATTTTAACAATTTTCGTCGGTATCTCAATTGAGCAGACTACCGTCTGTCGCAAGCGTCGTTACTGCAACCGAATTTTGTCGGTATGTTATCTTACGAATTCGGTAGCAAACTCGTAGCGATTCATGTACAGACTGCCGCCCCTGGGCTCCAAAAAGTCAAAACTGACACATATTATCCGACTAAAATGAGAAGAAACGGAGCCTAGAACGACGGTCGAATCTTATGGGTCGATTTAAAATATTATCATAACCACGAGGTGGTGTTCGGTATGTAAAAACTAAAGTTCCCAAATTTCCTTTGAAAAATATACATCTGTCAAATTATAAACTGAGAATGCAGTGTAGATAAATATAAGTGTACCTATCCATAACATAATAAAACACCTGAGTTATGTTCCTCCTACTTCCTACCTATCCTACAAATATTATAAATATGAAGATTAGTAAAGATGTTTAGATGTTTGTTACTCCATCACATGGGTAGGGTAGGTAATGCCGCGAGCAAAAGCCAATTTATAATATTGTCCAAAGATTTCGCTAATTTCATATAATAATTCAAATAAAACTATTAACAGTTTTATTTCAACAGCCAGCTTACACAACGAAAAACGACTTAGAAAAAGTAACTTTGTGATTGTTTGGTGGACTTCGGTCGGTGTCATTTCCTTTTTTTTATATACCACTTAGGTGGCAGACAAGCACATGGCCTACCTGATGGAAAGCGGTCACCGTGGCCTATGGACGTGTGCAACACCAAGGGCATTACCCACGCGCTGCCGACCCTGAAGGTAAAGGGCCGGGGTAGGAAAGGGTGGGGAGGCTAGGAAGGGGCGGGGAGGAGGAGGGGTACAGTGAGTTCTAGATACCCTACTTACCGCCGGTAACACAACACGATGGTTATTATGGCCGTGGTCTTCTGTAGGGCGGAGATACTTCCACAGACGGACACCTTATTTCCGACGTGATGTACCGTCGTGTCCTACCTCACTACAGCTTTCTCAAATCTAGCCAAACGATTACGGCATAATTATCTATTGTCAGCTACTGCAAACCATGAAGGAAAAACTAGCTGCTAAACAACCGAGATTGATCAATCGCTTTAGGCCACTGCTATTTCATTCGTATACCTTTTCGTATTTAGATCGTTCTTTCGTACTCTTTCGTTCATGAATGAGATTTTATTACCATACATTACGGGTAAAATTCATAGAGTTTGTCTAATGAAAGCTGAACCACGACATTTATTGATTTGCAACACCAATAGGATAGAAATGTCACCTCCTGTCATTTCGGCATTCCCATCAGGTGGGCCGTGTGCTTGTCTGCCACCTAAGTGGTATAAAAAAAAAAAAAAAAAAAAATTCTCTGTGATTGTGCGTTTACATTATGATTTTGATACTTTGTAGTATGTATGTATTCACATCAAATATTAACGAGATTCAGATCAGATGCGATATCCAAAAATATTCGCTTTTGTATTAGATATTTGTAGTTTTCGACAATTTTATTTAATTATTATAATTAATTATAAGTGTGACTGATGATGGATCAAGCAGCTCGGATGATGGTGAAGAATATTTGGAATCTAATTTTGATTATAATTAATAATATTTTTTTCTAATAAATGAATTCCGTCTGATTCCTATAAGCCCGCTTGAAGATAGTTTTTAGTCTGGAATAACACAGGCAATATATCTTGCACACGTTCATAGGCCACATTTTGTCCGTGAAATATATTCCCAAGGGTAGCGGGAACGGGAACATAATTTCACGCAGGCAACAGCTAGTCTTAGTCTATATCTTCACTACATCTGCGGTTTTAGTCGGTTCGATTCCGACATAACCATCCCCAATGGCCAACGAGGGTGGTATTCGTGGGGATTTCAACGTGAATAAACCTGCTACCTTTTCCCCCGATATTCCCACAGTACCAAACTCCCACGCAGGCGAAGCCGTGGGCAAAGGATAGTATTTAATAAAGAAATCAATATAAATAAGAATAACACCAAATAAAGCGCAATAAAATTCTTTAAAAATATCAGTTAAACTATAATAGGAACATACTTTTATTTCACGATCAAAATGTTTTTATCCAACTATAACTGGTGATACCTGCCCTAAATTTTTTAAATTTGCCGCGGTTTTGTTGGTCCAGCTTTCATTAGTCAAACTCTAACCTGGCAACTTTAAAAAACTATTGCCATCACTCTCGGGTGAACTCTGACAGCGCGTCTATTTCCTTCTCTGTCTACGAGATTTATAATAGCGCATGTCATATGCATGCATCATTTCATGCATGAAATAAGTGTTCCAATGAAATAAACAACAGTTTCCTAACGAATAAAGCTTTATGTTTTAGTTCTCAGTACAGAGGATTTGGGGCTTCTTGATGACATATACTATTTATTGATATACTTGTTTATTTCTTCGCTTTACTGCAAAGGAATCGAGAAAGAGTAGGTTAAAAATAGAAAAATATTTCAGAAACATTCGCAGTTCAGTCATTTTGGGAAACTTTGAACATTTTTAACGGATTATTAATGAATACTCTCTGATTATATTTGTTACATCTTTATTTTATAGAATAAATAGTGTTCTTTTGAGTTGTTTTATGTTCCTAAACCCACAGATTTATGGAAAAAACAAAAAGACTGCCCAAAATTTGCCCCAAAACTCACATTCAAAGTTAGCTCGAGTTTTGGGTAATTTTGAATATATATTTTTTTGGATTTTAAAACCTTTATTATCCAAACATTTTAAGATTTGGATAAAATTGAATGATGTATTCTTGTAAAAAAAGTCCAATCTATGAAAATCATGACTAACTCATGAAGCTATAGATAAACATGGAGGCCTCACTTCCAATACCTACTTGATGCTCAGTCTGTATTTACTATCTTGCTCTCTGTGGGCCGACTTCTCTTTCTAAGTATGATAACCTTCTAAGCAAGAAATCACCATTTAAACAAGTTTAAACACTTACGCGTGGAATTTTATATCACATCCTTGACGCCACGTACTACCGCAACCACGCACTATACAATTTTGCACCATTTTTTGAGTTTATACTTATAATTAACTTTAAATATGTTAAAAACCAAAACAATAATAAACAACCGCCATATTGTTTATTGATAGTTGACATGTAGTACTAATGTTGCCACATTACGTACTGAATCCATAGACAATGGGAATTTAATTCACTGATTTCCTGATTTAACAACCCAATCATGCATAATAAATGGCATTAAATTTTTCAATTTCCACATTAATAATCGTAGTCGAATTATAGAGTTATTTATAAATCATTTTACTTGCATTTTTGGTTAGTATGGTCTATTTCTATAATTTAATAGGAGATACTAACAAGAAGATAGCAACATTGTACAAATACACGAAAGAGAAGTTGGCCCACAGAGAGTAAGATAGAGACATGTAGGTATTTGGATCAAGCTGTTCTTCCCGGTTTGGCCTCCATGTTTATCTATAGCTTCATGGGCTAACTTGATGTACCTACCTGTGAAAAATAGCGAGGTCTTGCCATATGAAACAAGGCGGACCAATTTGGTGGAAAAAAACATTGTTATTTTTATATTTTCTAATAAAGTAAGATAAGTAGGAACGTAGTGTATAACATAATAAATTATATGTTTATTTGGCTATCAGATGAGATCAAAATCGTAATGACTGCTAATAATTTTTCTGGACATTTTATTTTTTAAACAAAAATAATCACCCCTTTCCATGAACAAAATGTCGTCGTCAATACGAATTTTTCCACCTTTTTAGGGCCAAATGGCAAAAAACAGAACCCTTGTAGATTCGTCATGTCTGTCTGTCTGTCTGACCGTCCGTCTGTCCATCCGTCCGTCCGTCTGTCCGTCCGTATGTTACACCCACTTTTCTCCGAAACTATAAGGCCCATGCGGTTGAAACTTGGTAAGTAGACGTATTCTGTGAACCGCATTAAGAATTTCAAACAAAAATAGAAAAAAAAAATCAATTTTAGGGGTCCTCATACTTAGAACTGAAACTTTTTATAAAACACAAGTAACTTTGAATCATTCAATGTTACCCAAATCACTTCGATTTTGATCGTCGTTACAACTTTATCAGTTTTAGACAATTTATGTAACACCATGTACGGACAGCGATTTAAAAATAGTAATTTTTTTAGTAGATTTTAAACATAAACACCAAACATACCTGTTTACAGCAAGTTTTGTACAAATAATTCCGATATTAAATTCAACTAACAAACACTGCTAAGAACTTCACTCGAAAAAGGCGGTTAAATTACAAAATTATGACTTTGAAAGCGTAATGTTTTACGTTACGTTTGTTAAAAATCATTATGGCGATCCGTTTAGGCAGTTATAATATTGAAACAATAAAACATTTGAATCAAATAATTTTTTAAATCTTTTTCACAACTTTATTCAAAGTTACACTGCGATTCAATGTTACCCAAAATGACCGTAAATATTATACTATAGTATTTAAATTTCTAATTGGTATACCTTGTCTAATTTAGGATGATAATAATGACAGTTCATGTCTATGAAGTATCGTATTTTTTTATACAAAATTAAACCCATAAAATTATTGTAATTCATAGACAAGCCCCGCCCACTTGTCATAGTGAAGCGTCTTGCAAGAATATAGCACAATTGACTTTACACAAATGAATCGAATGAATCGAATTTAAAATAATTTATTGAAATTATTAAGTATATACAGGGTGAATTTTTCAAAAGGGATTGGATGGCCAAATCCGAAACTATAAGGAATAGCGAAAAATGGTCAAAGGAGTCACGAGCCCGATTTTGATGAAACTTAAAACCTCATCATTAGATTTTTGAAAAACCAATAATCCTAGCCAGGAATCGAACCTGTTGATTTTGAAAAAAAAACACACCCTTTATTATTACACCATGCGATAGTGTCGCTGTTAAGGAACAAATTCTGCGAAGTAATGATATACGGCAAATTTAAGGAAAATTTGGAATTTAATAAAATTGATGTTTCACGTACCTATTTGTTTCGTTCAAAATCCCAAAAAAGATTGTAACTATTCCGTGTTTTAAATTATACTCAGAATGATTATAATGATTGATGTTTTTTTTAAACAAGATGGAGCTCCAGCCCATAATAGCCGTAAAAGAGATTTTGATTCAGCAGTTTGACGACAATTTTATTGTTAGGCATGGTCCTGTGCCTTGGCCAGCGAGATCCCTGGATCTTACTCCCTTAGATTACTTACTCTGGGGGTATGTCAAAAACGAAATTTACAAAGACACGTATGATACAGAGATACAGTCGATGACTTGAAACTTAACGTTCTTTGGAGAATATTCTAAACGGAATCAACAACATTCTAATATTGAATGCAGTACGATTATGTATTGAAAACAATGGTCTACTCTACATTTTGAACAATTAATCAGTTAATGTAAGAAAAATAAAATGTATTTTGTTAAAGATGAGCTCTTTCCTTTAGTTTGCGGTATGTCATTACTTCCCAGAATAAGATCCTTAATAACAACACTATCGCATGGTGTAATAATAAAGGATGTGTTTTTTTTTTCAAAATCAACAGGTTCGATTCCTGGCTAGGATTATTGGTTTTTCAAAAATCTAATGATGAGGTTTTAAGTTTCATCAAAATCGGGCTCGTGACTCCTTTGAGCATTTTTCGCTATTCCTTATAGTTTCAGATTTGGCCATCCAATCCCTTTTGAAAAATTCACCCTGTATACTACTAAAATTTTTGTGATATAATTAGCTAAATATGATACAAAACATAAATACTATACCATAAAACTTCTCTTTTGTCATCCTGAAGTAAGTTACCTAAAATATTAAAAAATAAATATTTTTGTATTTTTGTAACTATCGATTCCATATTCTATGGGAACGATAATCGAAAATCGAAAGAACCATTTTCGATTATACTATATGGGGTACCCTACTTGGAGCTGTCAAAATTATCATCCTAGATTAGACAAGGTTATAGGTACTACCTAATGTCATGTCAATGTCAGAGTCAAAACGTCAAACTCAAATTCGCGGTAAAAATCATATATACTTTACTATTATTTATTTCATTTAAGATTTCGTTATTTATCATTTGATTTCTTTTATGTGATAATTTAAGACCTGGGATATAGCTGACCAAATTTATTGTGTTACGTAATTACGTATCGTCAAGTTAAAGTCAAGTGTATTGTGTAGAATTCACGGGAACCACGTATTTACAATAGTACTTAGACTAATAACGCTATAAATTCTTTAGCCTATAAATTCTTTGCCTACTTAGTATAAGGCGATCAAGTTTGAGTAAGGATTCAACAGTTCGTTGAGTTCATGTATCATGTATACTTGTTAATACTACGGTAATACTCAAAGTAAACTTTTGTGCTTTTTGTGTTACAGTAAATAATGACGGTGGGTGAAGTGAGCAAAAATTTACCATGGTAAGTACATACTCATTTGCAATTAATAATTAAATATCAGATACTATAAGATTTAATTTCAGCATATTGGTTTTTCAGGGTGGAAAAATATCGTCCATCAAAATTGGAAGATTTGATATCACATGATGATATCGTGAAAACAAGTAATGGCATACTATATTACATATTTAAAAGCTGTGTTAAGTAAATATCCAAGCGATTATGTTATATTTTCTTTTAATTTTCAGTAAATCAATTCATGAAGGAAAACCAACTTCCACATTTGTTATTCTATGGGCCTCCAGGTACAGGAAAGACATCTACAATCTTGGCATGTGCCAAACAAATGTACGCTCCGCAACAATTTAACTCAATGGTTTGTAAAATATTTGACATGTTTGTTTATGATTATACCAAGTTTTGAATGTGTTTGTGTACTAAATGTTATATAATGTAAAGAAGTAGAGTTATAATTAACTTATACTTTATATGTATATGCCACTTTTTACCTAACCAGTTTTTAAATCTGGCTTGTGTTGGGGATCTTATCTAGCTACTGCTAGACAGACGTCAAAGCTAACACACCTTATAACATTATAATGCCTTACAATTCATTAAGTACATACATACAAAAAGATATACTGCCATATAGGTATACCGATTAAAATGATAACTACAAAAACACAATGTTTCAGGAAAATTAAAAAAACATGTTTTCAATGATTACTCCAGAAACACTGGACATAGATGTGTGATTTAAAAATGCGATTTTTTTTTCATTCGAATTGTTTGAGTCAAATTTGCCTAACACCTGTTAAAATTAAGATATTTAAAGAATAAAAACTTACTGTAAATGAATCATCGTAAAAGTTGTATAATGTGAATTATCATTTTATTCTCCGTTCAGGGCGAATCAGAAAGACATATGATACTTGTTACTCATCATTTTCTTCTACAAGTTTTTAGGATGAGAGTGATGATTATAATACTTTAATAATATATAATAATAATAAAGCCTTTATTAATTCCAACTGCAATGGTGTGGGTGAGCTTAGCTAGTGTTTGATTATTTTTCTGGTGAGTATGCCGTTTGGACCCCTGATTGGGTGAAGGCCTCCTCTAAAGACTTCCACTTGTCGCGGCTGGTTGCGAGTTTGGACCAGTTCTTCGTCCCAACGGCCTTCAGCTCGTCCTGCCATCTTGCCTTTGGACGTCCTCTGCGTCTGAGCCCTTGCGGGCCCCTCCACGTAGTCACAGACTTCGTCCATCTATTGTCAGTGTATCGAGCAACGTGACCAGCCCACCGCCATTTCAAGCCTCGCGCGAACGACAGTGCATCCAGCACGCCAGTCCGTTTTCTAATCGTCTGGTGACGGATTCTGTCCTTTAGTTTTAAGTTCAGTGAGCTACGTTCTAATGCTCGCTGGCAGGATGTTATTTTTCTGGTGGCTGTCGAGTCGAAAATCCATGTTTGGCACCCGTAAGTTAGGCACGGTAAGAGGCATGAGTCTAATATTTTCTTTTTTAAATTTAAGTCTATATTCGATTTTAAAGCTTCCTTGTAGGCCCAGAACTTTTTCCATGTAATCGATATCCGCCTGTCTATCTCTTCTATGTTGCTATTTTTTCTAAAGGACACTTGTTTGCCTAGGTAGATATATTCTTCAACATACTCTATCATGACGTTATTTACTAGAATTGGAGTTTTATTGCTGTTAGACATAACCTTTGTTTTTGAGATGTTCATTTCTAGGCCGATGCTTGTACTTGCGTTATCAAGTTCTGACATCATGGATTGTAGTTCTGCGGGGCTCTCGGAGAACAGAACGATGTCGTCAGCGAAGCATAGATGGTGAAGGTGATCATCGTCGATTTTTATCCCCTTTCTGTCCCAAGATAGGTTTTTCATAGTGTTTTGGAGGACTGCTATGAATAACTTAGGTGACAGTGGGTCCCCTTGTCTAACTCCCCTGTTTATTTCTATTTTTTGTCCAGAACTTTCTAATTTAATTTTGCTAGTACTGTTTTCGTAGATGTTTTTAATGATTCTGATATATTTATTATTTACATTTTGATCGTAGAGGGCTTTCCAGATGCTTTGATGCGATATAGAGTCGAATGCCTTTTTATAGTCGATAAAAGCTAGGTATAATGGTCTTCGAAATTCGTAATATTTTTCAATTACTTGTTCAAGTACATGGATGTGGTCTGTGGTGCTGAAAGATTTTCTGAACCCTGCTTGCTCTCTCGGTTGGTGTTTTTCTATGTCGTTGTTGATTCTTTCTAGCAGACAGGTAGCAAAGAGCTTGTACAAACATGGCATTATACTAATAGGTCTGTAATTTCCTACATCTGTTGGGTCTCCTTTCTTGTATATCAGCACTATTTCAGACTCTGTCCATGTCTTTGGTACTGTTTCTTCATCTAAAATTTTGTTAAATAATAATGTGAGGGGGTTAAGAATCACTGTTTTAGCTAGTTTTATGGCTTCATTGGATATACCATCGTTGCCAGGGCTTTTATCATTTTTTAATTTCTTTAGTTTACTTAATATGTCAATCTCATCAAAGTATGGTGTTTCTATATTTTGATTTAGTAGTGTAACTGTGTTTTCCTGGTACGAGACTATCGACATCGAGGCACTGTATAGTTGTCTGTAATATTCTGTGGCAGAATTTAAGACATCTGTTCGGGTTTGTTGTTTTGGGGCATTTCTATTTAGTGATGGTATCCATTGCTTTGTTGTGTTTATTTCTTTAAATGCCTTTTTTAGGCTGCCGGATGACTTTAAATGTCTCATAAATATGGATTCCTTATGCTCTTTATAGTTCTTTTTAATTTTTTCGTATAATACTTTAATATCATCTTATTCTCATAAATGCTGCAAAACTTTTTTCCGTAAAGGATATTCGAAAGGTAGTGGGTGAGAAAAAGAAAGCTTGGGTGGACTGGTTGGCGAAGCAAGCCAATCATAGAATGGGAGAAGTAATGGATGAGGCAGTGAAATTGGCGAAGGATGTGTATAAGAGATATAAACGTGTGGTGAAAGAGGTTATGAAAAGAAAGAAACAAAATGATAGGGATGAATTTAGTAGAAGGTTATCTGATAACTTCCAGCAGAACATTAAGTTCTTCTGGAAGGCAATAAGAGCTGCCAGACGTAGTAATAAAACATCATATCTGGACAAACTCAGAAACTAGGATGGAAGTTTTGTGAGAGGAGAGGAAGATGTGCTAAAGAGATGGAAGGAATATTTTGAAAGTCTCATATTTATAATTCTATTTCATACTTCTGGGCAACATTATATAGGCTACTTTGTATACAAGCCAAGACCCGCGGCTCTACCCGCGTATCGTTTTTAGATAGGTCACCGTTTTTTGGTCATATTCCTATCAAAAATTCAAACATGTTATGTTAGAAAATTGGCGCGGCGGACCCGGCTTAACATACGCATTTAATCATATTACTATTTGCAATAACCGCGGTAGCCTAGTGGTTTGGGTAATGGACTGCTCAGAAGAGGTCTCGGGTTCGATCCCAGGTTCACCATGGCACACACCAATGACTTTTCGATGCTTTTCGAAGTTATGTGTGTATTTATCGCAGGTTTATAAGTGCCTCGGAGAGCACGTTAAGCCGTCTGTCCCGGTTGCTATACAAACATCTATGGCAGTCGTTACGGGTAGTTGGAGCCCACAAAAGTCCAACCAGTCTAACTTAGAACTTCGATATCGCCACTGGTCAAAATGACCATTGGTTGTGGAGGTCAGATGGCAGTCGCTCCACGAAAAATATCGAAGTTCAGCCGCATCACTGTTAGAATTTGCAATAACCGCGGTAGCCTAGTGGTTTCGGTAATGGACTGTTGAGACGAGGTCTTGGGTTCGATCCCAGGTTCACCATGGCACACACCAATGACTTCTCGATGCTTTTTGAAGTTATGTGTGTATTTATCGCAGGTTTATTAGTACCTCGGAGAGCACGTTAAGCCGTCGGTCCCGGTTGTCATACAAACATCTATGGCAGTCGTTACGGGTAGTTGGAGCCCACAAAAGTCCAACCAGTCTAACTTGGAACTTCGATATCGCCTGATTGGTCATAATGACCATTGCTTGTGGATGGCAGTCGCTTCACGGAAAATATCGAAGTTCAGCCGCATCACAGTTAGACTGGAAAGGCGACCCCAACTGAGTTGGGAAAAAAGGTTCAGAGAATGACTATTTGCCATAATAACAAGTGAGGATACGTTTTGATAATATTATATTATCCTTTTATTATATGAAAATTCTAAAATTTGATTATTATCATTTCTCCTTTATTAATTTGAACCCGCGCGCGATGAAAATGGGATGTGCGACCTTTCGGAACTGATACGAATTTGGTCCGCCAGCTAGCCGTAGCGTCGGCAAACTCATGACTAAGACGAGACGGAGGTTTGTTTTCAGTGCCGCTAAATTTCTGAATGAATTTAATTTTAAATGTGAGATTTATACCTACATATATTGTGGATTAATTAATAGTGAGTGGACAAAGACGTAAAATCTTGAGTAGGCAATCACACGACAAAGTTGGCTATGTACAACGAATCTGGTGATTCAGGAATTATATTATCAAGTCAACAGACCTTTTTGACGAAGTAAAGGTCCAGTTAAACGGCGCACAAACACGCGACTGTCTGTCTGTCTGTCTGTCTGTCTGTCTGTCTGTCTGCCTGTCTGTCTGTCTGTCTGTCTGTCTGACTGTCTGTCTGTCTGTCTGTCTGTCTGGCCGTCCGTCCGTCCGTCCGTCTGTCTTTTCTCCGAAACTATAAGGCCTATGCTGTTGAAACTTGGTAAGTAGATGTATTCTGTGAACCGCATTAAGAATTTCACACGAAAATAGAAAAAAGCATAAAATTTTGGGGGTCCCCATATTAAGAACTGAAACTTTTTTTTATTTTTTCATCAAACCCATACCTGTGGGGTATCTATAGATAGGTCTTCAAAAATGCTATTGAGGTTTCTAACATCATTATTTCCAAACAGAACAGTTTGCGCGAGAGACACTTCCAAAGTGGAAAAATGTGTCCCCCCCCCTCTAACTTCTAAAATAAGAGAATGATAAATCTAAAAAAAAATATATAGTATACATTGCCATACAAACTACCACCGAAAATTGGTTTGAACCAGATCTACTCAGTAGTTTTTTTTAATACGTCATAAACCGAAATTTTTTTGGTTTAAATAATATTTCTTGTGAAACTGATATTATATATTAGCTTGTTTTGCTATCACAAGCCTATATGGTCTCGTATATAGTTACTTGCTACTACGGAACCCTTCATGGGCGAGTCCGACTCGCACTTGGCCGGTTTTTTTTATCGTGCGGAAATCACCATGGATACCACCCCTGTCGGCCATCGGGGGTGTTTATGTCAGGATCGAACCGACTAAAACCGCACTCACGTAAGATTACCTAATAGGCATATCCCTCGCACCCTAGCTGACCCTGGGCCATCTACGGTTTTAAGATGGCCCTCTCGACCCCCCGAAAGGGCGAGCATCGCTCCACCTCGCGGACGGTGAATCAGTCCACCTGGTCCTCACTGTGCCCTGTGCTAGCCAGCAGCAGCGTCTCCGTGGCAAGTGCTGCTTGCCTCCGTTGCCCGGGTGCACCACGTGGAAGCCTCGGCCCGCACCCTTCAACTTATCCCCTCAAATTTTCATGTGTGGATATTCTAATGTAGACTGTATTTGACTTTTCCAGGTGTTAGAATTAAATGCTTCAGACGATAGAGGAATAGGTATTGTAAGAGGACAGATACTCAGTTTTGCTTCAACAAGGACCATATTTAAAGCTGGCCCTAAACTTATTATTTTGGATGAGGCTGATGCAATGACGAATGACGCTCAAAATGCTCTTCGTAGAAGTAAGTGTTACTGAATTATCCTGCAAGTTAATTTCTTTTCCATTGAGTAAAATGTAAGAACTCAGTTGAATAGATTTTCTCTGGTGTTATCCGACCTTAGAGGAAACCCGATTGTTATGTGGATTTGAAGGAAAGAAAGAAAATATTTATTGGTATTTAAAATGTAATTAATAAATAATTATTAACTACTTCACAAACTAATATTTACTTTGTAGTGTACAGAAATAGAAAAGTTCCTATTTATGAGGTTTATCATGAAAACAGAATTTTTGTCGTAAATTTAATAATTTCCCCCTTGATTTTCCCAAGATCCCAGCATCAGATCCTGATAACCTGGATATGAGACCACCTCAGAAGTAGCCTCTTTCAAACAAAAAAAAAATTTCAAAAGCCATCCATAAAATTGACGCCGCTATCGCGTAACATACATACAAAAAAAAATAGCGTACGAATTGAGAACCTCCTCCATTTTGAAGTCGGTTAACAAAAGTGAAATTGACCAAATATTGAAAACACTTCTTACTGGTACTGTAAAGTTTATTTCTATTCTATTCTATTATTGTATTCTCGAAATAAGGTTGGAATAAAATAAACGAAGCAAAATGGACTCTTAAAATTTCATCTAAAGAATATTGCTTCATTAAATCCGCCGGGAGCGAACGTAGAGAATTCGTGCACGCCGCATACTCCGACACGGATAGATGTCAAATCCCTTCGCCCTTCGTGTTAGGTCACTTGCAATAATGCACGAAGACAGGAGCCCCGCAAAGTCCCGAGATATCCTTTTAGGGATTTAAATTTTTACATTGATTTCAAAATCGTATTAATACTACTGAACACCCCAAAATCGTATAAATATATTTCATGGTATGACTGTTGTAGAATAGAAGTTAATTAGTTGCCATGGATATCAAATATGTATACAAACCACCAATATCAAATATGCATTTTTATGTAATACTTTGTTATAAATATTCGGTATTCGCTGTGATTTTTTAAGTCTGATAAGTTCTTAATTTATTGTTAAATGAATTCTATAAGTGAAACTGTTATAAAATGTTGGATAGTGAAGACGAAGAGGTTCAATCTAGAACAATTAAGATTGCTGTTGTTGGAGAACCATCTACTGGCAAAGTAAGTCCAATTGATTTGAAAATTATCAAATGACACCATGAAACAAATGAGTTCTCAATTAGTTTTTTAAGTTATTCATTCAATAGTATTCTATTAGACAATCAAATTAATATTCAATTTAGAGCAGACAAAAGTATATGTTTATCTCCGTGGTTTTTTGTTACTATTTTATACTAGCTGTTGCCCGCGGCTCCGCTCGCGTGGAAGTCGTTTATTGCATCCACTCTCACTCCTACTCCCACTCCTGCTCCAGCTCCTACGTCCACTCCCACTCCCACCCCCGCTCCCACTCACACTCCCACGCCCACCCCCACGCACACTCCCACTCCCATTGCCACGCACACTCCCACTCTACGCACACTGCCACTCCCACACACTTCCCCACTCCCACGCACACTCCCACTCCCACTCCCGCTCTCGCTTCCACTCACACTTCCACCCCCACTCCCACTCACACTCCCAACCCCACGCATACTCCCACTCCCAATCCCTCGGACATTTCCACTCCCACGCACACTACCACTCCCACGCATACTAACACTTACACTCCCACCCCCACTCTCACTCCTACTCACACTCCCACCCCCACTCTCACTCACACTCCCGCCCCCACACACACTCCCACTCCCACGCACACTCCTACTCCCACTCCCACCCCCGCTCCCGCTCCCACTGCCACCACACAAATGGAAGGTGGAAAGAATAGTACAATTATTTATTATTTAAATATATTTCACAATTTAATTTGTACCCAGTGTGATGTGGTTCATATGATTATACTATTGTACGTCTTATCAGGTATGCTACGGTGATACTTTTATGTAATTGACAACATCTTCTATCTACCTGTGACCTTTAAATGAATTTTGTATTTTGAATTTTGAACTGGGTGACGTAACCTACGACAAACTTATTATTTGCGGTTGGTACAGTAATCGGGTCTAGGAATTGAACCGCAAAATTAAATTTGTCTTTTATTATATGTACTTTTCCGGGATAAAAAGTATCCAGTGTGCTGCCCAGGATATTGAAGAATAATTATACCAAGTTTCATCGTAATCGAACCGGTAGTTTTTGCGTGATGCCTGAACAAACAGACAGACAGACAGACAAAATTTTTTTAATCACATATTTGGTTTCGGTCAGTTTCGGTGTTAGTCTAGTAACACCCCCTGCTATTTTTTATTTTTTTATTTTCAATGTACAGAATTTTCACTTCTACAGATTTATTATAAGTACTTATAGATAAGTTTTTGTGAAAGTTTTGAAATAACAATGAATAAAAATGTCTCTTTTGATTTTAGAGTAGTTTATGTTACCGATATCTGGGAGGGAGCATCGTCGCTGGCGGAGGCACGCAGGGCGCCGAGGTGATGGCTGGCCAGTGCCTCGGTCTGCGTCCATCCGTGCCGCTGCAGATATGTGACGTCGCTGGCAACGCGCTATTGACTCGAATGCTCGCTAATTATTTATATGCTTCTGATGTAAGCCTTACAAATTCTCCATTTATTTAAATGGCTAATATTTAAAAAATTTAGGTACCAGTTATGAATTATGTACCTAGTGGTAAACACAAAATGAGATTTAATCAATATCGAATATTAATTTTCCACGTCTCTTATATATTTAACGATAACGAATTATTTTCAGATTATATTGCTTGTATATGATCTTACGAATCTAAAAAGTTTCGAAATGTTAAGCATGTGGATGACGAAAATTAAAGAAATATTTGAAAAGGAAGTCAACAAGCCGTTAATGGCACTATTCGGCAATAAGTCTGACTTGGAACATCAGAGAGCGGTGCGGCTCTCGTGTGTACAGAAGTTTGCTTCTGAACATCTACTAGAGACTTTTAAAGGTTCTGCAAGGACAGGAGAAATGGTAAATCGCAAATTTTAGTGTTACATGTTAGTTGGGATTTAGGGTAAGCTATTGAAAATGATCTTTTACTATTAGTGCGGTGTATGGATCGGTAGTGCCAAGGCAGTTACTGGTAATATAACCGCTTGTAACACCAGGGGTATCGCTTACGCTCAACACCTATACTTTGCACAGGTTCGTTAACAAAAACTGTGCTTATAAATCATTTTTTTTCTCAGGTAAATCATGCGTTCACGAACCTAGTTGCCAGAGTGTCAGGCATAAAAGTTCATCGGCTGCCGCCCGTCATCATGAATGGAAAATCTCCAATGCCCAGAAGTTCTGATACAAATGGACATACACCTCTCTCTATGCAGGGAGAATCTACCCAGTCGCTTATCATGAATAGAAAGGCGCTACGAAAAATACAGAGAAAAGAATCATCTACTATTTGTTCTGTACAATAATAAATAATTTTGTTTATTTTAATCAGTCTGTGTTTTTCTGCCATCATCATATCTATATAAATTATCATCAATTACAAATAACAAAACAGTTTGCAGGGTTTTACGAAGCCTCCATATCAAGTTTGCAAACAAAACTTTTGTCGGTTTTATGTTTCCATTTTAGTTTTAAATGATACTATATGCAAGTAGTTAACCAAAAACATAGTTGGTGTTGTCCGTTTCGTTTATTGAACTCTAACGCTAGTGTGAGAAATGTTATTGTTATTTTAATGTAGAAAGTGCATTTTAACAGGCATCAAGATATTAGGGTTAAATGATGAGATAATTTAAAATTGTATGTAGGTAGGTGCATAGGTATATGGCACAATTAATTGAGACGAGACCAAAGTACAAGTGGTGTGACAGGAACAGTGACGTTCCTTATTAAATTACGTTGTCTTATCAAGTGGGAACCTTACTCGATTCGGGTTTACCCTTTTGAAATGCATTCAACTATAATTTAACACAATAATTTACCTAGTGAAATCCGACCTTAGTAAAATTGCTTTTAGGTTAACATGATTATCTTCGTTATTACTAAGCAGGCATGTGTTTTTATATATTTCAGTAATAGAAAAGTACACAGAAAATGTGAGATTCTGTATAATTTGCAATTATTTGGGTAAAATAATTCCCGCTCTTCAGTCGAGATGCACGCGGTTTCGCTTCGCACCCCTGCAGCAGACGCAGATAGTGCCACGGCTCAAGGAGATCGCGTCGGCCGAGGGGTAATATCGTCTACTACTTTTAAGCTTTTTAAAGTTAGATGTTTATTCTTAGCATGTTTAGGGTGTATACGTATACTACGATCCTCGAGGCAGAAGTCGACCTCATCTGCAAGGTGATACTTGCTGATTGACAGATAGGGCTTTGGCGTAGGCCTTGTGTGATATACTGTGTACGTCGGGCTTTTCGTCTACCACACTCGTGGCAATCGGAGGAGGATCAGACGGCAGTCGCTGCCATAAGAGCCGTATAAATCAAACCAAAAAAAGTAAACGAACCTCGGACGTCGAGGTGAAAGTAAAAAGATTTAACCTTGAATAATGCCGAGATGATAATGATCTTAAACGTACAATAGAATTTTACATATTACCTAAGTACTAGCCAATGCCTGCAGCTCCGTCCGCGTAGACATCGGTTTTCGCGTTTTTTGACTATATCTCCAGTTCTTCTCAAACATTCGTATGATCGTAGTTTTTGCGAACAAACTGATTTCTAAACAGACATACTGTCAAACAGATAAACTGACAAACAAGAATTCCAAAAATATATATTTAATATATATAATAATATAATAATAAATAAAAATAAAAAAATAAAAAAAAATTTAAGTTAATATATTTTTGTGTTCTGAATCGTTCATAGTACATACCCAAGTACCTATTTATTTTTAAATATCTCCAATGTACAGAAACAGCTACTTTACAATCTTGTAATAGTATCTAGTGTTAGTTAAGATGTTATTTTTGACTTGATTTGCGTTTACTTATGGTACAAATAAAATAATATATGGTGAAAAATTGCTTTTTCACCATACATACATTCTCTGAACCTTTTTCCCAACTCGGTTGGGGTCGGCTTTCCAGTCTAACTGTGATGCGGCTGAACTTCGATATTTTCCGTGGAGCGACTGCCATCTGACCTCCACAACCATGGTCATTATGACTATTCCAAGTTAGACTGGTTGGACTTTTGTGGGCTCCAACTACCCGTAACGACTGCCATAGATGTTTGTATGGCAACCGGGACCGACTGCTTAACGTGCTCTCCGAGGCACTAATAAACCTGCGATAAATACACACATAACTTCGAAAAGCGTCGAAAAGTCATTGGTGTGTGCCATGGTGAAACTGGGATCGAACCCGAGACCTCGTCTCAGCAGTCCATTACCCAAACCACTAGACTTTTTCACCATATATAATTTATGATATATTCATTTTTTACTTTATTTACAGTGTAAAAATATCTGAAGATGGTGTAAAAGCACTACTGGCGCTATCTGGCGGCGATATGAGGAAAGTCCTAAATACTCTCCAAAGCACGTGGCTCGCGTACCGTGACGTCACCGAAGACAATGTGTATAAATGTGTGGGACACCCTCTGCGGTCGGATATCAACAATATCCTGCAATGGCTACTCAATGAGAATGATTTTGCTATGTGCTTTAAACGTATCCTTTTCAATCATGTTATATGGCTATTTGGCTACATTATAATTATAATCTAATATACAGGGTGATTTTTTCAAGTGAGTGTGGTTGGCCAAATAAAAACTCAATATTGAGTTAACTACCCTTGTATATACATTTATGTTTGTAATGTTCGATAAATTGTATATGATGATACCTAATAATGAATCAATCGAAAATCTATATTCGTACCCAGAAATCGAACCCGTTGATTATGAAAAAATACATACGTGATAAAACACTATTGTTACACCATTCGAAAGTGTTACTAATTAGTAGGTGAAAACAGTATTCTCACCTAAATTTCTTTACATCATGTAATGCAGATATTCAAGATCTTAAAATTGAAAAAGGTCTGGCTCTTGGTGATATTCTGACTGAAGTCCACACAATAATACAAAGAGGTATTTAGTTCCAGATATTAGATTTCTGTTTTGTTGTTAATGTAATCACAGTATCTATCCACACTTAGACGGCTTCTGTGGTGTGGTACATTTGACTGCTACGGCAGGAGGCGCGGGTTCGATTCCCGCTCAGTGCAAATATTTGTATACATTGTATGAATATCTCTATTTGCATTGATGTGGGTGTTTCTATGACTATGTATTTACAAAGAAGTATATAAGTAGGTATGTTTTTCGCTTGCATCGCCGCATCTTGTTCTAGATGCAGCTGCAGAACACAAGTTAGTTAAACTATGCTTACTTTGGGTCTAGAGAGTGCTGTGTACAATTTACTGGTGGTAGAAATTTGAGGGCACAAATTTTGTCACAAAATTCGGCCGGGTAGGTACCACCGTGCACGATTGCGAAAAACCCTCCATAGTAATCCAATCTCGGTTGCATTGCGTTAAGGGGTCAGCAAGTGCATAGCCGGGCAGGGGGGATTGTGGTCGCAGCACTAGTGGGACCGGTGGGTGTCACGCGTTGCTGCGACGACAATCCTCTTTTGATGAGGCCGTCATGCTGAGTGCCACCATTGTTAACACCCTCTTTCCTGAGACTTTACTTTCAGCTTACCATCAGGCCAGAAATTGACGTGTCCTATTTTTATATAAAAAAAAATAAAAAAAACAATGTTGTAAAATATTTTTTTTTTAATTATTTATACTAATGTTAAAAAGAGGAATGCTTGTGATCTATAACCTCTGAAACTATAGAACCAGCCGTCTTCTTTTACCAATCAATTTCTTTCACCATTAGAATGCTACATCATATAGGTTGCTTTTTATCCCGTAGGAATGCTATGCCTGGGCGATTCTACGAGTAGTATTGTATACAAAGAACTTTATAATATGCATTTCTATTTAATTGCTATGTAAATGCATGACCAAGATTACCCTACTTTAATATCATGATTTTATAAATCTAAAGTAAATCTATAGTACCTATTATAAAATTGTAAAAAAAGGTATCTAAAAAAAACTTGGGTTATGTTATACATATGAACGATTGGGAAAAAGGCGTGATTTGTATGTATGTATGTATGAATGATTCTGAACATATAAAAATTTTTTTTTTTTAATTCTTGTCTGTTTGTCTGTTTGTACGCGATGGACGCAAAAACTACTGAACGAATTTTGATGAGGTTTTTCTTTATTTGAAAGGTATTCATAAAAAAAATCTGACACAAGTTTGATTACAATCGGTTAATAATACCTAATATATTCTTGCAGTAAAATTACCTCCTGAGGTGTTGATCTCCCTGCTGATCAAAATGGCAGATTCGGAGGCACGGCTGGCCTCGGGCTGCAGTGAACGTATCGAACTGGCTGCTCTTATAGCCGCCTTCCAAGTAGCGAGGGATCAAGTCAAGATAGACGCCGGTGACTCATAAATCCCTATCCAGTGTACAGTAGAGCGAACGTGAAGTCCGTCGGGCCTACCACGACGCGCATGGTAGGCCCGAATGACACAGTCGTATGAGTGTTTTTATAACTAACAATACTCATTACGGCTTTGTTTCTTACACGACTTTCTTCTCATACGACATGATCACTTAACTGTAAAGCGACTTTCTTCTCAAGTATTATTTGCCTTTCGATCACCATCGTTTTAATTTTGTCATTGGTAGTTGAAAAAATAAACACAAGATTGTAATAAATTAATAGATCTTTAATTTAGTTGTAAACTCTAAATTTAAATTTAACACTAGTCTATATTTACAAATGTCTTATGACTATAAAAACAGTAGGTATAATGCTGTTTGAGAGCTTGTTGTCGATTATATGAAAAAGGATAAATTAGAAGATGTGGTATTTGACGATTTATAAAACGTCGATGATGATAGCCACGGTTAAAGCAATACAAAAATGGCATAACATAATTTTTATACTGCCATCTCTTGATGTTATCTATAAAAATTGTTGTAGGCCAGTTTGCTATAGCTAAGTACCAATATAATATACATCCTTAGTATGTGTTAAAGAGATATTCTACTACTATCTACATCTGTCTAGATAGCTCTAATTTCGTCGGAACCATCGACGTAAAATTCTTACGAATTAACCGCTGCTTGAAAATTTCTTTAATTGGTTACATGTTAATGAAATGTGTAATCCACATAAGTACGTATATTCGAACCGTTTCTACATCCCGAACGCCCAGAGATTTGATACGATAACTTCATTTATATAGTATCGGCTAACATCGGCTTGGTTCGGTTTTGTAGAGCGTCCTCTCTGTCTTACATTGGACTGACAGACTGACAGGTTTGTACCTATATAGAGTATCACACTCATAAGAGAACGAATCGAAGCAAGCCGGTCGTAGCCGTTGTAGTCCAACTCTCACCCTTCGTCACGACGACGCGCCAAACCAAAAGTTGGGTTTAGTCAGTGTCAAAAGTAGATGATCATTTTCAGATTTAAAAATTCGTTTTCAGGAAATTAACTTGTATTTTTATTAGTAAAAATGCGACTTCTTGTGTAAATCTGTGCATTCATCATAAACTTTTGACGCTGACTGCACCTGCTGTAAGCACATACATATCGACAGTAGAAAGGCAAAAGGGTGCAAGCGACATTAAATGTTCCAGGCAAAAGGTCCCAACCAAAACGACTTCATAAACACTTTACTGAAAATTTTTTTTCTTGTGAACTATCATTGTCGCTTACCCTTTGGCCTTTCAACTGTCGACATTTATTCAATTAGTATTGAACAGACTGCTGGATAAAACTGATATTTTAATATCAATTATCAGTTACGGTTATTTTCCTATCCAAATATATTTGAAACCAAGCTGTTGAAGGAGTTGCTGAGCGAAGCGAAGATGCCTGGCGAGGCGGGGGAAGAGGGCGGTGGGCGCGGAACCAGGGCCACTGGTCGGTAATAGGGACCACCATCAATTCGCTGAAACATATTTTTAGTATATTATTTTTTCATTCCATTACATATAATTGTCAGATTAGCATAATATAATATCACAAGTAGATCATTTGAATCCTACAATTTAAAGTAGAGTTATGTACAAGTACAGAGTTTATGAAAACAGTAATTACTAGCCAATATATGCAGAGCTTCTGAACGGATTTAGATGCGGTTTTTTTTTGTATGAAAGGGCTTGGTCAGACTTTTAATCTTACGCATGTTTGAGCACAACCGGTTGAGTAGAATCGGAGATATAGTAAATAACGCGATAACCAACGTCCACGCGGAAGAAGCCGCGAGCATAGGCTAGTACTATTATAAAATTGTAAAGTAGCTGTGTCTGTATATTGGAGATATTTAAAAAAAACTTAGGTTATGTTATATGAACGATTCTGAACACAAAAAACACTTTTTTTTGGAATTCTTGTCTGTTTGTCGGCTTGTCTGTTTATGCGCAATCAATGCAAAAACTACTGAATGAATTCTGATGTTTTTTTTGTTGAAAGGTCTTGGTCAGACTTAAAACATGTTTAATCACAATCGATTGAGTAGAACCGGAGATACAGTAAAAAAAAGGTAAGATATAGGTAGTCAAAATCGGCGCCCCGGGCATAGGGTAGTCCAGACATAAATATTAGCAATGAGCGGGAATCGAGCCCGCGACCTCCGACGTAGCTGCAGTCGAATGCTCTATAGCTACACCGTAGAAAATATTAAGGATTGCACCACAGAAAGTTCGAAGTTATTTTTTTACTATTTGCTTTTTTTTCCACTATAAGTTATGTACCTACTCAGCGCAATCTGCCCTGTGAATCTAAATCAAATATATTTCAAATCACTCACCTTCACCACAGAAAGAATCGACAAACTTGCGTAATAGTAGTGGTATAGGAGTTAAGAAATTACATTATTTAGGTATGTGTTAGGTATATACTTTTTGACAAAATATGTACATTGAGACTTGAGACTTAATAATTAGCAATAGCAGAAAATAGGTACCTACTACAAAGCAAGCAAGTTCTATAATATCACTCCTATTTAAAATTAAAGTCAACTAATTGAATGTTGAAACTCCGCTTTGTCTATAAGAAACATTACAATTTTATTATAATGAGATGAGATGTAATTATGCGCTTCAAAGATTCACTTATGACAATGTACCTCTTTTCTTTGTCGTGCCATAAAGACTAAAGACACGTGTTTCTTGCTTCCCACAATCCCAGTTCCTTTAACCAAGGCGTGATAAATCAGCTGATGACGATGAATAAGGGTCAATATAATAATGTAGAAGTATCGGTACCTATCAATAATGGTGACCCTCGTTCCTGAGAATTCGCCTTTAGCTTATCATCAGGCGCAGTGAAGTCCAACTTAAAAAAACTACAGAGACTAAGCGGAATTTCATGTAGGTGTTATTAAATTAGTCTGGTCGAGATCAGTCTTCAGGGAATACAACAGCTTCACTAACGGTGGCGGCAGTCGTCGCTTTCTTCGCTGTAGGTATCTTAATACTCTTCACAATGCTCGAAGTCTTCAAATCGGCTGGTGAGAGCTCAAAACCCTAGGAACCCACAAAAACTACTCGTAACTACCTACTCCATTAACATTAGTCAGGTATCTACATGTAGCTACCTATGAAAAATAGAAAGTACCTACCTAGGTGTCAGTAGTAGCTGGTAGTAGCCAGGAGGTGCTTATCCAATTATACAATCACAGTTTACTAAGTTAAACGTCACCAAATAGGTGAAACTCGTAGGTAGGTACTAGGTACACACTATAGTTAGTGTCGAATAGAAATGTTGGCAATTAGACTTCCTTATTATTTACAGCAATAATTAAGTATATTTACAGAATGGGCGGATATGTTACATTTTTATTTCAATATAGGTACCTAACAATCATACTCACTTTGGCTGAATGAAGTGTTATATTTAGGAGTGTGGGATGGCTTTCTATAACAATGAACTCTACTTGTTGAGGTAGATATCCTTCTGCGGAAACCTGCAAAGGTAATTTAAATAAAACAGGAGATTTTATGAACCTCATGCAAGCAGGTACCAATTGGGTACCTACGTAATATTACAGTTTTGAAAATAAAGTGTAGTGAGTGGGCCGGATCCCGACGTGGATGACCCGACCAACGCACTCTACGCGTGGGCCGGATCCTCCACGCAGTGCACCCTGGGCAACTGAGACGGCCGTGTCTCCTCTGCGAGTGAAAGGTGCTGCTACCTCCGTTGCCGAGGTCGCTGTCGCTCGCTAAGTCTTGAATGAGGTTCATGGAATCTGCGACCAATTCCGGCAAAAGCGGGAGTGGCCCTGTATAGGGCTTCTGTTCCTCTCACTAGCCAAGGGCACAGTGGAGAGGAGGTGGGTTTGTTCTCTGAGCGCAAACCTGGAATTGACAGGACCGAGGACGACAGCCTGTGACCCTAGCGAAACCATCACGTTAGCGCGGCGCGGCGGTGCTATGTTCGCCCCACTCCCTTTTTGGGGATCGGGCATCTTAAATGTGCGTCTGGAGTTTCTCTACTGGATCGGTTTTTCCAGGATTCGGTTTAGTGGTAACAGTATTTCAATGATTGAGTTCACACATGCATTCGGTCTCAAGACTCTTGCTGAAGTTGACATCCGATTTTGCGACTACAAACCGATCCGGCCGTACCTACTGCAAATTGTAAGATCCGGTGTAGTACCTAGTGTAGCGCATTCAATTCATACGATACACGCAGGAGTATATTCGGTTATTTGCCGGATCTTGAAACCGAATAGGTATCTACCTACGTCGTCGTGAGGAACTGTGCGCGCTCTTGCAAATAAAACACTGGATTTCGATCCGAGGCCTTCGGATACGGCAATGCAAGATGCTGTGTGAATACAACATTCGGTTTTCCAGATCCGATGAAAATAAGGTCCGGCAAAACGTGAATCTGTGTGAACGTAGGGTAGGTATCGCGTGGCGTGCAGCGTCAGCACAGAACAAAAAAAATCTCATCTGATGGTAACTGACAATGTAGTCGACGATGGAGCATGCTTGCCTAGAAGCAACCTGTTCACTCTAGACTTAAAGACTCCAAGCTTTCCGGAAACTCGGGCAGGGCATTCCACTCCTTAGCTGTACGCTTAATGAACGTATTGCTGAAGTGATACGTGCGTATTAGTGGAATGTCCACCATATAACGATGGCGCATCGCCGTACGTCTGTTCGTTCGGTGATGAAAAGGGCTTGGAGATTATGCAACCCCAGAGCACATTCCCCGAAGTGCAATCGATAAAAAATCGAGAGGCTAGCAATTCCAGACTTTGAAGTCTAGCCTTAACCAGCGCATCATTGTTGATGAGCCTCTTGGCTCGTCTCTCAATCGACTCAAGCGCTTCCAGGTGGTATTTAGCTGAGCCGTCACAGAGGTGCGAACAGTACTCCATGCACGACCGAACTTGCGCTTGATATAAGTATATTAAGGAGTTGTTCCGGCGTGAAGTATTGTCGCACCCTCGACAGGATACCCAGCTTTTCTTCCTTCTCCTTCTCCTTCTCCTCAATGTATGGGCCAAAATTGAGAGTTGAAGTGAGCGTTATGTCAAGAAGCTCAAGGTGGTTGGTTATCGGTAGGTATACCCCGAAAGGTAGGGCTCGGCTGGAATTCACTCGGTTTAGCAGAGAAGAGAGACGCTTGAGTCTTAGTTGCGTTGAAGTTGACCTAGTTGGCTTCACCCGTCGGAGACCGAACTATATTGTAAGTGGTGAAGGTACAAATTAAATCCATCTATTTATTTAAGTTTGTAAAACTTAAATACTTACCTACTAGGATCAATAATACCTACATTCAAAAATCAGATACAAATTTGGTATTCTATAAAATGTTGACATGTCAGGAATTTGTGTATGACTTCATTAAAAGTAGATAGGTATCGAAGGAAAGTTGGCATTAGGTACCGGTGATTACCCGCGAAACATCCAGTCATAACCGAAGTTTCACAGGAGCGGCCCCAGTGGGTGCGGGCCGGAACCTCCACGTAGTGCACCTGGGCAACGACGGAGGCGAGCAGCGCCTCCCACTCGCCACCGGAGACGCTGCTGCCTGCGGCCAATCCGGCCGGGGTGGGAGTGGCCCTCTAGAGGGCTGCTTCGAGGCTCTCCACGTGTCCCTCTGACTAGCAGATGGCACAGTGGGGAGCGAGCGGGGGGCGAGGTAATTGTCTGCGCGCCGACGGTTGGGTGACAGGACGGCCGCCTGTCACCCAATGCCACCTTATAACCGCAGATGGCCCGGGGTCAGCTGGGGTGCGAGGGATATGCCCATTGGGTAACCTTACACCCCGGTAACTAAGGACCGAGACGGCGTGCGGTTTTAGTCGGTTCGATCCCGACATAACCACCCCCGATGGCCAACGGGGGTGGTATCCATGGGGATCTCCACACGATAAAAAAAAAGGAGCGGCCCCAGAATTGTGCCCTGCAAAACGCCGCACGACATAATATCTACTATCGAACATTGTCCTATTTAGGTAGGTAACGGCACTCTCTTCGTCTTCCGTATATTATTTTCGGAAACAGACAGTACTCGAGTCATACGCTAACGGCTAAATAGCCGAAATCGTAAAGCCTTTATTGGAACCTAGAATCGCCATCAGGGCCTCGATTCTGCTAAAGGCAAACCACTGTAATACCACTGACACTCCAAAAATGCTATTCAATTGTAGACTTTACCGCTATACAGTCAAAGTCTAAAATCAAATGATAAGAATTCATTTAACTTTTTCATTCGCTCTACAAAATATCATTTCACTTTAGACTTTAACATGATAACAATAAAGTCTACAATTAAATGGCATTTTTTAGAGTGTCATTGGTATATCAGTGGTTTGCCTTTAGCAGAATCGAGGCCCAGGCCCCGGAGCGATATTTTTGGCGTTCAAATTAAAATCTGTGAAAAACTTACATCGACCCTGTACGTGCCAGGTAGCAATATGCGCCAGAACTCTCCGTACTTGGTGGTGTGGTAGTTGACGTCACGCCCTTTCACTTTGATGGAAGCATGTTCTACTGGATTGCCGTTCTCATCCATCACAAACCCATGTGCACCGCGGTGAGCTTCGGCCAAGTACTTTATAAGTGACTGAAAAAAAAAACATTCGGATATCATGATATAAGAACGGGACACGTAACTACTATTACTTTAGATAATCGGCATACTACTGTGGCCATAGTGACCATTTGTTTACTGGAAATTATTGACCTAGGTACTCCTTGAATATTACTGTAAATGCTGTATCATCTTGCACCTACGACAATGCAAGTGCCTACACGGCCAGACAGATAAATGAGTTTCTGTAGGTGAAAAACTTAGGATTGATGAGCTATCCGGCATCAGCTTGAAACTTTTTTGTTGCACCTTATGAGTTTTTTCTGGTCATATTATAACCGAAAGAACAAATAATGTGTTAGGTACAGTTTTGTATTTTAGGACAATAAAATACTCATCAAACAACTAGAGGCTGTGTTAATTCCACTTCGGAACCCTAAATGCCCGCCGAGGCTATAATATTTAATTGAGAACCATTCCTTTTTCCATTCTGCTCTCAATTGTGCACCTATTGAGCTTCTACCTGCACCACCTTTAGTTACAGACTGGTAAAGAATGGCTGAGCCATTAAGTTCGTCTCTTGTGCATAAAGTTCAATAAAAAAAAACGTAATCAACGCTTAATGACCAGCTTTCATCACTAGAAGAGGCTGTCAAATGGTATGAAAACATTTGTACCTACCTACCTACGTTTGCTTTTGGTATTGTTTATTAATCTTTTTTCTGCAACTGATTACTCAGTGGTAAAATCAAACGGAGCCAATGCTTCTGGCCTTAATAATCGGGCAACACGTCATGATAGGCTGGTTTATCACGACACGTTGCCCGATTATTACCGGAACCTTATCACTTAAGCAGTTCGTCGCTGTAGCAGCGACGAACGCAAGGCTGTGTCCTTAGAGAATAGCACTGCAGGTTCTCAGAGCCCCATTGAGACCCGACTCGGATAGATCATATAAGTAGGTTAGAAGGTTTTGGAAAACCCTTTGTGTTACGTTATTTGTGACCTAACATGAAGGGTTCAATAAATATATTCAAAAATATATCTTGTTTTCGATCCTAATTAATTTTTCTAGTGCTGGTTGTAAATACAGCTCGATTATGACAACAAGTTTTATTTGAAAATCAAATATATCAGAGGTAAATTTTAAATTTAATGAGTAAACTAGTTCTATCGAAAAACGAGTTAGGTATAACGGTAACATTATGTTTTACTATACCTACTGACGGATTGTGTAGCAATATGCAAACCTTATTATAGTAGTTTTTAGGGTTTCGTACGGTAGCCAAATGGCAAAAAACCTACCTTAATCATAAATTAAAAAAAAAATACATTGCCATGCAAACTTCCACCGAAAATTGGTTTGAACCAGATCTAGGTACTAAGTAGTTTTTTTATAAGTAGGTACGTCATAAACCGCAATTAATGGGGTTGGCAACTGTCAAAGTGGCGCTGGTGTAGATGGCTCCTAAAACATTGATCATTTGTATGGAGTTATTTACAAAATAATTTTTAAACCCAAGATGACTAAATGTATAGTAGCGAAATGCTCAGAATTTGGAGTACACCATAGCCCAAAAGATTACAAAATTCGTCGGCTTTGGTTGAAAGACATTTGCCTACAAAATTTTATTTCTAAAAATAGTTAGAGGTTAAGTCGAAAACATTTCGTGGAAAATGATTATAAAAAAATTGTGAATACACAGGTGAGTGTTGCTTATTCAACATTATTAGTAGTCTTAATACATATGTACTTGATATACCTACATAAAATAACATACAAATTGATTTACTCCTATAATCTTAATAATAACAGTCATTTCTATATTCTAGGAGTTGAACACCAACATAAATATATGAAGAAAAGTGCTGTACTATCTATATCTCCTTGAAACACTTAACCACTATCCGAAACAGCAAGAACAAGAAAAGATATATTGGGAGTCCAGAACCTGAGGAAATAGCTATTTGAAATGCCATCAACTTACCAATCCTGTGAAGGCATAGTGCCATTAAATATAGTGATAGTATATTATGATGATTTTGCAATATATCTCAAGAGCATGAGATTGATAATGACACCAACAACTTGCCACACTCATCGAAGTACTCAAGCATCTAATATATAGTTCACGGCATCTAACTTAATACTGTGGACGGTGGTCCCCACTACTCTAAAATCTTGCCAAGTTAAATGCTGTACACTAATTTGTGGCAAGGCAAAATGCGTTGCATACAAACAAGTATTGTGTATGGCATCTAACTTAGCAAGGTTTTCGAGTAGTAGGGTCCACAGTACTCCAAAATCTTGCCAAGTTAGATGCTGTACACTATACTTAAGATTATTTTCCACAGAGCTACTACTTGCAGATGATGCAGGTATTGTAAATAACAAAACTAAGATGACATAAAGTGTTTTATTTTTAAAAGGTTCATGTGTCCTATTCACGTCCAAGTATTATGTATGTCCACTTCATATTGAACATTTTTCATTGATTTTCTGCAATATCCCTTTATATAGGTATTATTACCAACAACAGAAGATCTTACCATCAATAAATGACGGGTTTCATACAGGTGCATAGCAATATTGTTCTTTTTGTGTACTGAAAAGAAAAAATATAGTTGTGAAAATGGGCTAGGGTAATTTTAACTGAGTAAAATTTCACTTTGGTTTATATCCTACCTCAATGCAGTTTCCTATTAGGTATAAATCTATACTTAGTTTAAACTACTTACTAGCATAGATAATGCCTTATGATTGTCTTATCAAGAGGTAGTAGAGCCGTGTTACTGTTAATATCACGATAGGTTTCTGGCAATGGTAACTATATTTCAGGATCTTCGTTATCAGCCCTTTATAGGTGTTCAAAATTGAAGTTTTGGTCATAAATCTCCAACCTGAAAGTAAAAGAATGTATATTATTATTATCCGTAGTTTAACTCTATGCATAAGTATTACAAGTCTGTTACATTTTAGGTAATGGTATCTTGAAAACAAAAATGTTTCTGAATACGAAATTTGTGAATATAGTGGTAATTTATTTAAAACAATATACCTTTCCACAAGATCTGCTTTTTTCCTCGTAAAGAAGCCCCACGTTTTTTAAGTTAATCTTTAAGTTCCTTCACTCACCAGTTACAATACATGATGTATTAGTTCACAAACTACTAGTTAATACTGTTTTAGGTCCCTCTTTATGTTAGGAAATGATAATAAATGCATGTTTTTTTTGTAAACAATAATGACACTGAATATGGCCGTCATACACAAAGGAGCCAAACTCGCTAGCGCCATCTGCGATTAGCTTTCACCGGCCAACCCCATTGACAATATTTTTGGTTTAAATATTTCTTGTGAAACTGGCTTATATATTAGCTTTTTTAAAATTATTAATTTTTTTGCTGCTACAGAACCCTTCATGGGCGAGTCCGACTCGCACTTGGCCGGTCGCTTTTTAAGTGCTATATTTAAATGTTTGTGTGATAATAAATAAAAAAAATAAAAAAATTGTAATAAGTATATTTTGCTCATCTGTTTTTAGGTAGACATCATCATTCATTAGACAAATTACGGTTTATTTGGCTATTAAAATGTTCTGATCTTGTACAGTCTTGTACGGTGTTTATGCAAGTGCGAACAGTAGATAGGTACCTAGGTACATTTTCGAAGCTAAATGTTTAAAAGGAAATAGTTAGGTACATAGACTTAGGAAAAGTAGGTAGGTAGGTATTATAATTAAATATTTACGTAGTACGTAGGTACCTACTTAATCAGTGTCTAATCTATTTTCATGGTACAAGATAAAGTAAGTACTAGTACCTACCTATATCTAGGATAGGTGCTTACCTAACTATTTCTACACATTTTGTTGTTATTTTGGCTATTTGAACTTAATTTAAGGCCCTATCTGATATTTTATCAGTTAATATCGCTATCATAGTTTAAGTAAACAGACGATCAATTTAGTTTGCCTTTTTATTTCACTGTGACTGATACACATACATAAATCATGTCGGTAATTTTAAACACAGTCCTAGTGTTGGCATCCTTCATTTTGGTTGATGCAAGTACTTCCTCAAGAATTGCTGTAGCTACTTTGACTACTCGACATGCTTTGCTCGGTCAGAAGATCACAGGTCAGATTGAGTTTACTGAAACAAATGATGGCCTACATATTGCTGGAGATATAGTTGGATTGTCCCCTGGATATTATGGATTTCACATACATGAACTAGGAGATATCAGCGCTTGTGAAAACTCAGGTGGCCACTTCAATCCTGAAGATACGAATCATGGCGGGCAAAATCATACAGTGCGCCACGTTGGTGATCTGGGAAATATTTTGTTCGTGGGCAATGACACTAATGCTACAGCCACCGTGGATATCACTGATCACCTGCTCACACTAAGAGGTCGGAATAACGTTCTTGGACGTACTTTAGTTTTGCATGAGCGGGCAGATGACTTGGGTCTGGGAGGTCATGAGGAGTCGCTTACTACTGGCAATGCAGGTGCTCGAGTTGCGTGTGGACTCATCGGAATACGAGGGGGCGATTGGAACTCAGCTGTAACTAACTCCCCCTCATTAATAATATTTATCGTGGCAGCATCAATATCTGCTTATTTTCAGGCATGAAATAATTACATTTGTGTAATTAATGTAAAATATAGGTAGCTAGGTAAGTATTATGAATATGGATAAACCTAAAATCATTGAAATATTATTAAACAAATTAAAAGCCAAGTGTTTTATTTCTCTTCCTACAGTACCTAATCCATAAGACGAGAGGACGAGAGGATTAATAAGAGTGCTACACATTGTCTTATTCAAAATTCTGTATCCACGTTAACGATAAGTTGTTCAGTTGCGTTGTTGTTGGTATCCATTCACAAGTCCTAAACTGAAAGAGAATTAATGGGCACCGCCTGCTATCAAACTTGGTTCGGTCTTTTCGTCAGCAGTCGGGTTTTTTAACTTTTTATGCGTATATTTAAAAATGTAATTTATATGTCTATATCTAAAATAAAGTGAATAATAATTAGATACTCTGGATAGAAGAGTCCGTAAACTGCTGACCGCATTTCGGATACATCGCCCGCGATCATCTGTAATGAGGTTGTATATCCCACGGAAGTTGAGAGGGCGTGGCTTTCTAAATGGCAAGACACTTTTTTTTTATACTACGTAGGTGGCAGACAAGCACACGGCCCACCTGATGGGAAGCGGTCACCGTGGCCTATGAACTTGTGCAACACTAAGGGTGTCACACACGCGCTGCCTACCCTGAAGGGAAAGGGGGAGAACTGGGAAGGGGTGGGGAGGCTAGGAAGGGGAGGGTGAGGAGGGGTACAGTGAGCTCTGGCTACCCTACTTACACACACAACACGATGGTTATTATGGCCGGGGTCTTCTGTAGGGCTGAGGTACTTCCCGTGCGGGCCGGAACCTCTACGTGGTGCACCTGGGCAACGGAGGCGAGCAGCGCCTCCCACTCGCCACGGGAGACGCTGCTGCCTGCGGCCAATCCGGCCGGGGTGGGAGTGGCCCTCCAGAGGGCTGCTCCGAGGCTCTCCACGTGTCCCTCTGACTAGCAGATGGCACAGTGGGGAGCGAGCGGGGGGCGAGCTGATTGTCTGCACGCCGACGGTTGGGTGACAGGACGGCCTCCTGTCACCCTACACCCCACCGTCGGCGAAGTGGCGCGATGCTCGCCCCACCCCCCCCTGTCGGGGGGTCGAGGGGGCCATCTTAAAACCGTAGATGGCCCGGGGTCAGCTGGGGTGCGAGGGATATGCCCATTGGGTAACCTTACACCCCGGTTACTAAGGCCCGAGACGGCGTGCGGTTTTAGTCGGTTCGATCCCGACATAACCACCCCCGATGGCCGACGGGGGTGGTATCCATGGGGATTTCCGCACGATAAAAAAAAAAAAAAAAAGGGCTGAGGTACTTCCCCAGTCGGGCAGCTCATTTCGGACGGGAGATACCGTCGTGTTCCACCTCCTTGGTCATACTTCATTACCGCTAGATACACAGCCTTAGAGAATACTTTTAACACAAAAATACAGATATGCACCATGGTGTGGTCGCAGTGGAGCGTTGGCTAAAGAGAACTGGCGCAAACCTGTAGTACTTAGTACTACTGATCGCAGGGAGGTATGGATGGGCAAAGAGCTACACGGATGCTTTTATCGGGGCCTTAAACAGTCCCAATATAGACTTAAAGGCGTCTATGTCTTGGCTACGGTTCGGTAATCTCTTCGGAGAAATCGAAGGTTTTGTCTTTGCAATTATGGATGAAGTTGTCATGACGAACAACTATAGGAAGTACATTCTGAAAGATGGTACGGTTCGGGAATGCCACCGTCCCGGGGAATCTATCAGATACATTATTTCTGGTTGTTCTCGTCTTGCCAACGGCGAATATTTGCACAGACACAATCAAGTGGCCAAGATTGTACATCAGCATCTTGCCCTTAAATACAATCTTGTATCTGCAGAGGTGCCATACTAAAAGTATGCGCCCGACCCAGTTCTCGAAAATGGCCGTGTCACATTATACTGGGATCGATCTGTTATCACTGATAGGACTATTGTCGCCATTTAAGCCTGACATAGTGGTAATAGATCGATTAGAGAGGATTGCAATGATTGTCGACATCACCATGTCTCATGACGAGAACCTCATTTTTTTTATAGTAAGTATAATGACACGTCAATTTGACTTCACCTTGCCTGATGGTAAGCTGAAGGTAAAGTCTCAGGAAAGAGGGTCACCATTACATACACGTACCACGTTAACAATGGTGGCACTCAGCTTGACGGCCTCATCATAAGAGGATTGTCGTCGCAGCACCGCGTGACACTCACCGGTCCCACTAGTGCTGCGACCACAATCCCCCCTGCCCGGCTATGCACTTGCTGACCCCTGAACGCAATCCAACCGAGATTGGATTACTATGGAGGGTTTTTCACAAGGGTGCACGGTGGTACCTACCCGGCCGAATTTTGTGACAAAATTTGTGCCATCAAATTTCTACCACCAGTAAAAATGAAAGCTGAAAAACATAAACAAATTAAGTATGTGGATTTAGCTCATGAGGTTATTGACATGTGTAATGTGGATTCGGCGATCATTGTCCCGATAGTTGTGTCAGTCCACGGACTGATTGCCAAGAGCCTCGAGCAACACCTAAAGAGGCTCACGTTGGGTGGCTGGGTTAAGGGACTGATGCAGAAGGCAGTACTCCTTGACACGGCACGTATTGTGAGGAGGTTCCTTTCTCTGGAGCCCTAACCACCGGCAGCTTGGTCCCTGTACCCGATGCCGGTGGGGTACTATTTTTTATATTTTTAAATGCATTTTTATATTATACTAGCTGTTGCCCGCGGCTCCGCTCGCGTGGAAGTCGCTTATTGCGTCCACTCCCACTCCTGCTCCCACTCCCGCTCCAGCTCCTACTCCCACTCCCACTCCCATGGGTCTATCCCCGCTCCCACTCCCACTCTCACTCACACTCTCACCCCCACTCTCACTCCCAACCCCACGCATACTCCCACTCCCAATCCCACGCACACTCTCACTCCCACGCACACTCCCACTCCCACGCACACTCCCAATCCCACTCCCACGCATACTCCCACTCCCACGCATACGCCCACTCCCACGCATACTCCCTCTCCCACGCACACTCCCACTCCCACTCCCACTCCCACCCTTGCCCCCGCTCCCACTCACACTCCCACCCCACTCTCACTTCTACTCACACTCATACTCCCGCCCCCACGCACACTCCCACTACCACTCCCACGCATACTCCCACTCCCCCGCATACTCCCACTCCCACGCACACTCCCACTCCCACTCCCAGTCCTACCCCGCTCCCACTCCCACCCCCACCCCCACTCCCAATCCCACGCACACTCCCACTCCCACTCCAATAAACCTATTTCTGATGATAACTAATCTAAACTCAAAATGTAATATTTATGATAATAAATGCAAAAAAAACTATAATCCCTAAAAACTAATAACACCACTATCCACTAATCTTACTTGAACACCACTCATAATTAACCTACTCATAAAAAAACATAATTTCATCTAAATAATTATACATATATTTCACAATTTAATTTCTACCTAGTGTGATGTGGTTCATATGATAATACTATTGTACGTCTTATCAGACATGCTACGGTGATACTTTTATGTAACTGACAACATCTTCTATCCACCTGTGACCTTTAAATGAATTTTGAATTTTGAATTTCGAACTGTGGGTGACGTAACCTACGACAAACTTATTATTTGCGGTTGGTACAGTAATCGGGTCTAGGAATTGAACCGCAAAATTAAATTTGTCTTTTATTGTATGTACTTTTCCGGGATAAAAAGTATCCAGTGTGCTGCCCAGGATATTGAAGAATAATTATACCAAGTTTCATCGTAATCGAACCGGTAGTTTTTGCGTGATGCCTGAACAAACAGACAGACAGACAGACAGACAGACAAAAATTTTTTTAATCACATATTTGGGTTCGGTGTCAGTCTAGTAACACCCCCTGCTATTTTTTATTTTTTTATTTTCAATGTACAGAATTTTTACTTCTACAGATTTATTATAAGTATAGATAGATTTGAAAATAAAATTGATATGTAAATAAAATAAATAAAGAGGAATAATAATAATAATAATATTTATTGCAACTAAAACAGATACATAACATTATGTGCACGAGAATAACCGTAGTAGTTTGAACTGTGTTACAGTTATCAACACCCACCTCAAGGGATGATACAGTTACAATATTAGCTTGATGTACCTAACATGCATTATTGATTGTTGATATACCTACTTAGTGTAATGGTCATTCAAGTACTACCAATATTAATGATATTGAATAGGTTAAAACAGTTCTGAAACGAGCAGAACGAGCTACCAGTAACCTGTACCAGTAACTTCTTTTAGCCCTCGGACCCCAGGTTAGGAATAAAGATGTTTCCACAAGAAAAACTAATAATTTTTTTTGAGTCATATCAAATTTTGCGTCATTAATTTCATCAGTGTAGTGATATCAAAAATGAAACTCATTTAATCCATCGATAGATACCTAATCTACCTAAGTAGATAAAGTAATGATTTATTAATAACTAGCTGTTGCCCGCGGCTCCGCCCGCGTGGATTTCGAATTCCGTTTCAAATTCCTTTTTTCGTGCGGAAGTTCCTTCGGGCACCACTGCACCCCCGTCCGCCATCAGGAGTAGTTAAGTTCAGACTTAATGATGGCTGACAGCGTGCGTGAGACTTGAGACGGCGTGCGGTTTTTATGAATTCTGAGTCAGCTCGGACCTCATAAAAACCGCACGCCATCTCAAGTCTTCAGTTGTAAGATTGCTTAGAGCATATCCCGCGCTCCCCAGTTGACCCTGGGCTATCTACGGTTTTAAGATGGCCCCTTTGACCCCCCCCGAGCATCGCGCCACTTCCGATCACTGACGGTGGGGTGTACCATCGGTGCGTGGACAATCAGCTTGCCCCCCGCTTGCTCCCCACTGTACCCTCTGCTACTCAGAGGGACACATAGGGAGGCTCGGAGCAGCCCTCTAGAGGGCCACTCCTACCCCGGCCGGATTGGCCGCAGGCAGCACCGTCTAGTGAACTCCACCGCGGGTGACGTAACCTACGACAAACTTATTATTTGCGGTTGGTACAGTAATCTAGTCTAGGGATCGAACCGCAAAATTAAATTTGTTTTTTATTGTATGTACTTTTCCGGGATAAAAAGTACCCAGTATGCTGCCCAGGATATTGAAGAATAATTATACCAAGTTTCATTGTAATCGAACCGGTAGTTTTTGCGTGATGCCTGAACAAACAGACAGACAGACAGACAGACAGACAGACAAAAATTTTTTTAATCACATATTTGGGATCGGTGTCGGTCTTGTAACACCCCCTGCTACTTATTTTTTTGATATTTTCAATGTACAGAATTTTCACTTCTACAGATTTATTATAAGTATAGATGATTCATGCAATCAGGTACCTAGGTAGTAATATCATGAGCATTATTTTTTTTTATTGGATCGGGAGTCATGGGGCTGCAATATATTCGGATATCCAGATTGCGTTTAGAGCCTAGTTACTTAGAGGAATGGTTATCAAACTACTCTCTCTATTTGTGTCTTCTTCTCCGGTCACGTGACAGATATATTCCATTATTAGGCGGAGAGACTTGAGGGACATGAATGAAATTGCCTCGCCATGGTGAGGCTGTTGGACTATGGGTCGTGGTTTGCGCAGTGGTGCACCTTGGGCAACGCAGACGGCAGCGCCTCTCAACCACAGGGGAGACGCTGCCGCCTGCGACCAAATCCGGCCGAGATGGGAGTGACCCCCGGAGTGCGAGGCAAATGAATGACGGGTCACCTTACACTCCAGAGCTTGTAGACACGAGACGGCGCGTGTGGTTTTAGTCGGTTCAAGTCCGATATAATCACCCTCGCTGGCTAAGAGAGGGTGGTATCCAAGGAGATTTTCGCATGACAAGAAGAAAAATAGGTCAAGGTAGCCCTGCTGAGGGTTGCTCGGAGGCTTCCCACGTGTCCTTCTGACTAGCAGACTTTTTAGGGCTCCACGACCACGTACCTCCCGTTACGACTGCCATAGACGTTTGAATGGCAACCGTGATCAATGGCTTTACGTGTTCTCCGAGACACGGAGGGGTTCCAATGGGCAATCATTAGAGTGGTGACCCATCTTAAAACTGCCTTGTCTAGCGTTGCTAACTTCGTGTTAACTGTTAACCTACTCGGTTACCGCTTAGCCACGAGCCTCTCCATGATGATGATGATTATCTCCATTATTGCGCTGTGTTTCGTAGGCAAGCCACCAGGAGTGTAGCTGTGATCAGCTGAATAGTCATGTGTGTACCTAAATTTAGCTTTCCTTTCTCTCTACACACCATAATGTCACGACTTACTGTGACTTAGCTGTTTAGAGGCTGTTTAATGTACTTAGAGTGTCTGCCAGTAGAAAATTCTAGAATACAGTTAATACCCAACACGTATTGGGAGTTTCAGGGTTACGAAAAGGCTTATTAATGTGTAATCAGCATTTCCAGTAGATATCTCGATACAAGATAATTTTTTATTGTTATCAGTCCTATCATTATCACCATTTAAATAGGCCAACAATTCGGTTTATTGTAGTTATTATACTGTGAGTTATACATACATCATCATGTCTCCACTTTTACTCTCTTACTTTCTGCTGGCATTTGTCGTTTTTGTTAACGCCAATAGGATCGCTTATGTCGCTTTCCATCCTGCAACTAACTTCTTAAATTACAATATCTCAGGCGGCATTACGTTTAGAGAAATTGAAGATGGAGATCAGTTGGCATATACTGGGTTAATCTTTGGATTGCCAACGGACAGCAACAACAACACATTAGAGTACACTATGACTGTGCATGAATATGCAGATTCAAATTGCAATAGCATCGGTGAGGAATTTAATCCTTCGGCCGCGTCGGTTCAGAATAACGCTGAAGACAATACTTTTATGCTGAATGACGAGGTAGTGGTTCCAAGCGTCAACGTCACTGGTATATCTGAAAAGTACGCACTACGAGGCTCCAGAAACATAATTGGACGTACTGTACTTTTATCTACAAATACCAATAACATCGGAAGAGCCGCGTGTGGAGTTCTCGGAGTCAGAGGAGGTGATTGGAGCTCTGCTGTAACTAATACTCCTTCATTACTACTTTTTGTTGTAGCGTCACTATTTGCTTATTCTCGGACATGAAGTTCGTATATATAAGTGAAATAATGTATGTACATAATGTAATCTATTCATTTATGTAATAGTTTTTGAACAATTTTATATTGTTCAAAAACTATAAACTACCTGTAATAATACACTGCAAACCTATCATTAAACGAACTTTTATAAAGCAGTTTCCTTATTTTTGTATGATTAGTCACAACTTAGGCAGGTAGGTACCTACGCATAAAAATTGAATAAATATTGTATTCTACTCATTGTGTCTGATTCATTGTATTTTAACTCTCTTTCTGTATAAATGGCTATCTTATTATCTACTCGTATATCTATCTTCTATAGGTACCTACTTATATTAAACTAGCGACCCGGGACCCGGCTTCGCCCGGGTGAAAATTCCAGTTTTCCAATCTATACATATAATAAATCTGTAACTGATCGGTGTCTGTAGATGGAAGATATATAAGAAAAAAATTATCAGGGGACTATATGAATGTAATAGATGCCAAAACTATGATTTTTAGAATTTTTGTCTGTTTGTCTGTTTGTCTGTGCCTCTGTTTGTCCGCACTAAATTTTTGTTTACGCTAAAATCAGAAACTACTAGAGGGATTTTGATCAAACTTGGTACGATTATAGTTCATAGTTCTATATAAGGTACTTTTTATACAAGCTGATACCCGGGCTTCGCCCGCGCTTCGTTTTTAGGTCGTTTTTGGCCATATCTCCAGTTCTACTTAACCAATTACATCCAAACATACGGTAAAATTTTAGTCTAATCAAGACCTTTCTAAAAAAAAAACCGCATCAAAATCCGTTTGGTATTTTTACGTCCATCGCGACAGTGATAGACGTCAACTATGCATGCATGCTGCATGCTAACTATTTCCAATCATTTTCCGATCAGAAAATCATTGGAAATGGTTAGCATGCAATTGCTTAAAAAAATTCATTCAATTAATCGGGCGGAGAATCTAAAAATAATGTTTCAAAACAATTGCAATATTGTTCATTGTTTCCGTAGTTCGAACGAATTACGGTAGATGGCTCCACCGGCGCCCTAAGCCGTAGAATATATCGGAAAATTTCGAGCATCTAGGATGGGTCCAGGTAGCTCAGTTGGTCAGAGCATTCCCCCTGTAAGGGACTGGTCACGGGTTCAAGTCCCGTCCTGGATGATCATTTTTTCCGATCAGTAAATCAAAATATATTTTTTTTGTCTGTCTGTCTGTTTGTTCAGGCATCACACAAAAACTACCAGTTCGTCTACGATGAAACTTGGTACAATTATTCTTTAATATCTTGGGTACTTTTATCCCGAAAAGTATATACAATAAAAAACAAACTTAATTTTGCGGTTTGATCCCTAGAACCGATTACTGTACCAACCGCAAATAATAAGTTTGTCGTAGGTTACGTCGCCCGCAGTGGAGTTCAGTGTTCACTGGTGTTCACTATTGTTTGGCCGCTGAGAGTATGCGTTCCTGACACATGTCAATTCGTCATGACTAGTTATGTACAATAAATAACTTGTACCTAGAACCATTCTCTAAACCTGTTCCCAACTTACAATAACATAATAATAATCACAGTCAGCAATTGTGACAATTTGATTTTATTTTAATTTTAATTTTATTCTAATTTGGCTATCTATCTGCCCTATTTGTTTTTCCAATTTTTAATTTTTAATTTTGTTTTATTCTCATTTAATTTTATGTAATTTTATGTGATTATTAATTGTAATGATGGGTTATTACCTGAAATAATAATAAAAAAAAATCATATTCATTTCATTCATTATAAAAATATGATTCATTCTTTCTATTAGCTTGGGTAGGGGCTTATTACAAAATTACATATTATAAAATTATAACGTTCTATTTTATATTTTTCAACCAACAGATTATTATTATTAAGACTACTAAAATATGCGGTTACAATTGCCTTGTTATTTTGTCTCATCACTATGAAAGCGAACAGTTGACATAACCTTGAGACAGCGCAGTTTTATTGACATTTATAATTTCGTTTTGCAATATTCTACTATGATTGGTGAATTTGGGCTCGTCCAGTGCCGTAGCACCCCGTGCTATCCTCAAAAGACACCCAAGAAACCTGCACTGTATCCTACTGTGTCATGTGATGTCAAAACTGAACACTTTGAGCACATCGCCCCTATTATTATAGAATCACTGAAAGAATGCGATCCTGACAGGTTGTGAGCGAACGGGCGATGTAACTTTGAACTGGTGTACAATTTACGGCAAAATTTTTAATATCGTTTATTGACCTAATCAACGAGTGATAACATCAAAAATTTAATAATTGTGCCAATTTACAATAAACTGATTAATTTTGGGCTAAAATTATTAACAATTAATGAATTAAAAAATACAAAATCAATAGTTTTTAAAAGTCATACCACGTCAAACTGCGCTGTTTCAAGGTTATGTCAACTGTTTACTTTTATAGTGAAGAGACAAAATAATAAGGCATATTTTTGTAATCAATATAATAATAATATATTGGTTAAATATTATATAGAACGTTATAATTTTATAATTAGGTATGTAGTTTTGCAATAAGCCCCTACCCAAGCTAATATAAAGAATGAATCATATTTTATAACTAGCTGTTCCCCGCGGCTCCACCCGCGTGGATTTCGAATTCCTTTTCAAATTCCTTTTTTCGTGCGGAAGTTCCTTCGGATACCACCCCCGTCAGCCATATGAGGTCCGAGTCAGCTCGGACCTCATAAAAACCGCACGCCGCGTCTCAAGTCTTCAGTTGAAAGATTGCTTAGAGCATATCCCGCGCTCTCCAGTTGATCCTGGGCAACCTACGGTTTTAAGATGGCCCCCTTGACCCCCCGAGCATCACGCCACTTCACCGACGGTGGGGTGTAGGGTGACAGGCGGCCGTCCTGTCACCCAACCATCGGCGCGTGGTCAATCAGCTTCGCCCCCCGCTCGCTCCCGCTCCCGCTGGTGCTTGAGGATTCATTCTCCGTGCGAAGCCGGAACGGCCACTACTGCCAGTAGTAATAAATAAGAATACAAACTAGAATGAGTGTAAATGCTTTACCTGTTTATTATCTTGCCAGTACTTGGCCAGCTCATGTGCCGGTGGGAATTTGCAACATGAAATCTCCAGTGTGATCTCCATACATCCGTGCCATAGATAGTTGTAATCTTGCATACCACCTATAAAATTAAGATTTCAATATTTTAAATAATTCTGCAAATATAATTTTGTCAATTTTACTCTGCCGTGACAATCCAAAAGGCTGTAAGTCGACTTACAGTGTTTTCGCTTAACAAGGCGTAATCGATTTCTTTAAGCCTTTTTACCCGACTGCCGAAGAAAGGAGGGTAATGTTTTTCGAGTCTATGTATGTATGTATGTATGTCCATTTCTTTGTCACAGGCTACTGCCTGAACGGCTTGACGGATTTTGACATACGAGATATCATTTGATTCGTCGTGATTGTTTGAGTGACACCAGGTATATTAAAATTTCTAGAAAATCAAAATGGCGGATCTTTGGCGCCAAAATGAAAATCTTGAAAATTTGTCTTACACGCTCTACAGCCTGAAAGGCTTGACGGATTTTGTCAAACAAGGTGTTGTTTGACTCGTCATGATTGTGTAAGTGAGACCAGCGGGTCTAAAAAGGCCAATTCATGCAGATCCTGTTAGGATCCTAAAGAAAATCGTAAAATGTCACACATTTATCAATTCTCTTATGTCAATTAAGCGCAAATCAAATGCTGCAATTCCTGCGGTTGACAGTTTTGTATGGAAATCCGTAAAATGGTACACTATATGAATTGGTTTAAACTTCAGTTTGCAGAATCATAAGATGTTACTGAAGAGCAACATCTGCAATTCTTTTTGTACATTTTATAACAAAATACACTATAATATAAAGAAAATAAGAAACAATTTACGTTTTGTTATGTGTTTTATTCAATAATTATTCATTATTACTCAACTTGAGCGATTAAATAGTGTGCTGTCCTACAGCACTATCTAGCGAAAGTAAAGCCATTTAATCTTATATTATAAAATATACAAGAGTACCCTCTAATACACTTTAAACTTGGAAAAAATGAAATGAAATGCAGTTACGCGCTAAGTGGATACTTATGATTGGTGTATTAAAAAAAGGTTCTTAGTATTGATGCACATTTAGAAATCCACCTTTTTAGACCCGCTGGGTATATTAAAATTTCTAGAAAATCAAAATGGCGGATTTTTGGTGCCTGAAATATTTGACCGCGATGGACGCAAAAACTGCTGAACGAATTTCGATGCGGTTTTATTTGTTTAAAAGGTCTTGGTCAGATTTAAAATCTTACGTTTGTTTCATTACAATCGGTTTAGTAAAACCGGAGATAATGCTAACTATGAAACTTATAATTGTCTTGTCAATACAAGTTAGTGGCCATATATTTCTTCCTTGTAAAAAATATTTCAAAAAAACTACTTCGGTGTACAAGAGATGTAGGTAACACTAACTATTGAATACATCATTATTTATTATTGACCAAATACAATACCTACGTTTAAAATAGGCAAAGAACATCAAAAACAATGTCTTCTGATTCTTTTGTAATGATCCTAAAATTGGCAGCTGCTACTACCTACCTACAATCAGCGCGATTAACATATTAGTTAAACAAGGCCTAGCTTTATCGGGCCTCCTGATCGCACTGATTGTATCGAATAATAAATTACGTATGCATATAATTTCGTTGAATATCAGTTGATTCCAGGCAAATTATGCGGCAGATATGAATTTGGAACTACGAGTCTTCTCTCGTGTCGATGTTGCTATATCGTGGTGTAGTAATGGGTTTCACAGCAATGCCGCTACTTAAGGGGAGGGCCCGAGCATAGGTATCGCTCTTCGAGAAGGCTTTTAGTTGATAGTCATTGACTAAAAACTATGGTGCCTTTTTACCGTCCCCACCTTTCACACACACGTTTCACAGCAATGCCGCTACTTAAGGGGAGGGCCCGAGCATAGGTATCGCTCTTCGAGAAGGCTTTTAGTTGATAGTCATTGACTAAAAACTATGGTGCCTTTTTTCCGTCCCCACCTTCCTCACGCGGCCAACAGGACAGGTTATGTCGAACTCTTACTAGTGCCTAGTTATTATCATGACTAATCGTGGATAAGATATCGAAATCCTATGTGTGGGTACCCTTGAAGCATAAAATCCACATTATGTAGGTAGTATTTTTGCGCATCAATAAGATTACGATATTTTTTTAATCAATAGTATCTATGATACGATCTTTTTTTATTATAATGATGCGAAAGATTGGTAAGGCTTATATATACTTGTATACATAGTGATTCCTTATTACTATTTTATATTGATTATATTTAAAATTCTTATATATTATCCTTATTAATATTTTATGGTCCATATGCCCATATAAATAAAGAATGTTAAAATTAAACATAGTGTCTTAATATATTTGTTTACCTGTAAGAGGGTACCATTCGGCCCCATTAGTGATGCCTTGCTCGAACCTTGGTGAACCAGACTTGCAGGAAACGCCGCGAGACATCTTGGCATGATTGTTAGAATACACCAGGGACAAGTGACGGAACACATCATCATCTGGTGCGATGGAGGGTGTGTGTGCGTAGCTTTGGAACACTGCATTCAGCGGACATGTTGAAAAAAAAAACCATCAAAGAATAGGTACTTAATAATTTTACTAGTTTTCTAATACCATAATAGCTTATGTCAAGTTCAAATTTAGAAGAAATTTAGATGATTATGATTGATTTTAAAGTGCATCTAAACTTGGCATTGGATTGGGTTTCAATCCTTTTTTAGGCGATCTAGGCGATAGGAACTTGGCATCCTTTTTATTAACAGGTGTAGGTATGTTTTTGGTGGGATTTCAAAATTTTTTTTCAAGAATTTCAAAGATTCGATTAAGCCAACTCGCGCTTGACCGATTTCTTAAATTGCTTATGATATATTTTATACCTCCTCATAGCTAACCTCCACCCCCTCCTCTTCCTATTCTCATTGTATCACTGGTTCTTAAATATGTCTATTAAAAATTCGATAGGTACCTATTAGATTCATTCAGAGTCAACTCACGTTTGACTAATTTCTTAAATTTCTTGATTTTTTATAATCTACATCACAACACACGACCTGTGTACCAAATTTCATAACACTGGGCTACACAGGATAATTGGAAGTGACCTAGAGGTTTTTATTACCGATCAGTCAGTCAGTGTCAAAGTTAGCTATATTCACAGGGTCATAAATATATATTTCAAGATCTACTTAAACTATATCTATTATTAAATTTGGCACAATTTTAGGTACAATTTTATCTCTATACTTGCAATACTGACCTACCGGAGGGCCAAAAGTGGGTCGAAAGTGTCGAAACGGTTCGTGTAAATAGTGTACGGTTGAGCAGTTTGCTGGAAATGGTCATGCGCACGGCCGCGGCCGTGCGCTTAGAATCTTCCCCATTCTCAAAAATCAATTGAAACACTTCTAGTTAAAGTATACTTTTGAGTAACACTATTTTTTGTGAGAAATTATATAGGTAGGTATACGTCAGTTCATTCTGTCTCCTTTTTACCCGACTGCGCAACGCAAAGGAGTGGTAATGTGTTTAACAGCCTATGTATGTATGTATGTATGTTTGTATGTTCCTTTGAAGCACTATACAGACCAAACGCCTGGGCCGATTTTAATGATTCACACGTCAATCGATTCCTCTTAATCCGGCGAGTGTCACTAAAGACATGACGTTAGTGAAAAGTCAATATGGCGACTACTGGACGCCATATTGGGAAAATTAAAAAAATTAAATTCAACAAACTATGTCAAGTGGGTTACCGTTGAATAGGTATTTAAAAATCAGTTTTCGTTCCTCTCAACATTTTTCGATTCGATTGACCGTTTAGAATATATATCGATTTAAAGTTGAGTAACAACCATTTTCACAAAGGGGTTTTTATTAGACAGTAGAAAGTCCAATCGGGTACAAGCTAGCTAGGTACCTACCCATAACTAAAAAGTTTAAAATAAAAAAATATAATTTAAAAAATTAAAAAACACGACTGCGTACAAAACTAAAAAGAAAAAAACTAGCACTCAGATGTCCGGTGGTCTAGAAACATAACAACTGAACAGTCGGGATCCATTGAAAAATTAGATTGGCTGTCGAATAATGGATCCCGACTGTTCAGTTGTTATGTTTCTCGACCACCGGACATCAATCTAAGAGTGCTTGTTTTTTTCTTTTCAGTTTTTAGGCAGTCGGGTTTTTGAATTTTTAAATTTATTCTTTTATATTGCTTTTTGTTTTTGAAGTCTGGTTTTCAATATTATTTTTTTATTAATAAAGGTCTTGAATTTTCATTCTTTTCGAGGCGTGTCGTAGGTACCAAGAGTACAAATCCTTTACATGTGCCTTTTCTTTTTCTTACCCAAGACTAAAGAAAATACTCTACAGACTAATAAGAGAACAAAATTTAAAAGCCAAATCGGATCTACACTCCATTACTATAATCCGCGCGCGATCAAAATGTGATGCTACCTTTTGGAACTGAGACGTACTTGGGCCGCCGGCTAGCCGTAGCGTCGGCAAACTCATGTCTAAGCTCACAAAAAGAAGCTGTATTTTTAGTGCGACTAGATTTCTAAATAAGTTTAATTTTGAATGCGAGATTTATAATAATTATAATATTGTATGATTGTCTGTTTGTCCGTAAATTTTTGTGCGCGCAAAAATCAGAAACTACTGCTGGAGGGATTTTGATCAAACTTGGTACGATTATAGTTCATAGTTTTGGGCAACAATAGGCTACTTTTTTATTCAAGCTGAAACCCGTGGCTTCGCCCGCGCTTCATTTTTAGGTCGTTTTTGGTCATATCTCCGGTTCTACTTAATCAGATACAACCAAAAATACGGTAAATTTTTAGTCTAAGCAAGACCTTTTTAAAAAGAAAACCGCATCAAAATCCGTTTGGTATTTTTTATCGCTATCGATGGACGTAAAAAGAACTGAACGGGTTTTGATGCGTTTTTTTTTATTAGAATGGTCTTGGTTAGACTCAAAATCTTACGCATATTTGATCACAATCGGCTGATTAGAACCGGCAATAAAACGCGAAAATCGACGTCCACGCGGGCGGAGCCGCGGGCAACAGCTATCTTTAATATACCACCTTTTCATTCTGATCTACGTGGATCTACATGTAATCGTGCCAAAAATACAGTTCAACCGTTCTCGAGTTTTTGCAATACTAATTTTTATTTATATAGATTAAAGATTAATAATGAGTGGAAAAGGGGGTAAAATCTTGAGTAGTCAATCTCGCGAAATAGTTCTGGCATTAGATAGATATTTCAATCAACAACAAAGTCGGTGTTATCACGCTAACGCTACTTGAGAACTGTCATTTTCGATTTACTTTGACAAGGTTCCTTCACATTTTCATCGCGCGCGGATTATACCAACAAGCATGATGAACTAATAACCTTCTACTTATTAAAGTCGGCTTAAATGCTTGATCATAGATGAAGCACCAAGCCTCGACGACGGCAATTGAATGTTAGGCCGAGCGGGGAGAACTCGTATAATGCGCGGCATCAAACGTGACCACATTTTGGAGTAGTGTGGACCCCACTACTCCAAAATCTTGCCAAATTAGATGCTGTACACTATACTAGTTTCTAGGCGACCATTTTGCCACAAACAAGTATGGTTTACAGCATCTAACTTGGCAAGGTTGTGGAGTAGTGGGGTCCACACTACTTCAAAATGTGGCCACGTTAGATGCCGCGCACTATACCTTATAATAAAAAGAAATGAAAAAACAAGTCCTGTCTTGTTGGTTATGAGTATATGCAAAAAAATAGATTATTTGCATAATATATTATATTTTAGAAATAGCGTACCTTTCTCATAAAAACATTACCCTCCTTTCTTCGGCAGTCGGGTAAAAAATGAGTCATTTTCAGAGTCTCTTTTCTGACACATAATTCACAATTAATAGAGGGATCTGGCGCTCGGTTTGATAAAGGGACATTATGAGAAAGGACATTTCGAGAAAAGGATATTATGAGAAAGGATATATTTTGTGAAAAAAGGACATTATGCGATGAGACCACTGTTTGCGGTGGTATTTTGTTTACGGGCTGTTTAGTTGATGTTATTTTCTTTTATTTTTGTTTTATTAGTAAAAATATAGAATAATAATATTTGTAAATATTAACTGTGTTAGCTGTTAAGTTTGCCAAATAAAAAAATAAAACAATAATTGCGACTCAGTTTTGACAATCAGGATGTCAGACAGTCAGAAATGAGTAATACCGCGTTTACATTCAGCCATTCCCGTTGCCGCTTGCCTTGCCGTAAGTACATATTTCACCGTACATTGCTGTGGCAACGTCAGCGGAAATGAGTGTTTACATTGCTGCTTCATATGTACTTTTAATTCGACTCTGGGCGATGGATAACGTGGAAATTGTCGCAGCGTCGGCGCTCTGCCTTATAAGTTTAATTCATTATTTAAATGTTTAAAAAAAAAATAGAATTCAAAAGAGATGTCGTCGTCAGAGAAGATGGTGGATGATAGCAATTCATCGTAATAGAACAATGTAAGTATTTTGAGTACTGAACGAGAGAGCAACATGTAAACACACGTTGCCGCTCGCATTGCCGCGCTTTGATGTCCGCTAGAAAAACCGCCAAATGAGGGATAGCCGGGCAATGCGAACGGCAACGTCAAAGGCGATGGAAATGTCTGTTTACATTCTCGCGTTTCCCAGTTTATTCCCCATGTCCCTGCTCGTTGCCGCGGCAATGGGCTGAATGTAAACGCGGTATAAGGAAAGCAGCAAGGATGGAGCCATTGGTTAGCTGTAGATTGCTGCAGAGCTGGCTAATGTAATAAAAACTGCGTAGGACACAATGCGCTACAGAAAGGTCCTCGCTTACACTGTACACTGTCCCCAAACTTTGTGGCCTAGGTTGTATAACGCTATCAAAATAACACGGTAATCATAGCCCGTGAATCACGGTCTATCACGGGCCTTAATAGACCAATGATCACGTAGTTATCTGTCGGTTCAAATAAATCTAGTGGAATCACAGTCAACAATTGATAAGAAAAGTCAATTTTGGATAAACTGATAACTGATCCATTCGCTCAATATCGGTAACTCAGTAGTCTTATCTTATACGTAATCGGTTTGCTGGTATTAGAATTGAACTTGTTTTTATCAAATCAAATCAAACCCTTGTTGTTGTCAGTATACTGATAATAATCAAAATTTTATTTGTTGAATAAGCTACATAAGTAGAATACAAGGGTTTGCGTGTATTTTTGCTTAAACCGACGTCGAAGTGAAGGAGGTTATCACCTCCTCTTCTTCGACCTTGGTTATGCATTAGATGATTATGAAGTAAGTAAAAGATTCAGAAGAAGAGTTTTGGATACTTCACCCGAACACCAAACCGAAGATCTGCATATTCCTTGATTGCGTGAAAGCAAAAGATATGGTAAGGCTTAATAATCTTAGCTAAATAATAATCCGGGTTAAATCTCCACACGGTGCACACTCTCCTCCCACGGGAGGAGCAAAGGTTGCTCCAAGTTATATGAATGTTCATGCTGCTATCTTGAAAAAGTCTGGTAAGTACTTTATTTGGTTTTTAAATACGCCGTGTGCTAGGGGTTTTACACTTTACATACCTACATGAAGATAGTAAAACTGTGTGAGGTCAATTCTGTACCTACATTGAATATATCTACAAAATAACTGTTCTAGGATGATTGGTTGTCGATACTAATCCTAAAAATGCAATCAGTAATTATTTTTTCTGTCTGTCCTGTCTGTCTGTCTGTCTATTTGTCAGTCTGTACAAAGCAATGATCTTTTTACATGTATAATATCATTGGTACAAAGACGATAGATAACTATATATAACGATATAGACGATAGATAACGATAGTTATCTATCGTCTTTGGTCTGTATATGCACCCATGGATCCAAAACTACTGGAGGTATTTTGATCAAACTCGGTACGATTATGAATGACTAGATTAGGCTGAAATTACACAGGTACACAGATAGGCAATAGAGTCATAAAGTTATAAAATGTTAATGGCATTGATAGTTACTGGCACTGGGTGTGTTATCAAATGGATACGACGCCACGAGCGCGCCACCATGTAATGATCCGGAGAGCACAAACTGAATCTTGCTTATCCATTCCTTGACCGCTTCGGTCTCTGGTTGCGACTGCTTGGTGTTCGCCTTGAAGAAGTCTGGGAAGTTTCTGTTTAAGTCGTACCTGCGTGCATTGTGCCTGCAAAGAATCACACAATATTCGATATCATTTAACTTTTTTATTGGTCTGAGGTCTGAAATTTCCACGTAGCCATACGTACGCGACCGTAACTGTAGTGTAGATCCCACCAAAAACATAAATGTAAAAAAATTAAATTTAAAATTTAAAAAACCCCCGACTCACAAAAAAAGAACAATAAAACACCTGTAAAAAGTAGAAAAATAACTATTATATTATGACCTACCTATCTACCCTAAGTATTGAACCTTTATTTATAGGTAGCTATATTATTTACGTATTCATATTTTTAACTAACAGTTTGTCTCATCGGGGACCTGTTCCTTGATATGCTCAATTGTTTAGGTATAGAGCCGCAGCGGTCCCCCCGACCGAATCTAAAAAAATATATAATGTACATTATATTTTTTTTTAGATTTATCATTCTCTCATTTTAGAAGTAAGAGGGAGGGGGGGGGGGGGGACACATTTTTCCACTTTGTAAGTGTCTCTCGCGCAAACTGTTCTGCTTAGAAAAAAAATATGTTAATTGTCTTTTTTTTCCCTTCAAACTTTATCGTATTAGAGCGATCATGTTGGTTTTTTTTTCGCGTCACCTATCTAAGAACACTTGGGCTACCGAGACGAATATAATAACGATATTATGTTAATTAAAAAAAATCCGTCCAGTGGTTTGAGAGATATGAGGTAATAAAGAATCTTACAAACATACATACATACAAGATACGCGCGAAAAACATAACCCATCTTGGCAGTCGGGTAAAAATGAAAATTCACGCGGGTGATGTCGCTGGCACAGGTAAGTATTATTAGTAAACTAGCTGTTGCCCGCGGCTCCGCTCGCGTGGTAGTCGCTTATTGCATCCACTCCCACTCCTGCTCCAGTGCCTACTCTTACTCCCACTCCCACCCCCGCTCCCACTCACACTCCCACCCCCGCTCCCACTCACACTCCCACCCCCACTCCTAAGCCCACCCCCACGCACACTCCCACTCCCACTGCCACGCACACTCCCACCCCTGCTCTCGCTTCCACTCACACTTCCACCCCCACTCCCACTCACACTCCCACCTCCACGCACACTCCCACTCCCAATCCCACGCACACTTCCACTCCCACGCACACTACCACTCCCACCCCCGCTCCCGCTCCCACTCGCACTCCCACCCCCACTCTCACTCCCACTCACACTCCCACCCCCACTCTCACTCATACTTCCGCCCCCACGCACACTCCCACTCCCACGCACACTCCTACTCCCACTCCCACCCCCGCTCCCGCTCCCACTCCCACTTCCACCCCCACTCCCACTCAAATCAAAATTTCTAAAAACTAATAACACCACTATCCACTAATCTTACTTGAACCCCACTCATAATTAACCTACTCATAAACATAATTTCATCTGAATAATTTATTTGTTTATTTATTTATTTAATTTAATATTTAATTATATTTATGCACACAATGTTAATTAGTAAAGAAAATGGAAGGTGGAAAGAATAGTAGTACAATTATTATATGTTTCACAATTTATTTTGTACCTAGTGTGATGTGGTTCATATATGATTATACTATTATAGTAGGTACGTCTTGACATGCTACTGACAACATCTTCTATCTACCTGTGACCTTTAAATGAATTTTAAATTCTGAATTTTGAATTTTGAATTTTGAATTTTGAATTTTGAATTGTGGGTGACGTAACCTACGACAAACTTATTGTTTGCGGTTGGTACAGTAATCGGGTCTAGGAATTGAACCGCAAAATTAAATTTGTCTTTTATTGTATGTACTTTTCCGGGATAAAAAGTATCCAGTGTGCTGCCCAGGATATTGAAAAATAATTATACCAAGTTTCATCGTAATCGAACCGGTGGTTTTTGCGTGATGCCTGAACAAACAGACAGACAGACAGACAGACAGACAGACAGACAGACAGACAGACAAAAATTTTTTTAATCACATATTTGGGTTCGGTGTCAGTCTAGTAACACCCCCTGCTATTTTTTATTTTTTTATTTTCAATGTACAGAATTTTCACTTCTACAGATTTATTATAAGTATATAATATAATATATAATAATAATAAATATAATATCGGTGAAATTGTAATTGTTACCATTTAATTTATCTCTAAAATTTATCATCGATAACCTAGTAAAATTTTATCAAATTATGACTACCTACGAAACCAACATGCATTCAGGACAATTTGGTTTTATCTAAGGCACGTCTATATGACTTCACATCGCCTAATTGTAAGGCCCTACTTTTCCTAGTTCTTCACAAAATGGTTAATCCCAGTCGCACCTAAAGCTTCTCCTTCCTTTATTTAATTGGCATGTTTGGCTTTTACGACGACGACTATCGGGGCTATAAGGTGGCAACTGCCACCTTATAGCCCCGAGAGGGAAACCTGCACCAGAGCCTGGTCGGTCATACAGCAGGTGCGACGGCTTTTAGGTGCGTTAGGTATGGCCCGGAAGATGCGGGTGGGCCCCATATACATCCTAACTTCAATCCCGTCGAATTTGTGTAGAAATGGGTTAAAAAGAATACTGATCCAACCTGCCATATGTAGTGTCGCACTGGCCTTCCTTCGAAATAGCAAAGCCGTCTGGATTCATAGAAGGCATCAAATGTATCCTAGTGTTATCTAAAAGCCATTTGATGTAGGTATCTGTGTCGTACGACGTCACCAGGTGCTGAAACAAAGTGGAGAAATTGTATTATACTCTCTATTTTTAAGCCACCCAATAGCTCTTACGTACAGGTAGCTCAATTGGTTAGAATATTTCCCATAGAACGGTTTCCGGTTCATTATATATTCGATTTAAATTCATGGAAAAAGGACGAATAAGAATTACTTTAAAATTTCAGTTCAGTCGTAAAATATAGAGAACTTCAATTAAACAACACATATTACAATAATTGTAATAAGTGTTGGTCCTCTTACTGTAAGCTGGTACTGCAAATGGAAAATGCAACCAAGTGCAATCCATCCATATACCTCATGTTCGCGTTTGAAAGTGCACTATTCAAAGACTTATTTCCCCTAGGTTGAAATTAAATCGCGGAGGTTCAGTTCTCGACTTTACTTTCTACACCAGTTGTCTGATTTGATGCACTGTACCAACAAGTGCTTAAATAACAGTTATGTCGATAAGGAAATGGCGGCCAACCACCGGCTGTAAGTTGTAACTAACTTGTATTAGTTGCAGTAGTAGTTCTCGACCGACGGCTTCGTTTCCGTGAATGTTCGCCACATACTTGACGTCTGGCTTGCCAATCATGTGCTCGTACGGAGATGCTGACACCACCATCACCCATAGGTCTCGTCCTGCGTACGTAAATGGCAAGTTAAGGCCGCAAGTAGGTATGTCATTGATGATAGTGCAATAGCGTGTAAATGTCATTTATCAAATAGCACAAAGTAATAAAAAACTAAAAAGAAATTTAAAAAACTAAAACACCCGACTGCGTATTTTTTTATTTTTAACTTTTTAGTTATGAGTAGGTACCTAGCTAGCTTGTACCCGATTGGACTTTCTACTGTCTAATAAAAACCCCTTTTTGAAAATGGTTGTTACGCAACTTTAAATCGATATTTATATTCTAAACGGTCAATCGAATCGAAAAATGTTGAGAGGAAACTAAAACTGATTTTTAAATACCTATTCAACGATACCCCACTTGACATAGTTTATTGATTTTCATTTTTTTAATTTTCCCAATATGGCGTCCAGTCGTCGCCATATTGAATTTTCACTAACGTCATGTCTTTAGTGACACTCGCCGGACTAAGAGGAATCGATTGACGTGTGAATCATAAAAATCGACCCAGGCGTTTGGTCTGTATAGTGCTTCAAAGGAACATACAAACATACATACATACATACATACATACATACATACATAGGCCGTTAAACACATTACCACTCCTTTGCGTTGCGCAGTCGGGTAAAAAAACAAGCACTTAGATGTCCTGTGGTCTAGAAACATAACAACTTAACAGTCGGGATCCATTGAAAAATTTGATTGGCTGTCGAATAATGGATTCCGACTGTTCAGTTGTTATGTTTCTAGACCACAGGACATCTAAGTGCTGGCTTTTTTTTCTTTTTAGTTTTTTTACGCAGTTGGGTCTTTATCCGACTGCCAAGAAGGGTTATGTTTTCACGCGTATCTTGTATAATCCGCGCGCGATCAAAATGTGATGCTACCTTTTGGAACTGAGACGTACATGGGCCGCCGGCTAGCCGTAGCGTCGGCAAACTCATGTCGAAGCTCACAAAACGAAGCTGTGTTTTGAGTGCGACTAGATTTCTAAATGAGTTTAATTTTGAATGCGAGATTTATAATAATTATAATATTGTATGTTTTTCTGTTCGTCCGCAAATTTTTGTGCGCGCTAAAATCAGAAACTACTAGAGGGATTTTGATCAAACTTGGTACGATTATATCCAGTTCATAGTTTTGGGCTACTTTTTATTCAAGCTGAAACTCGTGGCTTCGCCCCCGCTTCGTTTTTAGGTCGTTTTTGGTCATATCTCCAGTTCTATTTAACCAATTACAACCAAACATACGGTACATTTTCAGTCTAAGCAAGACCTTTCTAATAAAAAAACCGCATCAAGATCCGTTTGGTATTTTTTGTCGCTATCGATGGACGTAAAAAGAACTGAACGGGTTTTGATTCGTTTTTTTTATTAGAAAGGTCTTGGTTAGACTCAAAATCTTACGCATATTTGATCACAATCGGCTGATTAGAACCGGCAAATAGTAATAAAACGCGAAAATCGACGTCCACGCGGGTGGAGCCGCGGGCAATAGATATCTTTAATATACCGCCTTTTCTTATCAGGGCCCGTAGACAAATGTCAGTGTATTCCGTAGCGTAGCGTTAAATCGAATAGAAACGGTTAGGTCGACCAATCACATCCAAGCTCGTCGCCGGCGTACGATGCGCGCGCCGCGGCGGAATCACGAGTTGGAGTTTGATTGGTCGACCTAAACTATTGTATTCGATACGATACGGTAGCGATTTAGACTTTTGCCACTTGGCTACGGGCACTGATCTACATGGATATCTACATGTAATCGTGCCAAAAATACCGAAACGACGACGACGGGAGTGAGAGGACGAACATCAAATGTCTGACAGGTAAAAACAGTTCAACCATTCTCGAGTTTTTGCGATACCAACAGAATTGCAATTAATTTTCATTTATATAGATTAAAGATTAATAATGAGTGGAAAAAGGGGTAAAATCTTGAGTAGTCATTCACGCGAAATAGTTCTGACAGTTAATAGAATCAAGAACAAAGTCGGTGTTAACACGCTAACGCTACTTGAGAACTGTCATTTTCGATTTACTTTGATAAGGTTCCTTCACATTTTCATCGCGCGCGGATTATACGTATGTATGTATGTATGTATGTATGTATGTAGGTATGTATGTATGTTTGTATGTATGTATGTATGTATGTATGTATGTATGTATGTATGTATGTATGTATGTATGTATGTATGTATGTTTGTAAGATTCTTTATTACATCATATCTCTCAAACCACTAGACGGATTTCTTTAATTAATGTATCGTTAGATTCGTCACGGTAACCCAAGTGTCCTTAAATAGGTGACGCGAAAAAATTTGATAAGCCCTTTAATTATGGGTATCAAATTAAAGGGCTTATCACGAGGATTTCAAAAAGGTATATCATGATCAGATTTTATTTAAAAAAATGAAATTTTTATCAACGCAAGTTACACGCGGATTGGAGTTTGTAAACTTAGTGATATAATTGTACACGAAAACTAAAAAGTATAAAATAAAAAATAATAATTTAAAAAATCAAAAAACCCGACTGCGTAAAAAACTAAAAAGAAAAAAAACAGCAACTTAGATGTCCTGTGGTCTAGAAACATAACAACTGAACAGTCGGGATCCATTATTCCCGTAATTATTCCACAGCCAATCTAACTTTTCAATGGAACCCGACTGTTAAGTTTTTATGTTTCTAGACCACAGGACAAGTCTAAATGCTTGTTTTTTTCTTTTTAGTTCTTTTGATTTTTTAAATTATTATTTTTTAATTTAATACTTTTTAGTTTTCGTGTAGGTACATTCATCCCTCTCCATTGCCCTTTGGGTGGCCTTGAGCCTTCTTATGAGGCCCATCGTGAGCGACCACGGAGTTTCCCTGCGTGATCAAATCAGAAATGATGAGATCCGCAGGAGAACCAGGGTCACCGACATAGCTCTCCGAATTGCGAAACTCAAGTGGCAGTGGGCGGGGCACATCGCTCGTAGAGCCGACGGCCGATGGGGCAAAAAGGTTCTCGAGTGGCGACCACGAACCGGAAGACGTGGTGTGGGCAGGCCTCCGACAAGGTGGACCGACGACCTGGTAAAGGTCGCGGGAAACCGCTGGATGCGAAAAGCGCAGAACCGGTCGTCGTGGAGATCATTGGGGGAGGCCTTTGTCCAGCAGTGGACGTCCTTCGGCTGAGATGATGACATTCATCATTAAGTTCACAAACCTCAATCTGCGTGTAACTTGTATAGCTAAAAATTTCATTTTTTTAATTTAATTTGGTCATGATACACCTTTTTGAAATCTTCGTGATTAGCCTTTTAATTTGATACCATATTGCGTTAATTTTATTTAATTTTAATTTTTTACCCGCCTGCCAAGAAGGGTTTTATGTTTTTCGCGTGTATCTTGTATGTATGTCTGTAGGTAGGTATGTATGTAAGATTCTTTAACACCTCATTATCTTCCAAACCACGGGACGGATTTCTTTAATTAGGTAACATATCGTTAGATTCGTCTCGGTAACCAAAGTGTTCTTAGATAGGTGACGCAAAAAAACCAACATGGCCGCTGTAAGTAAGTAGCTATTGCGACTTAACAAGACAATACTAAAATGTTAAGGAAATTAACACGATCATTTCATCATAATTATCATGATCATGTCATCAAGACAAGTTTCAAGAGTTGACGATGAGTATAAAGTCTCCATGACTTCTATAATTAAGCGAAAATATGAAAGCATTAGAATAGTAACATAGTTTCTTACGTTAACGAAAACCAACCTTCTTTAACTAGCTTCTACCCACGGTTTCACCCGCGTGGAAGTCGGTATCGCCACCAAGTTTATTTTGAAACAACGACTCGCCACTCCATTCACTACATTCTCTACATTCACCACTCTTCACTTCACTCTCCACTCTCCACTCCACTCTCCTCTCCACTCTCCACTCCACTCTTCACTCTCCACTCTACTCTTCACTCTACTGATCTTCACTCGTCTAACCAAAATTTTTTTAATTAAAAAAACTGCATCAAAATCCGTTCGGTAGTTTTTACGTTCATCGCGATTAACGACCTCGGAACGGACTCCGGAGGTAAAATATTAATTAAAATATCCCAGGTGGTCAAAGTAGGTAAAATGTTTATAAAAAGTTGTTCCTATATCCCCCTCCTGGTGGACAGCGTCAGAACTTTTAAAATATGTTGCTCTGTCCACCACTGGGGGACAGTGGGACATAATTTTATATTTTGTCTCTCTTTCCACCAGTGGTGGACGAATTGGTGATGGACACCGGGAATATACCGAATAATAACGTGAATAAAAATTATTATTGAACCCATGGAGCTATTATGAGTTCTTATAAATCTCTTTGAATGAACCTATACATAATAAATATATACAACCTAAGTATATTTTAATAGGTACCTACGTATCCTCCTACATGATCCTTTATTTAACTCACCTTGTACTGATTTGCCGATGGAATACAACGCAGTGAGAGCCGGGTATTTTGCGGAAACTGCTCGCAGATATTTGGTCATCTGGTCATGGTCATGGTAACGGAATTCCAGCTCTGGCCCTTTCTCTCTGGATTCCACTTCGCCTAGATTCGTGGATAACTCTTCTGCTGAGATAGAACATTTGGTAAATTTTATAACTGCTAAATGTATTACGTTGAATGGAGTGTCTGGCATAGAGCTTGATCGCCGATATAACTATATAACAACATTTTATGAAATGTTGTTATATAGTTCTTTGTCATCTGAAATCTGCTCAATCCAACAATCTATCTTGGCTACACAAACACATTTGCTTTTGACTGTGTTTGGTGAGGTTACTGTGCTCAATCAACATCCAGAACCCGTTAGTCTAGCAGTTAGCAGAATGTGTGGTTTTGTTGGTAGTTTTGGCTACGACCAGTTTCATAGTGTTGAGAGAGTTAGTGAGAATTTTTAATTGCGTCATTTATGCCATTTTCAATTATTATTTAGTTTGAAATTTCTCAATGTTAATTGGCTGCGAGCTTATATTTATTGTCTACCACCTGTTACGTTTTAAAACATCACACAACACACACGGCTTGGCGGGCTTAAAAAGTCCGAAAACCTGGTCTGGTCTAGTAACAGAACTTCGATATCGCCAGGGGATCGTAGCGTAGAGGTCAGAAGACATCGCTTCACGGCAAATATAGAAGATTGGCCGTTTCGTAGTTAAACTGAAAGCCGGCCTCAACTGTGTTGGGAGCCTTGGAGGGTGATTTATTAACCTTCGACGACTTTTACCTGTATTGAAGCTGGGACTTGAGAATGTCTGCGCTTGGGCCAAGATAAAGCAGGTCATTATAATGAACAGGCGAGACATATTCGCTTCTACAGCACCAGCCATCTGCAGAAAAGAATAAAAATGCACATATTATTACTTTATTCGTTTGTATGAAAATAAATAATGTCTAGACCTTTTTTGGACATCCCGTCGTACCTACAAAGACGTACTTTGCGTAGGCGGTGTACGAAGGTTCCCTGAACGTCGTTACTCTTTCATTGTAGAATTTTAGTACCCTGTAGGTACACTTGTGATTGTTGAACCGACTAAAAACCACACGCTGTTTCCTAATACTCTCTTTATTTTCATTTAATTATAACATGAGAGTAAGTATGGGGACTCACTAAGATCTTCGGAAGCCAAGTCTCACTTACCTACATACACCCCAGTACACCCACTGATTGACGGACTGAGCTCTGGAGCAGGTTTTTCTATCGGGGTTGGGAGTCAGCGGTATGGGCGCTCCGCTCCAATGATGATCGATAGGTTGATTTATTTCACTTTCCTTTATTTATTGAACGAATCTAGACGCTTTAAGCTCAAAATAAATTTGTAATTTTGTAAGAATTGATTGTTACTACCGTGCCGTGATTAGGTACGAGTTTATTGATGAGTTCACACGCACGTTAAAGAGCTTTCTTTTTAATTTTAAGGTAGAGTTCATCAATAACGTTTGGGCGCGCGCGCACCAGTTACCTACGCGGCGCGGCGGTGGAACCGGTCCTTGCTCCGAAGTTCACTGGGTTAGTGGACCGACCTTACACACGATTTTTATTTTTGTATTATACTCAGATCTCAAACTAATAATGAGTTAGTATAGTGAGTATTGGGCTAAGTATTTTTACGATAGAACCTATAGGATAAGAAAACCAGGCAGTTGAGGCCCAAGTCAGCGCAAGTTGAAGAAGTACAGCTCTAGTCATGGTAGAAAGAACAGTAGAACCATTTCCCAACGACAAAGCTGTCAAACAAGATGACTCTATTCTCTGCGGTTCTATAAAATGGCAAACAGCTGGAAATAGTTTTAGTCTTTGAGCAAGGTTATGAAGGATTAATATAATAGATATTATATATTAGTCCTTCATAACATGTGGGTATTTATAGGTGCTTCATTACCTTGCTGAAAGACCAAAACTATCGAAGGAGGTAGGACACAACGGTATCTCCTGTCCGAAATGAGCTGTCCGACTGGGGAAGTACCTCCGCCCTACAGAAGACCGCGGCCATAATAACCATCGTGTTGTGTTCCCGCCGGTAAGTAGGGTAGCCAGAGCTCACTGTACCCATCCTCCCCCTCCCCTTCCTAGCCACCGCCACCCCTTCCCAGCTCTCCTCCTTTCCCTGCAGGGTAGGCAGCACGTGTGTGACACCCCTAGTGTTGCACACGTTCATAGACCACGGTGACCGCTTCCCATCAGGTGGGCCGTGTGCTTGTCTGCCACCTACGTAGTATTAAAAAAAAAACTATCGAAGAAAAAACGCTTTTTAGTACATTATTCTCCTGCCCGGTGAGAAATTCCGAAAAAAGAAATTCAATAACAATAATAATAATCTTTTGCAAAGATGTCGTAGTAAGTAGCTATTATTACTTCATCTAGGCACTTAGGCTTTCATAATTAGTAGGTATAATGTGTAGGTAGGGAATAATACCCAAGAAGATGTGGCTAGGTGTGTGGAGAACCACTGACGTTACATTGAACTTAAGTTTGGTATACAGTGTGAATCTTCGGTGAAAATGCGTTAATGTGGTACTACGAAGCTGGTCTGATTATGGAGACGGAAGATCTCCGTAAGAACTCCTGAACTAAACAAGATTAAACAATCGAGTTGATTCTACATAGAACAGTCTGATCTTATGTCTTTTTTTAAAATTAATAAGTAATGTGGTTTTGGCCAACTTCGCATGACAACAGACCGCCACCTGCCTCTGTCCTGACATATCTACTTCACGCGCTTCCTCTACTGTCATTAAACTCTTTCATGCAAGCCCGCCGGTTTCGAGTGCTTTTGACCTGCCCTTTTTGCAATAATTCTTTAATTTGGTCAGTGTAAACACTGCGAGGTCGACCCCGGCTTGCCTGCCCACTTACATGTGCCTTACATATTTGGTGTGTCATTCGTTGAATATTCATTCGCTCTACGTGACCAAACCACCTTAGCATACCCTTTCAAATATTCTCGTTACAACATTATCTTTCAGGCAGGCACCTTTCTCGTCATCCTTTTTCCTGAACGTGAACATATTATGGATCAACTTATGCTGAAACCATGCCTATCTTCACACATATCTCTACCAGACACGCACCATTCTCATTCACTGTTTTATCCCCAAACACTCCTAGAACATTCTCGTATCTATCCCATTTTACTCCAACTCTAGCAATAAAATCTCCAAGCATGATAATTTTATTTTAGTCTTTCATTCGGCTTACGCACTAACAGAACTTCTCTCAGTTGTTCCCAAAACTCTTCTTTGTCCGACTTGCTATGCCCCATATCTAGTGCATAGACACCTACCAGAAATATCTATAGGTGTTATACCTACCTACTTTCAGTCGGGTCCAGAGAAGACGGGATTCATATTCATAGTCTTTCATACATTGTGTCATTCGCTCGGTAAGAATAATACCAACACCTTTACTACCATGTTCACTGTCGGATACGCCTGATCATCATCTCGTATACATCACCCATTTTTTCATTCACAGCCCCTGCTACATTCAGAGTAGCAAATCGACAGTCTGCTCTCCTCTATTCGCCCCTTCCGGAACTGTTTCGGCGTGACGTCTGGCGAATACCGTCGCCACCTCTCCATATGGATTTGTCCCCCCCAGATACGCAGGACTGCCCCCTCCTATGAGGAAGGGGGGAGGACTCTCTCTGGGGTAGTTTCATCCTTGGACCCATATGCATTCCCGACGGTGTTTACTCTGGGCTGCGTTAGCTGTTGTACCCCCTACTCCCTCTGCCGTCCCTAAGGACGACACCCCCGGGAAGAGATGGGACCAGTGCCACGTTAGCCACGCCAGTACTTTCAGATCGTGTATCCACCCCCCACGTGATCGAATGGTCGATTTGGACGTGTGGTTGGACTTTTAGGGGGCCTGAATAAAATTTCCTATTGTATATTTTGTCAGCTTTAAGTTTGACTGGATCTAGGTATACACAAACATGAGAATTAACCATATCACAGACACGATTTTAATGCGGCTCTTTTGGAATTTTTTGGATCAAAAAACAAAGGAAAATTCTTGTAGTCGTATCGCGTCACATTAATCGGAATCAAAAACGCAGATAACTAATAATACCTACCATGCCGTGATAACATTTGATAAAAAAGTATATAGATATGGAGTCCTTCTATCACCTTACATTTTAGCAATTTTAGCCTACAGTTTTTACGTAGTTAAACTGAATGAAATGAACATAAGTTTAATGGAGTCACGACCTACTTTCTTTTATTTATTTCCTTCACCACATCGCTAGTACCTACCTAGGTACGACTAGATAATTCGAATCACACTGACAGCCGGTGATTCTTTTGAAGTAATTTTTGTTGATTTATTTTCTAAGTTTCAATTTGTCTCGTTATGTAATTTATTGTCACTCGAATGCATTGAGTGCACTAGGACTTTTTTAAATAACAAGTACCTATCTACTTGTTAGTTTTATAAGTAACGGAGATTACTGGCATTTCCTTTAATCCCTTCAGCTGGAGTCCCGTAAGTATGTTTAATCAAAGCTCATTCTACTGATTAACGGATTCTTTTTTTTCGTGCTGAAATTCCCGCAGATACCACCCTCTTCGGCCAGCGGGGGTGATTATGTCGGATTCGAACCGACTAAAATCGCACGCCGTCTCGGGTCTGAATTACTGGGGTGTAAGGTTACCCAATAAGCACTTACCTTACACCCAGCCTATTAACGGGTCCCAACTTAATTTTTTACTTTTAATGTTTAGTCGAATGAACTTTTGACCGAAAAACCTTTGCCAAAGAAACGTATTTTCTACAGTTTTTATTTAACAACGTATAAGCGTGTACCGAACGACTTTTAAGACGTTCCTCTGGGGCAAAGGCATGCATGGCACTATAACAGGTACTTATAGATGTAATAAAATTAGTAGGTATAATGCTATGCAGACCAATGAAAAATTTAGTCTACTGGATAACAATATGGTTACTGAGAACTTTATCCCCCTTTTATTCAATATACTCTGTGCTTTATCCTTATTGTTTTCCTCTATTCTTAAGTCACCAAACGCAATAAATAAACCCTAACGCCATCTACCCAAATCACTCTTAACTGCGATGTAATTAGATAACTTTGGTAGAGGTCGGCTGATATAGATAAGTATAATATATTATGTATAGTATAAGTTTAGGTACAATATGAATAACTTTCACGTGGGTATACCGTTATTAACTATTAACTATATAACATCAACAATCAGCTGACAACGACGAATAAATAAGTCATTCATTACCAGATAACTGACCAGTGCAACCATAGTGCAACCGACGTAATAATATGAATAATAACGTATTTTTATACCACTTAAGTGGCAGACAAGCACACGGCCCACCTGCGCGTACATCGTAGGTACGTATTATGAAGTACTTACTGAGGAACTTATTAGTTATTACCTACGTTCAGTATTTCAGTGTTGTTGGATTAAGGTACAAAATCACGATCGCTATAAACGAGTCTCACAGTGGAGACTACGAAAATGTAAACGAAAGGTGGGAAGGGAACTCTCCAGCCAGATGGAACTGACGACCCGAAAAAGGCACCTATTTGAGTTAGGGTCGGTTCACATATAACGGAGGACCCGTCGCGTATTGTCGGTCACATAACGCCAGAAAAGACAAAATGTATAGAAAAACACTCGACCGCTCACACTCAACCAATGATAGTAGGTACTTTACGTTAGTGCGTCGAGCGTACGCTGAGTTTCTTGCCGGAGTCTTCTCAGGTCTGGGCCGCGTTTCGGACCGGTGGTGGTCCTTTGCTTCTAGTTTTTAGATGGTTTTGATTTTGATGTTTTGTAAGTGCCGCATGTACCTAATGGTCTATACAGAATAAATGATTTTTGATTTTGACTTTGACTTTGACAGCGTCCTGGTACGCCTGTTCTGACGTTACGCGATCAACAATACGCGACTCCTCCGTTAGGTATACCTAATAAATATGTGAACCGACCCTTAGACTGTATCATGGAAATCGACTTGCGCTAGATTACAACATGCTAAAATTGGTTTATTGGAACAAGATTTTAAATGGATTTTTTTGTGATGTAGGTACCTACCTAGCTAAGCTACATTTTTGGGTGGATATTGAAATTTCGAGTATAATAGGTAGGTATTCAGTCGATTCCTCTGATGCTAATTTCTTTGAAGATTCATCCTAAAGCCTAAAGATTATAGCTCATCTGTATCTTTATGCTATCATGCTATCAATCTAACCTTCGGTGCGTTTCTTATCGATTACTAGTAACCACTGAAAAATCCACTAACCATTTTCTAGCTCGTACCTAGGCCCTTCTTCCCTTCTTTTAGCTCGAGAATAACGCGAAAGTTGATTTTCCACGCGTTGTCCACGCGGGCGAAGCCGCGGGCAACAGCTATGTACAATAAACCTACACTAAAAATAAAATTAGAAAATAATTATTTTAACCTCAAATGATATAATATTTTGTAGTTCAAGGCAATGAGTAGGTATTGCAATATAATAAAATACGAAATAATTAATGTTTAATGACAAAATACTATTTTTTTGGAGTCGGTGCCAGTTCAGCTGAATCTACTTCCCCTCACTCAGCACGAGTGCTACAGAACATGCAGATTAAATGCGCTTAAAATTATCTTCTAGGGATTTAAGTAGATTCAGCACCGACTCCAAAAAAATAGTAATTTGTAATTAAACATTTTTTAGTTAGAAATCTTTAGTTTTCGGTGGTTTACCTATATACAGGTAGGTATTACCAAAGACCATGATAACTGTTATCATGGTCTTCAGTAATACGTTTCATTAGTAGTGGAAATTCTGAAGGGTGCGTGGTCTAGTGGTAACCGCATAGGTAAACACAGTGCAAAAGTTAAGGAACATCTAGCATTCTAGCCTTTTTGTTTTTTTTTTATCGTGCGGAAATCCCCATGTATACCACCTCCGGCGGCCATCGGGAAACCGCACGCCGTCTTGGGTCTTAATTACCGGGGTGTAAGGTATAATATTCTACAATATCTACATGCAAGTCAATAAGTAAGGAATATTATTTAAAGTATGTACTTAACATACATGGTACATTTATAGGATTCCATGAGGGCGGAGCGGCAAAAGCAGCTATTTATTTATAAATTTCATTTCATTACCTACTTTGAGTAGGTATAACTACCATGACACCTAGATGTATCATCATCATCCTCTAAGCCCGTCTAAGCCTTTTCCCAACTAAGTTAGGTTCAGTTTTTATTCTAAACTAGCTTCCGCCCGCTGCTTCACCAGCGTGGAGGTCGGTATCGGCCCCAAATCTTTTTTTTTATAGGTACCGCTTAGGTGGCAGACAATCTATTTTAATAAAACAACTCTCCACTCCACTCACTACTCCACTCTCCACTCTCCACTCTCCACTCTCCACTCTCCACTCTCCACTCTCCACTCTCCACTCTCCACTCTCCACTCTCCACTCTCCACTCTCCACTCTCCACTCTCCACTCTCCACTTTCCACTCTACTCTCCACTCCGCTCTCCACTCCACCATACATTCCACTTTCCCCTCCACTCTTCATTCCACTCGTTTAACCAAAACCTTAATAAAAAAACCTCATCAAAAGTCGATAATCGCCATGGACGTAAAACTACTTAACGGATTTTGATGGGGGTTTTTTTATTAGAAAGGTCTTGCTTAGACTTAAAATTTACCCATGTTTGGTTGTAAATGGCTAAGTAGAACTGATATAAGATTTATTATTATAAGAGATATAACCAAAAAATGATGACCTACCTGAAAACGACGCGCGTCTATCGGTATCAGCTTGTATAAAAAGTAGCCTTTTTTTCCGTGTGAAATTCCTCATCTATTTACTCCGCGGCGAGCGGGGCAGGTTTTGTCGGACTCTTACCGACTACAACCGCACACTGTCTAGGGTCTTCTAACGACAGGGTGTAAGGTCACCTTACACCCTGGCGTTAGAAGACCACCTTACTAAGGTGGCCTATAGAGCATTTCCCTAGCACCCCGGCTTTGTATAAAAAGTAGCCTATTTGTTGTCCTGTAAGTGATGGTAGCTGAATGGATAAGGACGCGGCCTCTACAAAGAGGTACATATCGAGTTTAAATCCGGCCGGATAGTACCAATGTGAAATTACACTTAGTGAAATTTATATGTGCTAATCACATCATTTACCATCTGCTGACGGTGAAGGAAAAACATCGTGAGGAAACCCACGTGTCCTAGAAGAAATTCTAAGGACATGTCCGATCCACCAACCCGCATTACGCCAGCGTGTGTGGATTAAGGTCTAAATCTAAGCCCTCTCAGCTCTCTCGTTAGAAGAGAGGAGACCCGTGCCCAGCAGTGGGACATAAATGGACATAATGGCTATTATTATGTTGTGAACTATAAATCGTACCAAGTTTGATCAAAATCCCTTCAATAGTTTTTGATCCATGCGTGCACATACAGATAGACAGACAGACAGAAAGACAAAAAAAATATTGATTGCATTTTTAGGATTGGTATCGATCACCAATCATCCCCGTTTAATATGTATCCCCGTTCAAGTTATTTTGTAAATAAGTCGATTAACACAAAAATATTTACAAATCCTTTTTACATTGGAATACATAGGTAGGTCAGTAATTAATTTATAATATATGTAGTTTTATAATCTCCAGAGGACAAAGCTTATGTTTTATATGTCTTGTTTATTGTTATATTAAAGGTCTTAGAGCTAAGGTGATCAATAAATTAGAATTTGTTACCCACCTTTGGCGCTGACTGTACCTCTCTACAGTTTTATTGACGTAACCTACGACAAACTTATTATTTGCGGTTGATACAGTAATCGGGTCTAGGGATCGAAGCGCAAAATTAAGTTTGTTTTTTATTGTATACATTATCGGTCTAAGTTACTTATAGTGTGAAGCTAGCTTATAGCATGCATTTTAGATTACAGTTGTTACAGAATGCGTTGAAGATATAAAGGTGCACTGCTCGTTCCCCGTAGGTGATAGCGTGATAATATGTAGCCTATGTGTTGACCCGACTTCTTAATAATATTCTTGCCAAATTTGAAGTAAATCCATGCAGTACTTTTTGACTTTATCCCGGACATACATACAGACAATCAGATAAACAGACAAACAGACAAAAATTCTAATAAAAATATATATTATATTTGGCTTCGGTATCGATTGTAGGTCACACCCCAAGTATTCTTTAAAAAAAATATTCAATGTACAGTTTTGACTTTCCTACCATTTTATTATCTTAATATATATAAATCTCGTGTCACAATGTTTGTCCTCAATGGACTCCTAAACCACTTAACCGATTATAATAAAATTCGCACACCATGTGCAGTTCGATCCAACTTGAGAGATAGGATAGTTTTTGAAACGGATTTCGACATCCACGCGAGCCGCGGGCAACAGCTAGTTATGTATAGATTATGTATTCCTATATGTACTGAGTATTATACCTACCTATAGATAGCACTATGGAGAATCTGTTCAACTCACAGAACAGTTAATGTTCTGTGGTTTAACTCAATAATTCGATATCCTGCATAACGGCAAAATGCGGCGTAAGTAGGTACGTTATAGTACTTTATCTTGTTTCATTTTTACAGCTTTCCTTTGTCGATGGCACGTTAACCCTATTGTCGTACAGACGTTAAATGTACAAACTTTAACTTTCATTTTCAAATGTCGCTGAGTAAACAATTACTCCGCTTATTTAGAATGTGAATACAAAAAGTGATCACTGTGGAGTCGCCTTTGGCAAAGAACTAGTTTTTAACCACCTACCTATATAGAGGTTGCCACTCGTCAAGAGTCGGCATCATGTTTATAGGGGCATGCCATTTAGTCATCAAGGTGATTATTAGCGTACCTACCAATTTTGAACAGCACTATTTTTCTTACAACTCATCATCGTCATCTTAGCGTAGAGTTGTTCCCGGTTGCACCCAAAGATTCCACCTCGGAGCCTGTGGTTCGCTTACTCCTTCCCTTTCGTTTAGATTTATTTATACGGTATTTTATTGTACCGTCTGACATCCCCACCCCAAGAGGACTCGTCCTTCACGCAATAATATTGTAACAGCTTGCAAGTGAGACTGGTTTGAGCCCCAGATCTTGGTGGAGTCCCAAAATAACCCAAAAACATTCCATGCATACCAATATTGTCAGATAGCGGCAGCCACTATTTGACAATATTACTTACTTAGTACGATTTTAATTTGTGGTAAATATTCAAATTGGTACCTACGTACGTTTAAAAAGATGCGTTTATATAGGTACATAGTAGGTACTTACTACTGAATTTGTAGAGACCAGTTCAAATACTTTGAATGAATGATATAATATATTAAAATATTAAGCGTCGAGTCTAGCTTGACTTCATTACAAAATGTTTGTAAAGCCTTTTTCTTACGGTTATTTGTGCCACTTAATGAACCGGACTGTTTTTTTAGAATAAATACCAAGGAACCATAGCATGTCAATTAACGGCAAATTGTTGCTATTAACATTTTTTTTAAATTTATGCATTATTATTAGTAGTTAGAGTTACCTACCTTCTATTCATATAAAATAGTTATGTTTCCTGTCTGAAATAATAACCAGAAAAGAAAGAACTTTTAAATAGACATAAGTAGTTAATAGATACCTACTTAAATATAATCATGCATGCATATACATGTGTAATATATTCTTGAAGGGGCAAGCATAAGTATATTTTATACATCACAGATATCCTCAGAAGTGTCTGCACACTAACAAATTTACAAATTATCTTTACATTGGAATAAATCAATTAATTGTGAGTAATTCTAAGTAGTTACTAATTTATCATTTTTTAATGTTTGTTTATTATTTTATGACTAGTTTTATTTTAGAACTAAAGCAGTTGCAAGCAAAACCTGGAATGTGTTAAACTAATACCGATGGCGAAGGACTACATTTCAGCAACTATTTTCTGTAGGTACCAACTTTTAAACTGTCGCATTCCTGTCAGCCAGTCAGCTTATGACCACGGCCGGCCAGTGCATGTAACCTGGTTGAAACGTCAGGCATTCCAAAGGTATGTATAATTGTTTATACATATACCATGATCGCGTTAAGTCCCTTTAACATTTTAGTAAGCTATTTTCTGTCCCACGTACCTAATTGGGGGTGATCTTAGGGCCGGATACGTCCCTCATCATCTTTGTGTATAATAATCGTCTATCGTTACAGATAACTTCGACATGGAGAGTTACTACAGTTTCTTTAAAGGATGGAAGGAGGAAGGAGGATGACTAGCACCTAACGGTAGTAGTGGGTTGTGAGTCTGTTCTGTAGTGTAAGTATTGAGTTTCAAGATTTCTACTTTTTATCACCGACATTTTACTCTTTAAATACTGGCCTGCATTAGGTATCTATAGGTACATTAAATTATATTATATTTTATAAACGGGTTTGAAATATCCTGTTCCTTTTCAAAACTTATTATGCAAGGTTGCGGCGAGCATTATCAAAATGTGAAACTTTATTGATGCACCTTGCATAGTAAATCAACAAACAATACTGCACGCTTTTTTGTTATGTGAAAGTTTGAATCTAGTGCCATGTGAATAACCATTCCGACTGTGGCATTGTTGATAAGAATAATAATATAAAAAATTGTTTTGACTTTTGACACACATCTTTATTTTTTCTGTTTGTTTTCGATTGTTATTAATTTTATTTTGATTTATTTTATTTTATTTTACTCTGGTGAAACAAAATTGTAGGTACCTACCTGATTAAATAGTTTTACCGAAGACCATGAATCATGGGCTTTGGTTTTAATTAGGTAAGTACAATTTCCTTCCACCGTGTTAGATAGGTACCTATAACATGACTTGTTGTGATTTTAACTTTAGAGATGTGATTTTATTGAACGAGCAGAGGTACAGAATACATAATAGTAGCAGAGGTAGCCGCATTCCTGTGTACCTACTCGTAGATAAGTAGGTATGCCTAAACATGCTAAGCTATACCTATCGTTCTGTTGCAAATGTTGCAACAAAACCAGAACTTTGGAATTGATGAACGACAGTGAACCACTTGTCCGGGCTCATAACACTCATCTAATAAGAAATTAAATTTAAAATTAAAATTCTAAGTAATTAGGTATATTTTCACTATTAGGTAGGTATCTTATAATTGATTTTCTAAATGATTTTCTGATCGGTGATCGGAGATCGGAGATGAGAAAATTTCATTCAATCAAGGTATCTTATAAGATTATAAGATAGGTACCTACATAATTTTTTATTGAATACAAAATATTTTAACTACTTACAACTTTAATATAACTTAATAAGATGCACTTACCTTGATTGAGCAGATTTAATGTTCTGTAAATAGTGAACAACAACTGGGTAACATTTATAACGTTTTAAATGACACTCGACAACTTAATAGATCGCGGAAAACTGTGTGATTGTTAATTCAATGTCACTCATGTAGTGTTTGCAGACGAGCGGACTCCGCTTGACTGGTAACTTGCTGGGACCTACAGTGTTAGCCGTGTCACGCCGTCATCTGCGTCATCCAACACGGCACACAACCGGAAAGTGCTTTCTCTCACATCAGTATATGTAAAACTGCTCCTAACTCCTCGCAGTAAGGTCTATATCATGTTCACTAGAGCAGGCGATGTTCTAAACATTAGCAGAAGTTGAACTTTCCACTCTAGTGGTCACGATATAGAAGCGAGATTATAAAAGTTGTTAAGTGAATGTGCCGTGACGTAGTCGAAGAATTCCCACCTCTCGTCTCATCTGGCACTTTTCCCGCGGATAGAGTTTCTCGGCTATCTGATACTTAATACACAGTACCTACATACGTAGTAGCCAGGTACCTATAATATCTACTACAGGAAAATTCTTAATGCAACTCAATTACTATGTAATAGCTATTTTTGTTAAGTCTGAGGCAGCACAACAGCCTAGTCTAGAATGTTATTTAGATGAAACATTAATAGGTATTATTAGAAAATGATACCATTTATTCATAACAGTTTGCAAGAAAAATAATTAGGAACTCGGTCTAAATGTTGACTTGAAAGGGCTGATTTGATTTTTTTGTTGAAATTGTGTACTTATGTTAGAGGAGGCACTAATATAATCAAATAATAATTTTATGTTATTACTAGCTTCCGCCCGCGGCTTCGCCCGCGTGGAATTCGGTATTGCCACCAAGTCTATTTGAATGAAACGACTCTACACTCGACTTTCCACTCCGCTGTTCACTCCACTCTCCACTCCACACTCCATTCCACTGTTCACTTCACTCTCCACTCCACACTCCACTCCACTCTCCACCTCCACTCTACTGTCCAATCCCCTCTCCCGACTCCACCCTACATTCCACTCTCCACTTCAATCCCACTCCACTCCACTCAACACTCCACTTTCCACTCCACTCTTCACACCACTCCCCTCTCCACACCACTCCCCACTCCACTCTCCACACTACTCCCCACTCCGCTCCACTCTCCACTCCACTGGTCTCCACTCGTCTAGCCAAAACCTTTCGGATAAAAAGTACTAAACGGATTTTAGTGCGAAGTTTTCTTGGTCAGACCTAAAATTTGGAGATATGACAAAAAGTTTTTTTTTTCCTTATTTATTGGTTTCACCTTACAACATCTTTACAGGGTTCACCTAAGGCGACAGTGTGGACATCATATCCCTTTATAACAGTACTTTTAATTGTAATAATCGATATTTGAAAAAAAAAAGACTTGGTTATGTTGACCACACATATCTATTTTTTTGCAATCCTTGTCTGTTTGTTCGTGATGGACGCAAAAACTGCTGAACAAATTTTGATACCGCCTTTTCATTAGAAAGGTCTTAGTTTTACATAAAATCTGCCGTATGTTTGATTGGATTTGGTTAAGTAGAACCGGGGAGTAGCCTATATGTTATTCCAGACTATAATCTATCTCTGTACCAAATTTTAGCCAGATCCATTAAGCCTCTTTTGTGTGGCAGAGTAACAAACATACATCCATACATCCAGACATCCAGACATCCAGACATACATTCTTACAAACTTTCGCGTTTATAATATTAGTAGGAAGTAGGACTAGTAGGATTGCTGTCTTAAGAAAGACACGGGCACGTAAAGTATCAAACTAGCTGAATATGTCTTTGTCAATTGTTTGTTAATTTAGTGAAATTCAAAGCAATTAGTGTTACTAATTTTTCCTATTTTAAAATGGAAAAGTCAATATTCAGGATAGGACTCGAACCCACGACTAGTCCCTTTCTCAAGTGAGCTGGAAGCGTCACGAATATTCGAATTTCTGTTAAACATTATATTGTGTCTTGAGGCGATACGACACTAGAGTCAATCTATCGAAATGTTCGATAGAATGACTCCAGTGTATTTTGCCAATTTAAATATTTCAAATTCATAAGTACTACTCATATTCAAGTCGAGATTTAGTTCAGGACGAGTTGTAGCCTGGTAGGGATATGGTAATTTATAAGCCGTCATTACTTTTGTTGAATGGGTGGATGGTGGCTCACCCAGATCTTCGCGGTCCAAACTAATCTCAATTGCGACCTGATGCACCAGCTGATAAGTGGATGAGCCTCTGGCGTGGACTTCTCTTCGAGGTAGGGGGCCTGATGGCAGTTGTACCCGTAAAGGACAAGATAACTCAGATGAGGGGAGCGGCCCCATTTTTTTTTTTTTATCGTGCGAAAATCCCCATGGATACCACCCCCGTCGGCCATCGGGGGTGGTTATGTCGGGATTGAACCGACTAAAACCGCACGCCGTCTCGGGCCTTAGTAACCGGGGTGTAAGGTTACCCAATGGGCATATCCCTCGCACCCCAGCTGACCCCGGGCCATCTACGGTTTTAAGATGGCCCCCTCGACCCCCCGAAAGGGGGGGGTGGGGCGAGCATCGCGCCACTTCGCTGACGGTGGGGTGTAGGGTGACAGGAGGCCGTCCTGTCACCCAACCGTCGGCGCGCAGACAATCAGCTCGCCCCCCGCTGGCTCCCCACTGTGCCATCTGCTAGTCAGAGGGACACGTGGAGAGCCTCGGAGCAGCCCTCTTGCGGACCACTCCCACCCCGGCCGGATTGGCCGCAGGCAACAGCGTCTCCCGTGGCGAGTGGGAGGCGCTGCTCGCCTCCGTTGCCCAGGTGCACCACGTGGAGGTTCCGGCCCGCACCCAGGAGAGCGGACCCCGGGCCAAAAAGTGTAACCTTTGTTAAATGGGATTAACGCTAGGACGATGATGAACGTGACGTTCGGCGAATCATATTTGTTGCGCATTGAATCGCTCAGTTACCAGTTACCACTGCGCTATGTTATATTCAAAACAACTATAGTACCTACCTACTTAGTCCTATATTCTAGAACGATGCACAGTCATGAATCTCGACTTGAAACTAGTTTTCTACACTTATATTACAGTAATCTGTACTTGGCAGTTAAATTAAACTGCCAAGTACTACGTATTATACTACGTACAGCACGAAAACCTGCCAAGTTCAAATTTAGAAGTTTAGATGATTAAGTATGATCGAATTTAAAGTGTATCTAAACTTGGCATTGGATTGGATTTCAATTTTTTTTTAGACGAACTAATAGCCGATAGGAACTTGGCCCCCTTTTTAACAGGTAAGTATATTTTTGGCGGGATATACATATATATACTATACATTGACTAGTTAATCAATAAACCAATAAAAAGACTGGTCAACCGTCAACGCGCCCGCGCGAAGAAATTTATTTTTTTGCATTTAATAATTTCCTCGCTGAGGTGGGATGAAAAGTTACGTGTTGCACTCGAGTGCAAAGATTTTACACCTTGTGCTCTTTTGATTCCCTCGCTTACGCTCCAGAGTTCAATTTTGTGAATTACTCGCTGCGCTCGTGATTAGTCATGATTCAAATTTAGAACCCTTCGCTTGCTCGGTCATCAAAACTGTGCACGCGGTTAAAAAGCAACTTTGCACTCTTCTTTAAGAAATAACTATTTAGTGATTCATTTTTATTTATCTAGATATCCGCTTACCACCAAAGAAACCTAAAGTATGGACTACGTGATTATTAAGATTTTTGAATTTTACTACCTAGTATATTTTGGTACCATAAATCTATACCTATCTAGGTTAGTGGTTGCAGAATTTTACGTGAACAAAGCCACGGGTAACGGTAGTAAACTATACAATTCCAAAGTGACCATTAAATAGTCTACCCAATGATAAAATCATTAAATTCGGTTGACAATTTACCATCGGTAGACATTGATGAAAAAGAAAACATTTGATTGAATTGAGAACTTCCTCCTTTTTTGAAATGGGTAAAATAACCAAGATCCCATTACATTACAAATTGGTCGTTGACGTCATTTCCACATAAAGTTGATCTAGAATAGCATCCACTAAGCCTTTTGGGAAATTAATGCGATCTGGGATATTCGAACCCGTCCGCCCATCCAAGAGCTTTCAGCTGATATATTGATATTCCAAATACGTCGAGGGTTAGTGAAAAATTTATGAAAGTAAACTTTAATCATGTCGCTTATCGTAATGTTAATTTTATGTTATCAGCTTAATAATTTAAATTATAATTTTGCGTAGATTGTTAAGAAATGCCTGCCGAACCGTCCCTAGGAACCACAGAACAAAGAAAAATCCTTCTAGGAACACATGTCAAATTATTTAGTCATTCGGTTATAGGCATAGGTACATGTTTTATACACCCAATTTGAAATGTAAGTACTACCAGCTCCCCTGAATATTTTTTGAGTTCTCGTCAGTAATATATCTATTTGTTAGTTACTTTGAAGCCACATTTCTGTCGAACCACAATAAAAAGTTAAGTCCCTTTGTTATTATATTATTATAGCTTTTGCCCGTGGCTTCGCTCGCGTGGAGGTCGGTATCTCCACCAAATCAATTTTTAAAAAATGATTCACCACTCCGCTCACTACTCCAATCTTCTATGAACTGATTTAGATACGGTTTTTTATTAGAAAGATCTTGCTTAGACTCAAAATTTACGGTATGTTTGGTTGTAATTGGTTAAGTAGAACCGGAGACATGACCAAAAATGAAGCGAAGGCGTAGCCACGGGCATCAGCTTGTATAAAAAGTAGCCTATTTACATGTAGCCCAGAAGTATGAACTATAATGTACCAAGTTTGATCAAAATCCCTCCAGTAGTTTTTGATTCATGCGTGCATATACAGACAGATAGACAGATAGAAAGACAAAAATTTACTGATTGTATTTTTTACCCGACTGCCAAGAAGGGTTATGTTTTTTCGCGCATATCTTGTATGTATGTATGTATTCTTTATGATTCTTTATTACCTCATATCATCATATTATATAGACGTAGACGTAGACGTAGACGTAGACGTAGACGTAGACGTAGACGTAGACGTAGACGTAGACGACGCGTAGACGTAGACGTAGACGTAGACGTAGACTTAGACGTAGACGTAGACGTAGACGTAGACGTAGACGTAGACCTAGACGTAGACGTAGACGTAGACGTAGACGTCGACGTAGACGTAGACGTAGACGTAGACGTAGACGTAGACGTAGACGTAGACGTAGACGTAGACGTAGACGTAGACGTAGACGTAGACGTAGACGTAGACGTAGACGTAGACGTAGACGTAGACGAAGACGTAGACGTAGACGTAGACGTAGACGTAGACGTAGACGTAGACGTAGACGTAGACGTAGACGTAGACGTAGACGTAGACGTAGACGTAGACGTAGACGTAGACGTAGACGTAGACGTAGACGTAGACGTAGACGTAGACGTAGACGTAGACGTAGACGTAGACGTAGACGTAGACGTAGACGTAGACGTAGACGTAGACGTAGACGTAGACGTAGACGTAGACGTAGACGTAGACGTAGACGTAGACGTAGACGTAGACGTAGACGTAGACGTAGACGTAGACGTAGACGTAGACGTAGACATAGAAGAAGATATAGAAGATATTGTACTTAGGTACCTAATATTTACTTACTTTTTGTTAATTTAGTAGCACAAGGCGTTGAAGTCTTTTACTTATAATAAAATTGTAGAGAGGTCAATTTTGTAAATTGAATATTTAAAAAAAAACTAATGGTTGAATGATTAGTGAATTGCCTTTCTGTCTTTTTTATGATATCCAGACAACTTCAATCAACTTGCAGGGCTGTACTTTGCCTAGCTGCCACGCCTTGATATTAGCAGCAGTCTCAACAGCTTACCTTCTGCGTATGGTACAAAAGAGTAGTGGGAACCTAGGAGACCAAGGTTTCCCTCCTTTTAGCAATCTCCTACATTTAATATCTCTCCGTAAGTGGTCGCCGCTTATAATCTCCGAGTTCAATGATCACGGTAACCATTCATTATCATCTCAGCGTTGTGTTTCAATCTGATTCGAGGCTCTAACTCCACTTCGCACGTCCCAGTTGCCCAGTTGCCTCTCGGAACTTAGTAACAGCCTGTCACTCCAAGTTCCGAGAGGCAACTGGGATTAGCGCTCAAATGGTGGAGAAGAAATGAAACTCTCTCTTGATGTTCAAGTACCATCAACTCACATTACCATATTGGTGTCACTACAATGGATGCACAAGACAGCGCGAAGTGGAGGAGAAAAAGTCGGAAATCGGATCCCTGAGGTAAGACCTCGATGTGACCGGAAGTAACGCTAAAATGATGATAATGATTGAATCAATTAACGAACTCTGTGGAGTTTATCCGCATTCTAGCTGCTGAGTTAAAATAACGCCACGGAGAGTTTCCTACAATACTCCTATTCGATTTATAATTCCAGTCTATATACCTACATATATTCTCGAAGTAGTGGGCAGAGACATATTTCACACATAAAAAATAATTATTTGTATACTGTCGGAAGTTCAAGCTAATATTACTTATTCTATATTTCACATGGTAAGACGTCACAGACTCGGCATTTTTTATTGTATACACATTGCTATTTGCTTTTTTTTAGGCGATTCTACCTATATATTATGTAATTTTGCAACTGCATAAGTATGCTAAGGAAGACGTGACATTGAAAACGTGGAATTGATACTGTGTGTACCTACGTATATTCTATCAACGTTTAAATAGTAGAAAATATCCTCTACTGTTTACGAACACACTATTAATATCCACTACGACACGACGATGAAACGTGTCATCAGACACATTTGGCACAGGCTGTAGGTATATAGGCATATACCTACCTAAAAAATAACAATCTGACTAGGTATCTAATAATTACAAATGTGTAAGTTTGGACAAATGTGTATTTTGTTATGAGTAACACGGTGTTAGCACCAGAACGACAGAACGAAGCTAGATGAAATTTGGTACAGAGATAATTTTTCGTCTAGAATAACACATAGGTCAGTTACTTTCATCCCATATATAGGTGTGTCCCGGGGATGGAATATCTTAAAAAAAATACCACTTAAACGGTGTACGCCCCTTGCTGATAATATAATTAGATACGAGATGCGGGTATGCAGCCTGCAGAGCTATTTTTGACTTTAGAATAGAGTTGAAATTTCGTCAGTTCTCAAAACGTCTTTACCGCAATTTGAATAGTGACCCATTTAATTAGTAGAATGATAGTACTTAATTCCCGGATGGATATGGAATTTAACTCATGCAGCATATCCGATTGTCCAGTGCCGCATCGACAGTGTGCAGTGCCTGTGTGCGAAACTAATGCGCGAAATATCAAAGGTGGATTTCGTTGATAACTTTGAGTTAAACGTGAAAACTTAGTTAAGTTATATAGGTTGGTTTAATAAGTTACTCTGAGTCCCCTGACTGGGTGCATGATTAAAACTGTATATGAGGTACGATTGAGTAAAACTAAACACTATTGTCTTGATCTTAAAAAGGGTTCGTATTTCGGGCAAGAAACAGAGATTTAGCTATCTATACTACCCAAGGCTGCTAGCCTGTATACAATTGGCATAGACGAGGCTCTGGCGCAGGCTTTCCTCTCAAGGTTTGCTCGGACGGCTACAAAAGTCATGTGATGCCAATCTTTGTTTTGATTGGACTATTTTGTCCAATCAAAACAAAGATTGGCAGAGCACGAGCTCCAACCGGGACTAATGCTGTGATGATGATGATGGTGTGCTCTTAGAGGGTCGAAAGTGTTTTCTGTTTAGTTTAGGAAGTCCTCAGTAGATCAAGGAGAAAATAGTCAACCAAGATTACAAAACACAGGTTCTTCATTTAACACAAATTAAAAATAATTTATAGCATTGCTTACCATAAAATATACCTACTGAAGCAAATATTATGTAATTTCAAAATTATCTGAATTTTGAAATTTGAAATTATAGAATTTGAAAAGTTAAGTTTATGTTAAAAACTATGTTGTCATAATCATAGGTTGCGACATCCGTCACGCATGTTTATATTCAGAGCAGCAGCCTTCACGGACCTAGAGCACAAATGTCACATTATTTCGTTACAGTTATTTCACTTTTATAGTTTAATAATATGATGTATGTTTGCACTATAATATGTTTCTTTATAACTGGGGCACAGGGCTCTTAATATACGTTTAACATTAAGCCATACACATTATGGTCCTTCGAGCCGGATAGTTACAACTGTATTTTATTATTAGATAGTATATTATATCTAAGTACGTGACTATAACACATAAAATAAAAGTGAATCGGTTTAATTATTCTTCGTAGATTATTAGGCAATTGCAGTAAGACCTGGGCACCTGGGGCCTTACCACAAACTCTTGAAGCAATATTACTTACCTAACTTTCATAGTGTGAATCGGACCATCGACTTCAACGGATATTAGTTTTATGTAGTCTACCAATCTATTACTTTTATGGTATGTTGTGGATATATTTATTTCATTAAATTTGTTAGTAGATTTACAAGACACAGAACACTTACCTACTTATTATAATAACCACGGAATAAAGAATACCTAAACGGACGAAATTTTAACTTAGACAATGAATTGACCTGCATGTACGTTTCTTTCTTTACTTTCTTACTTGACATGTGGGTAAGCACCGATTATGACATTCAAAAATAATAGTCCAATCCAGCATTAATTGCATTAATTAATTCAAAAATATAAAGAACATATTTTGAGTCTGTACATGTAATTGGTACTATATGGAACTCAAACAAACCCTAAAATTATATTATAGGGTAAGGTAAGGTAAATTCATAAAACAAGCAGTATTGAATAATAGAAAAAGAACGACCTTGAATGTGAGTAGGCCACGTAGAAGGTTCATACTTATGCAACTGGGGCACTGAAATGCTTGGAGTCAGTTTGAAGGCGAAGCCAGCGCAGGCGTGGTACCTACACTGAGGCCGGTATTGATCGCGAGCTCCAAATTGCCCTCCGTGCGCGCGACGTCCGAGAAATATATTCTACTCAGTGAAGGAGGGTATGCATTTGTCCGCGCATTGAATTGGCGCATAGCCACGCGCAAGGCCAAACAAAGGGGCGAAGAGAGGGGTGCTTCCGAGGGCACGAGCTCGGCCCGGGACCCTCTCATTATGTAACACTAAACGCACAGGACGGCGCACAAACAATGTGATTTTATTTTTTCTTCAATTTTTCTACTGTTTTTTGATTATACAATTTTTAGGATTAGTATCGTGATATTATTTTAAGTGTCGCGCGAATTTTTATTTTGCTATATTTTTAGATGTAAGAAATTTTAGAATAGAATAAAGTTGGTATTAACTTGAAACTGCAGTGATAAATATAAAATGTACCTATTTTTAAAAATATATTGCGCAATAGTGTCGTTGTAAGATTTATGGACACAATAAAATCGAAAACATCATTTTAGTGAACTTGAAGTGTATTACGGATCTTGGACAGTGAAATTGTAGAACATAAAATTGATCGATCAACTAAGGAGTAAAATTGATTTCCATGTAATTTATAAATATAATATTTATAGTCGAGGATATGTTATGAAAAACGAAAAATATATGTAGTATTGTACATTTTTTGACGTCACAATGCCAAGTATATTTTTGCCTTGTACCTACATGGATTAATTTTCAAGCAAAATTCAACGTGTATCCTGCCAACATGACGATGGGTAAGGACTATATTTTATTATTATTTGTTACGAAAAATAAGACCATCTCAAACTATAAAAAAGGTGTGTAGCGTGTGTGTACCTAAGTATTTTGCCTTTCCTATCAGGTAGGTAGATACTAGATATTAATCTTACGTTACATTATGTCTAAGTTACCCAATAAATAGTTTGATCATTTAATCAGCAAGGGACTCTTCTTACAAATTCTAGGTACCTATAAACATTTTATATTTATACCTAGAATTTGTACAAAGAATATTCAACTAAAGCCCGCATTCTAGAACGATACTCAGTCATGAATCTCGACTTGAAACCAGTAATGGGTTTATGCTGTATCACTTGGGGTAATTAATCGGGCATTAAATTCAATCCACCTGATTAATGCCGGTATCTGGCATTTTGGGTATAAATGATAAATTCCCGATAAATGCCTGACATGTCAGGACATAAACCCATCACTGCTTGAAACTGGTTTTTTATACTTTTACATTACATAAAATCTGCTATATCGCTTAAAATTAGTCCCTAGTCAAGATTAATGACAAAGTATCTACGTGTCCTTCTAGAAAATGGATTATGTTCTTGAAATTTTCAAAAGGGTAAAAGTTCAACTATTCGTAGGGTCTTTTCGCTTGGAGTAAATTAATGTACGTACTCCGTAATCAGTAGGTAGGATCTTGTCGTGACATCACACCTGCTCACTGACAGACACTGACTATAATTTAACAGCCAATACGCAGGTGTCAGCAGTCAATGACATTTTAGATGTACGTAAACTGCCGTTTATATTTGTGTTATTGTTCTTTATTACAACAATGGTGAAAGTGTTTTTGACAATGTAGGTAGGTAGGTACTTTATGTACTGAGATGTTCCACTTACATCATCGGATAATTTCATGATAATTTGTAACTTCGCACATAGTAAGACTATAGGTATCTATGTACCTACCTATATCTATTTTTAAAGGTCTTCAAATTGGAAGTAACTTGTGTGTGTCAGCAATGGACTGCGAGACTGATTGGCTAATTAATTGTCAATATACATACATGCATAAAAATCACGTCTTTTTCCCATTGGGGTATGCAGAGACCGGAAAAGTATTAATTACAATACCTATAAATATATATACATTTTACTTCTATTAAATATTAATCAGCCAATGTGAGTATTATGGTTTTACGGCCCAGTTGGGCTCATACTCGTACATGAGAGACAGAATAAAAATAGCACATCCATGAAAATATTATGAAGGGATTGATACCGTCGATTGCCGTCAAGGGATCGACACTCGAAGTTGTTCACCAATATGTCTACCTTGGGCAGATTATCCAGCTCGGTAAAAACAATTTCGAGAAAGAAGTCACCAAGAGGGTCCAATTGGGCTGGGCAGCATTTGGCAAATTGCGTCGGGCTTTCTTCTCCCTTTTACTGCAATGCCTGAAAACGAAGGTCTTCAATCAGTGCGTCCTACCTGTTATGACCTACGGTGCCGAGACGTGGACACTGACGGTAAGACTGGTCCGCGACTTAAGTCGCGCAGCGGGCTATGGAGCGAGCTATGCTTGGAGTGTCTTTGATGGATAGAATTCGTAATGAGGTCATCCGCCAAAGAACTGAAGTCACTGACATAGCTCGCAGAATAAGCACAAAAAATCAATAAGCACAGGAATAGTTTTAAATATTTATAATTTTGACGTTTTGTAAGTGCCGCTTAAAGTGATCTATACAGAATAAATGATGTTTGACTTTGACTTTGACTGCCAAGAAGGTTATGTTTTTTTTTTTAAAGAACGCATATGATAATATCCATATTATTATTATTAAAGAGTCACGGTCGTGATATAGTTATAACCGCAACATAGTGTTGGTATTTTTTTTGCAATGTTTACATTATTCGCAAATGATGACTACTGAAACTGAAATGTGGTTATCTCTTAGTAGAGAGACCATAATGACAACGTAGGCACTGACTTTCACTTTTCGCGCAAGGCTTTAGTTATTTTTATAGCTACTAACAATTGTTTCGAATGAATGTTGTTATTAATATGCTCATTTACTTGTTAATGAGTGACGCAATTTCACGCTAACATCCAATCTGTATAACTGAATGGCTGAAGTCAGTTAGTAGAGTCGAGTGCGCAGTGCGAACGCGCGCGCCGCCACGGATCGTGTGTTCCAGTCGCGCCCGCGTTCCTCCGGAGTGCCCTACCTCGTAAATCCTCACGTATTCGATGTCTTTTACGCCTTCTGTAATAACCACCCACCGTCATAGATCAAACTCAAGCTCAAAAGTGCATAACAATAGTTCCCGCAGCTTTCACTCCAAGTAAACCAACGATTAACATCTAGATAGCTTAAATTTTTTTTGACAAAATAATGGAGAAAAAGGATTCGTTTGCTTTCTTCGACATCAATATTGGTGAAAAGGGGAAGAGGAACGGAAACTCACACGAGGAAAGAGAGCACAACGACAGCTTGAAAAGGACAGCTTTTACAAATGTTATAAAAATTCGTAAGTTCCCACACGCAGTATTGGCTAAGTAAAGCTTCTATTTGAGATGATTTGAACGTTTTTCTGTGCGCAACGTTTGTTTAGATTTTTTCCTAGCAAGTCTACAATAGTAATTCTTTTACTACATCAACAACAATAGTGTTTGATTTCTGCGTTCTTAATAGTAGTAGGAATACACAACATACTCCAGCAAGAAACGTGATTAATGCAATGAACACAATACATTGTCTCAATGTAAGATCGTGAGAAATATCTTGATTGTAAACGCTATCATCAGCCTGCTCGTACCTACTATCAAAAGACAAAACCTACAGTCGCTAGGTACTTGTATTATTAAGTAACATGCTGTTTGATTCTTTTTCGCTATAAAGTATCTAATATTTTGTTATCCAATCACATTGTCGATCTTCTAAATTAGATCAGATGGTTACGTGCAATGCAATTTGATAGATAGCTAAATAAAAATGTGTGTACTCATTGGAGCTAAGTGATGAGCACGTTTGACACTTCCGCTAGACGTCCTCAATATCAGGTGCGCACGCGCCGCTGTCCCTGGACAGCAAGCACCGAGGGAACCAGTCGTGTTCCACTCCGGTGCGCGCGATGCATAGCCCTGCTTCATATAAGCTAAACAGATTCAATGTACTCAAAGAGAATAATAAATTACCTCCTTTTCTAAATTAATGTTAATCACATAACTGCAGTCATATCCTGACTGTAGTACCTACACTAGAACAAACCTAATTTAAAGTCGGTCATGTTGTTTAGGTCTGTATAAGTATATCCCAAAATAAGAAAAACGGTGTTACCATGCATTCAGCAATTTATGAATGTTTGGCTTTGGTTACCTTTTACATGAAATTTGAATTTTGTTCACAGCCGCTAATTTATTAGATTCAGTGATGTCATAAACCCTCAAATTAACAAGGTAGATATAATAAGGCGTTATCGTATTTTTATTGACAATATTATCAACTAGTCAGGTCTCAACTTATAGCGCACGTGTAGTAGGTACGCTATAAGTTGAGACCTGACCGCTATGACTTATTATGCAATCGGTGATATTATGCCATAGAAACTATTTGCCATCAGTTATGTAAAATGGGTATTGGGTAAGGATAAAGCTTCTAGATTGTCAGAGTACTGCTTGAATTTCACTCTTGGGAATCTAGCCAAATATATAGATGTTATTTGTTATACAAAAGTGCAAAGTTGCTTTTTAACCGCGTGCTCAGTTTTGATGACCGAGCAAGCGAAGGGTTCTAAATTTGAATCACGAGCGCCGCGAGTGATTCACAAAATAGAACCATGAGCGTCAGCGAGGGAATCAAAAGAGCACAAGGTGAAAAATCTTTGCACTCGAACTTTTCATCCCACCTCAGCGAGGAAATCACTAATGCAAAAAAATAATAATTTCTTCGTGACTCGAATTACTCATTTTATGTTTCTCACTTGTTTTCAAGTTTATTGTTTAGTGACTTTAGGTTTAAGGGGAGACCCTTGTTTCGCAGACAGAAATTTCATAGAATTTTGTTTTTCTCAGAAAATGTTTCATATAGGTATATAATATTTGGTCTTCGTATTTTTATTTCGAATATTATTGTTTCAAAGACAATTTATTAGAATCAAACATATATTTCACAGACATTTATGATTTACTACATCAATAAAATTTTTAATCACATTTTTGTTTTTGTTTTGTATAACAAACAAACAGTAGAATTATTTTTTCATTTAATAATAAGTAGGTACCTATATAAAAATGTCTTTGTAGTTAACACTGCTGCCGTCACATAGTTTTTTTAAAACCACGCAGGAATAGCATCCGTCGAATTTATCAATTAAGTAAAGAATAATAATAAACATAATGATAAAGAATATTTGATTTGTTATTACCTATTCTAACATTAAACTTTATGTAACACGAAATTCTATAAAACTATTAGCTAGATATATTTATTTATTTATTTATTTGGCACACAAAACAGAAAACAATCAAAATTTTTACAAAATACCATTTCAAGGTTCGGTTCCAGATTGAGTTCCAAAACATGTGTCATCTACTCAGCATGACAAAATTAAAAAGCGTGCATTAAGAGATACAATAAAAGTAATAACAATGAACCAAAAATAACAAACAAAATGAAACCAATAGGACAACTCATGAGATATATGGGTTAATCATTTAGACATAGTATAAATACTTCTATAATAAAGTGACAACAAAATTCATAGCTTGGCTTAACAGCGTTCTTGTATGTAGAAACCCCGGATGAATACCTATATCCATCTCGTGGCTATGCCCGTGCAAGAGCTCATTATAAAGACGACACATATTCTAACTATCGGGCTATAGAAAGACGTATTGTTGATGTGTACATTTAATCCGAAGCTTTTGCTAATTTGTGAAAAGAAAATGATGTGCGCAAAGCAAATTAATAAAAAGGCACACCAAGGAGGCGCCGAGTCTGAGTTTAAAAAAAAAAGTTGTACCTATACATATTTGGCGCCAAGAGGTAGAAGTACGTAGTACATTACTGTTAATCTGTGGGTAGAAGTTTAATGATCATCATTCTCTGAACCTTTTCCCAACTCAGTTGGGGTCGGCTTTCCAGTCTAACTGTGATGCGGCTGAACTTCGATATTTTACGTGGAGCGACTGCCATCTGACCTCCACAACCAATGGCGATATCGAAGTTCCAAGTTAGACTGGTTGGACTTTTGAGGGCTCCAACTACCCGTAACGACTGCCATATATGTTTGTATGGCAACCGGGACCGACGGCTTAACGTGCTCTCCGAGGCACTAATAAACCTGCGATAAATACACACATAACTTCGAAAAGCATCGAAAAGTCATTGGTGTGTGCCATAGTAAACCTGGGATCGAACCCGAGACCTCGTCTCAGCAGTCCATTACCCAAACCACTAGGCTACCGCGGAAGTTAGAAGTTTAATGATATACCTACCCATTTACTTTCACTCATTTACTTCACTTTACTCACTAGTGAATAAAAACGATTTTGGCACACTGAAATCGAAGAGCAAAATTACTCTTCTCGATGTGGTGGGATGAAAAATATGACTGTCATACTGAATTTCGAAATTCAAAAATAATGATGAACTGTAGCCCTAAAGTACCGAAACGCGACTCACGGTCGGTAGTGCGAAAGTGCGCCACATCGATACCCATAATTTCGAATGTTTTCCACCGCGAAGCACGGTAGTGCGAAAGTATTTGGATGTGGCACTTTGCCGGCCGCTCTGCCGAGGCACGCTTGCTTCGCTCGCTCGGCTCGTGCGTCGTTTTAGTCACAGTTCTAACCTAACCTAACCTGGAAATCCTGGTGTTTAACTTCAAAATACATGTGGCATACTTTCGCACTACCGTGCAGTATATTCGAAGCCATTGAGTTAAATAGTTGAAGCTATCTTGCTGAATAAATTCCCTGAAGGTGATTTTGCAACCACAGAAGATATCATAATTGCACTTGTGACAGAAGCTGATAATACCATATCAACAAATTCTGAGAAGTCTAGGTATTGATACTCAGAAGAAGGACTATTATAAGGTACCTATTAGGACGTTTCGCGCTAGATAAAGATCGAAAACGCATCATTAATGTTGGTATCGTAAAAAGTAAAAGTGCAGAGGTAACTCGAATACTCTAATCGACGTCTTCGCAACTGATGAAAGCTAAATAGATAGCAACAAGCCCGAATGTAAATACGATCTCCATTATGAAAGAAAAAGGAAGAAGTCAAAGAGAAAAGGTACCTAGTTAATTACGCAATTGTTTGGACAGATGAGTCATTGTTGTCACAGTTATTGCTAGAAGAAAGGAATGTTACTGCAGATCCTAATACCCTTTTTTATCTGTCTTATATGTATAGGTAGGTATCTACCGTAGTATTTGTAACAAGAGGATTCAATTTATGAACTCCGAAAGTCGTTGGGTTCGAAAATACCTCATGATTTAGGACTTATTGGGGTTCCGTTCGGATAGTGGTTAAAGAAACTAGTAGCTGCCGAGGTGAAATTTTATTGGAACGTTTCAGTATAAATATGTTCAGTATAAAATATGTAGGTATTCATGAACGTTTTTACGTCGCATCGCTCTTTTTAGATATTAGAATATTACTTCAATATTCAACAGTCAGAAATGTAACTGCATGACTCATGCGACTTTTACTGTGTGTTTAAATTGTATAATTATGATTATTTCTTTTAAGACCAACAGTAACTGGTTGGTAGTTTTCTCACTAGAACAAATCGGCTCTCATAGGTACCTATACAAAAAGCCCATTTGAAGAAATCCATTGTTTATGTTTAGTGCGAGCTTAATTTAACAAACCATAGCAGTTGCATGTTTTCCTATGGGATGAACTGGTATAAATGTCATTCGTCATTCGTCATGTCGATGACGTACATACAGACCTTCCATGAAACGACCTCGGTACATCCGAAGTTGTGGACTGCAGTTTCTTGAAACTGGTAAACGTACTTATTTCGCAATCGGGACTTCGTTTAGTCTAAACTCTACCGAAAAAATTTCGAAGCAAGTGGTAGGCAAATGAATGTAAATGAATTTCAGATGCACGTTTCATGCTAGTCTTGGTTAAATCATACTAAGGTGCAGGCTTTTCATTCAGACTAATTAATAATAAAGAGGTCACATTGTTATGTATTGTTATTCTATCTTATGGACCAAGAGCCCATGAACGCCAGACCTTCGTTATTTTATAAAAGCTGAAAGTTTGTCAGCGCATGCTCCCAATACAGGTAAGAACGATGGCCCATTATGAAGTTCGAGTCATAGTGGCTTTGGCAGATAAACGGTACTAAAGTGTAGCAAGCGCAAGACAGTGGGTGCGAGTGAGACGGCAAGTCAGGTCTATTACGACCCCTCACTGCGCATATTATGGAATTATTAAATTGGAATTCTAATTCCAATTTTAGGTTTATTACGATCCCTCACTGCGCATGTATTGGCATTATATAAATGGAATTATAATTCCAATTGTGTAATTCCAATACATGGGCTGTGAAGGATCGCAATAGACCTGATTCGCCATGTCACTCACACCCACTGCCCTGCGCTTGCTCCTACAGCTACCCTTTAATACCGTGTATCTGCCAAAGCCACCATGACCCGAATTTCATAATGGGCCATCGTTCTTATCTGTATTGGGAGCATGCGCTGACAAACTTTCAGCTTTTATAAAATAACGAAGGTCTGGCGTTCATGGGCTCTTGCTCTATTAGTATCACCATTTTGTACTTTTTGTCAACAGAACGTGAACGTGGTGAGCGTGACTACATTGGTTTCGCGACACTACCTGAACAAGTACACCGCAAATCTGTGAAAAGAGGATTCGATTTCACACTAATGGTTGTCGGTGAATCAGGACTCGGTAAATCGACGCTTATCAACAGTTTATTTTTAGGCGATCTATATAAAAACAGAAAAATCCCAGACGCCGAAGGTAAGAATGAAGGAGCGGTGCTTATCTACCTAGATAGGTACTGTAAACAATCTATTTGTAGCCTGAATGTTTTCTTGAAGCATTAGCTATCTCAACTTTACATTGTAAATTTATATTGTTAAAGTCACAGAACAAAGAAAAATCCTTAGGACTAGAAATCGTATGGGGGCGTGTTTGTGTCGCCAAAAACCTAAGTGTAATTGCATTTACCTCACACATATACACTTGTGTATGTGCACAACGCAGGCTAAAATAATCAAAAAACAAGTTTATGCGATTGATTTTAAGGTTTATTTTCCTATAAGTTTTCACGAAATATTTACTTCAATATTCTAGAAGTTTCTATACCTGTCCAATTCAGGATGCTAAATGATAATTTTGACAGTTCACGTCTATGAAGTATCGTATTTTTATATACAAAATAATACCTCTAAAATTATCGTAGCACATTGACAAGTACCGCCCACTTTTCATAGTGAAGCGTCTTGCAAGAATTCAGCACAATTGACTATGACACACAGGAATCGAATGAATCGAACTTAAATTAATTTATTGAAATTTTTAAGTACTTATCTACTACAATTTTTTGTAATATAGCTAATAATAATACAATATAATAATAAAAGTGGCTAAGTATAATGCAAGACATAATTACGGTAGGTACCATAAAACTTCTCTTTTATCATTCTGAAATAAGTTACCTAAAATAATAAAAAAATAAATGCTTTTGTGTTTTTATAACTATCGATTCCATATTCTACGGGAACGATAATCGAAAATCGATTAGATTCATTTTCGATTATACTATATGGGGTACACTACTTAGAGCTGTCAAAATTATCATTTTAGGTAAGTTTGTGAAAAATGTACGACAGAATGTGGTGTCCGTATTTTGAGTTAAGTTAATTTCATCCTTACCATTGTTATATTTAAGGACTGATTTGCAATACAATACAATTTTAGACATCTATTGGTGAAAAGCAAAACTATAATGTACATTGATTTTGCTATTGACCGCTAGATGGGGTATTATTGGGATAAATAAATGTGTACTCTATTCCAACGTGGCTTAAACATAATTTTGTTGTATATTACTTTAAAATGGGGGCAGGTTTGATGGTACTCTGTAAGCATCATTGAAGTTTATACCTTGTCAAAACGTACTTTAAATTCATTTTCAGTAAAATAAGGTGTGTAGTTCTGCTCTTCTTATATTTTAAGGTAAAATGTATGCAACCAATAAGACGTCCTATAAGTCTGTGTGAGTGTATTTTTTGGCGACAGCTATTCCTTTGTATTTTTCCTTGATTACTACTTCTATGGTTTTTTAATGTTCTGTGGTTAAAGTCAACATTTAGGACGGGAGCTGAATCTTTTTAAGGGAAATATTCTACCAGCTGAACTAGCTGAACCCGTCCTAATAAAGTAATACCTACAACGTCTCAGAGTGTCATCATGTCAAAAGCTGTATGAAGACGCCGGAAGTCTGAACAAATACGAAACTATGAATGACTAAATTTTTTAAACATTACTTTGAATGACTCTGGATTCATTTTACAACATGAATGTTTTCTGTAGGAGGATTATTAAGATCCTATCATAACTTTTTCTAAATTTTAATTGGAAAAATTCCTGGGCTATAAAGACCCAGCTAGGGTAGTCGGAATTCTCATCTGTTATAGGTACGTCTCAGGGCGATATAGGAGTAGGAGAAGACCTAAATAGACGTAAATTTTTATTCCAATTTCTACTTAGATACAAAAAAAATTCAACTACAACTACAATTATGTATCTACTGTATCTAGTTACTTGAACTAAAGGCTATGCAAATGAATCGATCACTTCGCAATTTGATTACAGACAGAATAGAAAAAACTACAACAGTCGAAAAGAAAACAATGGAAATAGAAGAACGTGGTGTAAAATTACGTTTGACAATAGTAGACACGCCCGGCTTTGGGGATGCCATCAACTGCGAGGACTCGTGGAGAGTCTGTTCAGCATATATTGATGAACAATTCAGGCAGTATTTCACAGACGAAAGTGGATTGAATCGGCGTCACATGCAAGACAATCGAGTGCACTGCTGTCTTTATTTCGTTCCGCCATGGGCTCACAGGTACTTAACACATTTTATATTACAATACATACACGACTGTCTCATTTCAAACCTAACTTTCTCTTTTGTTCTTGTGTTATTTTCGAAGTAATTGTGTTGTCAAATAGGACACTTAGAAAATTATCAAAGACGAATATCAACATGTGTAATGAGCCGGGTAATTCTAAATTGAGCAATTTGCTGCCATTCTTGTATGTTTTACTCAGACATAAAGCAACACAATTTAACTATTAGGTAAGTAGATACATCTTTAAACGGTTGAGCTATCTCCTGTGTTCATGTACGTGTTCAGAGGAGTGTGTTATTTTTATTAGGTCAATTATGGTCAGGGCCGAGGTGATAGAGCACCGATGCGGAAGCACGAAGCACACGTGTTGTAAATGTAACTAGAACAAAGATTAATCTTCAAAAGAAACAGATACGTAGGTTACATAATATATATATACAAACGGTTGACCTTCTTTATTTATCACAGTTAATGGTTTCGGTACTGAAAAAAGGGCATTATTGAAAATAGTTAAAAACATACCAAAGAAACATGTAAAATTACCTAATTGTAGCTATTATATATACTACTAGCTGTTGCCCGCGGCTCCGCCCGCGTGGATGTCGAAATCCGTTTCAAAAACTATCCTATCTCTCAAGTTGGATCGAACTGCACATGGTGTGCGAATTTTATTATAATCGGTTAAGTGGTTTAGGAGTCTATTGAGGACAAACATTGTGACACGAGATTTATATATATTAAGATTATCATAGATTTATTTCAATGCATACCATAATATTCTAAGCAGTGGCCCGTGTCCCGGCTTCGCCCGGGCATAGGTAAATTCTTAAAAAACTCTATAACCGGGCTTTTAACATTGAATTTCATGTTTCTTACTTCAAGACTTAAGCACTTTCCATATGACGGACTTCCATAAAATCGCTCTTCCCTTATTTGCCCCATTAGGAGTGAAATTAATTAACCAGAAACAACTATAACGAACTATCATGCTTCTATTCTATCTGACGAACGTCCCACATAAACTTTCAACCCCTATTTCACCCTCTGGGGGGTGAAATTTCGAAAAACACTGGTATATATGTCCATTTATTTCTAACCAGAATTACCTAGGTGTATGAAATTTCATGGGTGGAATCTAAAAATCCTTTCTTAGTGGATGCGTACAACATAAAAAGCATCTACTGCCAAAATTTCAAGTTTGTAGGTTTAGCGGTTTAGGCTCTGTGTTGATGAATCAGTCAGTCAGTCAGTCAGTCAGTCATCAGGCCAAGTAATTATAATGAATATATAGATGATTTGAGTAAATTAACACTTTCTTTTCAAAACTTACATTTACATTACATAGTAAATAGGTCTTTAGGTATCTCTACAGCTTTGAACATAAGTAGCTACAATTGATAAATCGTGGTGCATAGATTGATTTAGCATTTGTAACGACTATAATTTCAGTAAGTAGGTATATGAAATGGCTAGTAATAAACACATCAATAACAGATCGATGAGACAACTCTTTATGATGACAGCAACGACCACTACCCTCGTTATTATTTCTCTTCTCATTAAAACACGATTCATAATAATAACCTGATTGACGATAATGTTTTAGAAAATGTCTATTCTTAGTTCAATAATGACTCACTGTTGATTCCTCAAAACATGTAAACAATTTTTGCCGCATTGTTTTTACGTTCTTTGAAGTAGCAAATAATTACATACTTCTATGCACTACACTAGACAAGCTATAAAAAATTGGTAAGTATCGCGAAAGGCCTTCAAGATGCAAAATATTTAAAAAACCTGTCTAGTGCGACTCGAACTCATGCGCCGAGGGTTGCGTATAGTAACTATTAAGGTATCATACTACCAACATAATAAAATTGGTTTCATTTTAACTAGTGGCTAACTTGCAATTACCATAAGCTTAAGTAACAACTTCCTTATTTTTTGCTAGAGATCTAAAGATGTTGCAGTAATCAAGGTTATTCGAGTGAATTAAACATTGTATTGTTTTACTCAGAGATGCACCGGGCATCTAAATCCAAAGACATATAAATTTGCCAAACCCATTGCTACAACACCACATCTTTGAAAAGTATTTAACCGACGATGGGTTAATTAATTGTGTTAATAGGTTACTTTACTTTAGATAAGACAGTACTGGTACTGTATGATGAATTAGAAGTCCCGCGAAGCAGTATCCGTCTAAGTACAAGTGTAACATCTATCGGTGATATGGGAGTTATACCTACGTGGCTATATTCGATGATATAGTGGAACATTATTTATCGAATAGCCATTAGCTGGCTTAAATTTACGCACCGGTGGCACCGGTTAAATAACTCTTCGAACTTGACGTTGAAGAAATGGGCTTCGCAAAAATGTCTTGCATTGATGTGCCTAATAATAATATAAATGATGTAATAAAAATGTAATGATTACGAATCCCAATACAATGACATTCACAAATTTTTACATGTGGCGCACTCTGGGCGACAGGCGACAGCGACAGCTCAGCGTCTAAACGCAGCGACAACGCGCCGCGACCGCGACATCGCCGCGACTAGACGCGGAGGAGCTGTCGCTGTGTCGCCTGTCGCCCAGAGTGCGCCCGCCCGGGGTACACAACTACGAGTACACATACCTCGATCACAAGTGTTAGTTTAGTTATTTAATTTAATGTAGGTAGGTACTTTATTTATTGTTCAGTTTCGAGATTCATTATTTATTCAAGTGTTTTTCAATGGTGATCCATCAGCACCTTCGCAATGAATTTATCGATTGTGGTTGATTGTGGTAGAACTGGTAGAACTCAGTAGCCCGGTAGGTATGCTGTAGCTAACTCTGTATTTCAGGTATAGATGGGCAGTTTATCATCATTAGGATTAATATATCTAAATATACTGCATTCATAAATTCAGGTACCTACCTATTTATTCAAATAAATAATAATTATTTCAACAGATTCATGGGAGACAAATAAAGAACTTTGAACTTTGAACTTTGAACAGATTCATGTAATAAAAAAAGGAATGGGAACAATATAAGATATCTAATGCAGACTAGGTATAATAAATTTCATACCTCAGTTAAATTAGATCTAAGTAGGTAGGTCTTTTTTCTTCTTTTTCGTGCGTTAAATCCCCACGCAAATTCCTTTGTAGAAAATAGAACTGTTTTAAAAAACGCATGAGATAAGATATATATATATATATATATATATATATATATATATATATATATATAATAATGGATAGGGATAATATTTATAAAGAAAAATAATAATGGAGGATGTCTAGACAGAGCTTTAAAATTCTGGTTTAGTGAAAATATCTTATCATAGTTCTAACTTAATTGTACATCTGGCGGTCAAATGTATTCAGAAAAAGCTCCTCTCTCTTCAGTCCCTACATCACATAAAGAGATGGCGAACGGTATGAAAATAAATGTTTTTGCTTTTTTGTTGTTTAGGTCAGGGTCAAAAAGTAATTAAATCATTATTTTTTTCATCATTATCTTTAAAATTACTTCAATATTTTGAGAAAAAGCCCACCCAACATTTTAAAAAGGATAAAATCTTATTCTAATGATATACCTATAGTGACCTATAGGATACAATTATTTCTTGAGTCTTGACAACATTTTAACTAAGCTAGCTGTAAAATGATTCAGATATCAAAATATACATAACGTGTTGAAAATTTAAATTCATTCACATGGCAATTAGACTTTTACTCCATTTAGAGATACAAAATTCTCATATTACTTACCTCATCATTCTCTGAACCTTTTTCCCAACTCAGTTGGGGTCGGCTTTCCAGTCTAACTGGGATGCGGCTGAACTTCGATATTTTCCGTGGAGCGACTGCCATCTGACCTCCACAACCAATGGTCATTATGACCAATGGCGATATCGAAGTTCCAAGTTAGGCTGATTGGACTTTTGAGGGCTCCAACTACCCGTAACGACTGCCATAGATGTTTGTATGGCAACCGGGACCAACGGCTTAACGTGCTCTCCGAGGCACTAATAAACCTGCGATAAATACACACATAACTTCGAAAAGTCATTGGTGTGTGCCATGGTGAACCTGGGATCGAACCTGAGACCTCGTCTCAGCAGTCCATTACCCAAACCACTAGGCTACCGCGGTTTAGTTTAGACTTACCTATTTCCGAAATATTAATTAATGCATGGCCAAAAAATAACTGAGTTGTGAGCAATGTTTCAGAATGTTTATATTATAATCAACGGCGAGCATGAAATCTGCAATTTTTGGCACGAACTCAAGAATATTATAATATTCTTGAGTTCGTGTGTGAGTGTCAGCAAGACGTTTTTTCACACTTTATGTGCCACATAAGTGAAGTGGTTTTATATGAAGGGTTCAGTGATCGCGTTATACCTAGCGTGTTACGGTGGCGTGAACCCGCTGCCAAGGTCAAATATTAAAAACGTCAAACGTAACGTAACGTTAACTTTGTACGTTTTCTTAAAATTGTATGATACATGTTACGATCTTTTTTAACATGTTCCACATCTGTATGTGAAACCTACATTGAAGCAATAATAATTTAGACAACCTTGCGAATGCGAACTTGTGCAAATTTCGAATCCAGGACTACCGTTTGTCGCAAGCGTCGTTACTGCAACCAAATTTTGTTGGTAGGTCTGTATGTTATCTTGCGAATTCAGTAGCAAAGTCGTAGCGATAAATATCGGGACTGCAGCCCCTGGCCGTTACAACCCACTCCACACTAGCAATTTAGCTTAGCTGGAGGTTAGTAGGTAATATATTCTTTTTCAAAAAATAATAACTAAAGATGATCTTCTAATAAAATCAGAACTACCCAGTGGATCTCATCCAAACATATTTACACTTGGGGTTTACAACACTTAGGTGGCAGATAAGACAAGACAAGAATGCCCTGCACCTGATGGAAAGTATTCACCTACTATGGCCGTGTGCAACACAAGGCGCGTCACACTCGCGCTGCAGACCCTGTAAAAACCTTGTAATGCCCCTCTTCAAGAACCCCATACCTATTGTAGACGCTAGGGAAAAACATGGCAGGCAGATCATTCCATAGCCTACGCGTGCACGGAATTAACATAACATAACATAACATAAAATCACGCCTATATCCCCGAAGGGGTAGGCAGAGGTGCTAGCACGGGCATTTCGCCAGTTTATGTTTAGGTCCCAATGTAATAGGTGGCGAGCCTATTGCCATTAACCGAGCACTTATAAACCTGCGATAAATTCACACATAACTTCGAAAAGCATCGAGAAGTCATTGGTGTGTGCCACGGAATTAAATGATATCATAATTTGTAATATTACAGTCTTCGTCAAGTGGATTTGGAAATGATGAAACGACTTCACCGCAAAGTAAACATAGTTGTGGTAATAGCAAAAGCAGATACCCTCACGGCAGCAGAAGTGAAGCGACTCAAAACACGCATACTCAACGACTTGGAGGAAAACCAAATACAAGTACGTAACACATAGCGAGAATTTTCGCCTTTTTCAGGTCGTAAATCTTTATTTCTCCAAGTGGAGAGCCCCGACGTTTTTATTTTATGCTTGAAATTTTTATGTCAAAATAGACTACACTACAATAGTTTTCGATCGAGATCGTTTTTAAATTCTGTGGAACTCTAAATAATGTACATACTACTGTGGCACGAATGTAACGTCACAGCCTAGGAATCCAATCGGAACCAAACGCTAAAATGATGATAATGAGAACGATATGGCACACTAGTAAAATGGCAGTTTTGATGATTTCTTTATCACTAGTAAAAATATTTTAATCATATATTTCATACAGGCTCGAATATTCTTTATTTGGATAGTTTGCCCAGAGTTTTAGTGTCAATTTGTGTCATGGAATTAGGGAGAAATACCTACCTATTCCATTGATTTTGATAATGAAACTAAACTTAGGTAAATTAACATTATGCTTGTCGTCAGGTCTATCAGTTTCCTGAATGCGATAGCGATGAAGATGAGGAGTTCAAACAACAAGATCGTGAATTAAAAGCCGCAGCTCCTTTCGCAGTTGTAGCTTCGGACGTTGTACTCGAAGTGGGAGGAAAAAGAGTGCGTGGACGTCAATATCCTTGGGGAATCGTTGATGGTAAGAGTTAGGTTAAGAGTTCTTCAGAGGAGAAGAAACTTACAAAAAAAATCTATAAGTACCTACTTAGTAAAATATCTAGTATACCTGCGATGAATCTTTTTTACAAACTGTCACGAAATACTCTAGCCTAGGATTCTTTGGTAACGTGTTTTCATTTTACTGATAGCTGGCAAGACGTTTAATCTACACAAATATAATAAAATGGTATAAAAGTTAAACCCGTACATTGAATATTATTTTTTTAAAGAATTATTGGGGTGTGGTGTGCAATCGATACCGAAGCCAAAAATATAGTTTTTTGAATTTTTGTCTGTTTATCTGTACGTTGGTATATCCGGGATAAACTCAAAAAGTACTGCATGAATTTACTTCAAATTTGGGAATATTGTTAAGAACATAATTATAGGCTACATATTATTACGCTATCACCTACGGGGAACGAGCAGTGAACCTTTAAATATACAATAAAAAAACAAACTTAATTTTGCGGTGCCACTCCTGAGGGGGCCATTTTAAAACCGGAGATGGCCCGGGCAGCGCGGGATTTGCTCTAATCTAAGTTAACAGTCCGAAGGAACTTCCACACGAAAAAAGGAATTTGATTTAAGATTTAATTTCTTGAGAACGAGAGACGTTAGAGACTATTAACGTTTCAGTATACTCGAAAATATTTAAGACTAATGTTTAATGAACTAATGATGTAACTACTGTAATTTTGAAAAATATCTAATTGCTTTCAATAGAGGCGCCTCTCAGGACTTTTTTAAGCTGGGTTATATTAACATTCACTGCTTTATCTATTATACATTATTATCCATTACTTTATGGTTCAAAATCTTTTATACCTACTATACTTCTCTTTCCAACTCCACCTTAAAGGTAGTTATTTTTTACGACTAGCTAGTTACTGGCGTAAGAGTAATTCAAATAATTGAAATTTACCAAAATAGCATGCGGCCCCAAACTAATCTGACGTCATCACATGCCATTGTTTACCAATTGTACCTATTCAGTAGCACAACACACAACCGCATAGTAAATTACTTCCACATCCGACGCGAGGCTGAATAATAGATTGTTTGATAAGGCGGATTTACGTAATGACGTAATTGTGATGTGACACTATTATCTACTCGAGCACTATCTACTACTACACATGAACACATGTAGGATGTAGGGCTGCTGTACTGTAATCTACGGTGTACTCAGATTGGATAAAAACGATATCTCTTTCACCAATTTTGGTAACGGCCGTTACTTAGACCCTATTTTAGTTTACATTATTAGAAATGCAATAGCAAAATAGAAAGTAGGGTATCTAAGGAATTTTATAATCCGTTTTCTTAAACCCATAATACTGCTAACTAGTTTGGAATAGTTTGGATTGAGATACTATAGGATGACATGGAACAATTTTAAAATATTAAAAAAATAAGTTTTTTTATTGGTTGATGCACAATTCTGTACTGAGTAACGCGTAAAATGTGCTAAATAGATGACAGCTCTACACTTTTTTTTTATACTACTCAGGTGGCAGACAAGCACACGGCCCACCTGATGGGAAGCGTTCACCGTGGCCTATGAACGTGTGCAACACTAACACACGCGCTGTCTACCCTGAAGGGAAGGGGGGAGGGCTGGGAAGGGGTGGGGTGCACTATTTGTGCAGCAACATATAACTGTTATAAATACCTTGTGTGATGAGCTCACTATCCAAGTGATTAGCGCTTACTTTTCCTTTAATTAATGAGTAAATATAAATTTAAAACCCGAATGTATTTTCTGAACAGTGGAGAATCCTCGCCACTCGGACTTCACAAAACTTCGAACGATGCTAATCTCTACACACATGCAAGATCTGAAAGACGTGACGCAAGATGTACACTACGAGAACTTCAGAGCGCAGTGCATCTCTCAGATATCACAACACGCCATGCGGGAAAGAGGGTAACATTTCATCTTATATATATTTTCCTCGCGAGGGTGAGAAGTCAGTATATTATTACCTAAGTACTCATATTTAATTCATCCGTTAATCAGAAGGTGTACCGGCTTGTAGGTCAGGGTGGCTAGCTGCCGTCTTGATGAGCTCCATACGGTTATAGAACCGTATGGAGCTGGTACTATAGAGTAGATATATTATATACTGCCTATATAGAACTCATTAACCACTGAAGTGGTCCCACACCAATTTCTACTTTCAACATTTGATATAAGAACACAAGTCTTCGATGTCTAGTCCTATTCACTTCGAGAGGTTACATGCTGTGTGATCCCAACGGGCAATACCGGTCACGACTGTTTTAAAATTTATGTGTGCAAGGTTATAAATAAAATCCTAAAGATTCCAAAATCAATCATACCGAGCTATAACAAAATATAAACCTGGTTATATCTGATGCTTAAAGGAAAACTCTGCCGCTCTGGTCTGTCTCTCGGAGTTGGGGGTCTGAGCGCAGTCAACCAATCAAACATATGGACCGCTTGAGCCTGGGCTCCAAAAGCAAACTTTAGATGCAATGCAACAAAGTTTGGTGCTAGGATGCAACAGAAAAAAATAACTTTTCTATTTTGAAATTTTATTATTTTTCAATAAAACATGTAATAGACAATACGTATCTAATATATTCATGTTAATAGACAGTTTCGTAAGTAACGAACGAAAGAAGACATTGCTCTAGTTACCATACTATACTTATCTATATTAATAGTGTTTCTCGCTGACCCCGCTAACAAAGCTAAATTGCTCGTGCTAAATAAAAGGGGTTCACGTCACAGCTCATGGAGTCAGATTCTGATCTCACGACCTCCTAATCGTTAAATTCTATCTAATCTGCTTATTCTCGTTAAATGGAGGTACCTAATAGATATGGTTATCAAGTGGACGGCATTTAAGGGCTGTGCATTTGAGAAGTTACTATCCATAAAAGAAAATTACCTACCTATATATTTTGATACAATATAATGTAAAGAGTCTCTACATAATATTACCAGTACAGAGTCCCTTATTCTCTACTAGAGACTAAGGTAAGAACAGTAAACAGAGTCCACTGTTCTTTATTCAAAAATAAACTTATAAATTTATAAGATAAGTTTAAGAAATAGGCTCATTGAAATATTTGTGTAGACACACCTCTATCTTTTCCTTCGAATATAGGTATATCCATACACTTAGCGTGCGTAGACTATAGACTCTTTCTAGCCCTGCGAAGTAATGCCACTTCGCAGGGCTAGAAAGAGTCTGGTTGTGGGTGCCATCATGTTGGCTTTTCTGATTTAGATTTATAGAAAAGTTAGCATACCTACACTAATTGATGAGCTATGTAGACTTGTGTAGACTCTACTATGTGGAGTTTTAATTGCATGACGTTAATAGTTCTTTTTTTTTCAAATCATTCAAAATCAAAATTCAATTTTTTATAGCCTCATGAATGTTTATTGGATCCATAATCAAAATTTAATTCAATTCCATGTTCATTGGATTGTTTGGTTACGGTAATTTGTATTTATTAATCTCACGATGGGCCTCATAAGAAGGCTCAAGGCCACCCAAAGGGCAATGGAGAGGGCTATGCTCGGAGTTTCCCTGCGTGATTGAATCAGAAATGATGAGATCCGCAGGAGAACCAGGGTCACCGACATAGCTCTCCGAATTGCGAAACTCAAGTGGCAGTGGGCGGGGCACATCGCTCGTAGAGCCGACGGCCGATGGGGCAAAAAGGTTCTCGAGTGGCGACCATGAACCGGAAGATGTGGTGTGGGCAGGCCTCCGACAAGGTGGACCGACGACCTGGTAAAGGTCGCGGGAAACCACTAGATGCGACAGGCGCAGAACCAGTCATCGTGGAGATCCTTGGGGGAGACCTTTGTCCAGCAGTGGACGTCTTTCGGCTGATATGATGATAATGATGATGATGAATTATTATGTAGGTCTAGATATTTTTTATTGATACCTATCTGATTTTATTTGTAACGTTGTTTTATTTCACAGAAAACTAAAGAGAGATTCGATGGGCAACAACAATGAGGTAGTCATCACTGACACCGACCGCTTGTTATTGCAAAAAGACGAAGAGGTAAATATTTATGAATGCCGAAAACTTCATGCCTATAACAGCACTCTTAATAAGGGTAGGGGAACCAGACAGATCAATCATAAGTTATAAATCAAGGGTTTGTCTATTTCTAGAATAATCAAGAATATCACACAAAACCCTCTTTCAGTACGTAATTACACCTAAGGTAGGTTAGGTACTTTGAATGGGCTCTAGAAAACTCTTCACGTTTCTAATGCAAGACAGTGTAGGTACTGGTAGTAAGTAGGAGCATTATTCTTCTAATACATAGGTATAAAGCTCGTAGAGTATAAGAATCTGAATAGGTTTTCCCTCACCAGAAAATACCAGCTGTGACGATTTATGCATTGAGGTTGAAAGGCTCCATTCTAATTCTAAAGTTACGTCTTCCAATTTCCAAATGAACTTGTAGCAAATGGAATTGTTTTTAACGATTACTTTTACAGTGGTTTAGATGAGGTATTATTTCGGTTCGAAACCGATAACCTTACCATTAGCTCCTCCAGCTCAAATAGCTTGCCGCACGTAACAAACGTATTTCGGTTTATTGATAACACCATCTTTTGAAATATACACCACTTCCACATGTTGTGTGCTTCCTCTTACTGTTATTAAAACAAACTTTCATACAGGGCCACGGGTTTCGGATGCTTCTGACCTGCCCTTTTTCAAAACGTCACGATTTGGACGGTTCATGTTCTTCGAGGTTGGTCATAACAGACTTGCCTACATAAGTAATTTGTCTATTAAATAGTACCTACATATTAAATTTGCTAGGTACACAATTTGTCTGTTATTCAAGACTAGGTAATTCGATGCACATTTCCGAACTACTTCAGTACACCTTTTATAACTTTCGCCGCATCCTCTTTAAAGCCACAGCTCTCACGTATAATATACCTCTATATTTTTCTCAACTAATCTTACATAATACGCACTTCACAGTGATCTCATATCAACTCAGTTGTATATATCTACTTTAATTATTTTTCTGATATACGGCCCGTTACATACGTTAAAGTTAAACCATTATAAGTTACGCTTACCTTAGTATTGCCTAACCGCTATTTAATGGCATGTATGTAAGTGGTATAAACTTAGTGCACCGTTCACACATTTTCCCACTTTCACTTTCTTTTGTATCTAGCTCCTAAACAAAAAATATAAAATCAGATTTTCAAAACTGAAAACATTTACACTCAGTATCACAGATGTACCTAATACCTATCTAATCATAATAAATATTGGTGTGCTACGTCGCATGCATAATTTTATTAATGTTTACTTCTGAACTGCTACCTAACTGTAAACAAATATATCTCATGATTTTAAACAGTATAAAACCGATAATGGTATGCGTATGGCTATTGAAGGCACCCGCAGAACGCCTGCACTACTATGATAAATATATATTATGTATTTCAAATATGGAATAGCTTCCCTATTTATTATTACCCGACCGCCGAAGAAAAGAGGGTAATTTTTTTTCGTTAGGCTACCCTAGAACTTTTTTATTGTGGTTGTTCCCATCTCTTTACTACAACTATACTTACTTACTCAACTACTGCTCTTTACCTACTTTATTCATGTACCTATATAAGTTTTCGAATATTCGTAGACAATAATAATACCTAACAAGGAAAATAATTAGGATAGTCAATGAAACAATACATAGGTACTTATTGAACTGAAACCTACATTCGTTGCAAGAGCTGTGCAATTTTTAACGATCACCACTAACTCTTATTATTTTATATTTATTTCCGAAATGAATAAGTATGAAAATATTATTTAACTTTATGAAAATAAACACAAAGTTATGAACAGATATAGGTATGTAGAGTCTAAATGAATCATACTTGACTTATTTTCGTTTCAGATCCGACGCATGCAAGACATGTTAACACAAATGCAAGAAAAACTCAAAGCTTCCGATAAAAAACATGACAGTATTATAGATGTATAGAAAATAGACTGCAATGTAGGTTTTAGCGTATAATTAAAATTAATTACTCACTTAGATTTTAATAAATTATAAAAACCTCTTTAGAAAATTGGGATGAATTTAGATTTTCTATCCAATAATTATCAATGTTCGATTAATTTCAAGGAATGCTATGATCCGTTTACTACCTAGATAATTAGAAAGGTTAATTGGATTGTGTATGACAAAATTTGTGAATGGTACCATAATCAGTACCTAAATGAGCGCGCGACCTCGACACATCTCGTAATTTGTGCCGGGAAGTTTGAGAGCTGCTTCAGTTCCTTGCAGTTAACACGAGGGTGCGATGCACAGTGGTGAGGACGCTAATTGTTAACTACGCAGCGTGGCGGGTCTACCGATAATAATGAATACAAAAATGGAATGCTTGCCATAGATACACTTCCGCACCGCTGCATTTATGGTAGACGAATAAACCAAAGACCTAGTTTTAATTAACTGTCAAACTAAACTACTGTCTATGCGATGCCAGCTACTAGCGCTACATTAATCAACATTTTATTGCGTGCGACGCAGTTAATCGAATCGTCTTTATTTGCCAGACACATTATGATACATTGTGTGAAAGTATAGGAGACCTAACCTCCCTGTCCTTTCCTATGTTTCACTTCCTTACCCTCTTGGTGAAAACACATGAAATATTCTTGCAGTTTGAGACATGAAAGACACCTTTTAAAGTAGGTACAAACTGACCGATGTTACATGACGTAATGTAACATGTAACATGTAGTAATAATCTAAGACGTGGTATGCAGCTAGACACCAGACTCAGCAAAGCAAGCAAAGCATATTAACTAGTTTGTACCGTGATATAAATTAAGTAGATTCTAGAATGCAGCGAAACATTATTTAGAAACTTTTTCTTTGAAACCCTTATATTATACATAGAAACAACATCCCAGACCATACATATTCATGCATCAAATATTAACACTGACCTCTGACTAAGTAGTCGTACACTTTACGCTACGCTACACAGGTCGTCACAATAACGAGCATTCCTTCACGGAAAAATAAGCGAGCAAAGAGCCACTCCTACATAGATTTTCGGCAGATGGTAAGTATGATGCTCGCTGCTCACTGTGGATGTTACATTACCCGGCGCAGTGTAACGCCAGTATTGTACTATCGAACTCAAAATTGCGTTACCACGTATTCGTAACTATAGCGTCAACATTCGCGCGCCTTGTGACCTTTTTCTTTTAAGACAATTTACACACACACATAAATTATTCTTCCGTATGAATATTATTGATAATTTCGTTGTTACTACTGAAGCAATCCGTGGCCGAGTGGTTCTAGTATGAGGTTTATGAAAATGTAAATGCAAAAGTTGACGGTTCGAATCCTACGATCTTGCAATAACACTTTTTGTGTTTCATCTATAAATTAATATCAGGTTGATGAATAAAATAATACGTTTCTTAAGCAGTATTTATTATTTGTTAAACTTTAGCAAAGATCAAAATAAAATTTAAAGTATGAAGGTAGATTTGAAATAAAATGGAATAATTACTGGCTTAAAATTTACAATGAGTAGGGTAGGTAAGTAGATAGTAAAAATGAAATATATTTAGTTACGAATGAAATATTATGTATCATCTCTTTTCATATCCCCATAATTAATCACATAAATTATAATTAATGCTAACTTCATGCAAAATTACTTCTTCAATATTTTAAATTATTATTATTGTCATAAATATAAAAAATTGTTATAAGCTGGAATCGAACCACAAATATCTCTAATACACACACTGTAAATAAATAGTATCTTGCTTCAGCCACTTAGCTATCAGTTAATTTACTAGGTTGGTAAATTACTGTATTAGCAATGATATTATATATGTAAAAAGAGGCAGATATGTCATTAGAGCGCGCCTGGTGAAGACGCGAAAAAGTCCCAATTGGGACATTTTGTCTTTAGTACATGTCTTGCAAACGCCAAGTTGACACGCGTGTAATTTTGTAAAGCGCTTATTAAAATTGCAATAAAAATGCCATCGTGTGTTTTTAAAAAGTGTACAAATTACGACACTAAAATTAAAAAAATACAAGGGATTTCCTATCACATGTAAGTACATACAATATTACCGATTTATTAGTGTATTTTAATAAAATTCGTTTAATAATATTTTTAAAATAATGGCGGCGGTGAAACGCGATAAAAACGGGACAGAGATACTTTTTGATGTGAGAATTATAGCTATCCTTTTTACTCACGTGCCTATCCCATCTTTCGTACTACTTATCGCTAATTGACAACTAATTGTGCACTTCATAGTTATGTCATAGACAGTTGGATCAGATTTGAGAAGTCAGTTACTATGAACATAACGTATCTTGTGTAAAAAATCATTGTGTATTAGTATCTAATGAATGAATCACAGCAGTTGTAAAGAATAACACAGTTATGAAAACGAACATATTATTATATCGTTATCTTTGTCTAGCACGAACTACTCATATTTTGTTGTTCTAGTCTACGCTTGCATTGAAACATTACACACACACACACACACATAAATGTAAACGAAAAACACGCCAAACCATTTCGACCCTTGATGTGGTAATGCAAAATGAGCTCGATATTACACACCATTATTAAAACGGCGAAAATGTTCAAAAGTCACGGAACAGTCTTAGGCTTGAATTATACAAAGAGAAAGAAGGCGTAAGACATAGGTACCTAACTAAGCAAAAATTTTGCTTCGATTGTACATACCTACCTACCTTTCTCTTTTTGCCTTGCTTTTTCTGTGTAATTCAAGCCTTAATGGCAGTAGAGCCGTGTGCTTATTTACTACCTTAGTAGTAAATAAAGAAATTAAATACTTACATTGTTCTTATTACTCAATTGACAAAATGTGGTATCCACTAAAATTTTCTTAGTAAGTAGGTATTTAGTATAATGAAAATTTATTGTAAAATTGATTTTTGAAATAAACTTATTTTTTGTTACCTACCTTTGTATAGTTAGTTGTTACACCATTTTATGAGATAATGTAGGTAAGCTAAATTTTTTGAACTATGATTAATGTAACCACCAGTTAGAAGTTGAATAAGTAGCTTAGGTAAGAAGTTAAAATAATAACTACCTAGGTATATACCTAGGTACAGTACTTCCAAACTACATTCTATTGGTTAGGTTAGCTTTATCGTGTTATAAGAAGTAGGTATTTACTTTACAATAATGTCAACAGGTAATAACGCGATCTTGGTAGGTACGCTAACGCCAAAAAAGCATAGGCACTGTCTGAGTTCACTGGTTGATTGGCTCAGTAACGTAGGTCGGTACGCCCTGCGACTGTTGAGCTGTGGCAGAACATTCTTCATCCATCCGCATATTTTTTTAAGTAAACTGCCCGATGTCGGTTTTTTATCACTGGCTGGGAATTTAAGCCCATCTTCCCGTTAACATTATTGTACCTATATCATAAAGCGCAATCATTCAATGAATTTATCCTGCTGGCCATTATGATAGAACAGTAGGTTCCATCAAACGTATCGGCGACAGATATAATATCTAACGACTGAATTAAGAACCAACATAAAAAGCAATACAAACATTATGTTCTTAATTTAGAACTATGATATTAGATTAATTATCATTGTAGTTAACCCTACAGTCGTCGCGCTTGTAAAAGGAACGTAAGTGGTCGCGTGGATTACATATGTAATCCATTTTAAACTAAGAATAAAACTAGAATGTAGTTATCAATTTGGTTTATTCTGCTTAAAAACGAAGTAACATCAAGTATTCTTTATTATTAAAATGAACACAACATAAAATATTAACTTTAAGAACTTAAAACAAAAATCACAAATCTCCTTAATATTTTAATATAAAAAGTAAATCGCTTCGATCCCAGTATGGTTTTTATGATCAAAAATTTGTTTACAGCTTGTCCGGTTTAATTTCAAAGCACCACACATATACAAAATCCCAAAAATGCCTTCATTTCAAGGAGATCCGTCAACTTTGCGTCTCTTTCTCTTCCGTACTTAGTCCTGATAGACTCAATTTTTATATTGGTGTAATTGACAATGAGATCAATCATATTATCATGTAAATAGAGAGATAAACAGTCTTCAGCAGTTGTTTTCTGCCGCGCCACTCCTTTGGGTCCAGGAGGCACGAAAACAATATTATGTCTACGAGTTCTTCCTCTGTTAGATGGGGCAGTCATTGACCAGATAGTATTATCAACACCAACGTAATACTGACCATCTACTGATATAGAGTTATTTTCAAATACCTCATCCGAGATGTCTGCCTCCTGCTCAGATTCAGACTCGTGGTTCTGCTCCTCAACAAAGTCTTCTTCATCGTCCGAGCTGGAACCACCTTCAGAATCTTCCCTATCATCAGTACCTTCATGAAGCCAAGCTTCGATTTGAGCAGCACTCCTTTGATCCATAGTGATTTTAAAATTAATCATTTCATAAGAAACATGTATTATACTAGTACTTTTGTTAGCCTAAATTAAGTTAATATAATATATACTTTAATAAAAAACAGATATATAAACTAATACAGTTTAAAATTAGCACAAAACGATGAAAAACAGAAACAATAACTTGAAAAAAATACTTACGTAATAGGTCGCGCGGATTACAATAGTAATCCGCGAACTTTACGGGACTCCTGTTACACAACCGAACGAGAGCGGCGCTCGCGCGGCACTGAGCGCATGCGTCAACAATGCAATATAAAGTACACGGAGTGACGAACGATTCCAATGCGTGGTTTTTTTGAAATACTCAGTTTTGCAACGGTGGGTTACTATTGTAATCCGCGCGACGACTGTAGGGTTAAAGTAACTAGTTACTTTAAAACAAGTAAGTATAATGAAGCACAGTCAGCGGCAGAAGTCTATGATGATTGCACAGATACCAAAACTTAAAAGTTCGAATGAAAACTGGTTCATGATTTGTATAAATAAATAAATAAATAAATAGATAATAAATAAATAAATAGATAATAAATAAATAAATAGATAATAAATAAATAAATAGATAATAAATAAATAGATAATACGTAATTATTTATTCAAAGTTTAAAGGTAGTTCAATAGAGCAAACTAAGTAATTAAACATTATTGTCATTAAGAACCATTAAGTTACTTTGCTGAAAACTACTTTTCAAAATCTGAAAATGATCATGGACCTTTGACGCTGACTGTACCTAACCTAAATTTTACAATCAAATACCAAATGTGTAAGAGAATGAGTAAAGTAACAAGTACCTACCAACTACGTACCTAATTTCCACAATAACACTCCAATATTTTGTAACAGATTACCTACGATCAATAATCTGTTATTTTTAAGAAGTAGATGCGGTACTAGCGCTTAGAAACGTTGATTAAGTATAAACTAAGCGTAGGTATTGACTCATCTCAATGCACACTACTTAGTAGGTACCTAGTGCTACAAGCAGTAATGGATTTATGCCCTGTCTTTTTTGGGAATTAATCGGGCATTTATTCAATCCGCCCGATTAATGCCAAACCCTGCCAAACCTATCTAGATGGGTAGATGGTTTTATGCCCTGGCATTTCGGGCATAAGTACTACTCGTAAGTAATAAATGCCTACGGTGTCCGGGCACAAACCCATCACTGTAAAGAAATCACACCTCAAATCGCGATAGTATTGAGATCACAACATCTAGGTATCTCGTTTCAATATATCTATCTACCTATCTATTATGATCATTAAGACAGTCGGTCCAAAATTTTTAAGTTCATAGGTAATAACAAACTAGTGTTACAGACATCACTTTTATACACTATTCTAAACACAATACAAAAAACAATACAAAAAAATACAGAATTTAGAATTTACAATATCGAATTAAAATAAATACCTAGGTACTTTAGGTACAGTCCCAGCATTTGATTTGGCACATTGGGAAGAAGAGTGAGGCACGTTTCGGTTTCGCAGAGTGTTCGATCTGTCGACGTATATGTATTTAGTCAGCTTCAAATATGATCATTTTCAGATTTTCAAGATTCGTTTTTAACACCCCTACCTACCTACTTTATATTTTCTTAGTAAAAATGATGTTTAAATACTCAGTTTTATAGTTTTTGATTTTTTGTTACCTAATAAAGCAATACTATAGTTTCGATTTTACTAGCTATGGCTAGTAAAATCGAACAAGATATCAAGCTGTATACATGCGGTATGTAGCTATGTGGTAGAGAGAATGCTAATGAAACAAGCTGATCTGGCCGGACCGAGAGTCGCGGTTACGCGGTGTCAAATCATGACAGATAAAATATGCGTTCACTTCTAATATGAATTTTGTACCCTATCGATATTATTGAATTTAATAGTAAATTGATACTTTTACCTAATATACAGAGTTTTAATCCTACTATCCTACTAAGGTAGGGCCAAAGCCCAGACTACCAATTGCCCACTAAATTACCAAGGGAGTAATCAGCCAAAGTACAACAGTGGAAACCAAGCAGAGATGTAGGTCTTCAACAGGGATGAGGCAGTCGAAGATCTTCATCAAATATAAGTTTGTGAAGATGTTTGTACCTTTGTATATTCGTTGCTCGTGCTCTAACGGCGGAATGGATTTGGCTTACATGTATTAGATTACCTATAGATACCTACCTAGAGACTAGATTATAATTCCGAAAGGGGCCACGAATTTAGTTGGTTCAAATCTAACATAACCGCCCCTGCTGAGGCATTCCGCATCCGTTAGGATTTCCGCGCGAAAAAAAAGTAGATTATAGTCAGGAATAAGTATATTATAACACATATTGGAATCAATCTAAAATCCCTGTAATCTCTGGAATAGGTTCCCATGGGAAGCGGGAACGACAACAGAAATTCATGCAGGTAAAGCCGGGGGCAACAGCTGGTTTAGATACAATTTTATCAAACGAGTCATGAGAGAGTTATGAGAGATGGGAATGAAGGATGTAGATTATGTGTAACCTCACCTTCAATCTGGTACCCCTGCTGATTGGCGAACAGAACCTATTATTTCCAATATCTATGAATAGGCCCGGTATAAAGTAGTATCATTACCATTTTAGTATTGTATTGTTCCCGGTTGCATCCCTTGGAGCCCGATGTCAGCTTACTCCTCCTTTTGATTTGGTTTATATGACTCTAATGGGAGCGACTGTCCTCTGGCCTTCCAATGCCAAGAGATAAACCTGAGCCACGACCTCGCTCGTCAATCAGCAGGCTTGCAGATGGGTTGACCAGGTGGGCCCCGAAGATCTTAGTGGGAGCCCAAAACATCTCGTGGAATAAATATATAATTTTCATCCCACCACCTCGGAAAGAGTACTTTTGCTCTTCGATTTCTGAGCGCAAAAGTCGTTTTTATCCTCTAGGGCTAGGGGGTAAAGTAAACGGCACTGGCCACTTTATATGAAACTTTGGCTGAGGCGTAGACATTTTTTTATTTATAAAAATGAAAATACATACCTACTACTATTTAGTAGCTGAAGCTATGTAGAAACTAATAATATAAATAGTTTAGTACCCACTACCCAGGCTTACTTAAAAAAAGAAAAAAAACTCTAGTTTCGTGTGAATATTTTTATTTATTTTTCTTAATTACTATTGTAAATCACTAAAATATTATCAAGGTGCCTAGCTGGCGGAGTGACAGATCCATCGCCTCGCCCAACATAAGTAGGTACTTACCAGATTACAGACATAATAATGAGAGCAACAAGTGCAACAACCGAACATGCAAAAAGACGGAGCGATCAATACTGCCTAGTGAACGCGCGAAAAAGGATACTAAATACTAAATAGCAATTCGTATCCTTTCGCTCGTGAGCAGCGAGTGTGTGCGCACCTGCGATCACGGTTGAATAAAATATTATAGGTACCTAAATATGGCGTATTGTGTGATGAAAAGGTGTAAAAACACTTCAATAATTCAAAGGAAGACTGCTGGATTATCGTTTCATAAAATAAGTAACTATTTCTTAATAGATTTCATAACATATTTCTAAATATTTTAGATACACAAACCTCAGACTAGAAAAATAAGATAGACGGAGCGATCAGTACTGGCTGGTGAACGCGCGCAAAAGGATACTAAATAGCAATTCGTATCCTTTCGCTCGCCACTCCTTGTGAGCAGCGATGCGCACCTGCGATAACGGTTGAACAAAATAATTATTATAAATATTATGGCGTATTGTGTGATGAATAGGTGTAAAAACACTTCAATAATTCATAGGAAGACTGCTGGATTATTGTTTCATAAATAAGTAACTATTTCTTAATAGATTTCATAACATTTTTCTAAATATTTTAGATACACAAACTAGGAACACAATTTAAAACCGCCGTGATATTCTACAGTGCTGCCATATTTTTTTAATCTTTTCCACAAAATATATATAATTATTGCAGTATTTATGAGAATTTATAAAGTACTGAGTAAAAAAAATCAGTGTCATGAATGTTGACAAGCTTGATGTTTCTAATCATCATAGTACGGGAGGTAGCGTTAATTCTAACAAGCAATCGATAGCCAGTTGATATTCTCCACGATAATAGAGCTTTATTAATACATAACAGAGTTGGCCGTCAACCGGTCTGGTAGCGGTCGAGTCGAAGGTGACACCATGGTAAAGTTGTCAAAAAAAATTACGCTCCGAGCAATCATTTGACACGTGAAACTTTATATGGTGATTCCTGAGGTCATTTTCAACTGAGAAATAACCGTCAGATGTGGTGTAGAGTAGTGGTTATACGTCAGTCGCGTATATATTAGACCAGTGCCGATAGTCTTTGAGACAAAATAAATTTATAGTAGGATGAAACCTGTTGGAAAAGGATCAGAATATAACAAAAATGAAAGGAAAAATAAATTACGGGTGATCTGAGGTCGGGAAGTGGGGAGGGGGGTGAGTTTTAAGGGTAAAAACGGTTTATCTCGATTTCTGGCAAAACTACAAGTCCTATGGAAAAAAGTTAAATGACAAAGTTGTAGGTAATAAAGAGACCTACAACTTTTCATTTACACTTTTTTCACATAACCTCAAAATGTATGTGAAAAATTCAAATAATCAAGTTTTTGGTTTTTTATTTTTATCTTAAGCAAAACAAATTTGTTTTCCACGAAATTTGGTGAAAACTTAGCTTTTTATGTCCTACAGACACTGTATTTTTTTTGATTTGAAATACTCTTTTTTTCAGCTTATTTTGACTAAATATCGAAAAACCACCCTAATTTTCAATCGAAAATTCTCACGTCAAAATATCAGCTTTTTAAAAAAAGTCAGAGAGTTTTTTGTTCTCTGAAATCTCTTCTTTCTGATAATGTAAAAATACATATACATTGCTATGGTAAATTTTCTCAGAAAATGCAAAGAAGAAAAACTCGAATTCGAAATTAATATTTTTGTATTTAGTCATTTCCTGAGAAAATTTACCATAGCAATGTATATATATTTTTACATCATCAGAAAGAAGAGATTTCAAAGAACAAAAAATTTTTTGACTTTTTTTAAAAAGCTGATATTTTGACGTGAGAATTTTCGATTGAAAATTAGGGTGGTTTTTCGATATTTAGTCAAAATAAGCTGAAAAAAAGAGTATTTCAAATCAAAAAAAATACAGTGTCTGTAGGACATAAAAAGCTAAGTTTTCACCAAATTTCGTGGAAAACAAATTTGTTTTGCTTAAGATAAAAATAAAAAACCAAAAACTTGATTATTTGAATTTTTCACATACATTTTGAGGTTATGTGAAAAAAGTGTAAATGAAAAGTTGTAGGTCTCTTTATTACCTACAACTTTGTCATTTAACTTTTTTCCATAGGACTTGTAGTTTTGCCAGAAATCGAGATAAACCGTTTTTACCCTTAAAACTCACCCCCCTCCCCACTTCCCGACCTCAGATCACCCGTAATTTATTTTTCCTTTCATTTTTGTTATATTCTGATCCTTTTCCAACAAGTTTCATCCTACTATAAATTTATTTTGTCTCAAAGACTATCGGCACTGGTCTAATATATACGCGACTGACGTATAACCACTACTCTACACCACATCTGACGGTTATTTCTCAGTTGAAAATGACCTCAGGAATCACCATATAAAGTTTCACGTGTCAAATGATTGCTCGGAGCGTAATTTTTTTTGACAACTTTACCATGGTGTCACCTTCGACTGCTCCGCGGGTGCGGGTTCTGACGGTCAATTCTGGTATGTATCAATAAAGATCTATTATCGTGGAGAATATCAACTCGCTATCGCTTGCCAAAAAAAATTAACGCTACCTCCCGTACTATCATCATCATCATTCATGCGTTAGTCCCGAACTTTCGGACCCGGATCACATCTGTGTCCTGGATCTACTTAATAATATGTGGCTTGGATTTCTCTGAATCTTGGGATTGACTGCTGGAAATTCCCTGTCTACGAACCGACTAAACCGCAAGCATACATTGCAGCCAGACCTGGAACGACATGCGGTCAACATGCAGCAACACAGACAGGGAATTCATCCTCATACGAACCGATAAAACCGCACGCCGTTCTGGGTCTAGTTGCACCATATGCGTGCGGTTTTAGTCGGGTCGGATGAGGTACCATCATCGACACAGACAGGGAATTTCATCCTCATAACCGCACGCATCCGTTACGAACAGACCCGGAACAGGGTGTGGTTTTAGTCGGTTCGTATGAGGAACCATCATACCGCTCACCACAGATAGGGAATTCATCCTCATACGAACCGATAAAACCGCACGCCGTTCTGGGTCTAGTTGCACCATATGCGTGCGGTTTTAGTCGGGTCGGATGAGGTACCATCATCGACACAGACAGGGAATTTCATCCTCATAACCGCACGCATCCGTTACGAACAGACCCGGAACAGGGTGTGGTTTTAGTCGGTTCGTATGAGGAACCATCATACCGCTCACCACAGATAGGGAATTCATCCTCATACGAACCGACTAAAACCGCACGCCGTTCTGGGTCTAGTTGCACCATATGCGTGCGGTTTCAGTCGGTTCAGATGAGGTACCATCATCGCCACAGACAGGAAATTGATACTCATACGAACCGATTACAACCGCACGCATATGTTGCAAACAGAACCGGAAGGGCGTGTGGTTTTAGTCGGTTCGTATAAGGAACCATCACATCGCTCGCCCATAGATAGGGAATTCATCCTCACACGATCCGACTAAAACCGCACACATGTGTTACAACCAAACCCGAAATGGCGTACGGTTTTAGTCGGTTCGTATGAGGATGAATTTCTTATCTGTAGCGAGCGATGTGATGGTTCCTTATACGAACCAATTAAAACCACACGACGTTCCGAAATTTTCCGAATCAGAATTTTTTTGAAAGCTAGTAAGTAATTAAAGTGTGTAATACTCATTGTTTATCACGTTTTCATTCATGTTAACTCTTCCCTATTTTAGGCACTTTATTATGTTATGATAATCAATTGTCCAAATCCGCGTAATCACAGAGAAATTACAGGAGGTGCCATTTTATAGAGCAAGAGCCCATGAACCCCAGACCTTCGTTATTTTATAAAAGCTTAAAGTTTGTCAGCGCATGCTCCCAATACAGATAAGAACGATGGCCCATTATGAAGTTCAGGTCATGGTGGCTTTGGCAGATACACGGTATTAAAGGGTAGCTGCAGGAGCGAGCGCAGGGCAGTGGGTGTGAGTGACATGGTGAATCAGGTCGTCGCGTCTCCCGCCACCCGCTCATACCTTAAAAAGGGGACCTAAAAATCGACCTTTGCGCATATGACGCGTCTGGCCAATTCACGTGCCGGCATCTGTACATTTTTATGCAAATTATAATACTTGTTTGTGGCAAATTGCTAAGCAAAGAAGCCATTAAAAAAAAAGTCAAAGTGTCAAAATTGTCAAAATGCCGTAATTGCAATTTTTGTAGAAGGTGCAGTGGGTCAAAAATAAATCAATTAAGTTTATCTGAGCTCTTCCATTTCTTAATTTATGTCTTCTAGACTAGAGCATGATATACTATCTTTTATAGATTAAAATAAAAAACAAAATGGGAGAAAGAGACCTATCAATGGGTCCCCGTGAAGGTGTAACCTATCCGATAAAAGTTCAGTATTGTGGAAACTGTTCTATGCCAATAGAGTATTGTGAGTTTTATCCTGAATATGATAAATGTAAGCAATGGCTTGAAAAAAACCTGCCGACAGAGTTCGAAAAAGTAAAAATCGGTAAGTCTACTTATGAATAAATCAGTGTGAATTTCATTTTTTTGTGCATTACATACACATACCAACTACAACTAAGATATCCTTAAATAACTGTATGCTTCAAATCTACCACTAAATATGTATAATTTCTCCTCAGATGAAGAAGAGAATGCAGGTGGTGAAGAAGAAAAAAAGCGGCAAAAACGCGGAGGCAAGGGCATGCTGAAATCAAAGAAGAAGGAAGATGTACCTAAATTAGTTCAAGTCTCTCGTGCCCCTCGTGGCAAGAAGAAATCCGTTACTGTAGTATCGGGACTAAGCACTTTTGGTTGGTATACCTTTCACAGGTGTACTCGGTGTTTTAAACTTGTTGTTTTGCTTGTAGAATAACCGTCACTGTACCCCTCCGCCGCCCACCGCTTCCTTACCCTGCCCCCTTCCCTTCAGGGTAGGCAGCGCATGTGTGACATCCTTAGTGTTACACACGTCCATGGGCCACGGTGACCGCTTCCCATCAGGTGGGCCGTGTGGGTGTCTGCCACCTACGTACTATAAAAAAAGCATCAATTTATGTTATTGCCTTATGTTCCTTCCACTTTTCTAAAATGAAATTTAAATATTACACAGATTTCTTAAAAAACAGGGTCATTTTAATATTATTTATTTTAATTAGATTTGTTGGCCGTAAGATATTGAAACTTTTTATCATTTTCAGATATTGATTTAAAGGTTGCAGCTAAATTATTTGGCACAAAGTTTGCTTGTGGTTCTTCAGTTACTGGTGACGATGAAATAGTCATACAGGGTGATGTTAAAGATGACTTATTTGATTTTATTCCTGAAAAATGGCCTGAGGTATCTATGGTATATACACATAATATAAAAGAATTTAATGGCTGCTGAGTAGAAAGTTATAAAATTTATTACTTTTTTCAGATTGATGAAGACAGTATCGAAGATCTGGGTGATCAAAAAAGATAGTTGTCACTGCTGTAGTAAAATAATATGGTAATGCTTTATTTCTGCACAGAATTTCTCATGGCCACTTAATATTACCAGCCTTACCTTTATTTCCATCATCATCATTAGAAATTGATATGTAATACATGGGCTAAACAAATACTAAAATTATGGGAAAAGAAATAAAGCAATGTCAAACCTATCATATTTAATTTATCAACTTCGCAATATGAATAAAGATGTGAAAATTTATTTTTTTGCTTATTAATTGCGTCCCTTTTAACTAACATGTGAATGGAATATCAAAAAGTTGGTCTGCACCCTCTGCAATTATGTAGTAGCACATGAATCTGGTTTACCAACAAAGCAATTTTCAAACATTTTGTCTGGGTAATCTCCCAAAGGTTAGCTCATTGAGGATCAGTCACTTTTTTAGCTGAGTATGCAGTTTTATAGACCTAAACAAAACAATAAATTCTGTAAAAAAATTATTTGAATCGGACAAAAATGACGAAGTTATAGCCATTTTAGTGCGGTAATCTCAAAAACGCTCGCCACCGCGTAGAAATACCCTGTGACGTCATGGCTCACATCGTCGCGTGTCGCCGCCCGCCGCGCCGCGCCGCTATGGAGAATAATAGGGCTATTCGGATAAAACATTTCATGATTTTTTTTTTTAATTATAGAATTAATCATTTTTCTTTTTTTTATACTACGTAGGTGGCAGACAAGCACACGGCCCACCTGATGGGAAGCTGTCATCGTGGCCTATGGACGTGTGCAACACCAGGGGTGTCACCAGGGGTTCTGCCTACCCTGAAGGGAAGGGGAGGAGGGGTACAGTGAGCTCTGGCTACCCTACTTACCTTGGGGAACACAACACTATGGTTATTATAGCCGCGGTGTTCTGTAGGGCGGAGGTACTACCTCAGTGGGACTGCTCAGTTCAGACGGGAGATACCGTCGGGTCCCACCTATTATTTAAGTATTAAGTATTAAGAATATGAAATATTTATTCTTACATTTGTACTAGTTCGATAGCATTTTGAGGCATCTTGGAAATCAAATACTTATAATAACCCGTGCGGAAATCCCCACGGATATCACCCCTGATAAAGATAAAGATAAAGATAAAGATAAAGATAAAGATAAAGATAAAGATAAAGATACAGATACAGATACAGATACAGATAAAGATAAAGATAAATTAAATGCGTCTAACATTGAAAATGAAGAACTTTCATACAAATGTTTATGCCTTATTTTGCCACCTTAGGAGTAAAAATTCTAAAAATCCGTTCTTAGTGGATTCCTACAACATAAAAAGCATCTACTGTCAAAATTCCAAGTTTGTAGGTCCAGCGGTTTAGGCTCTTCGTTGATGTATCGGTCTGTTTATCAAAGGGCATCGCACACGATGTGAGCGATGACGTCATCGACAAAAATCCAGCGAGAGTGTGCGTTTTAAAATAGCTGTTTTTAAATCTTCGATAACTTCGTCATTTCTTGTCGGATTTTAATTATTTAAAAAACAAAATGCTTAGAAATGTGTAGCGCATACGTTTCATTAATTAAAAATTAAAAGTTCTGTTATGTGACTGATCCTCATAAGGAATATTTTGCTACCAAATTGCTGATCTCGTGCTAGGTACTTTATTTTTGTTGAATTGCCCGCAAAAAACGAATGAAATCAAAGGCCGGGAGCATACATGTAGATCACTGACCTGTAAATGTTGACCGTACAACTGTTGCATCGACTAAACTGTTTCGTCGAGTTGTGTATTGTTCGTGAATCGTGATTTATCAGTTTAGTCGATGCAACAGTTGTATGTATGCGTCCGGCCTAAGGCTCTAGTATTTTATGTAATTAACAGAATTTAACTAGGCAGCATAATAAAGAATTGAAATTGAAACAAAAATTGTAATAGCAACATCGTGTTAAAACTACGAATTGCCAAACTTAAAAATAGTCTAAATAGTAGAAATAAACTAGCTTGTCTATAAAGTCGTGAAATTAAATGAGGGCGCTGCTGAACTTCATGTAGCAACCCTATATAGTGCGACTCAAATGATCTTGATACTAGAAGTTCGTTCCTAGTAAAATGAGTTAGTAAAATAAAACACATTATGCAGTCATAATATTGTTTCAGTTTTATTTATTAAACCAGGTGCAGTATAAAGTTTTGAACCAGATATAGAATAAAGTTATTGAACCAGATCCAGAATAAAGTTAGTTGAAAATTTAATCATTTAATAAATTCAATCAGTTACAAAGAATAATCACTCCGGATTTTAAATATTAACTATTGAAATGCGTTTCATCGTCACTTTCAGCAGTACAGTCACCACTGTCACCACAAATATTAAAGTTATCCATTTCTTTCTTCGGCCGACCTTTCATGTGTTTCCCAGGAGTTTCAAACTTTCCATCATTCTTAAAACCTTCGTTAACTATCCGCCAACTATACTCTGATTTTCCTGTAAAGAGTAAGAATAATAATTTAATAATTAATTACTGAATGGCAACAAGTTATTGACTTGAAGCAATTAATTCAAATAAAAAATTGGTACAGATTGAACGAGTTGTACCATCATATCAGTAGTGTATAATTGGGCTATCTGGATCAAAAGAGATCCAGATACCCCAATTATACTTCTCGAGAAGTGATTTTTAGTTTTTGAGAACTGATATTTGTTCTCTTAAAAACTTATCTATTCAAAGTAGTTTTCATATCTACATCTATAAAACTTCAACAGTCAAAGATTTTTGTCCGAGAAGTGATTTTTAGTTTTTGAGAACTGATATTTGTTCTCTTAAAAACTTATCTATTCAAAGTAGTTTTCATACCTACATCTATAAAACTTCAACAGTCAAAGATTTTTGTCCGAGAAGTGATTTTTAGTTTTTGAGAACTGATATTTGTTCTCTTAAAAACTTATCTATTCAAAGTAGTTTTCATACCTACATCTATAAAACTTCAACAGTCAAAGATTTTTGTCTCGATCATTCAATTTACTTCTCGAAAAGTGTTTTTATTTAGTTTTAGAGAACTAATTTTAGTTCTTTCAATAACTTGATTATTTAATTTTTTGGCTCGATCATTCAAAAACTAATACACTATACGTACCATTGATAACTGTTTTTATGTTCTTTTAATTACTTTATTTTCTTAGTAAGTACTATATTTGATAATAAAATGAAAATGAATATTTAATTTAAACTTATCATATTATTATCAGTAATTACATTATTTACTAACCGCGCGTCCTGGCTCCTTCTGGCGCAATTATAGCACCTTACGTGTAGATTTTCCAAAAAAATCTTTAATACAATAAAAAAAAGAGTTATCCAATTTGGTGCAGTCGTTCGGAAGTTATTACATACATTTTCAAAATGAAACACAACTTAGGTATATGAAAAATTATTTTTATTTATGCAAATTATTTTGAATTTTTTTAATCAATTCGTTCGTAGATTTATAAATATCATCGAACATTATGTGTTTTACGACATGCTGGGCACATAACTCCGCTTTACACTTGCATATGGTGTTCTCTTGATCTATAAAGTCTTTCACATCATATATTTCTACACGAACAATTTTAGACCCCAGGGCAGGTTTTTTTATCAACGTATAGGAAGACACACTTCTATCTTCCGAATATGGTCTTTTGAGATTTAACTGGGTTTCGTTGGAGTTTCTTGCTATACGTGCCGCCTCCGTGGGAATGAAATTGAATAATTGGTCTTCGGAGTCCTGAAATAATATTTTAGAGTATGAGGAATGCATCGCTGCAAAGAATTTATTTTTTATGTAATTAACTATTTAAATTAATTTAATTTAATAAATATACTCTTAACTCTGTAGTATAGGGATAGGTATGGAAACATTTTATATATTTAAATAATAAGTTGTCAAAATTGTGATGGGTCTAATTTATTTTGAGTAAATACAAGTATAGGTAAGTATATTACTGTATTTCAGAATCAAAAGGGATCTCACCATGATAATTATATTATTAAGATTAGAAGATATTATGTAAGTATTTACCTTCAAGTATAATGGAAAAATAAATATAAAAAATTATGGCTTAATTAATTCATTATAAAAATACTTACCGACATCATGTTTTAAAAATATCTCGAACACGACTTACGCGAACCAAATATTAATATAAAATAAATTAATTGCTACTATTTCTAGTCATTAGAGTCTATATTGAAACAAATTTCATACATGATTTCATGTAAGATTAGACACATTCCTTTTATAGAGTTTGTGTTTACTTACGAGCGACAGAGAGTCGTCGGATGCAATCTGAGCCTGTCTGTGTTTATTAATTTATCTACTAATAAATCAAAACATACTGTCCCGAAGTTCACCCATAGTATTGTACTCTAATACGCACATGTTTTTCATCCATTAACAGTAAAGTAAAACCAGGCTATTATGATAGTATATTCAATTAATCATTATTGGCACCTTAGCAATATTTTAGTATTCCCTCTAGTGTCGAGGTTTTTTATACTACTAAGGCCGCAAACTAGCTACATTTTGACAACTATACATTTGACGACCTCTGTGGCGTAGTGGTAGACCGTTCAACTGCTAAGTCAGTGGTGGGGGGTTCGATTCTTGCTTACTGCAAATATATGAATATATATTTGCATTGGTCTGGGTGTTTCTATAGTTAATATGTATGAACTTAAAAAATGTACCTAAGTATGTATCCACATTCTAGAACCCACACCGAAAGCTAGTTAATTCAGCTATGTTTACTTTGGGTCTAGATAGCGCTCTCTAGAATATTATTTTATTTTATTATTATTATTATATTCAATATTATATAAGAATGATGCTTATATATTACAATAAAAGTCCACATCGTCGGGTCTGTTCGTTTGTCTGAACGTGATAAACTCAAAGCTAGTGAACAGACCTGCATGCGGTTTTCATAAATAAACGGGTTGATTCGTGCAAAGCTGGGGTGGATTGCTAGTTAACTGATATTTTGTCGAATTATGGGATTAAATTGGGCGGCCTTTAATAGTAGACTGAGCTGTGTGCTTATATCCTTCCGGTATTGTTTCATCTACTGAACCGTTCACCGTGGGCGGAACCCACATTTTCATAATCAGTACCATCTTGACATCGTTTCTTTCTGATCAGCATTTTTGTACACCTACATACCTAAGAATGAATACTAATACGTTCACACAAATGTAATTGATTACTATTAATAGTAACGAAAAATTCTACGGTTCCGTATTTTCTACTTGGAGCTCCATAGTGCTTGCAGAATCTTCAAAGTCCATGAAGTTCTAGTGTTTGTGATAGTGCACATACAGTAATATTACTTAGTGATCAAGAAGTGACAAGTGTTAAAACAACTGTTCGACAACTCCATCTATTCAATATGTAAGTATTGTTTTAAACTTATTCATTTTTTTTAAATTATTGTATGACCTTACGGCAACTTACAAGTTTGTACTTTTTGGTAAAAATAGCAGTGTAAAGTATTTTTAAAAACAAGATCTGTTGGCCCTCCAGAGGACAGTTTATTAGGCTTAAATTATTGTTATAAATTAATTATATAACTGAATTGGTATTATTAATAATCACATTTTTAGCTTCGGGTCGCAGAAACTAGATAAATGCGTTAACGAGTTTTGACACCAGTCGTATTCATAGCGAGCCTTTTTAATGTCATCTGTATGATAGCTATAAAAAATTGTTGTTGGTCAAGTAGTGGTCTTTCACGATACCTAGCAATTATTTTTGTTCCGTACAACTAGACTAGTAGCATACATAGAAGTCATTAGTTTCATCTAAGAATAGAACTTTCAGACACTAGTAATAAGTATTATAAATCTGAAGAAATAAAATAAAATATTAAATGTTTCGTTGTTGTTGTTGTTGTTCCGAATTTTACTCTTGACAACTTGACGCGAGGAGCCAAGGTTGCGTTTTTAATATTTGTGCAATATCATAATTTACGTTAAGTTCTGTTTTAAAATGTATTAGGTACCTATTGCTAAAAATATGCACTTTGGCAATAAATTAGTTTTTAGCGAAAGTGTTCAACGGTGATCGTAGATAATCATACAATAAATATAATGTTTTTTCGAATAAAGGAAGTTAATTTCGTTTTATTAATTGCTTTGATTTGGAAGTTACGTATTACTTAATTAAAAGTTTTGACGGTGCCACCTATGCGCCTACAGGCTCTTAATCATTAGGGTGTTCACCTCTTTCAACCTACCTCTATGACGTGGCGGTAGAGCATTCAATTGCTACGTCCGTAGGTCGCGGGTTCGATTCCCGCTCAGTGCAGGTATTTGTATGCCTTAATATGTCTATTTGCATTGGTCTAGGTGTTCCCATGTATAATTTGTATGTATTTACAAAATAAAATGTATCTAAGTATGTTTATCCGCATTCTAGAACCTATATTACAAGCTAGTTAAACTATGATTACTTTGGGTCTAGAAAGCGCGGTGTAGTAGGTATGTCGTAGAATATTATATTCTTAATTATATAAAATCTTACAAATAAGTAATAATTTTAGGTATTAATTTCGATATATACAGTTTCGGATATATTATCATGTATCCATTTTCCTATTTTCAGGCCGAAACCTGTTGATAACATTTATCCAACGGATGAGGCATCGTCGTCAGCGGAGGAACTGGAAAAAAAACCAGTAGAGAAAAAAAACAAAAAAAGGAGATGTCATCACTCGGGGCCGTCGAGCAGCGGCAGCGGAGTGCGCTCAGCCGGCGGCAGCGCCGGCAGCGGCCCTCGCTCCGACACCAAGCGGGCAAAGGCAGACAAGAGGAGCACTGCGGCAGCTCTCTTTGGCTCCGATAGCGAGGAGGATGGTTCTGCAGCTGCTAAAGAAAGCGGTAACAAAGCCTCACCATTGGTCTCCTACGTTATGAAACGTACTACAAATGGGTACTCGCGTCAATCTAATTCAATAAAACCGGGAACACATTTTATTGAATTAAAAATATATAAATGTGATGAAATAGAAGATGTGTCTGCGATGAATAGATGGCGGCATGCAATTGTGACCTTGAAAAATAGGACGAATATTGATGCCGAAAGTTGGGGTCACTTATCAGCTTTTTTGACAGCGATACGAAAGGAATTTAATGATTGTCCGTCTATGGTCATTAATTCACATAATTAATTCAATAAATATAAATTAATTATGAGATACCTATTAACTGACAAATTATAAATATTACTATGAGTTTTTATACATGTTTATTGTTCACGAAATAGAACTATGTAATCGTTAGGTATAAGATAATATAATATACTGAGTGTGAGGGAAACAAACAAACTATAACAATTAGGTATATTATTTACCATTAAGTATACACAACCTTTTTTAATGGTACTACAACGGTAGTAGAATCCTCAAAAGAGTTTCTCTCAAACTCAATATATTTATGCGTACTTTCTGTAGTGAAATTTTACTAAAAATAATCAATTTCTATAATTATATACATATTGTCCTTCTTGTAACGTTGTATGCTGTTATCATTCAGTTTCTATTGCTTATAGGATAAACGTATTTATCGTTATAAAACTTAAGATATAAATAATTAAAGTTTTATTATAGTTGATATGTTTAATTGTTCACAGTTGCCCCACGTCACGACGATGAACTGGATAAAATTAATTTAATACTATGTGAAAAATGCAATTTAACAATAATGAAACGAAAATACAAAAATCATACGAGATCAAATTTACATAAATCGAACTGCTTATTGAGTACTGAATTTGAAAGTATTAAAATAATTGCTACTGCTTTTAAGAACCGAATAGTGACATACAGACTAAGTCCTGCACAGGAAGACGAGTACCTCACACCTGAGGCGTTCCTGTGTTATCATAAGAATGCTATAAATAGAATTATTAAACTATCATTAGCAAAACACCAATGTGTCAAAGTTAATTTTGAGTTATATGCTTATTTCATTTTACCCAAATCGGATAAACAACAACTTAAATCTTTTAATACTAAATTTGAAATCATATGTTCTAACACAGATATAAACTGTATGATTATTACTGTAATTAATATTTTACTTGAAAAAATGATTACATTTGAACATTGTGAGTCTGGTTGGTCTTTTTATAAAGTAAGTCATTTAGAAATCAATATTAATAAATATTCACCTATGAAAGGAGGCAGTTATTTAGAATTACCTGCAGTTATAAGAAATACTAAAAGTTGTATAAATATTCAAAACAATGATAAATATTGTTTGTTGTGGAGCATTGTTGCATCGTTGTATCCTGCTAAGAGCAACGTATGTAGAACTGCATCTTATCCTCACTTTTCGGAAGTACTTAATATTGAAGGGATTATATTCCCACCCACTATTAATGATTTAAAGCTTTTAGAGAAACAAAATATTGATTTAAGCATAAACGTTTACGGTCTTGATAAAAAATTTCATGTCACTGGTCCTTTATATTTGACTAGTTTAAAGAAAATTAATCATATAAATTTATTATACATAGAAAAAGAACAAAAAGGTCATTACTGTTTGATTAAAGATCTTCCACGACTAGTAAGACGTCAAATCACTAAGCATAATGGAAAATTGCAGTTTTGTGAATCATGTTTACAGTTTTTTACAAGTAAGGCACGATATATTTCACATAAATGTTCTGAAATACTAGCAATATTACCAAGTGAAAATAGTAAATTAAAGTTTAAGCACTACGAAAGAAAATTAAAGATTAATTTTATAATATACGCAGATTTCGAAAGCATATTGTTAAATTGTGATAACAGATCAAGTGGTAATACTATTAACATAAAATTGCATCAACCATCATGTTTCGGCTATTACATTTGCTGTTCTCATGATTGTAGCTTGAATAAATATGTTTCTCATAGAGGTCCAGATTGTGTTGAAATATTTCTAAAATGCTTAATAAGAGATGTGAAACGAATATATAGAATATTATCAAATACAAAGCCTTTGACTTCATTTACTGAAATGCAAAGAATCAACTATGAAATGGCCCGTATTTGTCATATCTGTGAACAGCCTTTACTAGGAGATAAAGTTCTCGATCATGATCATATTAGTGGTGAATATCGCGGAGCGGCGCATAATTATTGTAATTTAATATGTAAAGTATGTCCATTCATTCCAGTAGTTTTCCACAACCTATCTGGATATGATAGTCATCTTTTCATTAAAGAATTAACTAACTATGAGGGTAATATTAAAGTAATACCTAAATCAAAGGAAAAATATATGTCGATAACGAAAAATATATATGATGAAACGTTGTTTCGTCAAATACAAATCAAATTTATAGACTCATTTCAGTTTTTAAGTTCTAGTTTAGAAACGATATCAAAAACTTTAATAAACAATGAATATGTGCATCTGGCCAGTGAATTCAAAAACTACGATCAATTTGAGTTACTGAAAGAAAAGGGTGTTTTTCCTTACGACTATATTGATTCTTGGGCTAAATATGACGAAAAGAAGCTTCCACCTAAATATACATTTTTCAATAGTTTAACATCCCAGCATATAACAGATGTCGCATACGAACGGGCACAAAACATTTGGAATGCTTTTAATATTAATTCTCTCGGAAGATATAGTGACTTATATTTAAAGAGTGACGTTTTATTACTCTGCGACGTATTTGAAAAATTCAGACAAATGTGTTTGAAATATTATAAATTGGACCCGGCGCACTATGTGTCTTCACCTGGTTTAAGTTGGGATGCTATGCTTTTATACACGCGTGTTCAATTAGATTTGATTTCTGATTTAGAAATATATGAATTAATAGAAAATGGTATACGCGGTGGTTTGGCTCAATGTTCACTTAGATATGCTAAAGCTAATAATAAATATTTACCAGATTATGATTTAACAGAACCTTCTTCTTTTCTAATATATTTAGATGCTAATAATTTGTATGGACATGCTATGACTAAAAAGATGCCCATATCAAACTTTTATTTACTAAACAAAGACGAAATATCGAAATTTGATGTGTTTAATGTCGAAGATGATGCAGATTATGGTTTTATTTTAGAAGTAGATTTGGGTTATCCGCATCATTTACACGATTTTCACAGTGACTTACCTTTTGCACCTGAAAAACTAATACCTCCAGGTGGTAAAACTTATAAACTTATAGCAAACCTATATGATAAAACCAAATATGTTATACATTACACAAACTTGAAACAATGCCTTAAATATGGATTGATTTTAAAAAAGATCCATCGTATATTAACTTTTCGTCAAGACTGTTTTCTGAAAAAGTATATTGATTTAAATACTCATTTACGTCAGACATGTACCTCAACGTTCGAAAAAGACTTTTTCAAACTACTTAATAATGCTATTTTTGGTAAAACGATTGAAAATAGACGTAAACAAATAGACGTCAGATTAATTTCTAAATGGACAGACACAACAAATTTAACAAACAAATATGTAGGTGCTGAAAAGTTAATTTCAAAACCAAATTTAAAAAGCATTTACATTATAAATGAAAAATTTGTGGTAATTCAATTAAATCAAGAAAAAGTAACCTTAGATAGACCAATATACATCGGTTTTACTGTTTTAGAATACGCAAAACAACATCTATACCAGTTTCACTATGATTTTATTAAAAAGAATTATAAAAACCAGACGATGCTTTGCTACACAGATACAGATAGTCTACTTTATTATATAAATACCAATGATTTTTATGCTGACATTATTCAAAATATCTCACAATTTGATACTAGCAATTTTGCTGAAGATAACCCTTACGGAATACTTAAAAAGAATGCAAAGATTCCTGGTTTATTTAAAGATGAATTAGGAGGAGATGTGATATCTGAATTTGTTGGCCTTAGAGCAAAATTATACTATATAAGTTCTGTTAAAACAAACATAAAGAAAGCAAAAGGTATATCAAAATATGTAACAAGAAATTTATCACTAGTTAATTATAAAAAAGCTTTGTTGAACAACAAGACATATAAACAAAAAATGAAGATAATAAAATCAATTAAACATGTCTTGTATACACAAGAAATTAATAAAATAGCTTTAAATAGGAATGACGACAAAAGACAAATTTTGCCAAACCAAATTTATACTTTACCATGGGGGCACCATAAATCTATAAAATGAATATATTTTTGCCAAGTATGTTATGTTCCAGTGCTGAATTATATTTTACTTTTAAGGTACCTATTAGATATAATACAATGATGTAAAATGAAAATATATTTTTTTTATTATAATCTCATATATTGTCTTTTATTTTTCTATCCGCTAACCATTACATTTATGCCACATTATATCGATGATACCAATGTATCTTACACAGATAACATATATATATATATATATAGTGTAAGTAAGTTGGAACTTAAATCAATAGACAAGATGAAGTTGATCAAACAACCCACATCACTAAACATTACCAATATAAATTTTTGCGAAACTGCCCACCAAATCAGGCACAGTAATTTATTGCCCAATACTATCCGCTGTATAATATGCGGTCCCTCGAACTGTGGTAAAACTAACGTGATGCTCAGTTTGCTGCTGCATGAAAATGGTTTAAAATTTCAGAATCTTTATGTTTACTCGAAAACAACCTTTCAATCAAAATATCGCTTTTTAACTGAGGTATTAAGACGAGTACCACAAGTAAAGTTTTACGAGTTCAATGACAATAAAGAAGTGATATCTCCGAGCGATGCTTTAGCAAACTCTGTATTTATTTTTGACGATGTTGCATGTGAAAATCAAATAAATATCCGAAACTATTTTTCTATGGGTAGACATAAGCAAATCGATTGCTTCTATTTATCGCAAACTTATTCGAAAGTTCCAAAACAATTGTTGCGTGACAATGTTAATTTCCTTATAATATTTAAGCAAGATGATGTGAACTTAAAGCACGTATTTGATGAACATGTAAGCTCTGATTTATCATGGAATCAGTTTAAGGATATTTGTAAAATCGTTTGGAAACATCCTTATAACTTTTTAACTATTAACAAAGATTTCCCCCTAAATAAAGGAAGATACAGACAGAATTTTGATGTTTATTTTTACTTTAAATGATATTTTTCGTTTAAAAAGGAATAACATAGTAATCAGAATTCAGTACTATTTTATGTCCAGTTGAGCTCAGTTGTATAATAGAGGAAAAATGGAGAATAAAATTAAAATTGAATTAATGAAATCGGTTAACGCCATAAAAAATAAACTGAAGCAAATTAAAAATAATGAACATGAACTGAACTTCTCACTTGATAAAATGCTAAAGCCAGTTTCAGAACCTCTTCAATACCTAGCGCATTTAAAAAAATATTCAAATAAACATGATGCAGAAAATACCGTCGAAAATTCCGAAGCAATCGAGTCAGATAAAAGTAACAGTAGCTATTCTTCTAAATGCAGCAATTTCTACGATGCTGATGTGGATATTGCAAGCACTCCTAGAAATAATATAAAAGACGAGTTAGAAACCTCATTAGAAAATGAAGATGTCTATGGTATTTACGATGGTCTTAATGTACCATTTGGAATAAGAACTGAAAACAAAACTTTAATGATGGGCAACTCAATAGTATCACTTTCCAAAATTGATAATTCTAATAATAACACTAGATTTTTAGTTAAAATCGGAGATAAAACTTATGATTTAACCCCGGGGCTAAAAGAACTTTTACTTCGGAAGAAACCTGATATGAAATCAATAACAAATGAAGATAAACTTGTATATAAAAATATATTACATCTAACAAATGCGCATAAGAAAGATTTTAACCCTAATGGTCAAATAAGAGGAGATAAAGGACCTAAGTATCGATATATTATTAAACCATTATTTTCTGACCTTTTAATTGATAAAGAACCACCAAAACTTGGTGGTACCTTGCGTAGTTTACCAATACTTAAAAAATATAAATCCACCACTGACTTAGTATATTGGGATGACCCTAATGAATTAGTTGAAAGGTTAAAATTGTTAATAGCTTCTAGAGATGCTGGTAATACAAATCACGACAATGAGATTTTATCAATAATTGAAGAATTAAAAGAAGCTAATATAATTAAAGAATAAATACTAGTGTTATTTAGTTCTTGACAGTATTATACGTGTATTCAAATCATCGCTAATGAATTAGTACAAAATAATTAGTATAAAATAATTAGTATAAAATATGTTAGCATGTTTGAAAGACCGTTATTTTTCAGTAAGAACTTAACATAACCACTCAAATAAACCGAGTTAAAATATTATAAACAATAAAGAATATTCTAATAATGAGTAAAGCTGATGTAGTGACTGAACTTCATAGAAATGCAAGGGTGAACTTTCCTCGTAGAAAGGTTATTATGAAAGATATAGATGATCTGTGGCAAGCAGATCTAATTGATATGCAATCGTTTTTTAAACAAAATAAGAACTATAGATTTATCCTCGCCATAATTGACACATTTTCAAAATTCGCTTGGGCTTTTCCCCTAAAAAGTAAGAATAAAGACGCTATTTGTGACAGTTTCAAAATATTGCTAGGTAATGGTCGAGTTCCTATTAATCTACAAACAGATAATGGAACAGAATTTTATAACATGAAATTTAAAAATCTTATGAAATTGCATAGTATTAATCATTATTCTACATTCTCAGTAAAAAAGGCTTCAATAGTTGAACGTTTTATTAGAACATTGAAATCGAAATTATATAAAGAATTCAGTTTAAATGGTAATTATAATTGGATAGATAGCACTCTTAATAATGTTGTTTATAAATACAATCATACCAATCATAGGACGATTAATGAATTACCAATAAATGTAAATAAATTTACCAAAGAAAAAATATTGGAGAGATATTATAATTCGATAAAAAATGTAAAAGAAAACAAAAAGTTTAAGGTAGGTGATTATGTGCGTATCAGTAAGTATAAAGGAACATTTGAAAAAGGATATACTCCCAACTGGTCAACAGAAATATTTAAAATCCGAAAAATACAAAAAACCATTCCTATTACTTACTTAATTGAAGATACGATTCGAGGTCAGCCAATCTTAGGAGCATTTTATGCGCAAGAACTTCAGAAAACAAAACACCCTAACATATATTTAATCGAAAAAGTTCTTAAAAAGAAAGGAAATAAGATTTTAGTTAAATGGTTAGGTTTATCCACCAATGAAAATAGCTGGATCGATAAGTCGAACTTAGTATTATAGGTGATTTATTAGGTGATAAGTACATAATAAATCAGTCTTATGATGGGTACTGGGAAGAGCAGTCTTCTCAATTGTCTTATAAATAATTTACCGTTTGAACTACACTTACCAGGTTATAATTATTGTGGCCCAGGTACGAAATTAATTAAAAGGCTCAGACGAGGCGATAAAGGTATAAATAAATTAGACGAATATTGTAAAGATCACGATATTGCTTATCACAAATCATCAAATTTAAAAGAACGTCACAAGGCAGATTTAATCTTACTCAAAATGGCAAGAAAGCGTGCCGTTGCCCCTGATGCAAGTGTTGGTGAAAAACTTGCAGCACATCTAGTAAATAAAGCTATGTATACAAAACTCAAAACAGGTTCTGGCTTAAAAAAATGCTATAAAAAGTCTTCAAAAACTATATCGACTGGAAAGGGTTATAAAAATAAATTCAAAAATGTTATTACTAAAATGAAAAAGCATATACAAAAAGTAAAACCTAAATGCAAGAAAATGGCGATACAATTAGCTATGGCGGCCGCTAAAGACTTAGCTGGTAATTCATCGGTTGAACTTCCCCGTGTTATACCGGTACCAAAGTCTGGTGGCGTATTACCTTTAATTCCCATTTTTGCGGGATTGTCGGCTATGGGAGCTTTAGCAGGTGGTGCAGCTGGTGTAGCTAAAACCATAAATGAATTCAAAACCGCTAAAGACCGTTTAGCTGAATTGAAAAGACATAATGAAAAAATGGAAGCTCTTTGTATTGGAAAGGGGTTACATCTTAAACCATATAAACAAGGATTTGGAATTTTTTTATCGAAAGGAAAAAACTGAAATGTCGGCTACCCAACCGAGCTTTAACTAACCTGGATATTTTGAAATATGGAAATAATATTCCCTACTTCCGAGGTGTATTTATGAGAGATGAACTCCCGAATACACCTTTGGATAAAGAATGTGGAGTTATAAATTTAGATACTTCTAAAAATCCAGGTTCTCACTGGGTAGCCTATGCGAAACATAAAAATTATATAGAATATTTTGACAGCTATGGTAATTTAAAACCTCCAAAAGAACTTATAAAATATTTAGGTTCTAAAGTGCACTATAATTTTAATAACATTCAAGGAGATCATCCTTTTAATTGTGGACATCTTTGTTTAAGATTTTTAATAACGTTTTGGTGTAAACGAGGAATAAAATAACCAGTATCTTGTGAATGTGTTCAGTTAGGAAGTATGTCTATGACAATCACCATCTCCGGAAATAAATCAGAATTAGATTCATACTTTCAGCCACCTCTAAGTTTGTCCGGCCAATACGAGTGTGGTTTACTATACTTCGCTGCAAAATTAAATAATCTTCATGAAACTGAAGTACCACTTTTAATCAGAATCGAGTGTGATCTTGTACACAGTTCGTATTCAGATGGTTTAGCCACTCATATTCTTCACGAATTTCCATTTATTAAAGTTGCAGATAATTATTATATAGAAAAACCGCAAAATGTTATATATTTCCCAGTGAATAAAAATATAATTTCTTGTATATCAATTAAGATTATAGATCAATTTGGTCGCGAAATTACTGTCAGAGAAGAAAACATTTTACTTCGCATTCATTTGAGAAAAATAAAATGTTAACATTTTATAAAAAACCTGCAATAGATATAAAGCATCGTATTTCTTCGTCAACCTCGAAGGTGCAAAGACGTAAACAAAAGAAGGCGAATAAGTTGATTAAATCAAATAAAGACTTTCTCCAAGCCCTCGGTTTCAAAATATGAATATACTACAAGTAACAGGTCTACCGCACTTCGATAATTCAATTGAAAGTTATGAAATCCATTCATATAATCCCTACAATAACAGTTTTAGAGAAAACGATGAAATCAGAATTCCTATACATCAACAAGACATATACGTGCTACCATCAGCCAGTTCTATTTACATTGAAGGCCAAGTCAAACTCTTCGGAAAAGACAGGAACCCGATTAAAAAACCTGTAACGTTTACTAATAACTATATCTTGTCTTTGTTTCAAGACATCAGATACGAAGTAAATGGTATTGAAATTGATCGTATAAAAAATTCGGGAATTACATCCACAATCAAATCATATGTTTCGTTAAATGAGGGTGAAAGCAAAGTTGCTGCTTTATGGGGTTGGAACTTAGAAGGATTTAAAAGTGAAGATCATTTTCATGCACTCATACCGTTGAATAAAGTTTTAGGCTTTGCAGAAGATTATAACAAAATATTGATTAATTGTAAACATGAACTAATATTGAATAGAAGTAATTCTAATTTAAATAGCGTTATACTCTCTGATGATATTGTATATTTTCAAATAGAAATACAAAGAGTACAATGGAGGGTGCCTCATATAAAAGTGTCAGATCGAGAACGATTAAGTCTTTTGAAACAATTAGAAAAAGACAAACCTATTCAAATTGCCTTTCGAAATTGGGATTTGTATGAGTACCCTTTACTACCTAAAACCACAAAACATTCTTGGGCAGTTAAGACTGCATCACAATTGGAAAAACCTCGATATGTAATTTTCTGCTTACAAACTAATAGAAAAAATAATAAATTAAAAGACAGTTCTTTGTTTGATCATTGTGAAGTGACAAATTTAACACTATTTTTAAACTCACAATATTATCCATATGAACCTCTAGGGTTGAAATTTTCTGAAAACAAGTACAGTATATTATACGAAATGTACGTAAAATTTCGTCAGTCGTATTATAACTGCCCAGTAGACCCGTTGCTTGGCCTAGAAGATTTCAAGAAAAAGGCTCCGCTTTTTATCTTAGATTGTTCAAGGCAAAACGATAGTATCAAAACGGGACCTGTAGATGTGCGATTGGAGTTTGAATGTTCAACATTGATACCAGATAACACGTCTGCTTATTGTTTAATCATAAACGATCGACTTGTGGAGTATAAACCTTTAAGTAACATTGTGCGCAGATTGTCATGACTGCCATTGTAGATGTACAGGGTTTCAAAACAGAAGCAAATGAATTTATTATAAAGGAAATAGCTATATTGTGTAATAAAAAAATACAGGTGTTTTTAATAAAGCCACCATTCCCATTTTACGAATTGACGAAACAAGAAAGACGACAAGTATCTTGGATTGAGCGTAATCGAAAAATATACTGGCGAGAAGGTGATATACCTTATTCAAATTATGAGTATTTTATTCAAGACATTTTAAAGGATAAATATATTTATGTCAAAGGCAGTGAAAAAGTTTGGTGGTTAAAAAGTGTAATACATAATGATAATATTCATAATTTAGAAGAAAAAGATTGTCCTAGTTTATTGAGTTTATATGATGAATATAACAATTCTCAAGATTTGTATAGTTGTATCTATCATGATTCAATATGTGCTTTAAAAAATGTACTATGTTTGAAAAAATGGTGTTTAGAAAATAAACTATTTTTGTAACGAGAGTCTAGTTTCATTGAGAAGTTACCTTACCCATTACGATTTTAATTATCTACAATTTATATATTTATTATCAACATATTGTATTTACCATGATCTTGAATATTGGGGACCGTGTGCAAGTACTAATAGTAGAAAGGCGTTTGTGTGGACTTCATATTGTAAAAGTTATAAATCATGAACAGTATAGCGCTATTTTAATACCTTGCCGCAAACATATTGGTAACTGCTCCAAATTTCGATTTAAAGGGTTAACTTTATGGGCTCGAATAATTAGAATACATCAAAATGATATCGATTTAGTTGAAGAAAATTAAACATATTCCTAAACCGCAAGTATTTCAAAACTAAAAATTGAATTGACATTTGAGGTTCCTCCCATATGTGACTACGTGTTATTATGTTTTTAAATATTTATTTTTATTTAATTATCAAATATAGTACTTATTAAGAAAATAAAGTTATTAAAATAACATAAAAACAGTTATCAATAGTACGTATAGTGTATTAGTTTTTGAATGACCGAGACAATTTTTTTATCAAGTTATTAAAAGAACTTAAAAAGACACTTCTCGGGAAGTACCCATATAACGTAGCTTATATGATAAATATAACAATTCCCAAGATTTGTATAGTTGTATCTATCATGCATGATTCAATATGTGCTTTAAAAAATGTACTATATTTGAAAAAATGGTGTTTAGAAAATAAACTATTCTTGTAACGAGAGTCTAGTTTCATTGAGAAGTTACCTTACCCCTTACGATTTTAATTATCTACAATTGTCCTATATGTGACTACGTGTTATTATGTTTTTAAATATTTATTTTTATTTCAATATCAAATGTAGTACTTATTAAGAAAATAAAGTAATTAAAAGAACATAAAAACAGTTATCAATGGTACGTATAGTGTATTAGTTTTTGAATGATCGAGCCAAAAAATTAAATAATCAAGTTATTGAAAGAACTAAAATTAGTTCTCCAAAACTAAATAAAAACACTTTTCGAGAAGTAAATTGAATGATCGAGACAAAAATCTTTGACTGTTGAAGTTTTATAGATGTAGGTATGAAAACTACTTTGAATAGATAAGTTTTTAAGAGAACAAAAATCAGTTCTCAAAAACTAAAAATCACTTCTCGAGAAGTATAATTGGGGTATCTGGATCTCTTTTGATCCAGATAGCCCAATTATACACTACTCATATCAAAAATTTTGATCGCACTATAAAAATGACCTACTGACAGTTTTTAATCTAACCTAAAAATTTGCAATGTAAACAATGCCTTTTTTGCTTTAAATCGTAAATTCAGTAAATTTGTAAGTTCAGACAGATTCAAAACAAATAATAACATGATTACATACCCATCAAAGATGCTGTTCGCTCATTAACGTCCTCCAAATCCCATAAAATTGTCCAGCTTAGTACTCCGTGATTCATTGCTGGAAAACTTTGAAAATCACTTCCCACGCACCACTCTGATTTCCTTTACTCATTTCTCAACCATCTATGCGTAGTTTGGTCTCAATGTATTGCAGTTTAATGAAAACAATTAAAAATAAGAAAAGAAAACTATAGTTCGACGATAGTATTGACAACTGACGTACTTATGTTTGGTGTTGCCACTCACATGTTTAATGTTAGTTCCTCAAACATTCTTTTCACGACTAAATAGACAAGCTATAAGTAAGTTGTAATACGTTGTAAGTATATTTTATTTATATGTACTTGGGTAATTCAAATATACATTATTTCGAATCTTTAGTTTACAAAAATTGTATTTCTACTTGAAAATAAGTAGGCATAGCCAGTAGATAATTATAAAAATAAATAGTCTTACCTATACTTCATGAACTTAAACAAACGGATTAGTTTAGTATTCATTTTAGTTTAACCACCACTACATAGATTCTGAAATACATATAGGTACCTAAGTCCTAAATTACAGTTACTTCGTGGCAATATAGTTATTAAAACAAAATCAAAATCAACCCTCTTGTTTTTATTGTCAGTAAAGACACAAGTACTTAGCCTGCAGAAGTCCACACTAGGTGTCAAACATAATATATCGATAACGAAACGAGTAACGTTAATAATAATTATCAAATAAATATATCATATTAGGCTATATCGAGAAGTCCGCATCAAAGTCCATCCAGTACTTTTTGCATGTTACATCGCGAATAAACATAGTAGGTATGTGTATGTACAAACAAGACATATAAAGTTATTGTATAACAGACAAGAATAAAATTCTCAAAATAACCCTTCTTGGCACTTGGCAGTCAGGTAAAAATATTCTTGTGTTCAGATGATCTACGAAATCCAGTTTTACCTACAAAAAAATCATCGAAGACCCATTTTGATCTTTTGAATTGAATCTGCATGTTGCTTTTAACTTTTCAGTAGGTATCTATGTTTATTGCGTTTTGGTTTCATGTAGTACTTCTTAGCCTTCTTGCAGTCAATTTACTTTTTGTAGGTATTAAAATTTTTACTACAATTTAAAAATTATGTCATGTTGAAAAAATGTATAGCTTGTCTATAAAGTCGTGAAATTAAATGAGGGGGCTGCTGAACTTCATGTAGCAACCCTATATAGTGCGACTAAAATGATCTTGATACTAGAAGTTCGTTCCTAGTAAAATAAGTTAATAAAATAAAACACATTATGCAGTAATAATATTGTTTCTGTTTTATTTATTAAACCAGGTGCAGTATAAAGTTTTGAACCAGATCTAGAATAAAGTTATTGAACCAGATCCAGAATAAAGTTAGTTGAAACTCAAACTTAATCATTTAATAAATTCAATCAGTTACAAAGAATAATCACTCCGGATTTTAAATATTAAATATTGAAATGCGTTTCATCGCCACTTTCAGCAGTACAGTCACCACTGTCACCACAAATATTAAAGTTATCCATTTCTTTCTTCGGCCGACCTTTCATGTGTTTCCCAGGAGTTTCAAACTTTCCATCATTCTTAAAACCTTCGTTAACAATCCGCCAACTATACTCTGATTTTCCTGTAAAGAGTAAAAATAATAATTTAATAATTAATTACTGAATGGCAACAAGTTATTGACTTGAAGCAATTAATTCAAATAAAAAATTGGTACAGATTGAACGAGTTGTACCATCCTATCAAAAATTTTGATCGCACTATAAAAATGACCTACTGACAGTTTTTAATCTAACCTAAAAATTTGCAATGTAAACAATGCCTTTTTTGCCTTCAAATCGTAAATTCAGTAAATTTGTAAGTTCAGACAGATTCAAAACAAATAATAACATCATTACATACCCATCAAAGATGCTGTTCGCTCATTAACGTCCTCCAAATCCCATTAAATTGTCCAGCTTAGTAATCCGTGATTCATTGCTGGAAAACTTTGAAAATCACTTCCCACGCACCACTCTGATTTCCTTTACTCATTTCTCAAATTTTTATGCGTAGTTTGGTCTCAATGTATTGCAGTTTAATGAAAACAATTAAAAATAAGAGAAGAAAACTATAACTCGACGATAGTACTGACAACTGACGTACTTATGTTTGGTGTTGCCACTCACATGTTTAATGTTAGTTCCTCAAACATTCTTTTCACGACTAAATAGACAAGCTCAATCATGAAGATGATTCCTCGTGAAACAAGGTCTTTATTTTGGTTGTTTGGTAGCTTTTTGTATGCTCTAGTAGCAACATTGACTACTACTTCGCAAAACAACAAAATAAAATCACTTTACTCATTTTGCATTCGTTGTGTGTTGTGTTTTGGTATAACAAAAATAATGATACGCTAAGTGTTAAACAAAGTGAAAATATTTTTATTGGCTTGGAGCTTGGAAGTGATTAGTTGCGCTCTGCGATCATAATGTAGCGCTCAGTCAAGTTCCGAAATCCATTACCTATCCTAAAATAATTTATTGATCTTTTATTCTACGAGACTGTAAATAAATATAAACTATAAGCAAAATGTCTGTGGTAAAAGGAAAACTGGTGAAAATGGAAGTCGTCCAAGTGGGTGAATATGAATTCACCAAACAAGACATAATAGGACATGGGGCCTTCGCGATGGTATACAAAGGAAGGAAGAGAAAGGTGTGTACGATCTTAGCTTCCCGTAGCTATTGTTGTTTGTAACTTACAATCGTTCACGAAATAGTTAGTTGTACGAATATAACGTGATGCAGTTGCTAAAATAAGATTTTCGCAATTGAGTATTGATTAGTTGTGTGGAATTCTATATATTTTGATATTTGCTCCACTGTTTGCTATACAGTCGTTGAAACAGACTCAAACAAAACAATAATAATAGATATAGATAAAAATCTTAGAAATCTCTCATTATTTTTGTAGCAGGTAGTTTATGAATGGCATAATCAGCTGATATAATAACCTATAAAACTGGTAAACAATATTATCACTTCACTTCATTATTATTATTTTTATCTCCCACTTACTACATAACCATTATTTTAGATACTTTTTGTGTATTGATGAATCAGTGGTTGTATTGAACATAATTAATACTTATTGTAAAACAACTAGAAAACTAAAAATACTGAATATTAACCCTAGTCATATAATATAACTCCTTTCACATAGTTAGATATATTATGCACATCATAAATTTTCTCTTTTTTAAATTGTATGATGTCAAATAAATACAAATATGTTAACATTTATTGTTAAAGCAATAAAATCTTAACTGCAATAAATGCCTTAAGAAATACTGAATACACCAAAGTTAATAAATAAATAAATGGACTATACCTTGTCTAATTTAGGATGATAATTTTGACAGCTCCAAGTAGGGTACCCCATATAGTGTAATCGAAAATGGTTCTTTCGATTTTCGATTATCGTTCCCATAGAATATGGAATCGATAGTTACAAAAATACAAAAACATTTATTTTTTATTATTTTAGGTAACTTACTTCAGGATGACAAAAGAGAAGTTTTATGCTAAAGTATTTATGTTTCGTACCATATTTAGCTAATTATATCACAAAAATTTTAGTAGTATAAGTACTTAATAATTTTAATAAATTATTTTAAATTCGATTAATTCGATTCATTTGTGTAAAGGCAATTGTGCTATATTCTTAAAAGACGCTTCACTATGACAAGTGGGCGGGGCTTGTCTATGAATTACAATAATTTTATGGGTTTAATTTTGTATAAAAAAATACGATACTTCATAGACATGAACTGTCATTATTATCATCCTAAATTAGACAAGGTATAGTTATAACAAATTACTACACGTGCGCTATAAGTTGAGACCTGACCAGAGGTCTCAACTTATAGCGCATGTGTAGTACTAACCTATAGGCTTGTTAGAAATGGGATTCTGAATTTAAAATTCACTAGGTACCTATATCAAATGACTTGAAAAGATTATTAATTTAAGGAGCTTAAAGAAAGCTTTTGGGCTCCGCCGCAAAAAGAATTAGAATGGAATCTAAATGAGTGCCAAGTTCTATGCAAAATCGAAATATTATATATTTATAGGAACAAAATAACATTATGAACAAGTATTAAACTCTATTTCTTTGCTTTATTGGAATCTATAACAATTGCAGTTATTTAAAAATGTGAGATCTTAAAGTAGGTTAGATTTGACTTGGCCAGTTTTTATCAGAAATATATATTATATCTTGAATAACTTTATAAAATGACTGATGTAATGAATCTCCTTTTTTACATTTATGTTTTTGGTGGGTAGGTAAATAAACCAATCATGAGTATACCATTACTTCATTATTTGAATGATTGCAACACAATCTTTCACATTTATGATCAGTATAATGTAATATTAATCAGATTATTTTCTAACTAATAATAAAATACTGTGGCTTAAACAATTGTTACCAATGTTCAACATAATACCAAGGTTCCTGCAATCTTGGAAGTTAATAGTTACTTAGTACTTTGTATGAACTAGTTGTTTGTTTTACCTGCTTCCTTTTTATATTGTTTCCTGGTCATCTTATTCTTTGTTAGACTGCATGTCATTTGATCTCCTTGAAACAAATCTTTACTATCAATCAAAGGCGATTAGTTATCTATCGTCTTTGCTATCAATGAAATAAGGTATATTACTTAATACCAATTAGGTATACACTAGTGACTAGTGCCATGTTTAGGTATTATAGTTATATATTTTACATACATTCATACATATGCTCATACCTTTTTCCCTCCGGGGTAGGCAGATACAACAGACCATCATCTGCCTCTACTTTTTGTATATTTTATTTATTTATAACCTTCATTTATCTACAACACAGTACATCTATAACAATGAATTTATTAAAAAACATGTAGTTTCTGTCCTGTAGCCCCCTTTGGATGAAAGTAATACCTACAATATAGGTAGTTAAAAATTAATCAGTCTGTTACTCAGCTCCGTTAGCTATGTTCCAATTTATTGTAACTGCATCATCTAGCTAGGGATTTAGCTATACATATAATCAAATTGCAAGCAAGATTTATTATTAGAATCGTAACTGTGATTTACATCGGGACTTAAATATTGAAGTCATAGATAGAGTCATAAATAAATGCTAAAGTCTGCTCATGAAAACATACTTTGAATCATTATGTGAATGTCAACAAGCTGGATTATAGGCAATCCAACTTGTTGACATCACTAATATAGTGAGACTGAAACAAACACACCATTCGAGTTAGTGTGGTGCTAAAAACAAATAAATGCAGTGAAAAGTATTGCTTACAAAGAACACATGAACAAAGTGTCTTCGCCTTAAAAGAAACTAAGTACAGTCAGTATTTTGAACAGTAGTTTTGAGCAAAGAAACTTAATAGTTCTTAATGAAAATCCTGATGAATTACTTAGTTGGCTCTATTGAGTTACCTACCCTTAAACTTTGATTACAATTTAATTAACCATTTTCATTCGAATTTTTTAGTTTGAAATCTGTGCAATCATCATAGACTTTTGCTGCTGACTGAATGTGTCACTGAAAAAATTCTTAGATTTATGTTAAAGTTTATTCAATCATTAGTTAATTGGTACTTAATTGATATTTGGATAAGAAGTAGGAATTATTACACTAGGCATAACTTCCTAATAAAATATAATGAGTAAGTAGGTAGATACTGCTCATACTCGTAGTTGAGCATAGCTCCTGTGTACCATGCTAAATAGAGTGTTCCACGGCAAAGGACCATGCAAAAAATCATTCCAACCCACCAACAGATTTCAAAGTTATCTCATTTAATACACTTTGCCACCACAATGATTTTATGATATCATCGTAGGTCACGGGGTCGATCAAAAGACTTTGGGACCATTTTAGCTTTGAGTACCTACTAGGAAAGACAGAAAACGACAAAACCTTTTCCCATACATTTCGTACATCATTAAATCAACTCGAAAGTCATAGTAAAACATTTTCTTATTTTTTAAGAACCCCATCGATTTTTAGACTAAAAATGATTATTTGTCTTTTTATTTATTTATTTATTTATGTACACACACAAAATACATAGTAGTTTATTAAGTAGAAAGTTTTATGGGTCGTCATAATAATATTGAAACTATCACCATGTCTGTTGGTCAGTTGGGTCATGGAAGTAGGTACATATATTAATTTAAAACCTATGGTTTTAATAGTACAAACAGACACATAAAAGTAATTTATTTTGTAGGTATGCATAGGTATAATCATCTTAATAATTTCAATTGGATAAAAAAAAATCTGACTGTATAACTGAACCTCAGAACAAATGCGGTTTCCTTACGTACGCACTCTGGATTATGCAGGTGCATTATGTTATGATACTTCGCAAGCAATTATAATTTTTAGCCCACTTTTAGCCGTATTGGAAAAATTCGGATACTTAATTTAGCGTGTAATTGTGTGCCCTAGTTGTACGCCAAGCTAGGCAGCTGTTAAGTTATTCCGGTTTTGCATTGCGGTTGATTGTAACTACACTCGAGAGCAATGAATCCGGGTCACTTAAAGAATGTTAAAAATCTCGGAAACTAAAAATGATAGGTTAATGCAATAAATTGTATTTAATAGACAATGTAATACTCCTTAAATGAAAGTAAAAAAAATATGAGTCACCATACATTTTATTAACACAAAATTACATAAAGAAAAAAACTGCTGATCTCTCCTTAAAACAAAAATAGGAAACATGAAATTTTTGAACTTTATTACGATTTTCTTGAATTTTAATACTTCGTATTGCCTCCTCGTGCTTCCATTACTGCGTTTACGCGGTTTGGCATGCTGTACACCAAGTTCCTTATACGATTTTGGGGAATATTCTCCCATTCCTCTGTGAGAGCAATTTTGAGCTCACGAAGCGTGATTGGGGGAGGGTTTCGTTGTTTTACGCATCTGCCTAGCTCGTCCCAAGCATGCTCGATCGGGTTGATATCCGGGCTGCGCGCTGGCCACTCCATACGAGTAATGTTCATCTCTTGAAGGTAGTCATTCACAATCCTACCTGTATGAGGTCGGGCATTGTCATGCATAAATATAGCATCCTCACCTAAATTGACCATAAATGGACCAACGTGATCATTGAGGATTTCTTCCACATATCTTACGCTAGTTAAAGAGCCGTTTTCTATGATCACCAGCTCTGTGCGACTTTCAGAAGAAATTCCGGCCCACACAAGTACAGACCCACCACCGTAGGCTACTTTTTCTTCGATGCATGCTTGCTTGAATCTTTCCCCTGGTCTTCGATACACTCTGTGTCTTCCATCGTGCTTGTAGAGCATAAATTTTGATTCGTCGGAGAACATAACTTTTGACCAATCTTCAATACTCCAATTTACGTGGCTCTGGGCATATCTTAGTCTCGAAATACGATGCCCACGCTCCAGTTTAGGGCCGTTTGCAGGTCTAAGGGGTTTTAAGTTAGATTCAGCAAGCCAACGTCTTACTGTCCATGCACTTGGGTTACTTCCTCCGAGGCGTCGAAACTGATTGGTGAGTTCAGTTCCTGTGAGAAAGCGATTTCGAAGCATGGTGTTCACCAAGTATCGGTCTTCTCGTGCTGTGGTACACCTGGTTCTGCCCGTTCCTGGTCTGCGTAGGTTAGAACCAGTTTCTTCGTAACGTCGGAGAACTCTTTGTACTGTTGACAGCGACACACCGACAGTCCTGGCTGTATCGCGCTGACTCCGGCCGGTTTCCAGCATTGTAAGTATTCTGGTGCATTCTTCAGGCGTAAGCGACATAATTTCAGCTTGAATAATGAATATAGAGCACTATCAACATGGTTTATGTACCCACATAAATGACAGATTACAAACAAAAGCAAAACCAAATGCTGTAATTTCGTAGTTCCATCTTCGAAAGTGGCCCTTTTTCAAATTTGATTTTTTTATGATATAACTTTACAATAACTAAGAAGTTTTAATACCTTCATTTAAGGAGTATTACATTGTCTATTAAATACAATTTATTGCATTAACCTAGCATTTTTAGTTTCCGAGATTTTTAGGATTCTTTAAGTGACCCGGATTCATTGCTCTCGAGTGTAGGTTATTTTGCACATAACACTTGATGCTAAACGGCTTATCGAATGCTCTTAGCTCTTGTATTATGTACCCCTTTTGACAACAATAAACATAAATATCTCCATTACCACTACCGAGATAACTAGCGAACTTGTCTAAGTATATATAGGTACATTAATAAAATGGTAAGAAAGTCGAAACTGTACATTTCATATATTTTTTTAAAGAATACTTGGGGCGTGATCTACAATCGATATCAAAACCAAAAATATAGTTTTTAGAATTTTTGTGTTTGTCTGTAAGTTGTATGTAGATATGTCCGGGATAAACTCAAAAAGCAACCAAGCAAACTGCATGGATTTACTTCAAATTTGATACGAATATTATTAAAAAGTCGGGTCAAAACATAGGCTATATAGGTATTATCACGCTACCTACGGGGAATGAGCAGTGAACCTTTGTTTCTTCAACGCATTCTATAACAACGTGTGATCTAATGACGCATATTTGAATGTTGTTATTACTATGTTAAAAAACCATGATATAAGCTAGCTTCATACTATAAATAAACTTGGTGGCGATACCGACTTCTACGCAGGCGCAGCCGCGAGCTGAAGCTAGTTGACTATAAAATTACCTTAGGTAAATCTCTTATTCATGACAATCCCTTTTACTATTTTGTATAATACTTGTATACCTACAAACTAAACTAAAATTAAATTACCATTAAATTGATCCTAGTCCCATACAATATCACACCTTTTTGTTACATTCACAGAGAAATAGTGTATGACTGGTTGGCCAAAAAACTTTTTATTTTGTCTGATATTAACACAGTTATTGTACCCTTTTAAAAGGGTCTCATGGTGTCATCTAATAGTAGGTACAGCATCATAACAAAAATCTCTAACAGTCACTGTCGACCGACATACTTCCCCTGTAAGAAAAGATACTGGTTTGATGTGTGCTTCTACGTGTTACAAGATAATTAAGTCATATTACATACACAACTAAAATATAGAACCTATTTAAATCGTAATGAAATTCGTCAGACACTATTATAACAACATCGTATTTATCGCACTAGAGGACGCGTTAACTACCGCCTGTAGAGACCTTGTTTGTTATTTAGATGCACATAGCCCCCCTACAGAACATACCTACATATATTATACAACACACCTAGGTATTTTTTTCTGCTTAGTTCTTTATCTCACTATAAATTATATTCATTAAGACCCAGTTGCAAACATGAATTGTATCAGATCCGAATATAACTTAAACATCTTGGGTAAACTTACGTCATAGACAAGCTTGTTGAGTTTTATGTTCTGACGGTCCGAGCATCAGGTTTCTTTGCTTTGTTTGAAGGTTTACCGGACAATAGATCGTCATACAATATATGTTACGCACCCTGCACATTCTGTCCCAAGGACGCTACATTAGACAAGTGCATTAGACATTTAAATATAGATGTACCAATGTCTGTATAGATGTCCATCTTAAAACCGTAGATGGCCCAGTGTCAACTGGGGAGCGCGGGATATGCTCTAAGCAATCTTACAACTGAAGACTTGAGACAGACTTAACCACTCCTAATGGCTGACGGGTGTGGTATCCGAAGGAACTTCCGCACGAAAAAAGGAATTTGAAACGGAATTCGAAATCCTCGCGGGCGGAGCCGCGGGTAACAGCTAGTTTACTATATTTTTGTTTTGAACGTACTAAAGAAGTTTCGGCATTTCTTTTTATGCAAAACTACAAAAAATAAGAGGCCTGGCTCAATACAGTAAGTCAGTCATTTTATTTTATTGAATTTTTAGGGTTCCGTACTCAAAACCGGGACTGAAGAGAATAATAAATAATATAATTGTTAGGTATGTATATATTGAGCTATGATTATACTAAGACTCTGCTGTCCGTCTGTCTGTCTGTCACCAGGGGGGTACGAACCGCAAAAGCTAGACGGTTGAAATTTTCATACATGATACCTATATTTCTTTTGCCGCTGTAATAAGTGAGTACTTAATACTAAAAATAAAATAAGTAAAATAAATATTTAAGAGGGGTTCCCATACAACGAATATGGTTTTTTAACTGCTTTTGTTGTTTTTAAACTGTTTTAACCTACATATATATCCACTGTAAAAGAAAATACAAAACTGAATTGAATGAAGTAAAATAAATATTGAAGGTGGGCTCCTATGTGAGTACAACAAAAAGGGATATTTTCGTATAATAGCATGGAACCCTTAATTATCGGGCTTAATCTTAAAAAAATCATCATCATCCCATGGTGGTTGCGTCCACAGCTCTCTGGAGCTCAAGGTCCGCTTTTCTAATTTTCTCCGCCGGGTCTTCGGTATCTATGCAGTAAAACGGAATATCACGCACGCATATCGTTTACGATTATGAATCCCGACACGGCCATACGTTTGTAACCGACGTAGACTAAAGATATTATCATAAAGTTAACATTGAATTGTGACTCATTTTCTTGTAGCGTTAGTTGAAATTGTTCCATATTTCGTAGCTTCCATCTAAGACTTTTAATGTAAATTAGGTACGAATCTTTATGTTCTTTGTTTAACTAAGCACCTGATAACAGGCACTCGTACTGAGGAAACTGATGAGAGGAGTCATGCACCAGCATACGACTAATGACCGTGACCGCTCTAACACCACAATATCGACTCAATCGTATAGATTATAATGATCCACTTCATTTATTACGTTCGCACGATTGTGAAACAAATACAATGTGTGGTGAGTGAGGCCTGCCCCTGTAATAATGCCAGAAAGAGAGCTAAACACATTAAGTAATTCAAGGCGAAGTTAGTAACTTTCAGAATTCAAATTTCCTTGACTTATGTACATAATGGGTACACAAACTCTGGTGTTATATCGTAAATCTGTCCTCAATTCAATTACTAATTACATTGTCAACCATTTCAATTAGCTGACGATTATTCCGTTCATTTACTCTGCATAATAGATATATACAATTCTGTTGTGGCCAAATTGGCGTAGCAGTCCAATAATACCTATAATCTCATACAGGGCTCGTGTCGAAATCGGGTCAAACTGTAATCGCTACACGAGCCTGCGGAATGTAGAGCGGGCTAATGTTAGATCAGCTCAACCGGCGCACACCCTCTGGATAAAAGCAAATTAAACAGAATTGCAGACGACTTAAAATAAATCCTTGCTTATAAACTCTCCTGGATCGTGAAATAAACAGAAGTGTTGAAGCCCACACGCTGACGCAAGATCCTGCTTCATTGTTTACCTACCTCATATTATTTTCTTCATCGTTTTCATAAAAAATTAACATAATGAATATATCTATGGTAGATATAATAAAAATCATAGCGCAACAGTCGACAGTATCCTCTCAGTTTCGCAATACAGCACCAGTTGACGTAAATAGATATTTGTGTACCTACTTATCTCGTATCTTCGAAACCACTAGACGGATTTCTTTATTTACATATCGTTAGATTCGTCTCGGTAACCCAAGTGTTCTTAGATAGGTGACGCGAAAAAAAACCAACATGACCTTACAAACATACATACATTATCATACATACAAGAAACGCGCGAAAAATATACCCCTTCTTGGCAGTCGGGTAAAAAAGTAATAGCATACTATGCGATTCACGTAAGTTGATAACTGTCATAATGGCATTTTGATTCCCGTTGCTTACTTCATTGCATAAAGTAAGGTCAGCAAATACATTTTTTTACATCACTATTCCATCTGAGATAAGTACATACAATGATAATTACGAAATAAACTATCGGTTCTTTTTTACATTTATTTATTTTTAATCGGGCGGTCAAACTTCGATGCCGCTTATTTTATCGTTTGCACTGTTATCGGAGCCGCACGAACAATTTCACGTGCTCGTGAATGTACCAATGTGCCTTCCCTACTCATTTTAAGCAAATTTAACTGTACCTAACAAAATAAACTTATAAAAACAATAACAAAAGTCTATAACAAACACAATGTAACAACAAAAGTCAACAAGGACCCAACAAAATGGAGAAAAATCGGAAATATATATCAATGGCTTTGGAAGCGTAGCTAGCGGCACACTATGACACCAATCAATTATGAACTATTATTATAAACTATAACTAAGAAAATATGTTATGTATTTAAGAAAGGAAAATAAAAATTAAGTCGTTGTTACCATTACAGGTATGAACCTATCCGACGCGCTGTGAAAATTTTGTTGCTAGCTGTACAATTTTGATGAGTACCGAATGAAGTTGCCGCGAACGCGATTATCTTCTTACTTGAATCGCATAGTAGGTTAGGTACCTAACTGCCAGGAAGGGTTGTTTTTCGCGCGTATCTTGTATGTGTGTTTGTAAGATTCTTTATTATATATCTTCCAAACCACTGGACGAATTTCGTTAGTTAACATATCGTTAGATTCGTCTCGGTAACCAAGTGTTCTTAGATAGGTGACGCGAAAAAAAAACCAACATGGGCGTACCTACATAGAAACGCTATTTCTACCAGATTAATCCTCATAAGCTTTTAGGTTATGTCCGTATCATCCTGTATGACTGTGTTTAGCAGTCCTTTGTTAACTCATCAAAGTCATCAACGATTCCAAGCTTTGGATAAGTACCTATTACTTATTAATAGATGGAATAATGACCTGAAATTAATCAATCAAAAGCTATAGAGCGCGCTTGGTTTATTTGCACGTCTCTGCTTTATTATAATACTAGCTGTTACCCGCGGCTCCGCCCGCCGCGTGGACGTCGATTATCGCGACCAAACATAGCCTATGTTCATTCTCGAGGTCTAATCTACTTCTATACCAAATTTCATCAAAATTAGTTGAGCGTTTCAGGCATGAAAGCGTAACAGACATACAGAGTTTACTCATTTGTTTTGTATTGACCATTAAAGTACTAACAAATTGTCAAAAAACTGAAACGAGGTAATTTTAACAAATGCACACAAGACCACCCGGTCCACAAAGCGGCCTCGTCCTATTTCGTTTTCCTAATGTAAATGTACTTAATATTATATTATTTATTATAAGTATAGATTTTATTCTTCTTCATGCTGTATGGTAATTATTCGTACATTCTATCCTTTGTACTATTTTATTCTTACACATCAACATGTTTTGAACAACGTAATAATATTATTATTGTCTTGAATGTCAATTTTCTTTGCTTATCAAAGAATTCTATTGTGTTACAAGTTTATCCCAAAACTGTTTGTTTATACCTATTTGCCTGTTATTTTTTCAAATACAGGTAGGTAAATTTGGTAATACGTCTCTTATTCATTTATTTTCCAAACAATTCAACACTATCATCATCACCTTAGCGTTGTGTCCGACTGCATCCAAGGCTTACACCTCGACTCGACGAAGCCCAGTGTCCGCTTGCCTACTCTTTCTTCTATTACACTTAACCTATGTATTTCTACTAAATTTGTACAAACTATGAATTCAACATTCACAAGTAGCTGCATAGTTTATAACATTTCATTGGCATGCATTTAAAACACGTTATTCACAGTGTCTGGAAATAATTGCAAAGTACTTACCGTTTTTAACTTATAAACTTGTACCTAATCATTCAAACTTAAAACGGAAACTTCATGTGGAGTTAAACGATTGCACATAACGTTATGCAATGTTTTAATAAATCAGTTCAATTATATCTACCTAAGTATTTAAGTAGGCACGAGTACGTCGCATTTGTACATTTTGTACTGTTCATGGTTACTTTATTTACAAAAGTGACTTTACTTTATTTACCAAGTGAGTCAAATTATATTGTAAGTAGTGTTCCGAATAAAAATGGTTTCGGATAAAACTAACGTTTAAAAAATAGTTTATATTAGACAAAACAATAATGATAAATAAATCTTCTCCATATCATATTCACTCAGGTAACGTAAATACTACCTTTAGGAGTGAAATTATGAAAACCCGTGATTCACGTGTACGTTTATTAATTAACCAGAAGCAACTATATGAACTTTCATGCTTCTATCTCAAAAACTGACGAACTTCCCATATAAACTTTCAACCCCTATTCCACCCATTGGGGGGCGAAATTTCGAGAAACGCTGAATACACGTGTTCATTCATTTCTAACCAGAAGTACGTGTGTTTTTATTTCGCATTTATGAAAAGTAGCTGGCAATTGATGTACTACCTAAATTTAACGTTACTCGTATAAACTTTTATTGTATCTAGTTCGTTTAGGAATTCTCTACACAGTCTATTATTACTATTTCGCCTACGCAATGCGTATATGAGATAATAAATAGTCCAGAGACTAGAACTTTGTATCTGCTCTTGTATTTCCACAATTCATTTATGAGATTAATATAATTTTGTTTTAGTCAATGACATTAATGTCTCACCAACACTACCTTGACTTTACATGAAGATATTAAAGTGATAATCGCGTCATCAGCACAATACTGAGTCATGTTTCATAAATCATCTTAGCGTAGTTCCCGAGTGCATCCAAGGCTCATAAGCTGCGGAACGGGGTTCGTTTACTTGATACTTCTTTGGGTTTGGCTCCCAAACCCGAGACCTGAAGCCTGCACCAGAACCACATTCGTTAATTGCTTATTGACTTTCAGGCAAGGTTGACTTGGTCCCAAATGCCCAAATCATTAATCAATCAATCAATCATGACATGACTCGGTCCAAATATCTTTGTTATGTTTGAGCTAGTTTGTAAAGTAAGGCAACTACGTAGTCTTTAGATTAAATGAGCGATTATTACTATTTAAGTACTCTTTGTCATAGAGACAGAGGCATAGAGACCTTGGTGCACGCATGCGATGGACGCACACACCTGCAACGCGACGACGCGACGCGACGTCCTTTTATGCAACGCTTACTACACTTGGGTTATCAATATTAGCATTTCAGAAAAGCAATTCTAAGTTAGAACCTACACCTTTAAACTGCTAATAAGTTGGCTTAACATATAATACTTGTGTACTTAAATATCAAAATCCGGCAAGTCCACCCCTACTCGATACTTTCACTTAGAGTGGACTTACCGGGTTTTGATAATATTTGACGACGCACTTAATTCCTATTACATCTAAAACGATACTTCGAAGCTTTACGCTATTACAAATTCTATAGAAAGCAACAAAAATCTGGTCATGGATTATAAATATTGTGAGAAACTATGACATGACATTTCACGTCTTTAAATTTATAGCAAGAAATAACGCATTAGCACAGAACATACTTATATAGTAGTACACATAGTGTATACCTTTTTAATTCAAATACAGCTCTACACCTATATACACAGAAGTACAATAAAATCTATTTTGTCTAATCTAAAGTAATAAAATAAATTTACCTACCCTACAAAACTATTTTACAGCGAAGGACTTCGAATTCAATCCCATTCTTCACGTGCATACTACTTACGACGACTATCTGTCTCTAGTCTCTACGTCTTACTGGTAAAATTCACAGTAAAAAAAAAGTTAAGTTGGACCTTAGTTAATTTGCCAACCACTCCAACGAGGGATGAGGAAAACAGGGCACTATAGCATAAACATAACAATATAATGTATTTGTATTGTGTGTGTGCTTACATTAGTAGTATACTAATGTTTAGTATGCGGCTACGTACATAATATTATGTACTTGGCCTAAAATAATGTATTTAGAGCATGCACTTAATACTGTGCTTATTGACGACAGCTGATAACATTTATAACGATATTGACTTGATTCAATAGATATAAACTAGTATTCGGGTGGTTGTTACTGACATCATAATTATAATATTACCTAACAATATATAATTTGAGAGACACCGGCTTTTTACCCGACTACGCCAGCGAGGGTAATGTGTTTCGCGCGTATGTACCTATGTATATGTATGTAGTTTTCTTTGTTCCTCTCTATAGGCCTAACGGCTGGACGGATTTCGATGAATAAGGTCTCAAATGAAAGTTATGCATCTCGTAAATGTCATAGGGTATGTGCTAAAATGTATGTTGTGAAAAAAAAAATACTCAAACTTATCAAGTAGGGTGTCAAAATGTATTGAGATCCCAAAAATGTAATGATTAATATGTCGTAACTACAAAGTACTAAATAAATGATTAAAAAATAAAAAAAAAACCATCTGTTGTTAAAAAAATCAAAACAAGTGATAGCAGGCGGTAATCATAAACCGAAATAAAAATTATGGGTACTGCCTGCTATCAAACTTGTTTTGGTCTTTAACAGCAGTCGGGTTATTTTTTTATTTTTTAATCATTTATTTTTAGAGTACGTGCCTACCTAAGTACCTATCTTGGAAGATACTAAACGTCCTTGAGATTTATTTTATAACAGATTTATTTAAAAAAAAAATCTTTGAACAAAGTAGACAAAACACCTTGGTTAATTTTCAACCAGTGTCGTAAGAATAATATCATTTCGAATTACATAACTGTTTCAGGAAATCGCCAGTTAAAAAGTAAGTCACATATTTGTTTAATTTTCAGAACCCATCGCAATCTGTGGCCGTCAAGGTAGTGACGAAAAAAGGTATTCAAAAAGCATCAGAAATCCTCGTGAAAGAAATAAAAATTCTTCGTGAGCTTACGGCTCTACATCACACTAACCTGGTCGCCATGCACGACTGTATGGACAGCCCGGCGTTCGTCTATGTCGTCATGGAGGTAAGTAACATAGCTAAAATATTATAATTGATTTGAGTAACTTTAATTTAATCAAGTGTAAGTTTCCAGACCTAACCACGCGGTTGCAAACCTAAGTCTATCTCACAATATAGGTAGGTACCATATTATAGGTACAGAATCGGTTGTTATATCTGTTTGAAAACTACAATCTTACGTATGCCTACCTATATATATGCGTTTTTGCGTTTGTTAGTCAACATGACTCATCCATTTAGAGTTTATTGCCTTTTCGCCAGAACATGTATCCGAAATGACGATCTCGTGATTATTATTCGCTTCGTACACCACACGCGGCAAGCTTGCCTCATCAACACAATATCGCAGGCCTAAATTTATGGTTCTCCCAAATCGTTCGTTCGTGTCAGTGCTGAGGGTATTTGTCAAATACTGCCATTCTATAAGCCGGATCTTGAGACGATATATTTTTGAAACAGTGACTGAAATTACTCCTGCTAAAAAAGTGTGTTTACAGAGAACTCAGTAGGTACTTACATACATTGGTATATTTTCAATTTTTGCACTACATACAAATTACATTTTGCCATACCTACCTGTATGGTGTAAGTACCACATAAGTATACTGTTTCTGTATGAATATTGAAAATTCAGAACTTTGAAAACAATTAATTGTATTTGTAATTTCTGAATATCATTTGTAGTTTCCAACCAGAGACAGTAGTTTTATCTTTAATCTTATCCAAAAGTGTAATAATGCAAGTGCAGTATCAAGCACAGTACTGTAAGCATTGGTATGAGAATCAATAAATAAACACAACCATGTCAATGAACTGAGTTCGCTCTATTTATTTACTCTTTATGTTTCTGAATAGCTAAATCTATAAGTAACTATTTTATATCCTTTTGTCGCAGAACACTAATCAATGAAATACTGTGTGTGCCCTAGATTTAGAATTAAGAAATCGTTATCAACGCCGTTTCCGTAATAAGCTGTAAGCTGACACCGGAGTCTTAATAATAGGGTTCCGTTTTACCCATTGAGTACGGAACCCTAAAAAATGTTTTTGAAAATATGATAAATTGAAATATAATAAATTAAAAAAGAAAAACGCATTTCCTTCCTATTATTATACGTACAACGCAATGTGTGTTTTAATATAATTATCATTATTCAGCACAGAGTATTAGTAGGTACATATTAGCTGTGATAGTTTGAAGTCTTGATGGTACAAAATTGTTGGTTTGACGCTGCCATTATAATATAGGCTTCCGCATGGCCAGTGCGTGCTGTGGATTCACATCAAGGTCACTACGCATTAGATACTACTCGGCTTTACCACGCAGACGGCGTGTGATGTGATGTCTCGGTGTCACCGCAGATTAGTTGAATACATTTAATTCCGTTGTTCCAAATATCGTCAATCCACAATCTTACTTTTTTTTGCGGAACGCATTATTGCGCAGTTCATGCCGTAATAGGTCAAGGGTATATTGCTAAAAAAGAGATTAGTTAAACAGATAACGATACAAGACAATTGTACGGATTCTTATCTTCGCTCTACAGGCAGACCTTTGACTCGGTCACCGTAGCAACGTAGCTTTGGGTCCGATGGCACTATGATGGCCTACTGACCTCTTTAATAATGCGCCTAAACTAGTATTCAAACGTAAAATACCTATAAACAAATGCCTACTATTTATTTATTTATTTAAACCAAATCATACATTGCTCTTACAGACTAGGTCCAATTTAACAATGTAGTATTATGTACTATGTGCTTTAATAGTGCATTCGTTCCAGATAATGTACAACAAAAATATCAATTTTTTGTGACACCACATTCAAAATATTAAGGGCTCGTAAGTACGTGAGGGGCAAACTTTATAACTTACTTACTTACAGTGGCGGATTTACAAATTTGCCGCCAGTAGGCTATACAATTTTCCCCATGACTACCCCCCCCCCCCCGTCAGCCATCGGGGGTGGATATATCACTATCACAAGGACGCCGCTCTCCACACTTTTGTGACTCCATACGAGTGTGGAGCGCGGTATTCTTGTGACAGCTCCATGATTCTTCCATGACGGGTCTTGCCGCCTTAGTTTTAATATAATTGTAACGTGCTCTTTTTTCCGTGCAGAAATCCTTATGGATACCCAACCCGCGGCTAACGGGGCAGGTTATGTTGGACTTTTACCGACTAAAACCGCACGCCGTCTAGAGTCTTCTGACGCCAAGGTGTGAGGTGGCCCATAGAGCATTTCCCTCGCACCCCAGCTTGACCCGGGCCATTTCCGGATTCGAGATGGCCCCCTCGGGTTTGGGAACCACGGTATTCGCATTCGGGGGGGGGGGGGGGGGGGCGTGCTTGTGCACGCTGCCGCCTTGGTCTGCTTCTGCTAGGGTGACAGACGGCTCCACCCGTCACCCCCAGGCCTACGTTCATAGAGGACGAAAGTCGTCAGGCCTCCGACGCCTGCGGCGTCTGCGCACGTCACCGTCCGGGTGAGCTCTGTGCAGCCTCTCCCGAAACCATTCCGCCGCCTCCTTCTCGAGCATCACTTGCTCGCAGAATGAGGCGGCGGCCGACCACGCATCGCAGTAGAAGGCGGCGACTGACCACGCGTAATTGTGACGTGCCCTAGTGAAGAGTATACCTGCTATTGAAGAGCTAAAAACAGCGGCGAGTACTAATTAGAAGGTGGATTAAGATATGCCTCTCCAAGAAAACGCTCCCCAAAACTCGTTTGTGTATATAATAAAGTTATTTTTTTTATTTATGAAAGAAAAAAAAAATTGGCTCAAAATTGCCGCCCCCTAAAATCTGCCGCCCTAGGCTCCAGCCTACTCAGCCTACTGGTAAATCCGCCACTGCTTACTTATGATAATATGTAAGTCCTTTAAAGCATGCATTCAGCAATATGAGTAGGTATAATATTTGCCTAATTAATAAGTAATTGTGTACCTATTTAAACTTATTTAAATAATTATCTTGTTGTAATTCATGAATTAAGACGCTATACAGCGATTGTGTCTAACGCCTGATGCAATAGTTTTATAAGTGTTCTTTAACGGCGACATTGTGTCTGTTAAGAGTCAAACACGTGTCGCCACAATGCGTCTACTCGCCTCGTGGTGTAACAGACACTTTATAAATAATCTACATTATCGTCAACTATACCTGATAAATAGATTATTGCGCATAATTGACATCCGTGCGTCGCCGTCGTAGCCAACAGCATCGTCAGTTGTCTGTTGTCTCGCATACCTACGTTAAATGCGGAGGCGAAATAAAAACGAATATTTTTGAAATATTTATAAAAATTAATTACAAGAGTTGAGAATGTTGAATGTTTCGTCCCATTTTTTACTACATTTAAATTAAATGTACAGTCGGTGTTAGGACTCGCGTGAAGACTTGTTATAAAGTAAGACTACAATACCCGGGCCCCATGTAAACGAAGTCGCGGTCAACGGATTGTAATCTCATTACAAAGCGTTCAGTCCACAGTTTTTATTGTAGGTAAATGTAAACAAATGAGCACTCTAAATTTATAATAGCAGGTGGGTGTGGGTGTATTGCATCATCTTGGTCGCCTATGAGTGCTATATTAGCGAAACTCTACGTTTGCCAAAACTCTATAGACATTTTGTTTGCTGAACTAAAATGAATAATCTCAATTGTTGTACATTGTAGGTCAGTGAAATATACGAGGGTCAGTTCTGTAATTGATACAGCGGATGACTTTACCTTTTAGGAGACGCTTTTTAATGTTCACAAGTATGACGGTTTTTTTTTTTCGTTTTTATTGTTTGACTAACAACCAACTTACTTCATTCAGATAAACTGGATTGTCTCGTTGATATAGGTACTTGTTTTAATGTAATACGACTAATGCGGTTCTTATGTTACTTGTCTGAGATCGTGTCCACGTAATGATAACGAACTCACAGTAGTGTTTTGCCGCAATTTTATTGTAAATCGATTTATTTGTATCATTGCATAGGCCATAGGCCATCTAATTGGATTGGTACTTTGTGTTACATGCGATGGATACGCTAAATGTAACAGTCCAAAAAGTATGTAAACTTGAATAGGTACCTAAATGGATTGTTTTGCTTTGTTATATTATTTGGCTCCCAATTGGCTACGTCAGTTATGTTATCTTTAGTGAGTCCATAAAAAAGAGGAAGGCAAAAAAAACAATTCGCTCTACATACACACATACTACGTTACAAATCACACTGATTTAATGAAGATTTTCTAAACATGTAACTAAACAATCATACTTTCACAATTTTATTGTATTGTATGTCCTATGGTGTGTGTATAATATTGGCCTGTCAAGTACCTACCTAGACTTCCAAAATATAATAGACTATTCCAGCTGCTAAAAATTTTAAAATGGTGGTCTTCAGTTTCATGAAAATTGTGTATGGTAGGTATACTTACATTATGTTATGTATAATGTTACCATTATAACTAGTTTTTAGATAGAAGGAACTCGTTTTTCCTAGTTAGAACTAGTTTTACTATAAATGACTTTGTTAATACTAGAAATACCTACTTAGTTAAAACTAGAATTTACCACTGATGTATTTTATTTTCAGTTAAAACTAGGTGTCACATCGAGCTTTAGTTAAAACTAGCACTTGACAAACTAAATTATAAACAAGATGAAGTATTAAATATATTTATTATCATTTACCTATCTACTGGAACGTGTACGCGGCGCGCCGCGGGAGCGGACGGCGTTGTTCCCCCGCACTTGCCGAATCAGGTTAACAACAACCCTACGCGAGACCTACCGTCTACCGTCTCGAGTCTCGCGACCAATCGGCATAAAGTACGATGATCAGAAACAGTTTTAACTGAATCGCTTTGGAAAAACGCGTTTTGTCTTGTAAGAACTAGTTTTAACTGATATTCTATTTGAGCATTAGTTAATTCACAATTTAGTCAATTAACAAAGTCATATAGTAAAACAGAGTAAAACTAGTTCTAACTAGGAAAAACGAGTTCTATCTAAAAACTAGTTATAACTGTAACATATACCTACATTATTTTAATTATCTCCTTGTATTACGTGCTTGCGACTGAAAAATATACTTGGCTAGTACCTACACCCGTTTGGGGATGTAAGTTCAGGCCTGAGTATGTACCTATTATAATAATTATGGGTCGGCGGCTCATAGGTAACTACTTATTCGTTTTTGTCCCCTTTGTTACTGTAATCGAACTGACTCAGAATTATTTTAGATTACATCCACTGAATGTGGTAAATATGTATCTAAAATAAATATATTACTTCAAGGGCACACGAGTCAAATGTATTCGGTCGGTAGGACATAGTCACAGAATTGCGCAGTATAGAGAAGCAGGTACTAGACAAGCATTATATTATTATTATTACGTCGGTACGTACTCTTGTTTTTGTTGCGTAAAAACTCAAACAGCAATGCCCTCAACGCGATATAAAGATACACTCAAGTTCATTGGCACGGTTTCCTTTTAGTTGGGGTACGTGGATAGTCGCCATGGCTGCCTTGGACCATGACTACAGTAATTGGCATCGTTAACGTTTTGGCTCTTTATTTATAACTCTACATTCATCTCTCACAGTTTTTTTTTGCAAGATAATGAGATTTAACTTAAACAAATAATCATTTTGAAATTGAAGGGTCGATATAAACCTAGTCATGATTGCTTACTTGCTTTATCAACGTCATATTGATGTATATTATGTATATACGATACGTACAAAATGTGATTTTATGAAATTGTAGCAGTGAAATAATTTATTCTAATGTTATCTTGGTCACGTGTGAAACGATCGCATTAGTCACCCTAGAGTTGCTATATTTGTAGCAAAAAAACCGGAATAGTTGAACTTGCTGCTGCGTGTTTTGTTGACTTTTATTATCAAACACAATTTGTACCTAAAAATCTTAGAGATAAAAGGTAATGTAATTAAGTTGCGATTCAGTTTCTACTGTGCGTCTTACCTCTAAGCATGGTATATTGTCAGTCTTCAACGTTCTGTATTTCTTTTTGGCCATACCTATCTCGTTTTTGCATTCTATATGAAGTATAGAAAATAGATGAGGCTTCAAGCCTTCCTCGCTTCGTGCCACATCACGCTACACACCATTGTATTTGAAGATTTTGCTCTACAATTTGTTATTATTAATGTTGTACTGTCTAATGCTTTCACTATTTTATGCTGTGGCACATGAAGATCCCTAAACTTATTGGTTTGCGTTTAGTTATTTTCAATAGAGCTGCTACTAATGCTACTCGTACCTATTATGAATTCTGTTTGCTGCTCAATTCAAATGCATCACCTGCCATATCACCGAATCACACACATTCATATTATGGCAACAAGCCGGATGTGCAGGTAGAATCTACCAACACTAAATTTAGCTTTTTAAGGAAATATCAACGCAATTTAATTCTTTTACCTTAGAGAACGGAAGAATTACTGTTATATCGAACGTGTCTTGGCATGAAATCGATTTAGTTTTATGCTGAACGCATATCATATTCACGTCGTAGTAGAGAAAACGTGTACCTACGCTATTCGCATCTTGTATTACCTAGATTTTTTTTATCAAATATGCGCTATTATCAATGAACAAAAAAACTTAGCTATAAGCTCGACGTGTCGCTCGACATGCTTAGCTTCTTACACCGGTGTTACTCTCTGTCACTCGTATGGCAATCTAGCCTATGAAAATAGTAAAGTTTATGGTTATAGCCCCCTGCCAGAACTATACAAGAATTAATTTAGATTGAATTATTCGCGCTACTTTCTGGTCCATGATCCCTAAGATGTTCTACAATTTAATGGTGAAATGTAGCTATGAGATGTACCGCGGCCTATTCGCCATGATGGCAGGTACATTCAAGGTAAACGCCTATTCTTTATGGGTTGTCTTCTGTAGCTCAGTTCGACATAATTTGGGTAGCATTTGCTTCCAAAGAGTGATAGAACTTATTACAACTCCATCAAAATTTCCCTAGAGCTGATTGAAATTTGCATACATAATCTCTTCTACAAATAAAGTGATACAAAGGTATACAAATTACATCGCATGCGGATTTGATTTCACCGGACGTGTAAATAATAGATAATTATTTAGATTGTCAATTAAAATAAATCAATTACGACATCAGCTTTCATTTTCATGCTCGTACGAGTTCGCGCTTGCCAGTTATACTACTAACTTGATTAAAAATTCGCCTGAGTGATCTTTAACAGCCACAACAAATTATGGTACTTTTAGCGTCGCCCACTGATGCACATATTGCCCATCCATTCTGCGACTGCATCGATATTGCATCGGATTTTGGCGACTGCCTTGCTTTTCAGCATCGACGCTTGGAAAAGTTATGAGTTAAGTGAGGGGGATATTGGTGCACCTGGTGGCAAGTGCTCTCGTACTTTAGTTGCATGTTTGCTTGAACACCTTGAACAACAACTTGAATTATAAATTATATAGGTAAATTAAAAGTCAATAAAAAGTATTCTCCAAGGGCTCAGAATGGGTACCTGAAACAAGGAAACTTGAATGTAGAGCACCTATCTGTGATTTCACAACAATTGCAAAATGTTCAATAAACTGTGAAACATACTGAACAAAGAAAGTTTTGCATTAACCCTTAACCACTGACGTACGTATGTGGTACGTCACCCAAACGGATTTTCGTTCAAAACTTCAATTTGCGCGGGAATTCCCGCGCGTCCTTTTTGGTAGTTTCCTAGTTGCTAGAGACGCGTGTGCGGAGGTGGGGAGTGGACTTCTGCCACGTTCCTAAGCAGGCGAATTTGACCACCCGACGTATGTGGTACGTAGCGTCAGTGTGAGTGTGACTTTTTTTGGACATTTGTTTATGATTGTCGACAGATAAAATTAATCGTAAGCGGCTAAATTATGCTTCTAATCTGCTTATAATGTCAAATTGTAATGCTGAGGATCGTCTAATGTTCATGAAAAACCTTGGGTAAACTTCAGTAACGTCGCACCTAAAGCGAAGGTACAGAACGCGCAACTTTTATATGAGCCCTCATCTCTCATTGGCCTTGTTTTAGGCAAGGACAAGGATACTGAAATTGGTCAACCGAGCAGCGAGTTTATCATTTGACATCATGAAGAATTGTTATTTATAAACTAAAACGTTTCAAAAACCGATATTATGGTTATCAAGCTTGTCGCAAACCAACTGCTTGCAGTGCTCCAAGCCAACCTATAACAATTGTTGTTAAAAAGTGCCTTGTATTGGTATTTATAGCAAATTTGATTTTTTTCTAAGTAAAACCGTCCTTAATAGTTAATAAAACCGAAAGAAGAAGTTCCTATTGTTACAAAATATTTCTGTGTTATTTTTTTTTAAATGAGTATTTAATTTCGATTACCTGTATGGTTATTGATTGATAAATATTTTTCTATGATTATAATTACTGTTTTTTTATTATGTCTATTTTATTTAAAAGTGTCTGAATACATAAATTGCAGTATTCATCAAAGTTACACTCTATTGATGCATCAGGAGGTCTTCAAAGTAACGTACGTATGCTATACGTACGTCAGTGGTAGTGCAACAAAATGACACGTCAGTGGTTGAGGGTTAAAGATAAGCTTGTCTTGTTTCATTTACTATCGTGGCTTAAATACATTTGTTTTAAGCCAAACAAGTCTCTTAAACAAGTTTATAAGAAGGAAGTTTTTGTTTAACCGACTTCAAATAAGGAGGAGGTTCTCATTTCGATTGTATTTTTAATGTTTGTTACCTCAGAACGTTCATCTGTGTGAACCGATTTTGATGATTATTTTTTCATTTGATAGTTATCGCTTTCCATATGGCCTCATTTTAATTTGGTCCGTTGAAGTCGCTTTTTTATTCCAATCAGTTAGTGCTGCAAGTGCGACAATAATATTCACATTGCCATTGTTTTTACTGTACGAGTAGTAGTTACATACTAATTAAAAATTTAAAAGCTGCGTTCACCACTTTTGTTACGTAATACATAGGTAAATACCAGGTTAGGTCTTGGCCTTTGTAACAGAATTTACCTACGTGTATACACGTGTCTTGTACTGACTCGGATTCAGACCTTTATACATTTGAATGGATTATGGTCCACGCGTACCTACTGATAACAACAAGAGATGTATCGACAGAATCAGGTGGTGACCTCATGTTCGCATTAGGTAATGTACTTACGCCGCTCTCGGGCCTTGGAGTGGCCACGTGGCCGACGACGCGCTACCACTGTGTCCCTTCTTTCAACAAGGGTTCATTTATTTACTAAATATTCAGATACTTACCTTCATTTATTACTATCTTTTTATATCCATCATTTGCATTTTGTGTTTTACACGCATTAGAACTTAGGACAAAACACTGTAACAATTTTTCTAACACATTATGTGGATGCGTACTTTTTTGAAAGTCCACTTGTAAAGTGACTCATATTGGTCATACGGTACCTGCTAGTATGAAATTTAGTCGCAAGACGACATACTGTACAATAATTATCTCGAGTCAAAGTAAATAATCGAACTTTACCCTTTTACTTACAACAATATGGTTCATTTAAGCCGTTTAATGGTCCTCGTGTAATGATGAATTGGCGTGTATGTGTGTGTCACACGATCATCTAGACAAATCAGCATGGATGATTGCATCAGACTGGTTTCTCTGCACTATGCCGCTCGTTTACAGCTGGAAAGTGTCGTGCCGGAAACCACAACTTTCTATATACTTAATACGAATACCTACCCTTAATGCTTTTGTCGTTTAAAACTTTCGATCGCCATGAAATATTGACTTTATTTTTGTACTTAATGATTTTTGATCGGAAAAGTGCACATCATTACGAATAGTTAGCTTACTAATTGCTTTAAAATTTTATTGAATTTATTTTAAAAGACACCTAAACCTTTATTGAATTTGTACATAGTTAATATTTTCTTATAATGTAAATATTTTATTTTGTAATGAGGATTCCAGTACTTAAGATAATTTATTTTTGTAGTTTACTTAGGTAGGTACCAATTAATATTTGATGTTTAATTGAGTTGTATGCCTATAAATAAATATTTAGTGTCGCTTCACTTCTTCGAAATAGGTACATTATATTATTCCAAACTAGTTTTTAATTATATGTAGGTATCTACTACATCAGTGTACATAGCTACTAAATAAGGTTTTGTAACGTAACCTTGTGTGGTTCCCTAATTTCTTTGTTTAGGAACTATGCTGGCAATTGAGAATCTACAGTATCTACACTAATATTATAAAGAGGAAAGATTTGATGGTTTGTTTGTTTGCACTGAATAGGCTCCGAAACTACTTGACCGATTTGAAAATTTATTTCACTGTTAGGAAGTTACACTGTCTACGGTGAATCGGTCTCCGGTCATGCTAAAACTCCAATAATGTAACCCAAGGTGTAAAAAACTGACCTAAAAAAATACTTACATCGCATGCGCTGCTAAAACTATTGAAGATAGAACAAAATAATATACTTTGGAAATGTATAACTTAAAAAGGTCTACAAAAATTTCCGCGATAGCGTAATGTCTATCTAATAAGGGAAGCCCACAGTAACCATCGCATCGCTATCGCAATATGAAAAAATAATGCGCGGCGAAATATATGTAAGCAGAAATGCGAACGTAAATCAGACCAATATTCTTTGGGACATAATATCTAAAATGTGCTCAAAATGAGTTCTATACACGGAGTGCTGGTTTCTTGGGTGTCTTTTGAGGATAACACGGCGCTGGGCGAACTAAAATTCACCAATCATAGATATTGCAAAACATTGCGCTCGCGCGGCGGCAGCGCCTCTCTCCCAGGAGAGACGCTGCTGTCCACGGTAAATACCGGCCGCAATAGGAGCGGATCTGTAGAGGGCTGCTGGAAGGCTTCCCACATGCCCTTCTGAATACCAGAGAGCACAATGAAGTGCAGGCAAGGGGCGAGCTGGTTGCCGAGTACAGGCGCAGGGTTACAGGTGTGTCCGCCTATTATCCCGTCACCCCATCCCGTCCTTTCCATGGTTCGGTAGGGACATCTTGCTTACAACTCCTGATGGGGGCCATCTTAAAACCGTAAATGGTCCAGGGTCAGCTGGGGTGAACGGGATTTGCTCTAAGCAATCTTACAACCCGGCAATTGAAGACTTGAGACGGCGTGCAGTTTTTATCAGGTCCGAGCCAGACTTAACCACTCCTGATGGCTGACGAAGGTGGTATCCGATCCGAAGAAACTTCCGCACGAAAATAGGAATTTTAAACGGAATTCGAAATCCACGCGGGCGAAGCCGCGGGCAACTACTAGTTTTTCATAAAATAACATGAATCTATACTTAAATATATATATATAACTAAATAACATGAATATTTCACCTTGTGATATTAGTTAAATAAATAATAAATAAATATTCTACGACATTCTAGTTAGTAGTGATTAAAGTCTGAGCAAGGGCCGCCGCTCTTGACCAGTTTTTATACTTGATACCTGCCAATACAAATTATTAAAGTTAATGAGCGACTACATTTCTTTTATGAAATAAACGGGGTAATCGAGTTTCAAGTATTCTTGAAAACCCAAAACGAGGGCAGTGCACTTGAATCACACTTCGCCGCTTGGGCTTTGACATTTATTTTAGTAAAAAAACTAATAGGCACAGTGCGTTTGGTGCATGAATGTATTTCATCGACACCGATAACGCACCGTGTACTTAGTAAGTAAACTTCAAAATATGTGTAGAGCACACAGTTTACCTACTTTAGACTGCTTGATGTCAATTACTCTTTGTGGTTCCTCTACAATACACGCTAATGTCTTTGTCTCTGTCGAGACTTTCAAAGTTCGGAATAATAACGCACGCTCTTAGTACATATTGTTGTCCTATTTCGAACTAACGGGAAGTTATAGCGCTGGTTGTCGGTCCGGGTCAGGTAGTCAGGCGCTCAGCCGCAGATCCGCCTGTGAAGCCTCTTGATTGCGGTGCGGTGATATGGCAGCGTGATTCTTACAAAGTAATGATCGTATTTCTTTTCAAATCAACTTTCATCTACCATTGTTGAATGTTACATCAGTGACCTGATCTGACCCAATGTTCATATTCTATTCTGATTTCTCCTTATGGTGAGAAATAATATTGAGTTGCTTTGTTTTGCAACACTTAGAAGCGTTTTCTGAGGTTGTAAATCTATTTACAAATATATTATGGTGTAGTTGTAAACAGGTGCAATAATACTGAAATGGTTAATTTTAATGCAACATCAAATGATCAAATTAAAAAAAATTATGGGCATTAACATCACTTAGTTAGTCTAAGCGTAGGACTTAGTTGAGTTATAAATCACCAGACTGCGTCCAAAATCAGGGCAGTATAGAAAAAAAAAAGATCTAAATTTAACATTTCTACAGATTTATGTTAGGTGTCAATACTAATTATAATACTTAGAGCTATCATTTATTCATCATTGTAATAGTTATGATAACCTAATAGTTAAAACGATTATCTAATAACCTATTCAATGCTTTCACATCAATTTATAACATAAGATAAAATATGAGTTATTTAAATGTGTATTACCAGTACCTTTAGGTACGTATAATGTGTGATTAGTAAACAGTGCTCTTTCTTTGTGCTCTGCTCTCTAAAGATGGGAAATATTTACGTACTATCGTTCTATGGATACTTGTCGTCACTGTGCGTCACATTTATAGATCGATACATAATACATACAGATCAAGCTAATAAAAGCGCGTTTAAAAGACGGGCGACGTATTTTATCGCTACTCGTACGGTTGGACTAACGTAGTAAACTTTGGTTGTGTTTGTGATAGCACAATATTGGTCTTCATGTCAATAACCTGACACGAAACATGCAATGTAACACCTTTATCAAAATGTATTTTTGAATTTGTAAGTAGGTACTCACTTCTGTATATTCCGGCAAGAGTAGGCACACATTTCGTCAGCCATATTTTAATGGGACCGAGCATACTTCTAGTCAGTTCAGACTTCGTGCTGTTTGGTACCTACTGAGAATTTCCGAACAGAGTGAAATTCGTATAAAATACACATGTACAATACAATGTACTTAGTTGGTAATTTAATTAAAGTTTTCAATTATCAAAACTAGTCCATTAATTTGCGTATAGAATGTATCAATCTATACATCTATCTATACAAATAAATAAAATTGAAGTGTCTGTTTGTAATATTAAAATAGCCATTTTTAACTAAGTAGGTACATTTGGATGTATACACGGTACATACATAGGTCTGTCTGTCTTTCTGTCTGTTTGTTCCGGCTATTCTCTGAAACAGCTAGACAAATTTCGACGCGACTTCCACTGGTAGATAACTGGTGTAACAAGGAGTAACTAAACTTTAATTTTGGAAAAAGAATAAAGCTTCGCGTAAAAAAATTACAACCTTAAAAATCTAAAACCACGCGAACAAATAAAAGCTAGTTCCTAATAAATTTTGCAAAAATTAAATACAATATCAATGAAAGAAAGACATTATATAAACATGATGTTTATTGCTACTAAACTTAATTATGTCAAAGTACAAAACAAAAATGCATGTTTCATTCATTGGGTAGGTTAGGTATCATTTATATTTACAAAATATAGCTCGCGACATCTATACTTAATCTACGTCCGCACTTCTTACAATCTACATAATTACATTCACTCAATTTGGACCTGACTATATGGGTAGTATAAATCCTTTTTATTAAATAAATTACTACATTCAGATCGAAACCAATCATATATCAACACAATATAATATAGATATTATATTATATATACAAAAGTAATATTTTACGTTTACACAGGGGATTTTTCCTGAAGAGGCACTTCTTCGGGCGCTGCCGCAGTTCCGTTAGCGCTAATCCCTGTTCGACCGTTAGCATTTCTCGGTGTGGAGCTAAACCGGTTTCTAATGGAACTCCAATTTTTCTTAATCGTTATTCCAGCAACTACGACTACCATGCCAGCTACAATTATACCAATTATGCTTTTATCAACACCTCCAGTCTTTGTGTGGGCAGTTGTAGATCCAGCAACTTTACCTTCTGATTTAGATACTACGTTGCTATTGGGTGATGCATCTGTATGGCTTGGCTCTTCTTTTGTAAATTTGGGTTCCAAATCTGTCGGTTTTGGTGCTGCTGCTCTTGAATTCAGCCCTGGGGCTGCTGGTTGTGGCACGGTCTCTGTGGGAATTGGGTCAACTTCTACTGGTTTTGGTTCGACGTTTTCTTGGTTTGTTTCAGTTTGTATTGGTTTTGATTCTTCATCAGCGTTTATGACTGCTGACTGAAAAGAAGATTTGACAATTATACTAGCGGTGGTGGTCTCCCTGTTTGCACTAGCGATGTTTGTCTCCGCATTTGTACTAGCGACAGTTGCCTCCATACTTGTAGCTGATGGTTGAACACTTGATTCATTGCCTGATTTTTTATTTAGATCAGATTCAGTACTTGTAAGGAGGTCTTCGTTTTCTGCAAGATCCGTAAGTGAAGGAATTACTGCTGGTATGGCAATATCAAAGTCGTCAGTAGCATCAGGAGCATCTGGGCAGTCATATGTATTGTTTTTACACGATTCTGTGCAAACAATTTCTAAAGATTCTTTCAACGCCGCACACACTTGATCCACTAATTCAGAATTAGCTGAAGGTAAAGTTAATTTTCTAAGTGCTGTAAACATTGAGAAGCTTTCCGATTTTAGAACCTGAAATAGGAAAAATACAACAAAAATTATAATAATGCTGTCTCAACCATACCTTTCTTTTTTACCATATTCCAGCAAATAAATGATTTGAACTGAGTGACTAAAGTTAACTTTTATAAATTAATACCTTTTTAGTCGTAAAAACATGAATTTCTATAACTTTATTAAAGTTTACATTCAGTAAAGAACTCTGTCTAGGTAGCTAATTTAAACAGGCATTGTCTCAGCAAGTATTAATATAGATGGTGTTGAATATAAGACTAAAATGTATGTAACGAACGAAATAACACAGTGTACGTTGTAACACGTGTGTTTTTTGTGTGTTAAAAAAGGAATGTACCTAAATGTATTAGGTATTTGCATAAAATAATTAAGTATTCTATTAATTTGGTGTCTGCCTCCCATTCCCTCATCAGTAGGTATGGAGGAACTCACGGATGAATATAATATATTTATTTAGGTCAAACAGATAAACCTTCTTTTCTTCAACATACCTACATCCCTTTTTTTGAGTTCGGTGAAGTGGAGTGAAAGGTTATGGAATAGTTTTATGGGATGCATGTTGTGTTTATGTATTTGAACGTTAAATTTGAATCTGTAAACTTATGCACTAGTAATGTGTATGTGTAATAAGAAAATCTTGTTACCGTTCTCATGTCATTGCCTCCTAAATCAAATTCTTCCAACTTCGTGAGGGCAAAACTGTTCTTCAAATCTTTAGGATATTCTATTAGCCGGTTGTTTGCTAGCTTCAAAGTTATTAGTTCGGGTAACTCGCTTATTGACTGAAATACGAAGAAAAAATACTATTTAATATTCGAGCAATTCGAATAGCAAGCAGAAATTGCAATAAGCAAGGTCCCCCAACCTTGTCGAACGGTGACCCGAAAAGGGTGGCTAGGGTAGCGTGGATGCGAAGGTGGTTGATCGAATGTTTTGGCGTGTCTGTCCTGCTAACAATAGACTCAGTGGACTCTTTTTGGCTAATTGATTGATTTCGATTCATTTACAACTAGACATTCATTTCACACATTCATTCATTTACAAATAGAACTCGATACTATAAGCAAAATATTTCTGCATATTAATACTCCAGATAGCTCTCCTATTTGATATGTAAAGTTTTTCGCTTAGCCAACATTATAGATAATCAGTACGAAATGGCGTCAATTAAAAATCGCCTTTAAAACCTGGGCAATTCTATGTGGTCCAATTTTCAATGTAATACCATACCATCAGTAAGTACATCATAATTTATGTATGTAATTTTTTTGCTACTCCGATGCATGCTCTGGTACACTTCATGGTTGTTAATATGATAATACTTAACAGATGCTATAAAGAGAAAGTTACCTATAATTAAATTTAAAAATGTTGTATATTGATATCCAAAATATAAAAAAAAACTATTAAAAGGCAAGGCAAAGGCAGTGAGTGGTCTTCATCATACAAGTTTCGTTAGTCAGAACATAACTAACAACTAAACTAAAATTACTTACCCCTGCTGCGATATCCATAATCTCATTATTGTTGACATTCAGGATTTTCAAATTCTTTAGTGCAGCTATATCTTTGGGTATTATAGTTAACTTGTTATTTTCCAAATTTAACTCTGTGGTCTCGACGTTTAAAGGTGTTGGTAGTTCAGTTAATTGGGCATCAGAACAATCAACAACAAATTTATCTGTGAGTCCTTCTACATTACATATACATTTTGTTGGACAAGCATGTCTATTAGAAGTAGGTACATTTTCACTTTGTAGGAGCGTTGATGATAATTGTACGTTATCAAGTAGCGGTGATTCAACATTTCCAGTACTTGTTTCCAAAAGTTCCTCTACTCCACTACCTTCTATTGGACTTAGGTCCAACTCTGAATGAATGACCGGCGGAAATTGGTTATCATTCTCTTCGGGAATATGTAAATCGTTATCGCTTTGAGCTATTGTTGTCCTGTAAATCAATTGAAAGTCTATATAATAACATGTGACTTTATCGAATTATCATGAGTACCTACCTAGGTGACGCAAAATCGTTAAAAGTAAGTCAATGATAAAAATAGCGATGATAAGTCTATGTACTGTAAGGGCACAAGTAGCACTCTCCTAAAGTTTGATTGATAGATTAAAAATATATCTAAATTACTTGGTTACAGTGTATGTGAAAATAGATAACGCCTTCACTTCTAATCGCACCAACTCCTAACATAATATTAGGTTTTTTATTTTCTTTTATGATTTGAACTTAGTCAAACCATAGTGAATATACCTATATCCGCACTGGCAGTAAATTATACAATAAATATTGAATAGTAACGCTTTACAATACCCGTATGCAGCATGTGAAAATAATATCACTAAAATCTGTTTCTTGCAATTTTACGTAATGTTCAATATCTAACAAAAATATATATTAGTATGGTATCGATATGACGTCTCCATACTTCTAGGCAATACACTAAAACCAATATAGAAAAGGAATACTTACGCAAATAGAGCCAACACTAGTATAAAGATATAGTTCAGCGTCATGGTCACTCTAAAATGTACACACAACCAAAGATGTGCTAAATGAGTGCAGGAGTTGTTACCTGTCGTGGCACTAGTTCCAACGTAGCGTACAGCACATAACTCACTGACACTTATAACTATTATCACTCAATGATAAGATTACTAACGGCATGGCAGCTTATCGCGAATCACAAATGATAACGTCGCTCTGCATAAATGAGAAAATATTGGGTGGTCGATTTCAATATTACCTTCAACAGAGAAATAGCTCTAGGAACTACACGAATAGATATATATAATATCAATGTAGTAACAAAGATATCAAATGATCGCGCGTGATATGCAAAGGTACTTTTCATTAACTGCCAGTTGCTAATTCTGAAACATACAAAACCTACCGATGTAAATTTGTACATTGACATTTTCTTATTGTTTTACGCGCAATCACATTAACAATCGGTTATGGTAAGAAAAAAAAACATTTCAACGTCTAATAATAATGATTCATCGTTAAAACGGATATGTTAAAGTATTCACAAAATATTATCAAAATTCAGACGTAGTGCACATAGACACCCCGTTATCTCTCCTTCAATGAAGTAAGTACTTCACGGATGTTACATTTATAACGTTGTTTGTGTATTGTGAAGCACTGCTGTTGTACAACACAGCTGTTGATTTACTTACACGAGAACCACAAGAATAAATGTCAACTTACATTTGTATAGCTACTAATTACATCATCAATTATAATGTTAATGTATCTATCGACCACAATAACCTATTAGGTATAAGTATCACAGTGATCTGATCTCTGACAGGTTTTACGATCAATGTTCAAGGTTGTTCTTTCAACCATTTATGGCTTATTTTTGGTTTTCCAACCTGTAGGATGCTAATTCCGTAACAAATATTTGAAAACCATACTAAGTACAGCAAGCTTTACATATCCCTTGACGTACATTGACGCAAAGAATAGTCGCTGGATTGTATCCAAATTTTGTGTTAGCCAAAAAGTCTACGTAAAGCTAATTTGTATATTATTCTCATTATTCAGTACTGCAACGGTGGCGACTTGGCTGATTACTTGCAAGCAAATCGTCTGCTCAGCGAGGGCACCATCCGTCTGTTTCTCAAACAGCTGGCCGAGGCAATGCGAGCCATCCATGCTAAGGGCATCGTGCACCGTGATCTGAAGCCACAGAACATCTTACTTACTCACAGTGTTGCTCCGCCCCGTACGCCGCATGCGTCTGAGATAACACTCAAGATAGGTTTGTATACTCCGTGTTTAATTAGATAGATATGTACTCTCCAAGTCACAAGTAAAAGAAATGTGTCAGATCTAGGCCTACTATTTGTTATATGAATCATTCACTTCATAGCTTCAACCTTGCAATAAATATTAGCCTGTTAATCAGAAATTTTATGACAACGCAATTTGCTTATTTTGTTTTCTTTACTTTCCATTACTTTTTGTCCCTTTCGTTCCCGTTCGTTTATCTTATTTTTTTATTTGGTATGCTGGATATCTTTCTGTTTCTTGTTTTTCTTGAACTATATTAAAGTTAGGAAATCAATCGTCTCTTGTGTACTCTGCATGATTGCCATTGTTGTACTAGTTTTCATTTTCACATAACTGAACACAAGCAGTAAGAGCAGTAGGTACCTAGGTGTGTTCTCATAAAATATAATAATTTATAGTGGCATACTTTTACTTTTACTAATGACCGTTAGGTATACTATTACTAAGTACTTACTTCATTTAATTTTTAGGTATTTTTTTTTTTTATTTTAGCTGCCAGCTGTTATCATAACAGAAGCATATAAAAATAGAACCACTAGTGAATATACAAACAAAATAAAATCTATTACGTAATTAACCGTTTAACATCTAAAAAGATAATGTTGATGGAGCCCTTTGTTGGGCCACTATACTATTTAAGGGTGGTTGTAAAAAAGAAACATAATTAGGATAATTCTTACCTAATCCAGATAATCCCGAAAACTATGTGTAAGATATTAATCCTGATCATATGATAGTAATATTAGCTATGGGCTGTTAATGCTAAAATATGAATAAATAAATAAGTTTACGTTATTTAGAGTTGAACAGAAAAAATAAGGCTTAAATAATAATTTTAGTCACTAGAACTCTAGAACAGTACCTATGATATAGAAACAATTTGTCGAAGTAGGTATGCCATTAAAACTAATGAATCAAAGGGATCTCAGTTTCACAGTATTATAACATGTTCTTTTTTCTGTGCAGCCGACTTTGGTTTCGCAAGGTTCCTAGAAGAAGGAAATATGGCCGTCACGCTCTGCGGTTCTCCGATGTATATGGTAATATTAAACACTATTTTATACGTGCCTGTAGCAAAAATGATCTAATTATGAGAAGTTCATAATCATCAGCAGTCACAGTCAAATGACCCTAGTGGCTTACTGTAACATCAACTAACATTCAAAACAGTAAAATAAATTTCATCCGCTGATGCTAGAAGGCCCACCTGCCGGCTTGTATCAAAATCTTGCTGCTAATCCCATAATCCTGCTAGCTAATACAGAATCCGTTACTATTTATGAAGACACTGGCTGCTGCAAAAATAATTGAATTGAATTAATTAAAAAAATAATCGCATTTAGCATTGTCAAGTGCATAAGAGAAAACGTGTACGTAGGAAGTATTTAAAAGTAAACTAATATCCTAATTGTTTCAGGCGCCAGAAGTTATCATGTCACTAAAGTATGACGCAAAAGCAGACCTCTGGAGCTTGGGGACTATAGTGTATCAATGTCTGACGGGAAAAGCGCCCTTTCAAGCAACTACGCCACATGAGCTTAAAGCCTTCTACGAGAATAGTGTGGACTTGCAGCCCAAGTGAGTATTCTAAATTTATAAAAAATCTTCCCACGATGTCTATACATAACACCTAGATTAGACTATTCCAAGTGGCAATTATTTTGATAGCCATCATCAATATGCGTGAAAATTCATCATCCGAGCTTCAATCCCAGTTGTATCCAGCTTGCATTTCGAGAACGAGTCCGCTCTGCTTCTCCATAATTTGTAAACTTTCAAGTCTGACCAAGACCTCTCCAACAAAAAAAAACATCAAAATCCGTTCAGTAGTTTTTGCGTCAATCGCGAAAAAACAAACAAGGAAACTGAGATCCCTTTGATCCCTAGAAACAATACTATTTTGTGTCCAGAATCTTTTATAATTATAACATAATCCAAGTTTTTTTAAATATCTCCAATGTACAGTACAGACACAACTACTTCACATTTATATTTATAATGCCAGTGGCGGATTTACAAATTTGCCGCCAGTAGGCTATACAATTTTCCCCATGACTACCCCCCCCCCCCCCGTCAGCCATCGGGGGTGGATATATCACTATCACAAGGACGCCGCTCTCCACACTTTTGTGACTCCATACGAGTGTGGAGCGCGGTATTCTTGTGACAGCTCCATGATTCTTCCATGACGGGTCTTGCCGCCTTAGTTTTAATATAATTGTAACGTGCTCTTTTTTCCGTGCAGAAATCCTTATGGATACCCAACCCGCGGCTAACGGGGCAGGTTATGTTGGACTTTTACCGACTAAAACCGCACGCCGTCTAGAGTCTTCTGACGCCAAGGTGTGAGGTGGCCCATAGAGCATTTCCCTCGCACCCCAGCTTGACCCGGGCCATTTCCGGATTCGAGATGGCCCCCTCGGGTTTGGGAACCACGGTATTCGCATTCGGGGGGGGGGGGGGGGGCGTGCTTGTGCACGCTGCCGCCTTGGTCTGCTTCTGCTAGGGTGACAGACGGCTCCACCCGTCACCCCCAGGCCTACGTTCATAGAGGACGAAAGTCGTCAGGCCTCCGACGCCTGCGGCGTCTGCGCACGTCACCGTCCGGGTGAGCTCTGTGCAGCCTCTCCCGAAACCATTCCGCCGCCTCCTTCTCGAGCATCACTTGCTCGCAGAATGAGGCGGCGGCCGACCACGCATCGCAGTAGAAGGCGGCGACTGACCACGCGTAATTGTGACGTGCCCTAGTGAAGAGTATACCTGCTATTGAAGAGCTAAAAACAGCGGCGAGTACTAATTAGAAGGTGGATTAAGATATGCCTCTCCAAGAAAACGCTCCCCAAAACTCGTTTGTGTATATAATAAAGTTATTTTTTTTATTTATGAAAGAAAAAAAAAATTGGCTCAAAATTGCCGCCCCCTAAAATCTGCCGCCCTAGGCTCCAGCCTACTCAGCCTACTGGTAAATCCGCCACTGTATAATGCTATAGATGGCCGCAACTAAATTTTTTAGTCGAGAATATTAATGAGTCCAAAATAGCGTAACTTGTCTTCTACAAATTTATTATATTTTATACAAAAAGCGGTCTTCCACACTTTCCTTGGCTTTGCTCTTTATTGTTTAGTCAGGTAAGTCTGCTGTCACAATAGATGTCATAACAATGGCGCAGTTAAATTTAAATTCCGAATGTGCAAAACGTGGCTCAAGAGTCAAAAGCAGAATGACTCGTGCATTTGTTGATTGTATGGCAATCAAAAGCCTCTCCCAGCCTTATCTTGGGCATTTTTTGTTGTTGCTAGTTTTTTGTTAACACCCCACAACTAAACGTTCAAGGTTGATATCGACAAACGAAACGTTTCATATTATTCAAATACATTGTGTTGCAATAATAATATATTAAAATTATTCCATCCAGACATATTGAATTTTAATAAATGTATTAAAAGTACCTTACCTATTGCTATTTACTCGTATTTTTCGTTACATAGATGATTTTTTAGATTTATGTATATAGGTATATATAGGACACGTCAATTTGACTTCACCTCGGCTGATGGTAAACTGAAGGTAAAGTCTGAGGAAAGAGGGTCACCATTCTGTTGTGTCCACCTAGTACTTCGCGGCCCAAGCCAACCTCATCTGCTAACCTATCGAACCAGCCTGGTTAGGAGTGAATAAGCGTCTCAAAGTGGTAACTTGGGTGGCAACCGTGACAGCACCAGAATAAAGAATGTAGTACATACACATACCTATATATGTGTATATAATACTTATATAGCCCATTCCCGAAAGGGTAGGCAGAGTGTAATAGGGGTCGCGTCTATTGCAATCCATTGGACATTTATGGGTTGTTTGGTTAGTGTCGAAGAGAGAATCGTCCTTTATCATTCATAACAATGTACGGCTATGGGTACTCGTGCTTTGTACGTGTCGGTGGTGTTGCTCTTTTATGATATTTTACTTCGCCGGGCACCACGCGGCAAAGAGTTTCTAGCCTAAAACATAATTATAATATCTGTATACATGTATGTTGCATTTATAAGCATAACCTACATCATTACTTATAGTACTTAATACGATTGATGCAATAACAAAAATGTGTGTGTTTCAGAATGCCAGCGGGCACAAGTACCGAACTATGCAGCTTACTTATCGGTCTATTGCGACGGAACCCACGCGAGCGTATGCCATTCGAAGCTTTTTTCAACCATCCGTTCCTACAGCGACCGCGTGTTACTTCTCTGAACAGTGAGTTATGCCACTACACACCACGTGCACACACTAACATCATTCACCGCTATTCCATACACAACTGCGCACAAGAAATACTGAAACTGTGTAAATGATACTTTGAGTTTGACTGCTTAACTCCTTTTGTTAGTAAACCACACTGTGTGAAATGAAATACAGTGTAACATTGAATTGACTTTAAGCTGAATACATGAAATACTAATCCCGAGTGACTAATCACCGGTGACCCAGTCCATTGTTTGTGACATTGCTTATAACCCTTTCGAAAGTATCTACGTATTGCTTCTTTAGATACCTACGCACCCCTTATTTACGTACTTTATATAGGTATCTTCGAATTTGGATGTTGATTAGTTGTATGATGAAATACAATACAATACTACTAAATTTATGAACAAAGTAGAAATTAAAACTAGACATTGAATTTTCGTAGAATATTTTTGTGTTATGAGGGGGTCTGAAACTAGAAAAATATATGTGCGCCAAAACAAAATTCATAAAATAATTCATTGGGTAATACATTTGCTTGACGCGGCTTCATAATCATAAATATATCCAACACCTATTGTAGAAATTAATAAATAACTAAATTATATACATAGTCTACATTATTATATAGTTTTTGGTCCGTGATATTTTGAACTGTCGTATTATTTTAAAATATGAGCCCACTACAGTATATAGTCACAGTGTGTGATATTGTTCAGGTTTGGATTCTGAACTGCCTGACAATATGGAGAGCGATCTCGAGAGTCGAGCTGGCGCTAATTATTGCCTAGAGGAGTCGTGGGATAAGCCCGGTACATCCTCACTTATTCACAGTACGCTTTGATTGTGCATGGGTTGGGTGAACGCATTCTGTAAACACTATTATGTAAGAAAGTGTCAGTTGCAATCGTACCGTCAGTATTAGAAACGGTCATATAATCCAATGTTGTAAAGGCATGTTAAAAAATGTGTTATGCACGAGTATACAAGGATCAGGAGCCGTTACGCACTGCTTTATCATTTATCAGAGATTGTGTTTGGGTCCATTCACAAATTAGCAATCAAATGACTGTTGATAGGAATTATTCATTTTGGATAAGTTAGTAAAAATAATTTTTAGTAAGTTTGGGTTTGTTTAGGTGTACTAAGACTAAATTTATTTTCCCAACTATCCGAGCCTTCTGCGTGTTTTCATGGGTCACAGAAGACACGGGTAATAGCGATAGGAGTCTGAGGTAATAATTTACATTACCTACTGACGTTCTACTGAAATCCTGCGCTGTTCAAAAATTTCAAGGACTGAAATCACTCGCTATTTTCATATTGCTTACTTCTGCTGCTGCACTATTCATTTGCTCTTGCTTATTGCTTGTAAAGTCGATCATAATTATGTGGAGCATGATGAGAGAACTATTGCGTTCTGAGTGATAAATGTATATCTCTTGCTTCATCATTCGAACATGCAAGCATATGAAAAGTCAACTGACCGTCCTATGATCTATATAAACTCGCGTCTCGACCCATTGAACCGGACACTTCGTGTACTGTATATATATCTCTTTTCCCCGGAATAGTATGTAATTAATTTCTTAGTAGATACAGTTTTAAGAGTAAAACCATTTAATTAAATCAATGTAGGATGTTACAAACAAAAGCAAGTTCGACTGCTCATCATCTTCATAAATTGACATTATCTTCAAATTCTAAAGACCGTGGAGCATGAGTATAAAACATTATATTTTATCAGGACCGAGTATAAATCCAACTGCGGGGCTGATGATCGGTTCGGGGGGGTCCGGCGCGGCTGGTAGTGGGGGAAGTGCACCACTACGTAACACTACCACAGCACGCGCCACTAACCCCACTTCACACCCCACACCTACGCTTCAGACTCATAAGAAATCGCAGCCGACATCCTCCGGTAAGTAACAGATAGATACACAAACTCATTTTTATGTTCCATACTAGTACAATGTTTCTCACGTGTTGGGTCGTTGTCGTGACCCGGTATTAGCCTATTATCATTGTTTACAAACTATATTCGTTCATAATTTAATCTGTACGAAATAACGGATGAGACTTTGGCGAAGGGATGTCTGACGGCAGTCGCTCCTTAAAGAACCGTTATAAGTCAAGTCAAAAAGAAAGCTTGGATGCAACCAGGAATAACGGTAAGACTACTGAGGGCTCTAAGGGGTTAAAAGACTAGTGATAGTTAAAATAACTTACCAGAGCATAAAGAATCGGGAAACGCTGCTCTAGTACATTGTACCATCCCGTCCCGTTGGCTATGTACAGTACACACCTTGCACACACTTCGCTTTAAATAATGTCCAATAAGCACATGTTGCAACGTAAAATTCTTAATTCAACATTTAACAAACAAACCTGATTAATATTTAAATAAGATATTCAAAACGTTTGTAAAATATCAGTCTATTACAAGGTAATCTAATCTAATTAATTAATATGTTTAAAAAAACATAGTTTGTACCCAACTATTTACAAAAATACGACACAAAGAATTCAGCTACAACATTAACGTTTGATACGAACTGGGGACGTCTACGGGACCATTGGAACAAACGATGTCGTTAGCGAAATCATCCTTGACCTACAAATAAATTAATGCTGTTTTATAATTATCGGATACATTTTCGGTCAATAATAATTATGCTAACAATATGCGACCTACATTATCAGTGATTTTCAACAAACAAACGAATTTCAGTTATTTGTCATTGAAGTTATAAATTTACCGATGTCAGACTACTAGCATCGCTAGATTCTTAGACCAAGCAAAAAGTTTTATAATTGGGTTTTTCTGTATTTTTTATTGGCTTGCGTTTGACCACAATCTCACCTATTGGTAAGTGATGATTCTTCACAGACTTAGGCAGGGCATTCCACTCTTTAGTAGTAGGTACGCATAATGAACGTACTGTCAAAACTTTGTCAGGAAAAAAGGTTCGGTTGGTAGCAATAGACTCCTATTACTTAGGCACCAAAAACAGCTGGCGAATGTGTTTAGTACATATTCGTCGCAGGCGTTGGCTTTTTTATTTTTGTAACACAAATAATTTGACCACAATGACGCACCATGTCCACCGCTCCGGTCTGACTTGCTACTTGTTCATGACGTTTCCTTTACTTTTTATATCTAGTATTAAAATAATAAAATGTAATACTGGACATAATATGAGGTGTTCGAACAAAAAGAGTACATTCACACCTAAAGTAATTATTTATAGAATTAAATTTGACAGGTACAGTTAAAACTCATGATGATGTAATTTGTTGACCGTGTAGCCTGAGATAGTGTCGAGAACCTTTACGATTTAATGAGCACATACTTTTGTTAATATATGTACAAAAACAAACGCATTTATTGCCCCTTGTGACTTCGAAATTATACTGAGTTTCTTAAAAGGTCACGTCACGCCAGCACTCATATTTTTTTTATATAAGTACTGCAACCTGGTCTACAGGTAATAATAACACAACACAACTATTTCCTTAAATTTCTGGTAGATGTCATTAGAAATTCAAGAAAAAAAGAAATATGCAGATATTATGTACACTTAACAATTATTACATTTTGTTTTCTTTTCACTTTGTTTCTTTAACTTAGTACCTCAAGGAAATATATCACTGAATAAGTACTTAATATTATATGTATTTAGTATTTCATACCTATACAACGTTTCATAACATCGTATAAATAATGTCAAAACGAGAGAAACAAATGAAAGAAATTTTTAATAAATGGGTCGACGCTTATTATTAATTGATGCTATTGTTGTATTATTTCGTATTAATCTGTTGCTTCAGGTATATCGTAATGCACTAGATTAAAAACGGAATGATTACTGAAGTAGTATAAAATGGTATGCCTTATCGCTAAAACTCATATTTCTGCGAGGCTAAATACAATTATTACCAGATATAATGTTATGATCTTTTAATTCATAACTTGTTTATCCGTACGAATAATTTGCAATTTCAATAATAGCGCTAATTGTGAACTATATATTTTGTCTATTTTACTGATAGTAAAATCTATTATTTATATAGTTGCCAATTCTTAATTGTCCACAAGGGACAAAAGGATCCAAAGATTGCAATTTGAAGCGTAGGGTTCGGTTACTCCTTTACTTAAGAAAAGAAGGTAGGAAATAGGAAAATATAAAGATCTATTGTTATCGAAGTGACGTTCGACGTGCGCGAATCGGTTGATTATATTTTTATCAACATTACTTCGCTACACTACACGTTGATTACTCATAGTATTTACTTGAAAGCCAAAATTATCATACCACGAAACTTACTAAAAATCATTTCTTTGATATCGTCATAAAATATGTACACATAAAGAAAGAGGTCGAAATTTGTAAGTTAGTTATATTTTTAGAGTTATCTTCAGAACTACTTCACTTATTAGCAAAATTATTTCACCATTTAAATGTAAATAATTCCTGATGGATATATACTATAAGCCGTATATGGATAGGATAGAAACCGAAGCGAAGTGAGGGCGGGTTGCTAGTCGATTAATATGTATGCATTTTATTTAAATTTTAGGCCTTTTAAAATAGTTTCTTACTTATTCCTAATAATATACTGAGCTGTGAACGTCATCAGGTGGTGGCGATACATATATTGTTACTACTTGTAGTAGCAGGCCTAAAAAATTTGCAAAAATTTTTTTCGTAAAGACAGGGCCCTTTCTACCTCGACACACTTACCTATATTAAAAATTTAAATTATTGGTGAATTTCGACCATCTCGCGGGTGAGAAATTAATTTCACAAAAATTAGAATAGATCTATATGGGTCTGCCACAAAACACTTCTAGGAAATAATACATACAGATATACGAGTATATTATACACAGCCCCTTGTAAACGGAGTAAACAAAACGATAACCCTAACTAACCTTCCCTTATGAGTGCAGTGCCGGTATCAACATTGATGTAAAATTGTAAACTGTATTTATTTATGAAAGGTTTCACTATTTTTATGAGTTCACTCAATGATTAACCATCCTACTCTTAATACCAATCTACTCATTATAGAAGTACCTACCTATATTTATTTCATAATAATTGCGGACAAACGGTTCTTTTTATACCAACTTGAATCTAGGTTTCTGGGTTATAATGTCATTCTTAAAAATAACGGAAAACTCTATTAAGTTCTAGTACATACTTCTTATTTACCTGCAATTAAGATTGTAGTGTAAGTAAGACGAGTACTAACTGAATATAGCGCGGATAGTTACCTAACACTTCAATTGAATTTGCCTAATAGGCCCTAATGAAATACGTTAGTTCTGACAATTAATTACATATTTATTCCTTCGGCACACATTGCACAGTTAGAGTAAGAATAGAATACACTACTCTTACTCTGTAATCAAAATAGGTGGTTCCGGTCTGTATAGACCACAAAAAGGAATAGAAAAAAAGCGAGCCCTCAATACGAATCTCCATAATCCATGGTGCTTCCAACTTCTTTTTTATTATATTTCGTGAATGCAGACCATAGAGAGGCCTCCGCAACGCCTAGCCTGATTAGCATCGGCGTTAGATGCATATCATGGATATATTTAAATAATACTTACTAAATCTCTTTTTGAACTACTATTAATTTAATACGTACCTAATCCGGTAGCATATTAAATATGCTTTTTACTTTTGTTGCTTAGGCCACTTTTGTTATAATATGGTTCAGAACGTTTTATGATAATTATAATTATCACTAACAGACTCACGAACTCTGATAAATTCCTTATCTCTGTCAATAGATTAGTAGTTAGTAGGTATTATTACTCATTGTGCCAATAGAACGTGTAAACAGGGTTGAGGTCATTAGTTCACTGGGCTAAACTACGTTTGTATTAAAGTCTGTTAGACTGTCCGGGTTACGATGGCACGTAAGGTTCAAGATTACATGCGTATCTACTGATTAAACTCCGCCTTAAGCTAATATTTATAGAATGCTGCTGAATACAAATTCGATGCCTAGGTCGGTCAAAGTGCAATTCTCGGTAGCAATACCTATACTCAGTGGAAAATGATGGAAAACGAAAGAGAGAAATTAATTATTTGAAACTCCAAATATAGTATTATAGGACTATAGGCTATCGTGGATAGGTATAGGTTCAGGCATGACGTTTGCATATTTGATTTTCATTTACCTGCTCAATTGAAAAAAATATCGTAATGTTAAATACCTACTTTTTTTTAAAAGACGTATCCTCTGTAGACTAAATATTTTGGAAATACTCACTGAGTAATAAAATGAATGAATGAATAAAATTACTCAGATATTATGAATTTAACTTTCTGGTAAATAAAAACCGTGGGATTCAGAGTATCATCCTTTTGTGATAATTGCGTACAATTGTATTACTAAATGCCTTAACCAATACAACTTGTAGCAGTTTTTATATTGTTATGGAGAACACCGCTGAACTTGACATGATACGCTCTAGTACTAGGTACTATGTACCTACTAATACACGATTCGAGTACCCAATACAATCGGTCCACCGCCATACCTAGTATGGTATGGCGGTTGACCGATCTGTTTAGAGTGGATTAATATTAACCGAGATTAAAAATAACCCGTTTTATCACGTTTAATAGGGTTTACTAGGTTAATGTCTCAAAGTGAAAAGTGAAGATCTAGTTTAGTTGATCAAATTTTTACTAACGAAAGCCAGGGAAACTTGTTGTCAACGCTGAGAACTGTCTCAACTTTGACAACCTTATCTACCATTGGAATCTTTTTGAAACGGTGTCATTAGGATTATATTGTATGATTGCAGCCGAGTCATCAGATACGACATGGGCGGGCGAGGACGACTTCGTGCTGGTAGATGCTACCGAAAGTGGATCCGCGGAGTACTCGGGGGCTTCATCGGGCTCCGAGGCGGCGCCCAGGCCCCGCTCACTGGCGCTGGCCGGTGCTTCGCCCCAGCAGCCCTCCGCGCCTACCGCGCAGGCGCCGCCCACCGCCGCCGCCACCCGCCAAGAAATGGCAACACCCCCAACTAACGCACATACGCGGGTAACATATTTATAATCTTATCCTATTGTCAATGTAGATAGATGTTTGTCTGCTGGCTGATAGCTGTACAAAGATTTCTTTTTCATCACTTTTGCACTTACATTGACTTTTGCATACCTATCTCGTCTTTAGTCGGTGGCAATTAAGATCGCAAAATTTACACTTACCTGAAACTTTAATGAAACTATGGATAACAATATTCGCTGTACCGAAAGAAGTGTTATTAGAACAAAACAAAATATACAATGTTATGCAATTCCATACAATTTTAAAACAAGTAGCTCTCCAAATTTTATAAAATCCTGTTTACTATGTTATCCATAAATTGGCATATTGACTAGATTCTGGTGTCGGAGAGTACCTACTCGTACAATTTGTATAATATAATTCTAGAAAAACTATTAACTGCTTTCGCTTTGGTTGCAGTTTGCAGTATTGTGACTAATACAAATATGTATATTGCAGAACCCACTCGCGGTAACATCTAACAATAACGTACCACGATCACAACCCATCGACGTGCTTCGATCGAATTACAGTCGTAACGCGACCAACATCGGCTCCTTGTCGCCACCGACTGTGAGTACTACGATGCTTGTTATAATAATTGTATTACGTACGTACTTTGACCCGCACTTCTATAAAAGGTGGCAGAATTTAGATAAAAAGATATTATTATGTAATGTTATCTTACTTACACACATTACATACTAATCCTACTTCTTACTAATATTATACATATGAAAGTTTGTGAAGGCACTGGGGTCAAGTATATGATGTAAGTCTGGATGTTCGTCACTCAATCGCACTCACACAGCTGCACTGAGCTGGATGAAATTTGCCTTTAGTCCATATTCCTAATTCTTGTTTCATAGATAGTTAATTTAATAAACATAGTTATGGACTAAAGGGAAATTTGGTATCGGGATAGATTATAGTCTGTCTAGAATAACAATAGATTAATGTTTATCGCTGTGATACGTTGGCATGGGTAGCAGAAACGGAATCAGAATTCAACGCGGGTGTAGTATTATAAATTTGAAACTTTGTGAAGATGGATGGTTGAGTGGCTGAATGGATCTGGATCTAATTTTAAAATTTGGTAGATCAAAGTGTGAATTAGTACAAAGGCTACCTTTACCAGTAACAGGTTCCTATTGGTCTCGTAAACGAGATCAATATTTCCACCAGGCGGAACCGTGACTTACATTTTTTCATAATTTGCATACCATTTATAACTTGTTCGAAAACGCATTCCTAATTATTGCGGAATACTTCTTCTGGTTCGTCGTATATCGACCAATATTAATCTGGTAAAATTTTAAACTTTGTGCTAGTTGATAGATATTTGGGAAGGTATCAAAATATAGCACCACTGTATGAATTAGCATCGTCAAACTATTAGTCAGGTCTTTTTGTAACAAGAAAGGTAATAAACATGGAGTTATAATAAACCTATTCAGACGGAAAAAAGGCGGATTTACCGCAGTTTTATCTACGTACTTTGAACTATATTATGTATAAAAAAACACTAAAATGTTTAACTACTGGTGCAACATTATATATAAGTACAATGTACTTATATATAATGTTGACATGTCTGCCGGATTGCCTTAACGAAGCATATATTTAACGGATAACTTTTATGTGCTACCGGTGCCTATAACCTTTATTTCCCTTAAATATAAGAGCCATATTATGAATAACTAGTCATTTCATAGCAAATAAATATTAACAAACAAGAGATACGTTGAGGCTGCTGTTTCTGCTTATCTCAGAGATATAGACTTATGTATGTATCTGAACAAAAGCAGATACGAATGTCTACCGGCTTCCCTTTGCAACATGTTCATATAATATCAGCACTGGGGTCAAGTATATAATGTAAGTTTATCACAACGTTCCAAGCTAATTAATGACTTGTAAAAAGATAAAGATAGTGCTACATTTCATATGAGTTTACTGAACGTCGTTATACGTAGTATAGATTAAATTGCTGTGAAGTCAGTATAAACTGTATGTATAGCTATAGCCACAGACGGCAACAAATCTTATCTCACTTCTTACTACTTTTATCTTTATGTTAATAAGTGTGAAAGCTTGGATGTATATTTGTTACGTCATGTCAAAGCAAATGATTAAATTTAGCGTAGAGATAGATTATAACCTAGGATAACATGGGATAAAAAGTAGCCTATGTCCTCGGTCTTAGGGGTCGTCGGAACAGCTAGTTACTTTATATTTTTCATATAACATAGGTACATACATAGTTTGTAATATTTCAAGCTAAGTATGCTTAATTTTGGCCGAATATTTATCTATTTATTTAATCCTTCTTACCCAAGAACTAGATAATTATGATTATCTAGTCTTGCTTTTATAGTGAAAACAATAAATAAATATCCCCACCAAAAGCAAAACAGATGTGATTTCCTGATACGTTGGTCGAATTACTTTATTTGCCAATAGTTCTTAAACAAAACATCAAAAAAATTCATGAAAACTGTTCATGGCCGCCCAATCTCTTAAATTTAGTTTTTAGTAACGTACGAAACTCTGGTTGGTAGACTTGGCGTTATCCATATATTTTGTCTACACGATTTTATTTGAGGTCAAAATAGTAAAATTTGGAAGAAAGTTTATAATATATGTTGTCTGTGTGTAAGTATTATGTTATCTATAAGTTGTTCATTCAACAAATTAGAGAGAAGCTGGAATATCAAATCCTATATCTCTTATAAATAAATAAAATGAAAGTGTCTTTTTGTAATGGTAAAATAACAGCTTTTAATGTATAAACGGTACATATAACAAAACCATTTATTTAATTTTAATTTTAGTATGTTTGTCCCGACTAATCTCCAAAGTGATGGGTCCGATTTTGATTGGCACTGACTGACTTTTATTTTCTTCTTTTATAAATTGTGAACAATATAAGTTTCTCGCGGATGAAGTCGCAGTTAGCAGCTATACTCAACACAAAATAAAAGGCCCGTTTTGACGTTTATCCTCGTGGCGTAACTAGTTATGTACCTATACGATTCGGTATTCGATACTCACGGTGAATCGAATCCAGTTTGCATGGGGATTTAATCGATTTGAATATGTATGTAAACTGCATTGGATTAAAGTTCTGATTAGAAAAATTAGCTTAACCTTTGATTTTGTAGGTATTTTAAAACAATACAATGTTATTATAGGTCAATTTACTTATATTTAATATTTTTTTACAATAATATTCACTCAATCACAAAACAACAAGAATAATGAAATCAGTCTTCAGAATCTAAACACAAGTATTAAAATAAATAAAAATAAAAGTGCGCGTCTGGGTTGAAAAAAAAATCTCACTCGATATTTTCTTTCCTTAAAACTGATTATTAATAGTCTGTGGACTACATGAAAAAATTGTTATGGACAGCACTTAGCCGAGTGGGCGGTACCTGTCAATGAAAAATATAGTTACCTTTAGAACATTTCAATTGATAAAAAAATAAGAACTTCATGGGCACGAACTGTCAAAGTGGGCCTTTTATTTTGTGACAACTATAGACTTAATATAAAATAGCAACGAGATTTGAACACGAGAATGGTTTGTCCCCCAGGTACCATTTACGATGACGCCGCCGTCAGTCCGGCGCCGCAGCAGCAACTCCGGCAGCTCCCCCCCTCCGTCACTGTGGCAAGTCTCGCCGACCAACGCTAGCCCACTTCGTAGATCAGGTCAGTACTCGCAATACTCAGTACACTTTTACATATTTATGTCCTTACGAACCATCTGCTGCATCGTGCGTGTGCATTGTGTGCAAGCATGCGGGCGCCTGTGTCGTGAGCTAGTATTTCTTGCAGATACTTTGCACAAAATATACATACGATTTGCAAATACGTGACACGCTTGAAACAGCCGACGGTCTAAGTTATACCTATATAATATGTAGTCCCGCAAGAAGCATCAAAGTCTAATGCATATTATTTATACTGTTAATTGATAGCACTTGGTGGAACTCATTATACATATTGAATTGGGCTTATTATTTTTCCACAATATTTATTCAATCAAACCAATTGTTTCACCTTCACCTCACGGCATTCGCCAAAGTTTTGGGTGACAGTATGAACCTAAAAAACCTTTAACGCCTCTAGTAAAGTCTCCACTAAGTTTACCGGGGTAAGACCATGAAGGAAGACTGACTTGACTATTGACTGGTCTTGACTGTGACTAAAATGACGAAAACGTTGCAACATATTATTGCATTCTAACTAGATTTATCAAAGTATAACTTGACACTGGCATTCATATAATACTTGCAAAGTAGGGAAAAAAAAAAACCCAAAATTCATTGAACATTGTTAGACGCCGCTACTTGTTGATCGCGGGCCGTCCGTAGTCCGTAGTCCGTAGTCCGTAGGTAGATGGCTGGCAGTGAGGCAGTGAGGCAGTGAGGCAGTGACTAATGCGCGTGTTTCCGGCACTAGTGACGGATCTGATATGGGCAGGTTCGTCCCCGCCCGTGTCGCTGGCGCTGCGGGCGAGCGGCGAGGCGGGCGGCGTGGTGGTGGGCGGCGGCGCCTCGCCCAAGCGCACCGACGCGCTGCTGCGCGGCCTCAAGCTGCACGCGCCCGACCCGCCCGTCTACATCCCCAACCTGCAGGAGGAGACCATCCTGGCCGTGAGTACACCCCCGCACTGCTTACATACAATATCTACATATGCTCACGTCTTTACCCTCCTGGGTAGAAGCAACAGCACGCCATCTGCTTCTGTCCTTATAAATTATACTTCACGCACTCCCTCTATTACTGTCGTTAAACCTTTTATGCAAAAGTTAAACAGCATAACGCACTGCTACGCCAGTATTTGCATAAAATAGTGCGCCTAACTCGTAAGTACGCAGTAGACACCGTAAGGTCACTTGCCGGCAGTAGATCAATGACCTAATTTTTAATATTGGTCACGTCAAAATGACTTCACCTCGCCACTTAAACATTAATCAATCAAATCAAACGAATATGATTAGTGTGGACACTTGTGAAAACAACTTTTATACATACAACTCTTTTATTTTATCAGTAAATAATATCTAATCATGATCTGTCCTCGTTACTACAGGAGGAGCACAGCAAAGTATTCTCTCAACTTAACTTTGTCCTGATGCTGGCGGAGCTACTATCAGATCTCGCAGTCTCGTGCGGAGCGCCCATTGCAGCTCTAATGGACGTCTCTGATGGTGAGTGTACATTCATTTTGTTACATATTATTTAACTACCACTACTGCAAAGGAAAATGTAAACAAATTTCTACCAAGAAAGCTGTAAAATAAGATAAAGCGTATGCAATACCAAATGTTTTGTTCCTTACAGCGAGTCAAATGGTACAATAGAAGTATCATTGATATCAAAACTCTTGATAATTGCGCAGTTCGTATTTTTAAGACTCTTTGATGGTAAGCTTAACCATAAATTATTGAATGCTAAAATCGAACCAAGGCAAGGGCTCGCGTCACTGTTGAGTGCTGATCAGTCCTTTTATTGCATTGCGCGAGTTTGTTCCCGGTGGCGGTGCGTTGCACGTTGTAGTGCGAGTGTGCGAGTGTAAGTGTGGTGTGGTTGTCGGCAGAGCGCTGCAACTCGGCGGTGCGGCTGGGGCTGCTGGTGCAGGCCATGCAGGCGCTGGCGGCGGGCCTGCGCCTGGCCGCCGCGCACTACCGCGAGCGCACGCTGCAGCCCACGCCGCAAGTGCGCAACGGTCAGTCACGAACACTCCACGTCAACACTACATCTGCATTTTCACATTTCAAGATTCGTTTTTGAGCCAAGTCCTTTATATTTCTCACTCAAAATACTGCGTACCTACTCAGTGGACTCTCAATGGTTATATAATTTTAATCGAATTATTTCATCATCATCTACTTTTGGCGCTGACTTGACCCATCGGTAGATGGATAAGAATATGAACCTATAAAACCTATTGCACTAGGCTATCCATACTACTTCATTCATTCATCATCATAATATAATAATTCACTTTGTCACAACACTATTTTTATTGCATCAAAAACTTGCAACCCAGTAAACATCAGTTAGCTTCGTCTAATTAAAAATCCGACTATAGAGTCGGCCTACTTGCTTATTCGTACGATACGCGCACACTTACACGTCAGTCAACGTGTATAATATGTAATTCTTTCTTCCTGCCTTCCTAAAATCTTATAAATTCTACACAAAAAGAAAGTGACAATATTTGACGAAGATCAACTATATAACATCAAAACTGATTAAAATCTGTCTGAATTTTTAATTGAATGTAACCTTATTCCATTTGCAGTGGTGTCGCTGATGAACGGCAAGTACAAGTGGATCGTGAACGAGTCCAGGAGACTCCACGAGGCCGGCGTCACCCCCGCCATCTGTGATAAAATCCTCTACGAACATGCTATCGAACTGGTATGTCAATTATTTTACTTTAAACATATAACTGGTGTACTGCGTGGGTGTTTGATTGAAATGAAATATGTCATATCTCAGACGACAATCCAATGTTATCGGCTGATCCTGGAACCTTATGTGGTCACAGGGACTCTGATAAAACAACGCTATCCAATCTAGTTTGGACTTGTTTGAATCGTCTTGAGAAATACTATGGTCATATTTTAGTGACCAGACTGAGCTCAGAACATAAAACAATTGCTTGCTTTTTATTTTAGATTATTACTTCAATGCAACTACAATTTCATATGCATTATTAATTTTAGTCGGTTGGGTTGTTGGCACCACCTAATCTCCTATTCCACCTACTAAACCGTAGTCATTTGCAAATTCAACTATAAATATAAATAAAAGTAAAATGTATGATTACAGTGTCAGATGGCGGCCATAGAGGAGTTGTTCGGCGATATGAAAGAGTGCGAGCGCCGCTACATGTCGGCACAGGTGTTGTTGCACTCGCTCGTGCAGCGGCACCCGCTGCATCCGCAACACAGGACTACTCTCTCCAAATGTTTGTATACCATATACCGACCTCTTCAAATAACGATCGTTCTATTTATTTTACGTTCAGTCCGTTGATTGACTTCACCCGGCTGGATGGTAAGAAGCTAGGGTAATGTCCAGAGGATACAGGCCGCCATTACAGATACGATTCGTCCCAAAATGGCGGCCCCTTCCTTGACGGCCTAGAGTGTCTAGACAAATGATTCTGCATGCCCCGCTTAAAGAACCTGGTATTGTAAGACGAAAACACATGTGCGGGTAGAACATTCCAATTCTCAATTGTGCGACAAAAAAAGAAACGTCAAACCGCTTAGTACGGGACTGAATTGTCTCATCTACTATATAAAAATAAGTCGGGTTTTCCTTACTGACGCTATAACTCCAGAACGCACGAACCGATTTCCACGGTTTTGCATTCGTTGGAAAGGTCTCGGGTTCCGTGAGGTTTATAGCAAAGAAAATTCAGGTAAAATTTCAACAGAAAAGCGGGAAAATCATAACCGACATCCACGCGGGCGGTGCCGCGGGCAACAGCTAGTATCTCATATATTGAAATAAGACAAGTAAAGGTATCATTTAAATGTATCTTTAATTTGCAGATCGGGATGCAGTACAAAGACGGCTCAACTGCCTAAAAGGGCCGCGTAAAATAATGGACGTAAAACTAGAGGCCGGGATCTCATAATGTAATATGCGACCTGATAAGTGTAAGTGCACCGTGATGTGATGCAACATGAAAAGTGATTTTATTTTGTTCTCAAAAATGACTCGGTGAGAATCAAATAATGTATAATCTAAAATGTATAAAAAGTGAATGATATCAATTAAAATCATTGTATACAGTCGTTTAGCGATGAATTATATAAGATTACCAGAGATTGCAATAGTGAATTATATTTTTTTATATTCAGTACAATACACAAAGGAGTTGTACACATAGAACCGTGTAGTACTTCGATGTTTAACAAACGTTAGCAAACGCTTCCAAATGAACATTTATTATATAGTTTAATCCATGTGTCTTTAATTCCTTAAATAAAAAGGTTGTATCATTTAGTGAGGTTTGAAATTTTAGTATTAAGCACATTCTCACTTGATGTAGCAAACTATTCTAAACATATGAATAATGTAAAATAAATAATAATATGACATGTTATATTTTCCAGTCATCAACAGTTTAGCAAATATTAATTAAATAGGCGTAAATACTAAAACCGTAGAGTAGATGACGTAGTATTGTTTCAAATTAAGTCTCCTTAACGTTTCATTATTACCATCTTGTAGTTATCATGTAAAGTGAAAATTATGGACGAATCGTGTCTCGGTATAAATATAATGCTATAGAGATCTCATTGACGACCAATAACAATATTATGGCATTTTTAGACTAAGCTGTGAAATATTATTTTAAAGTATTTTACCAATAAGATGATTGAATGATTGCGTGACTTTTAGTTTTATTTCCTCTAATCGTAATTATTATGCCCCTTGTGATCCTCGACATATATATTATTATCCTGAAAATGGGAGGTGATCGCGTAGTCCTACTGATCGGACGACGCGGACGACTTTTTCCTGTTGGTACGACCGATCGGACGACGACGCGGAATTATCTTTGCTGTTGATCCGGCTGATCGGACGCTGCGGATTTGTTTAAGTACCTGTCGGTTTGACTGATCGGACAACGCGGACTATTTATTCCTGTTGTTCCAACTAAGCAGAATGACACGGACTGTTTTTTCGCCTGCGGCTTCGAAAAAAACCAGAAAACGTCTCCGTGTTTCCTTGTAAATCACGTGTTTATATTTCACGAGGGCGTGACTTACATGACCACTCACGATTATATTGGCACCATATCATGGGTGTATGGGGTCCCAATAAGACGTATCTGACGTACAGGGTCAAGTCAATCTCACCAACAAACCAATGCACAACTGCTAACTGACGGGCGAGGAGCTGACGTCCCACCCGTCCCACTAGAGCTGCGAACACAATCCCCTCCTGCCCGGCTATGCACTTACTGACCCCTGAACGCTATCCAACCGAGATTCGATTACTATGGAGGGTTTTTCGCAATCGTGCACGGTGGTGTGTATGTATTAAAGATAGCTGTTGCCAGGTGGTATAAAAAAAATGGAATTAAAAAGGAATAAAGAAGCTGACATTACATTTATTTTCAATACTGTACAAATATTCCAGTACCCTGCTTCATAAACTTGTAAGGCTTAACTCGATTACGACCGCGCACTGGGCAAAACATAACTTTGTCTGGAGGGAACTCTGATGATCCACTGGTCTCCAGAAGTACATCAAGACAAGTTAAAAGCTTCGTTATTTTGGTTGACAGTGTATGGCATTTGTTTTCTTCTGCACTCCAATCTGTATTAATAACTCTTTCAATATCTCTAATATCATCATTGATACCTGCGTGGTGAGTTCCATTCCAATGGAGAGTGAGTGAAAACATAGGAGCCTTTTTAGGATAGTCACTGCGCAATGCCACTAAGGCAACTAGTTTTGCTGACTGTCTTGTTATAATCGCTCTGTATAACATATCATTTATATTGACTAAACCCTCAGAGATCAAAAACGCAGTTGAGGGCGACTGGCTATATTCAGGCCAAGCAATTGATTGCCACTGTGTTAAAGAGCCTGATAATCTTACGGGACATGGCACTTCACCTTTGGCCGGTAATATCTTGCCAGATTCCAAGTCCTGTAATTCTTTCATCAGCTCCACTCTTGACTTCAATCTTTTCTTCAAAGTTAAAATGAAGTTTTCAACAGTGCTGACACTCAAACTAGGACAAGGCTGAATATTTTTATTAAACTTTTGATCTTCTGTGATAGTTGCCATAAAATCTAGGCCACACATTCTTTGAGCCCATATGTATGGTTTTCCAACATCAGAAATGAAATGGTTAAAATCTTCGGTTATACCTGCAGCTTTAAGCAAATAAGAAGTGGCTGGATGTGGAGAATCACACCCCGAATCTCCAGGATATAATTCATTAAGAATACAATGTCCATTCAAAACATCAGCTGCAGATACTCCAATAACAGGTTTTGGCAAGGACACAGTGAATTTAACTACAATTACTTTCAAATGAAGAAGATAAGAGAAATTCAAATTCAAAGCTGTGCCATCTTGAACCTTTACAGATACTTGAACATTTAGTGGATGTTTCTTTAAGGCTTCTTTCTTCTTAGCTTCCGCCTTTTCCTCTTTAGATACTTTGGCGGATCTGTGATGACGCTTCTTTTTCTCTCTCGGATCATCATCATTATTTTCTTGATCAGAATCTGAATCATTCGACACAATTAAGTCATTGTCAACATTGCTCAGTTGTTCCAATCTTTTAGCTTCATCTTCGTCACCAGATATACCTGTAACAGTTATATTTTAGTTATATGCCACTAGAATTTAGACAACTTCATTGAATACTAAATATGTTTAGGTGGAAGCAATCTTACCTACTGTGACAGTTGTAGCACCTAATGCATCAGAGTATGCACTAACGTTTGCAAAAAGAAGAAATAGAGGTGCCGGCAGTAATGCTGCAGCTCTTGCTTCCTCCCTTTTATCATCAAGTCTGAGAGCCAAGCATTCTTGTAAAGGCTTAGTTGACTTAAGGACATCCCGAAGATGGGGAACTAAAGCATCTAGCCGTGAGCGTGCAGCAGCTATGGCGGCAGCTACACGCTCTTTTGAAGCTACTAACTCATGACAAGCAGAAGACAATTCACGCCTTTGACGAAGCTCCCATTCTAATCGAGCTAACTGAAGCTGGTGATCATCATTTTTCGTCAGATCCTGAAATAGTAATCATGAAATGTACTTGTTGTACCATATTTTGGAATATCACAGGTGCAGAATGAAGTCATAGGCACATCCACATATAGTAGCAAAATAAAATGTGACTTACTGATCTTGATATTTCTGGTGGGGCATCCTTATAAAAATCATCAAGGGGCACAAGTTCAATTTCTTCATCTTTAGATTTGAACTGCAAACACTTCGTCACCTCTTTATTTAAATGATCAGCTTCATACAACAAATTTTGTAAAAGGAGGTGGGTGGAATCCACTCGTTGTTTTTCTTTGTGTAATGCATCACGTCCAGCCCTTGTGCGCACTTTCTCCAAACGGTTAAGTTTTTTTAGTGCCACTAAATTCAAAGATGCTTCAATCCGTTTAGCATTGATTTTTTCTCTAGCCTAAAAGTTTCAAGTAGAATATTAATACAAAATGTCACAACATGACAGGTGAAAAACTAACAGTTCAGCAAAAATTGTAACTGGCAGTTGGACGCTTCTGGTCATTGAAAAGTCATACAGTCTGGTCAATATTCAACATAGGTTGAATAAATTCATTGACCTTACGGGTTCAAGTCCCGTCCTGGATGATAATTTTTTCCAATCAGAAAATAGTTAGCATGCAATTGCTTAAAAATTTAATTCAACACATTGAAATCAACAAAGAAACATACACAACAAGCACACAACAATACTTTTTTTTAATTACTCCTGCTCGTAAAATTAACACATTTTACTACAATTTACCTCATCAGTGTCCTTAGTCTTTAACTCTGATATTTCAGCAAATAAATGTCTGACATCCTGGCAAATCTTTTTAAAGAGAATGGCATCTTTCTCAGCAGGACGTAATTGTGCTTCAGACTCCTCAAATTCAACCACCCGCTAAAATAAAATACATAAAAAATAAATAAAACCTGACTGCTGTTAAAAAGCCTGAAACCTCAGACTAATAGTATTCTTTAGTCTGAGCCTGAAACAAGTTTGAAAGCAGGCGGTATCCATATGGAAATGGTAAACTGAAAGAAAATTAATGGGTACTGCTATCAAACTTGTTTCAGGTTTTTTAACAGCAGTCGGGTTTTTTAATTTTTTTAGTCATTATTTTATTTTATACTTTGTAGTTATGACTTAATTAACCATTATATTTTTGAAATCGCCTTTATATCTCCTTCATTTTGATACCCCACTCGATAAGTTTGAGTAAAAAGATTTTTTTGAAAATATAGGTACATTTTAGCATCAGAAAACAAAATTAGGGTTTTTGTTCTTTCGTGTACCTTTCATTTGAGACCTCATTCATCAAAATCCGTCGAGCCGTTAGGCCTTTAGAGTGGAACAAAGAAAACTACATACATACATAGGTGTAAAACACATTACCTTGACGTGCCAGTCAAGGTAATGTGTTTTGCACCTATGTGTGTGGGGTAAAAATTGATGTCAATAAAAAAAATATTCTTAGAATTTAGAAATGCATAAATATTATTAAGGTGGTTCTAATCTCACACCCAATTAAAATTCTTCAAAGACTTCTGTGGATTGAGTCCATATTTTCACATAAGCCTAACCAAGAATACTTCTCCCTTGTACAAGGGATATAAGCACAAGGAAGATACTACTTCCAAAGACTCCCTTGGGTACATTGTTCCCATTTAGCGTGTCTATCAACAGTTCACAGCGACACTGCACAAGCAGCCATATACCTACAACTGATAAAGAAATAACGGACTTCCTCCTATTTATTTAAAATTAATCTATATAATATATATAATTGCTTGGCCCGATGACTGACTGACTGATTCATCAACGCAGAGCCTAAACCGCTGGACCTACACACTTGAAATTTTGACAGTAGATGCTTCTTATGTTGTAGGCATCCACTAAGAAAGGATTTTTAGAAATTCCACTTCTAAGGTGGCAAAATAAGCGATAAACGTTTGTATGAAAGTCCGTCATTTTCAAGGTTAGACGCCTGAAATTTCATACACCCACTTCTGGTTAGAAATAAATAAACACGTGCATCAGCATTTGTCGAAATTTCACCCCCCAGAGGGTGAAATAGGGGTTGAAAGTTAAAATAGGAAGTTTGTCAGTTTTTGAGATAGAAGCATGAAAGTTCTTATAGTTGCTACTGGTTAATTAATAAACGTACGCGTGAATCACGGGTTTTCATAATTTCACTCCTAGGGGGGCAAATAAGGGTAGAGCCATTTTATGGAAAGTGCTTAAATTTTAAAGTAAGAAGCATGAAATTCAATATTAAAGGCCCAGTGGGTGTTGGTGCAATCGGGTCATAGGATTTTTTAAGAATTTATGCCCGGGCGAAGACGGGTCACGGGCCGCTAGTATTTTATAAACAAATTAGACAAGTTATTCTATAACAATAATATTGACTTCTGATTCAAAGTAATCTATAAGTTTGAAACATTTTTATTACAAACAAACTCGAACAATAACCTTATAAACATCCGCCGGTGCTTGTTTAGAGGCTTCACTCGATGCGCTGGTGTTGATTTTACGGCGTTTCTTTGCAGATGTATCATCCTTACCCATTTTAATTAAATTATATTGCAACCAACTTTATATTATAAATGATATGAAATAAAAATAAACAGAAAAGTATAGGTTAGGTAGAATGTCACTCACAAGAAGACTAGACAAGCAACGATAATAGTTTTAAACTGTCAAGTGTCATAATTGTCTATGGATGAACCTAGTTTTCAAAACAAGCAACCTTTCAGCCTTCCGTTAGTGAACCAAAATAATGTAGACTGTGTCTTGTGTTGTTTTAACGTGTGTAGGTAGTAAAATAGTACCGTCTATCATGCATGTATACAAACTTACATGCCTGCATGCATGCACTCACGCATGCACCGTGCACACCACACACGCACGCCGCACGCACACGCACGCACGCACTCACACATACACACACACACATACACACACACACAAACACGCGCGCGCGCACACACACACACACACACACACACGCACACACACACAGACGGACGGTGGAGACAGGTAAAAACAGTAAAAAGAACTTGAAAAAAATTAATTACAAATTTTCGTTTTTTTTATTTTCAAATTAGAATGTTCATTACTTTACACAATTTTACTTAATAATATGGAAGTCATATTTAATTCAGGTGGTGCTTTATTTCGACTTAATGTTTAAAAAAATTTGTAACGCAACTTGTTCCTTTTTTCTTTTACCACAGTCAATTAACGCACCACGCGGTATTTGTATGACCCCGATAGCTTTTGTTTTTCCTTTTTCTGTAACTTTTTCCGACGCAGATGATGCAGATGGTTCGGGTGACGATACCTGCAATAGTTATTCAATATTTATTGATCAGTGAATCAGTGAGCACAAAACATGAAAACACAATCACGATGATTGTTAAATGCCATCTCCGAGGTAAAAGTTCAAAAATAAAAATAATCATAATTTTCCAAAAGTTTTTTTAAACACCAGGCAGGAGACCGTTTTGAAAACGGAAATTACCCTGGATCAGCCGGAGTATGAGGGAAATGTCTTTTGGGCCACCTTACACCCCGGTGTCTGTGGGCCCGGGATAGCATACGATTTTAGCCGATTCGAGTCCGACATAACCACCGGTGGCTGCGTTAGTGGTATCTGTGTGGATTTCCGCAGGATAAAAAAAGTAAGTACTAGTAACCGAAATTTCTAGTATTCCTCCTAACCTCTAAAGCTAAACTACGAGTAAATTGCTTGGTGTAAGAAGTGGGTTTACATTGGTAGTATAATGGCCAGGATTCGAACTCGGACCTCTCGACCGTCAAGCCCACTCTTTAACCATTAAGCTACCGACGCATGCTTCTGGCCTTGAGAATCAGCCACAAGAATAGACTATATTCACCACAGCCATTCTATGGCTGTGGTGAATATAGTCTATATAATATATATATATAATATAATATAATATAGAATATAGCTACGATACCTCTCTTTAGCAACAAATTTAATGAGCTGCGATGATCATAAGAATATTTATTTTGGTCGTAGACTATAAAACTCACATGATACTAGGCAATGATTTGAAGAATTTGTTCTCATCGGACGATCGGGACGATGGGAGGGTAGACTGGGTACTCTACTCTCCCGTCCCGATCTCCGTCGTCTAAAGATATACTTGATAGTCAGCTCAAATACGAATGATGAAAATAATGATGTTGATTGAATAATTAGAAATATTGGTTGTTTGTACGTTAGTTTGTTGTACATAGGGCGGAGTACCAGGCTATATCACACGTTTAGATAGGCCTATGTCTGTATCCAATAAGTGAACTACAATAGGCTAATCGATGGGTTAGGACTGCATTTGCGTAGTTAATGAGTAGAGTAATGTAATTAAATTAAAGACATTATTATTTACTAAGGTCATAACCAGTGATGAGTCGTTGCCTTTATGGAATTCTGGGCATTTATCGAGCGTTTACCTATTATTTACGCCATTCCGCCAAGGTACAGTACAAACCCATCACTGGTCATAGCTTATGACGAAGCGATGATGCCTATGACTCATGATGCCTATGATGCCTATGACTCATAGGCATCATCTATCAAATCTAGCAAATCAATAAAACCAAAACCAGTTCTTGCCGGTACCTAGCCCGACAATATAAATGGAAGGAACATCTAGATCTAATGATCTAATATAGCCTAATATAGGTAAGTTACCTATACCAATCTACTTTCATTTTCTACTTAGATAAATAAATGATTTTTTAAGTTAAAGAACTAAACAATTCCACCGCCATTGATGTTATCTATTTCTTCTTTTGTTATAGGTGCTCTTCTGTATTTCTTTGGCAATTCAATATCAGGTACTGAGCACGTACACATGGCTGCTGTGGGTTGCCTTTGTGACATCTGAAACAAACCACTATTGCTAAGTATAGGAAACAATCTGCTTTTATAATGTGCGGAAATCCCCACGGACCTGCATGTGACTTGCGGGGGTGGTTATGTCGTGACTTCTAACGTCGGCAAGTACAGGTACCTACTACCGTCAAACGGGGTCAATAGGAATGCAGGGGACAATAGGGACGAAACCGAAGTTGAGATTACAACTTCAAAATATCTGCCATAAATGTGGTATCTTCCCTATTTTTTTAACGCATATTAAAATAGACTATCATTTTATTAAATTGACAAAACCTAGGAAACATCAAAGTCCCAAGAAATTGTCCGTTGAAGGCGCCAAAATTTGATCTGCTAACGTGCTCGGAAATTGGTACTTTTAAGCCTCGGATTTCAATTATTTTTATGAGTAATTATGACGGAAAAAGTAATTTTAAGGGAAGTGCATTTATTCTTCTACCTATTATAATAATAATGTTTTATTGCCTACTTAGATACGTCTAGCTATTATATTAGTTTACTTTGTGACAAAGTGACAACCCTATAGGTTTTTCCCTATTGCCACATAGTACGTTCCTATTGTCCCCTATTTCTGTTTGAATAGAAACAGGCAATATTTTAGTGAATTATGCAAAATAAGCAGTATAATGTCACATATTAATTATCATTTTAAGATCTACTACACTTAACTAAAGTTTTGGCATCACAACCAACATTCAAACTATATATTATAAGCTCAGACCAATAAAAAGAGATTATAAGGTTGTGAAATAAGGTTGTGAAATTCATGCTTAAAAAGTGAAACTGTTCCGATTCACCCCGGTTGACGGTATAGGTATTATAGTTCGACATCGGCACTCGTAGAGGTCCTTTTTTGTGCGGAAATCCCCACAGATACCACTACCGATGGCGCACGACGTTTCATCCTCTGTAGGTAGTGGTTTTGTCGGACTCAAACTGACTAAAACTGTTCGACATCTCATGTCTCAATTAGGTACCGGTGTGTAAAGTTACTCAATAAGACATCTTCTTACCGCACCTCCGGAATTTTCTTACTCTCCCAATGTGCCAATCTATCCCAGCTACCTTTTTGTATAATATAGGTAGGTATGCAATAGTATATTGTATTTAAATGTGTGATAAGCCTTAATAGATACAAAAATAAATTGACGTACAACGCTAGCTGAAGATGCAGACACAGTGGCAGTATCAGGAGCACCAGTGGTTCGCCTTAACTCAGCCATACTAAATTTAATAACAGTATTGCGAAATAACATCATAGTCAATCGGACCATAATAAGTCTGTTTTCTTAGAATGTAGTTGCCAAATACATTTGGGTGTAATATTTTAGTTTGTGTATGTGCAACGAGGTGCAAGCACAAATTTGACAGATTAGCTAAATGACAATCTTCTGTGTTATTGATGCTTAGTCTACTTAAAGAGGTTAACATCTTCATCATCCGAGCTTCATCTAAAGCTTTCGCGTATTTCTTTTGGCTTAGGATGCTGACATGCTGGATTTCCACCATAGATGTGTTATACTACGATGCTATGGCTGCGTTTGATATCCACAATATCATTAGTGGTTCAAAACTCCATAGAAGCCTTTAAAGTCTTCACTATTTTACTGGGGCAAGATTATGAAGGAAGACTGACTTGACTATTTAATTGACCATAATTATGAACTCTATGAAGACCTTGACTGTGACTAAATGACGAAAACGCTGCATAATACATTTAAATATGCAAATTATAATACTTGTTTGTGGCAAAATGTGAACATGTCACACTCAATAGAAAGTCAGAGTAAAATTTTACGACGGAGTTTTAGCGCCAACGCCGAAAAAGACACATTGGACATTGTATCATCACGGGGCATTGTATCATTTTCTAAAATGAGTGTAAAATGTAGTAAGTTATTATGTGTAAAAACGGTGGATTTTTAAACATAACATCTTCAGCAACGTGCACGAGTTCGGGAAAGTGGTATATTACCGTGAATTGTGCTTTTTCAACGTTGATTCCAAAACTCCATAAGTCTCCACTATTTTAGTGGGGTAAGACTTGACTGACTGATTTGACTATTGACTGACCTTGACTAAGACTAAATGACGAAAACGCTGCAACTTATTGCATTTGTAATTAATTCTAACCAAGAACATTAGAAATTTCCTTGTAATTCTAACTTGATTTATCAATTTACTTGACACTGGCATTCATACAATATTTGCCTAAGTAGGAGAAAAAAAAAATTAGGACAGACTGTCAAATCAAATCTGTCAATCTCAGTTGTCAGTTGTCACTTGTCAGATCTCTTCTCAATTTCTCAACCAAGATCCAAGATCTCACTCAACCTCAAACCTCAATCAACCATTCTAGTTTCTACTGTCAGATTTGTCAAATAAAAATAGAATATAATCCTTAATTTTCACGTTTTCGGCTAACCGCATTCATTTCAAAGATACATAACATGGTGCGAATCACAATGCTGTTATTCCGAACACCTGTTATCAAATTTCGAAAGGGTGGGTTAGGACAATCAGCTGCAGCAACTGGTGCGCCTGCTGCAGCTCCTGCCGCTGCTGCACCTGGTTCTTCTTCAGCCAGTTGTATAGTACGTCTCTCATTTTGAAACGAATTTAGCACTAAGGTCAGACAAAAAACATTGAACAGCAAATGTTTACATAACTATTTATCAGTGTTAGTTGGTGACATTACATTACGAAATGCATCGGAAATTACAGTCTGTATAACTAAACCGGTTGTTGCTCAATAAGTACATACTTATTGAGCGTTGCAAAAGTTTGGTCCGTCTATGTTACGTTCATGCCTGTGAAGTAAACTCACGGTACAGTCAGTTACAAAAGTGGAATTAGGTACAGGTTATAGATGACCTGGTCTCTAGAATTTATAATGAAATAAACAAACTTAATCCATTGGTTTTTTTTATACCACTTGTACCTACTAACTGTCCTCTGAGGATTACAAAAAATACTACAATTTTATTCATAGAATTTTGTTGATGATACACCTTTATTTACCTACTTATACTATAATTATCATCTTTTCAGTCTTAGTTTTAGTGGACTTCTGAACCCTGAAATGCAAGACATGTAGGCATATGACCATACTGACATTACATTTAACATGATGTAACAAGTAAGCCCCAGTGAAATGTAAATTGTAATGGAACATATAAATAAAATCTTGAAGCATCTGATTACCTCAAGAACTATTAATATGGTCCCTAGGTAAGTTTATTTTCCTGTTTCAGTTGTCACGGGCCCAACCGGCAGCAACAATGAGTACATGCTCCATTCCTGACATTGATTTGCCGGCTAAATACAGAAGAACTCCTTTAAGTCAAGAAGAAATTGACAAGATCAATGGCGGTGGAATTGTTTAGTGTTGCAAGTTACCATAATGTAGAAAAGAATGTAGATGTTTATGGAGTAACAACAGTAATTAAATGATAGATTTAGAGTATATTTGCTTCATGCTACTCATCATTTTGAATTGATTGATTTGCTTGATCAATTATCAAGCAGATTAATGTAGATAACAAGGCACACTCTTCAATCTAATATATTATTTATTATAATGTTTGTCTTTGTCTCATGTTATTCATTAACATCCTTATATTCAAACCTGTACCTATACATAAACTTTGACAGTTTTTATGTTACATATTACCAATGGCTTCTTAAATTTCTCTCAATGTCTATTGAGATTGTTTATGATGAATTTGATGTTAAATGGTAATATGTAAAATTATAATCATTTATAGTTGTCATAGGTACATACTGTTTCATTTCATTTCAGTTACCTAATGGTGCATTTCCAATATCTGATGTTGATTTTTATATATTATAACCTAAGGTGGTATTAATTATTAATAAATACCTAATACCACCTTAGGTTGTGTGCTGGTATACACATGATACCTATGCCTCAACATTGCAGGTATCAAAAAAGGGAATGACGACACCATTACAACAACCTTCGCATCCCTCACATTCTTCACAGAAAAGTATGGCAGGAGCGTTTATACAAATACCACACAGTGCTATAATTGGTAGTGGCAAGAATAAAAGAGCAGTGGTTTCTTTAGACATTACTGTAGATCCCAAACCCAAAAGAACATAAGACTTACCACATATCTGCTACTCCTAAAGTCCGACATTAATAGTAATGAATATTAATCATACCTATTTGAAAAAAAGTATAATTAATTGAAATCCAATAAATTATAAAAATCATGTTTTATTTCCTATATTACTAGTATAATCCGCATATAAAATATAAATTATATACAATAAAGAACATATTAGACATACTCTAATAATACCGAACATTGAGTTTTTCTTTTTGGATGGACCACATCTGTGCAGCCGGCCCGTCGTAAGCGACATCGCTGTTGGCCTCAAACTTTATTATACCGAAACGAGCAAATTTACTTTTCCACTGTGCAGTTTGCGGTAGACTGAGTAATGCATCTGTAATGGCCTTTTTATTTTCAACTGAAATTAAAAATTTCAGATTTTTAAATATAACCAAATAATATTCACATTACATTAACATAGTATTGACTGAGGCGGCTTTGGTGGCGAGAACGGTTGCTGCGGCGTGAGTACTTGACCTCGTAACAGCCGTCGACGGACCAGGAAGCCTCGTGGTGCTGGCCATGGTCAGCAGCGAGCTTGTCTGGGATGTCACCGCCTTGTTCTACGAGACAATGAAGCGCGCAAAGAGGTGGCGGAAAAAGAACGTGTGAGCTGCCCGAGTAAGCACAACACAACAGACGGGGATTCTAGAGTAATGTATCGTCCTACATGAACGAGGGCTAAGCAATAACGGTTTAGGCTAGCAAAAGCAGCCCAATGGCGTCAGCTCGCCATATTGCCACGCACGCCCCTTCACAGGGAAGGAGGACTACGTATTTAACGCTAACGGCCAAGGCCTGTTGGGATCGCGAGGCCGAGGATGTGCCCGGGTGTTTTACGTAGAGCGCACCTAGGTGCCCTAACTCTAGAGTTATATGGCTGGCATGAATAAGGTAGGTTTGTTGTTTCGTGTCCGACCAGTGAGATGAAGACCGAGGGAGTTTACTTGGTATCTAACAGGTACCTACTTATATCGAGAATGGGGCGGATATATATCCAGGTATCTTTTCGGGGTTGGGGGAGGTAGTCGCACCCACAAAATGTATGATAGGCCAATCAAGGGAAAGTAGAAAACGGCGGGCTCCAAAGTGCAAGCTTCAGTGTGACCGAAACTAACGCGCTGTGATGAAAATGTCGATTGTCTTTTTGTTTTGCACAATAACAGTAGGTAGGTAGGTACCTATCTAAGGGTCCTATCAGACAGAGAGCGGTCACGCGGTCAAGCGTTCTGCGTTCGCGTTCTGCGTTCGAGCGTGCAATTGCTCACGAACCCCGCTGTTGAACGGTCGACGCGGTCCCACTAGTGTCACCATGATTTTTGACGATAGTTCTTCATCGGAAGACGAATTATTGATTTTGTGGTCATTATCAGCGTCAAGACGGAAAAGAAAACACTGGGTGCGCCCAGTAAATAAGGATAGAGAACGAGATGGAGAATTTCATAGACTTTTTTCTAAATGGATTAATGATGAAGAAATTTTTTATAATTCTTTTCGGATCAGCATCGATTCCTTCAATGAACTGTATGACAAAATTAAACATGACTTAGTCAAACAAGATACTAACTGGAGGAAAGCCATTTCAGCAAAAGAAAGTCACGTACTCAGCTAACATAATCAGCTTTTCGGTCTCCATCTTCCTTCCAATTTGGTCTCTGTCTGATAGAACCCTTAGGGTTCTATCAGACAGAGAGCGGTCGCGCGGTCAAGCGTTCAAGCGGTCAGTTTTGCGTTCTTTGTGTTATATTATGTTATATAGATATATCCACACAGGAGGCATTCTTACCGCAGCGATCAAGTAGAACGCACGCGTTCACGCGTTCACTGCTGTTACGGTGACCAAATTGGAAGGAAGATGGAGACCGAAAAGCTGATTATGTTAGTACGTGACTTTCTTTTGCTGAAATGGCTTTCCTCCAGTTAGTATCTTGTTTGACTAAGTCATGTTTAATTTTGTCATACAGTTCATTGAAGGAATCGATGCTCATCCGAAAAGAATTATAAAAAATTTCTTCATCATTAATCCATTTAGAAAAAAGTCTATGAAATTCTCCATCTCGTTCTCTATCCTTATTTACTGGGCGCACCCAGTGTTTTCTTTGCCGTCTTGACGCTGATAATGACCACAAAATCAATAATTCGTCTTCCGATGAAGAACTATCGTCAAAAATCATGGTGACACTAGTGGGACCGCGTCGACCGTTCAACAGCGGGGTTCGTGAGCAATTGCACGCTCGAACGCAGAACGCTTGACCGCGTGACCGCTCTCTGTCTGATAGGACCCTTAATAACTTAGTCGATACCATAAGTAGTAGAAGTAAAAAAAATGATTTGTTGACCAAGTAAAGTCAGTCATTTGTTTATAAATAATCATTTACTTACCAATTATATTTATTATTGATAAGCCAAGATACCTACCTAGTATTTTCTTTCTCATAAAAAGTACCTACCGGAGTAGATATTCGTTTTATCACTTACCTGTCAGTTTAGCGTTCGCCACAATAGGATAGGGGGGCAAACGCCCTAATGTTTCCAATGTTATAATGTCTTTACCACCATCGTACATAAACTTTTTTGTATAAAGAAGAGTTGTGGAATCAACAGCAGCCCAATCAGCTTGCTTAGACAAAACCATTTGTGCTGACGATAAATGTGATCCAGATCCTGTAATAGGATAGGTAGGTACATATAAGAATCATAAACTAAAATAATCACCAATATTAAAATTAATAATAATAAGCATATATACTTAGTGTGGATCCAAAAAATGATGCATTCTCGCCTTTTCCCTTAAGCGTTTTTAAAACAATTTTACTGCCGCTAAGAGATTCTTCGTCACTGTACGCAAATGTGCAACCGCGGAGATCCAGCAAAGTATTTACGTTGTGAGCTCTGTAAAATAATAACTGTTCCGTATACCATTTAGATATAGTAAATAATAATAAAAGCCTGCTAGTAGCTAATTGTGGCATTCAGTAGGTATATTAGACTCATTCTTATCAAAAGTCAATGACATGCTGATAACATTTTATCTATTGAGTTTTTATTTGACTGATGACGATATAAATATTGTATAGGTATATGTATTAAACCTACCTACTTTTGTTCACGACAATAGTTATAAATAAATAAAAAAAAGTTAAATCGAAGGTCTTACTTTTTGTCGCTGTGGATGATGACATCCGAAAAATAACCAGGTTTATTCTCCACGTTCATTTGGTGGGCAAATATAGGGGTCACCGGTAATAATTCAATGGCCGTATTTTTCTTCCCACGAAGTTTCATATAAGCTGAGGCTGACATGAAGGCTAAAATAAAAGGCTAGATTACATTAAAGACTACCTACTGCATACTGCATTCATACATACTTAAGTACTTAGGTGTGGTAAAGAGTCATACCATAGTCATACCTAGGTACCTCTTATTCTATGGATATTATTAAATTATTTTACAACCGCCTACTAGATTTTAGAGGCTTAGATTTCGTACAGGCGCGCCTGCACGAAATCTAGAAGCAAAAGAAATTTAGTCTCGCGGATTCTATAATCAACTTTACGAATGTACAGGCGTTTAATATTTACTAACGTTTCAATGAACTATGTGTAGGTACGCTAATATGTTGTTGTATTTTACAATACCTAAGACAATATACGTAATAAGAAATAAATAATGTAAGGTACTTACCTATAAGATTATTTCCAAATTAAACCGTTGATATTTAAAAAAATATGAGGGTAACTAGTTACCTACTAATGCTAAGCTAATAACTATTTATAGTGCCTATCAAGGTACCAAATAGGTACTTACGTGATGTTTAGCAGACAAGGGAGATGATTTTTGTAGATATTTGTTATCGATCAAGCCTTTTAATCAGGGTAGGAGAGATATATACCTAGGTACCTAGATAGGGAGAGACAGAAGAATGAACCCATCATTACCATGTGTCAAAAACATTTAAACTTTTATCTTACCCAAGTCTGCTTTGTCGTTAGAAAACGGATCAGGACGACCCTCCAATGGTCCAGAACATCGGCTTTCATATTGCAAAGTAGTGTAGCAATTCAAGGCTTCTTCTAATAACCCCAATATTAACTCGTAGAGTTTCACTGGGTGACTCGGACACATATAAGTCACTATACGTAGCTCTTGCTTGTTTTGCGCCATTGTTCAATTTAACGTACCGCCGCGAACCAACACAATAACTAGACTAGGTATACGGTTTCAATCTCTAAACCTGTTTACATTGATCATTTATAATGAGCTCCTCATTTGTTTATTATAAGCATTCAATTAAATAGTGCTTCATAATAATCATAATCGTTAAATACTCGCGATAACTGTACACACACGCCTCGATCATGCATTCACTGCTGTCTAGTTTCACGCAAAACTAGCCAGTCCAGCCACACAATGACGTCAAATGCACGCAGCCAACACGTGCTTTCGTTACGTTTAACTTAAATGTTACTTTCTAGTGCACGGACAATGCCACTGTTTACAGTTTACCTGTGGTATTTCTTTGTTCGGTCAAATTATACTTAGGTACCTACTTAATGTCATTACTTATAATAAATCTGTAGAAGTGAAAATTCTGTACATTGAAGATATCAAAAAAATAAATAGCAGGGGGTGTTACTAGACCGACACCGAACCCAAAAATGTGATTAAAAAAATTCTGACTGTCTATCTGTCTGTTTGTTCAGGCATCATGCAAAAACTACCGGTTCGATTACGATGAAACTTGATATAATCATTCTTTAATATCATGGGCACCACTAGGTACTTTTTATCCCGGAAAAGTACATACCTACAATAAAAAAACAAACTAAATTTTGCGGTTAGATCCCTAGATCTGATTACTGTGCCAACCGCAAATAATAAGTTTGTCGTAGGTTACGTCATCCGCAGTGAAGTTCACTAGACGCTGCTGCCTGCGGCCGGGGTGGAAGTGGTCCTCTAAAGGGCTGCTCCGAGACTCCCCACGTGTCCCTTCTGACTAGCAGACGGCACAATGGGGAGCGAGCGGGAGGCGAGCTGATTGTCCACGCGCCGATGGTTGGCTTACAGGACGGCCGCCTGTCACACTACACCTCACCGTCGCTCGGCGAAGTGGTACGATGCTCGCTCCACCCCCTTTTCGGGGGGTTGAGGAGGCCATTTTAAAACCGTAGTATGGCCCAGGGTCAACTGGGATGCTCTAAGTAATCTTACAACTGAAGACTTATGACGGCAGCGGCGTTTGGTTTTAAGAGGTCCGATTCAGACTTAACTACTCCTAATAGCTGATGGGGGTGGTATCCGAAGGAATTTCCGCACGAAAAAAGGAATTTGAAACGGAATTCGAAATCCATAACACTTAAGTAGGTAGGTTATTCGTTATTAATGTGGTGTTTTTTTTTTTTTTTCGAAATTTATCCTAGGTTGAACCGCAACTATAATAGTACACCAAAGTACTCAACGCAAACGTAGGTACTTGAAATATGCGTGTTCTATGATGTAAACTTTGTTCATTTGATGACGCTCTCGATGTAGTTTACCTCTAGCTGCAGAGTATAGAAAGCTAAAGTAGTAGTGGTATTCCGTTCTCAAGCCCTTCGATCAAATAAAACTATGTCGAGGTAACGTATGTACGGCACTGTCTGTGTACCTGGTATTGAACTGCGACGAAACGAACTCGACTATGTTCTCTATGGTCTGGGTAATGGACTGCTGAGACGAGGTCTCGGGTTCGATCCCAGTTTCACCATGGCACACACCAATGACTTTTCGATGCTTTTCGAAGTTATGTGTGTATTTATCGCAGGTTTACAAGTGCCCGGTTAATGGCAATAGGCTCGCCACCTATTACATTGGGACCTAAACATAAACTGGCGAAATGTGGGTGCTAGCACCTCTGCCTACCCCTTCGGGGATATAGGCGTGAGTTTATGTTATATGTTCTCGGAGCTCCATTGAGAATACGATTCACCATTCCGTGTTCAATAAGAATCACTATTAGCTTGAATATTCTTGTTTATCCAATGTCTTATCCATTGGTTTATCCCCCCCAGACCTCGAGAGAAAAGCCTACGCCAGAGCCTTGTCAGTCTATCAATATGTTTTTCTTGTCAGTGACAGTGAATCAGTGTACTGGCTTACACTGGTCCACGTACCTACTGCACCTGGGCAACGGAGCAACGCCTCCAACTCGACAGAATGGCCGTCTGTTACTCTACATCCCATCGTCGGCGAAGTGGCGCGATGCTCGCCTCCCCTCCCCCCCTCCTTTCCGGGGTCGAGGGAGCTATCTTAAAACAGTAAAAGGCCCGGGGTCAGCTGGGGTGCGAGGGATACATATACCTGTTGGGTAACCTTACACGCAGGTAATAGAGACCCGAGACGGCGTGCAGTTTTAGTCGGTTTGATCCTGACATAACCACGCCCGATGGCTGACGGGGGTGGTATCCGTAGAGGTCGACCGGTAAAAAAAACAATAAAGGGCTCTCAAGATGTTTGATGTAGTGCAACTGTGTGTGAACAGGAGCAATACTAACAACAGATTTCGTATTGAGAAACAAGACTTGTACAGTAACAATATTTATTGAATGTCTAAACACGTGTCTCGATTAAATTTAATTAAAAATAAACTTATATCTTCAAATAAATACCTTCATACATTCAAAGAGAATACGTACTTTACAGCCTTCATTAAATCTCACATAAATTAACTTTGACGAAGTCATGTGCTCAAATATTCTTAAACATACATTGTTATACATGAGTATAATATGATACTACGAACGAACGTTATCAACTGCTGTATAAGTAAGAGCATATTCACCTCGAGTCATCATTTGAATAACTATACTTATGTTACTGGAATATGCCCCTTGTTATGCCACATTTAGACAGGACTGCGGAAGTTCTTTCCAGCGTATTTGGCGGCAGCTCCGAGCTCTTCCTCAATGCGTAGAATCTGGTTGTACTTCGCGAGACGTTCTGAGCGGCATGGTGCTCCAGTTTTGATTTGGCCAGTCGACAAACCAACTACGAGATCAGCAATGAAAGTGTCTTCAGTCTCTCCGGACCTGAGAAAGATAACTCAATATTCAACAAGTTCAATATTTTGTTAGTTTGACGGAGTAATGGTGTGTGACAGTATATGGCGATTTAAAAATCGAGAATGTCCAGGTAGATGAAGAACCTACGTATCCAGCTGTGTCCACAGCAACTGATGGAATTATCACAGCGTTAGTCCCGGTTAATCCAAAGCTTGTATTAGGAAATTTGTTTACTCTTGATTTGGGCAGAGGCCGGGCGCGAAATCCTGCACCAGAGCCCCGTTCTAACTGGCGGGGCTTTTTGATCAGCAGGTGCACTGGCTACAGATGAGGTTGGTTTGGGCTCCAATGATCTAGGTGGAACCCCCAAACAGCCATACTACATAATGTCAAAATGTGGCATATACTGATAGTACATCTATTAGTACTGTAGCTATACCATAATCGCGTTGACGTCATTGTAAATCATGGAATGAGAAGGTTTTAAAGTTAGCAAACAATGTCAAGGACATTTTTTTAATGCCTGCTTACCTGTGGGAAACCATAGTACCCCATCCATTCTTCTTGGCCAGCAAGTGAGCGTCGATGGACTCGGTGACGCTGCCGATCTGGTTCACTTTCAGTAGCAAGCAGTTGCAGGCCTTCTTTTCAACAGCCGTAGTAATACGTTTGGGGTTTGTTACCTAAAATCAAATGAGATTAAAGGTGTGGGATGCTATATTTTTGGGTCTTACCTTACTTAAATTTAATAATGGTTATTTCTTATCAAAAATACGGATAGCGATACGGATATCTGCGGTCCGCAGGCAACTTTTCCCTAGCGTCTACAATATGGGGCTCTTCAAGAAGGGCATTAGAAGGTTTTTACAGGGTAGGCAGCGCGAGTGTGACGCCCCTGGTGTTGCGTTACACACGTCCATAGGCGACGGTAGCCGCTTTCCATCAGGTGGGCCGTGCGCCACCTAAGTGGTATAAAAAAATAAAATATTCGATGCTCCTAAGGTCGTTTCTCTAGCAACTGAGGTGTGACATGTGTAATCAGTACTTTTGATATAAAATTAAAAAGCATGTTATTTTCTACATAAACTAAAATATGTGTTGCTACGCATTATAGGAATAGCTTGTTAATTTATTAGTTTATTTCTTGTGAAATATCTGGATAACCTAATAAGTGTGATGATAGTATAATAAAACATTAGGCTCGTAGATATACGTTTTTCTAGAACATCCTGAGTTCTGTGTCAGTCAGACTGGCGTGTTTTAATCTCTCAATTAAAATTATTTTTATACTGGATTATGTTTCCCAAAAGACACATAAATAAGCGTAAACTAACCGTGAGGTCATCTCCTACAATTTGGATGGGAGTGCGGGCCGTGAGACTAGACCATGCAGCCCAGTCGTCCTGGTCAAAAGGATCTTCAATGGATACCATTGGGAAATCCTTGCAGAAGTCCAAGTACACCTCGGCTAATTTGTCGGACGATAGATAGTCAGCGGGGTTGGACTTAGGGTTCTTGAAATCAAGGTCATAAGTGCCATCCTTATAGAACTCTGAGGCAGCCACGTCCATACCAATTTCAATCTGTTAAAAAAATATTATAAGACGATTTGTTTTGCTGCATAAAAACAAACTTTATTAGACTGAAATTTCTTGATTGAACAAATGAATTTGAAATAGTGTCTAAGTACATAATTAATTCAAATAAATAGTTTTTAGCCAAACAATTAAGTTCAATTAATATAGCTTGCATATTTTTCGAATAGACATGCACTAGTTTTTACATACTATGCTTTGGTTGGCTTTAAAACCCATAGTAAGCCCTGGGGTGGTTCACTTACTTTGAGCAAGAAAACTAGTTTCGATTCCAGTGCACATGCAACATCAATCTGAATCTTTATGCAATAACATTAATACCCGAAGGCAAGAGTAAAATACTTTTGGTTTAAATTAGTTTGGTATGAATTAGTGGTCTGAAGCAACCAAGAGTCTGATTTTTAGATCAAAACTTGTACTTGCGCTATTCTCTAATGTTTTAGGCGAAAAGACTTTGCAGTATTTCAAAGGTACCGAAATTTTCCTGAGTTCATAAGTAAAAAATTCCAGTATTTTTTTCTGACCTTTCCAGTATAACCAGCCTGCTGAATAGCATCTTGGATGAGGAAGAGGGCATCCTTGTTGTTTTGAATGTTGGGTGCGAATCCACCCTCATCACCGACAGCGGTGGAATCCAGGCCAAACTTCTCCTTGATGATCTTTTTTAAATGATGGTACACTTCTGAACCCATGCGCATCGCCTCGCTGAATGTCGTGGCACCTGAATTTATAAAAAATATATATTTTATATCAAGTAGTCAATTAGTCAATTCCATTGCATAATCTGTTTCATAATGCTATGGAATTGACTACATGAGAATTACTGATGTTGCCAGGGGCTTTTATATTCACACCTAAGCAAACAGGGATCATAACAAAACTGGGTATTTAATAGGCAGTAATGTTAGTAGAGATTACTTTCTCTACTATCATTACTGCCTGTTAAAGACCAGTTTAGATTCATTACTGAATGTATTTTTACAAGATTTTTCCATGTGGAGTCAAAGACAGGCCACTATAAATAAGCTGATGAATAATGTATCGATCTTACTTTTTTAAAATTGGTCACATCAATTAACTTAATAAATTATGAATTTAAAGTGTAATAGATATTTAAGCAGAAATTAAGTCATGTCATACCTGTTGGCAGAATCATAAACTCTTGCATAGCCAGCTTATTACCGGCGTGAGAACCACCATTGATAACATTGAAGGCAGGTACAGGTAGTACGATATCATTATTGCCAGCCAGGTCAGCCAAGTGCTTGTACAGAGGTACACCTTTCTTGGCGGCACCAGCCTTTGCTACAGCCAGTGAAACTCCAAGGATGGCATTAGCACCCAGCTTAGACTTATTTTCAGTGCCATCCAATGCTAGCATGAACTGGTCAATCTGTTAACAATTAAATTGTCTTAACACGATAAGCGCCACGTGTATACAGTAATGTACACCCTAGTGGAAAGCTCACAGACCGGTGTATATCTAGTTATACATCTCGAGTATCGAGTACTCTACTTCTGAGACCAGTGTGTTGGTGAATATACACCGCACTGAACATTTTCTTTGGCAAGTATGTTGTGGAAATGACTTTTTTTCTTGCATAAATGCCTTCTCACCTATAAACTGGCTCAATACAAATACTATACAATATTTCTATACCCCAGATAAACCAAACGATTTGTCAGGGCCAGGCCTACAATAGCCTCAGAGGTGCCTTGGCAGTGAACATGTTAAATTTAGAACAAATCAAAATAAATCATGAAGCTGTTTTTTTTGCTACTTCCTTCAATTTTTACTAACTTTTAGTATTAAAATATTAGGTTTTCTATTACAATCAAAATTTAATACAGGTTGTTGAATCAAAACAAGGGTTCGTTGTACTTACGAAGATATATTATTTCGAGGGAAAAATACTAAAAGTTAGTAACAATTGAAGCAACTAGCAAAAAAAAGAACAGCTACATGATTTAATTTGTTCTAATATATGATTCTAATAGACACTGTTAAATAAATAGCCTAACTACTTACTGTAGATGTCAGGATTACTAGTACTCTTTTAGGGCTAAGACATTGATATTACCTCTTTCTGCTGGGTGACTTCAAGGTTCTCTTTAAGAAGAGCAGGAGCAATGCTGTCATTGATGTTCTTTATAGCTGTAAGGACACCCTTGCCATGGTACTCTCCTTTAACATTATCCCTCAGTTCTAAAGCTTCATGGACACCCGTGGAAGCACCAGAAGGTACAGCAGCTCGGTAAAGGCCCAATTCTGTTACCTATACAATTTAAAAAATCTCTATATTATGTTAAGTACTCTTTATTAATTATTAATTTCATACATGTTTCCTGAAAATAAAATACATACCAAGTCTACTTCTACAGTGGGATTCCCACGGGAGTCGAAGATTTGACGAGCTTTGATCGACTTGATAGGCATTCTAGACATAAAACCAGATAATAAATTGATTAATAGGTACTTTATCATTTATTCCGCAAAACACAAGACAAGGTCAAATAGGTTGTGTGATAAACAAATTGCCAACAATTTCAGTAACTTATTGCAGAATACATAAAAAAAATAATACAATTACAATTAATTAAGTTTAGTGATTAAATTACTTAAACAAAACAATTGACAGCTTTACTAAAAAAAGCTTTACTAATAACAAAATCTATAGGTACCTAGTTTAATTATATGTACTTACTGTACTTATATTTTTTTATTATGTAAGTTTAGACAGTAAGTAAAATGAATTTACATAGGGAGTTTATTACTGCTAATTATAATAATCTTGACTCACTTGCTACAAGTATGTAAAATCAGCAGAAACTGTATTGCCCAGAATTTGCCGGACACGCCGATAAAATAAAATCGAAGTGCCGATTCTGTCCTTCACAAGGAGAAACTAGAGATGGATGGATGTGGATTATGAATGTTGAGAAAACCGATGTTTAGCAAGAAACCTGTTTTCTTTTAAAACCGAATCGAAAGAAATAGAGAACTGTAAAAGATGATGATGATAATGAAAAGTAATAAGAACGAATAACGTTACATTTACGTTACGGTGACGACAGAATTAAAATCAACATTTATCAAATAAAAAACTGAACAAATAAAAATTATTTCAAGCATCGTCCAAGAAGGCAAGAAACGAAAACATCAAGCTAACATAACAATCTCCTCTCTATAAAAAATAATTATGCTCTTTGATGTCTTTGGTTTGGGGACCTCACGTCATCTGTCAGTAGCAGTAGGTTAGGTAGTATGTCATTTCATTTTTGCCAAATCAAAACAAATGTTTTACATTAAAAAAAACATACACAAAACAGTGTTTACATCGTAGTCGTAGATATTTAATATTTTCAGTAACTCCTTTAATTAATACTATTCAAAATGAGTGACACTGAGACCAAAACAGAAAAAAAGCCTATAGTTATTAAAAATGCAACTGATCTGCAAAGATTAAAACTTGAGAAACTCATGAAAAATCCTGTGAGAATAATAACCGTGTATTTTTCTATTTATTATTATCGAATATGTAGTTGTTATTGACCAGATTTTAACTTTCGTCAGGACAAACCAGTAGTAATACCAGATCCACCCAAGTTGAAGTCATTAGCAGCTGCACCCGATTTCGTTCGTAATGTGATGGGATCAAGTGCTGGTGCAGGATCAGGAGAATTTCATGTATATCGTCATTTGAGACGGAAAGAATATGCTAGGCAAAAGTTTATCCAAGAGAAAAGTGAAAAGGTATGTTTTTCATTCTTCCTGTACCTGTGCAGGCTAAGCTTTAGTTTGTTTGCCGTCGATTTAAGGGCTGGGAGTGGGTGGAGTGGGCAGTCGTTACGGGTAGTTGGAGCCCAAAAAAGTACGACAACAATGGTCTAGCTGCAATGCTTCAATATCGCCTAATGTCACAATTGGGTTGTGAAGGTCAGTTGGCAGTTGCTTCACAGAAAATATCGAGGTTCAGTCAAATCCGCAGTTAAGACTAGTAAAGCGGACCCCAGACTCCAAGGTGAAAGCTTTGGATACGACTGGGATTAACGCTAGGTTGAAGAAGAGAAGATGTGTGTATAATATTTTTAACACCCCGACTCAGAGTAACCCGACTTCGATAGATTAGGTTAGAAGGCTAAGGCTTTAGCCTTGGTGGTTTTTTTTTCAAACCACCAAGGAATCTTGTGTTTTTTGCGAAAGTTAGGTTAAAACTCGTATTTAAACACTAGACATGCTGTATTCTTTTTGCTACTCAAACTGTCTGAACCAAATGACGGTTGCTGTGTTGTGGGTTGTGGCTAATTAGTGTGAGCGTGCAAACATTATGTTAAAGCAAGTGGATTACATGCATAGGTTTATAGGTACATGTTTGACTGTATTTGATCTGTATTCTTAAACAAGTAAACCAATGTGCATTTTTTGTGATTAGGAAAAACTTGATGAAGAATATCATAATAGAATAGAGCAGAACCGGAAAGCTGCTGAAGAGAGGACAGCTAAAAAGCGTGCTAAAAGGTTAAAGAAAAAGAAAAATAATAAACTCAAATCTAAAATGCCTAAGACTGATAGTAAACAGGAGGTTTCACAATCTGATAACAGTGATGATGATGATGATGATAATGAAGATAATGATAATATAAGAGAAAATGAAAAGTCCACACAAAATGACAAAGCAGACCCAGAAGAAAACAATTTGTGATTTTCTAAAAATTTATTGCAAAATACATGGTTTAAGCAAATAAGAAACTTGTTTATATTATGGCCCAAATTGAGACCTCATAATCATTAATAAAAACACATACACAAATCAAAACAAGTATGCAAAACAAACAAAGTGGCAAATTGCACTTAAACAAAAGTAGCAATTTTGTCATAACCAATTACCCCATTAACAAAAAAGTAGGGTGGCAATGGAGACACAGAAAATGTGTCATGATGAGTTCCCATGCTGCTCCAGGATGCAATGTAATCATCCTTTTCATCCCTGCTCTTGAAGCCCTTGCACCATGGAAACATAATTATCCTGCAAACCATAGATCATGTTTTGAGCAACAGTTTCTAAATGTACTACTCGTTAACGCTTTGCCGCTGCCAACTGTCACGCGTTTAGCGTTGTCTCACTCACTGAGCTCTAGTTCCAGTGAGAGAACGCTATACCGACATCATTTGACAGCGGCAAAGTTAGCGCGAACGGGTTAGTAATATGATGAGGAAAGATGTGTTTATTTGTAGTTTGCAAACTTTGAAACTACTAAAACGATTTAAAAACTCTTTACCACTAGTATGCTACATTATCCCCGAGTATCATGGGCTACTTTTTATCCCGATATTCCCACGGGATCAAGACTTGCGTGAGTGAAACCCTGTGGCGACGCTATCTAATAATAATATGGAGCCCAGTATAATGACGGGTTAAGATAGAGCTCTTAATTTGCCGGGTTTAATGGAATTTGCTATGGATATATATTACGAACGTCTGTTCAAAGGCCTCAGAGAAATATTTTTTTGCATGAAAATTTCAGCTCAATCGGATAACCAGAAGTGGTTGAAAAATGGCTTGCAACTCTTGCAAGATTTGATAACAGAAAACGGGACAGGTGAAACTAAATAAAACCTTGTATAAAAATGGTTATTTGTTTTAAGTACAAGTACCTACCTATTACCCATCATGTAAAAATGCAAAAAAAAAATTATTTGAATTCAAAAATGCAAAAATGAATTCTTGGTATTGTTTTTTAATTGTTTGAAATAGGTACTTAATTTGAAACAACTAAAAACAATAATAATAATTTAGGACTAATTTTGATCAGTACGTCGCGTCAGGCACTCAAAATTAGTAGGAATAGGTATTTCATTTATACGTTTAATAAAATATCGCACTTACCCAGTCACCAGCAAAGCAACACAAACCAGCACCATTCCTAATATCATTAGCCAAACCGGAAACTCCATCATGCGCAGACTCCACACGAGCAATTTATAATTTTTCAACAAGTGACGAACAAATCGTAATGAGTTAGATGAACTTGTGAGCGGTTTTATTTCCTTTTAGTATTTTATTTTGTTAAAAAATAGTTTCACGTAGGTAGTTCGAGAAAATAGTACGTCAGTACCTCTAGTGGTTCTGCGATCGATCTTATGTAGGTATTCAACAGCAATGATTGTAGTAACTATAGGTGCATTACAAATCTATTACCTACTGGTGTAGTTTTAGGATTGTATTTAGCACTAATTTAATATAGAACTCAATTGCCATTTTTTACCTTCAGTATATTTTGGTGATTGTGTGAACTGTGTGAAGCATTCACTGCCTTCCACCGAATATGTGATAGTCATGACATTCATGAGCCTGAAAACCTGAAGAGTGCGTAGGAATGAAATGGTATTATTCTCTTATCGACATTATTTTGTCGGCAAAGGAATTTAGTTCGACAAATATACCCATTACGAACTCTTTTAAAAAGTACTGACAGGGTTTTGATGCGGTTTTATTTATTAGAAAGGTCTTAGACTCGGAAATCTTATATTTGATCACAATCTGTTGATTAGAACCGAAGACATAGTCTAAAAACACGAAAATCGACTTCCACGCGGGCGAGCCGCGGGCAACAGCTAGTATACGGGCCTGGAAGTCAATAGATCGCCATAAAATTATAATATTCCGTAGTATCGCAATGAAATTGTTACTCATTCTGGTGCCACAGAATCCTGAGCCATTTTTAGATTTCTCAGAAAGGTGTCTATCAAAATGAATAAGTGGACACTACATAACTGTAAAATTAATGAAAAGGCACATAAGACGTAGTTCTCAAATATTTATTTGAACTAAAAAGTAATACAGGTAAAAGTTAATTAAGTCTAGTATTAATAGTATTACATTACTGGACAGATGCCATGACACTGTCTTCATTCTTCTTGAGTATGACGAAACCTTCCATGACTGGCGAGAGTGGGATGTATTCATCAGTCGCTAGTTCTGCACGTTCGCCGAATGACAGTAATACAGGGGTGGTATGCGTATGGGAACCCGCGATAGTTTTAGGCGTTCCCGCTTTACCGATGACGTCAACAGCCTGACAGAAAAAAAATATAAATAATTAAGCACTAACTAAAGTTACTTTTATAAATTTACTAACAAAATATATTTGACTGCTTGAATATAAGTGGTTACTGAAACGATTTTTTATGACATTTTACTCACCTGGAGTAACGAGAAAATTAGAATAGAATATTCTAGTTGAAACTAATAATAGTATTTAGCATTATTTATTAATCCTGTCACTGAGTTATAAATATGTAGTTATAAAGAATATACCGGGAAAGCAGGGTTTGGTGAACTATCAATACAATTTGAAAAAGTTTAAGTAAAGTATAAACTAGTGAAACCGCGACTAGTGTTAATACAAAATATAAAGTGAAAAAACACTGAACTTCTCACCTGGCCAACTCGCACGCTAACATTCAATGGCTGCAGGTTGTCGTCAAGAGTGACCAACCAACGGGGCTGCATCGCTGTCGCCAGCACATACAGTAAGTAGTGAGATTTACCCAGGATTACTGAAACGAGCGCAATTAGTTAGTACTTTAATTAGATAAATGCCACACCAGTCGCAAGTACACCACATTATTGTGTAACTAAAATAATGGTGACATAGGTGTCATTTAATTGTCATTAGCATGATGATGAAGAAGACTAATACGTATTGGAACCTTCCATTGAATTCGCCCCCTATTCCACTAGGTTCAACTATAAGTTGAACTAATAGCACCAAAAAATTCCAATTATTTCAACTTTGTCTTCTATTGTAAAAGTTAAAATTCGTGAATCAAACAATATCTTGTTTGTACATAGGCATTTTTTGCATAACTTCCTTCTTTTAATGGCTTCTTTGCTTAGCAATTTGCCACAAACAAGTATTATAATTTGCATATAAATGTATTATGCAGCGTTTTCGTCATTTAGTCACAGTCAAGGTTTTCATGGTCAATAGTCAAGTCAGTCTTCCTTCATAGTCTTGCCCCAGTAAAATAGTGGAGACTTTACTAGAGGCTTCTATGGAATTTTGGAATCAACGTTGAAAAGCACAATTCACATACCACTTTCCCAAACTTGTGCACGTTGTCGAAGATGTTATGTTTAAAAATTCACCGTTTTTACAAATATAACTACATTTAACACTAATCTTTAGAACATGATACAATGCCCCGATGTGACTTTTTCCGCGTTGGCGCCAAAACTCCCATAACTTCCTTTCTAATTGAGAAATAAATAGAAAGTTGTCATAATAGGAACAATTTTGTCCAGAAAGTTCGACTTTTACAAAAAGAAAAAGTTGAAATAATTGGATTTTTTGGTGCTATTAGTTCAAACTGCTTGAACTTCAGCAGAACCCCATCCGTTGTTAGACTGACCACAGACTGCTTACTGCATTTATAGTTAAAATATACACATGAAATACTTACTATTCTTACAATCCAGGAAAGCTGTGAGCACTACTAGTAGACCGGCGAGCGCTGGTTGGTTGATCAGTCGCCTGTCCGCATGTGTAGGGCACAGTGTGACCGTCCCTTTGCCCGCGTGGCATAACCCTTGTGCCAAGCGCACCATGAATAGGTGCACAGGAGATTTGCCGTGGTACAGTGCCAGAGCTCGCAACATTGTCGCTAACCTGTGTCAATACGTGCATTTATGAGTGAAATGCTTTTTGTTGGTGCTTAATAAGGTGGAATTCTTCATTATGTTGTTAGTGAAATTATACTACAGCACCCGGCTATTTACACAGTTGGCTTCGGTATTGTAAAGCGTTCTCTCTATAGCACTAGTCAATAGTTTCACAACCATAGATCAAATTATGTACATTGGCAATAGATATAACAGTAATATTACCTGGCGTTGTTAGTTCCAGCTCCAACAAGCCCCATAGCGAAGATCGCGTTATAAGCGACGTCATTGTCCGAGTCGTGAGAAAACTTATTCAGTACGTCGATAACAGCGAGCTGAGGGTTCGATATTGAACACAGGGCGATGGCCAAAGGCACCGCGCGCCGCACTGCCGGCTCACCATAACGACCCTACAATATATCATTACAATTTTATGTTTTTGTAACATGATTATGACTTACGGCTTACTAGGATTCTCGGTATCTTGGAACTGGAGACCTGAGGTCAACTCTCATAATAAAAATATGTTTGAAATTCAGTCTTAGACTGGTCTTGATCAACCTCGACCGTTTTTGATGCAAGTGAATCCAAGCGCAGGCTTTCTTTTCGGATTTGGGGGTCAGATGGCAGCTCATCGTAGCGGACCGCGAGCTCCAAAGTGTATATTTTGAACGCAGCCGTGAAATCGCTAGGAGGCTGATGATGGAAACTAACCAATTGTCCAAAAATCCTCGTGCACATCTCGGCGCCCGTCTCCTCAGCGAGTGCGATGACGGCGACGCCGATGGTCGCGACTGCCTGTACGGACGACAGCTCCTTGTTGGCCTCCTTTTCCTTGTCCTTTTCCTTGCTCTTGCTGTCCTTAGACTTGCCTATAAGGTCATGATAATTGATAATAATATGTATGTTGGAGTATGACCTAGTCAAGTCCATCGTTTATTTACAACGTATCAGTGTATCACAGTTACTGACTAAAATATACGCTAATAGGTCGCTCTGGCTATGCAATATGATAATTGAGCTATGTGGTGATCAGGAGATTTATACGTTATTTTTTAGATTTACTGTTTAATTATTCAACAATAGACCAACTTTCAAACTTCAGTGCTTCATGCTGCATAATTGTTTACGAAATTTAAGTGGCGTAAGTGAAGCGTGTCATGTGTGGTCAAAGTGTAAAAGCGATAATAAAGGAAATGAACAATTTACTTTTGCTCTTGTCATCCTTAGAGCTGCCGGCTGAACTGCTGCCGCTGCTGCTGCTGCTACCTTCTTTGGCATCTTTCTTATCTTGTTTCTTAAATGCTGTGTCTTCGGTTGATTGTTGTTCATTCTGAAATATGCTTCCAAAGATGTAGAATAGCTATGATCTATTAGTCTTTCAGATTGATTCACATGGACTGGGAATTTGTTTTTATGACCATCTATCAGGAAATTTTTTTCCCAATTGTAACTGGGGCAACTGGGAATATACCAGATCATCTCTCCAAACATTACTCACATCAGTCTCGTAGTGCTTTGAGCAGATGTGCAGCATCTGTTGCACGACGAGCACGTCGCCGGTACCTGCGTACGCGCACATCGACAACGTCGTCTGGCACAGAGACTGTTGCGGCTCCGGTAACACTTCTAGCGCAGCCATCGTCGCCTCCGTACGCTCCTTGCAACCTGCACGTTGAATACACAGCAATTGACTGTAGCGTTATGTCAGAGCTCACAACAATTTACCTTATCTTCTGTTGTTAGAATGCTTACCTAAGAAACATAAGCCCAGACCCAAATGCAAGAATCTAGCATAAGTGGACGAATGCAGATCCTTATTATCGTCGATCAGGCGCTGAATAATGGCGCACGTTACCTATAAAAAAGTGGTGCAGGTAAGTTCACATACTTAGACGGAAAGCGCGAAGTGAAAGCTTTGAATGCAACCCAATCCGGGTTGCATCATCATCAGCTATCAGTTGCAAAGCTACAGCTGATGATGATGTATGTAACAAATAGCGGAAACACTTACGTCTCCATTGCAGGAGCCAACAGCAACGAGCCCGCAAGATATGGCGGCGAGCGCGCAGATCTCAGGAGGGGCGCCGGTGTCGCTTAGCACGGGCAGCAAGTGCGATAGTACATCCTCACGCTGCGTGCCCGCGTATGCGATACCCAGGCCTGCCACACAATGTTATATTTGTTAGCTGAATACTCGAACGCTGAGTGATATTTACGACTCTTACGAACTTATGTTTATTTAGCTTGCATATTGCATATTAACTTATTTGTTATATGATGACATAAAAAATGTCAAAGTATACCGGATATTATCATTTTAAAAAAAGCACGGCAAAGTGAGAGGCGGCCGTCCAACCGCATCTTTTAGATTAGAGATAGACCCAAGAGCCCATTACTACATTGTTAAAAAAATCTAATTCCTTACCTAAAACACTGCCAATCCTGAAATTGCAACTTGAATGAAGCACATAGTCAGAGAGCAAAGCTAAGGCAGGATCACATTCATTCCTAACGCCGCAGTTGACCAGGCCCAGGGCGAGTAATGCACCCGCCTTGATGTGTTCATCGGTTGTGTACAAGTATTTGTCGATAGGGGTCAGACCACCATCGACGTCCCATAGGTGGATCATGCCCAAAGAAGCAGCTGCTGACAACATACCTAAAGAGGCAAACATTTCATTACTATAATGTGGTAAAAATTATGGTTTGATCTTTTGAGCAATTACATTGTAATAATATTCAAATAACATAAAATTATATTTTAAAAATATGTAAGAACCTATAACAGTGTGTTGTGGAGACTAAATGGTTGACAATCACTTCAAAGAAGAATATCGTAGTTCGACTGTTCCGTAGTTAGACTGAGAGTCATAGCGAACTGAGTTTGGAAAGGGATCTGATGATTGTAGGATAGGATGATGATAGAAATTTTACAACACTTAGATGCGCAGAGCATTATGTATTTTAACAACCACTCGAGAGATCTCATTCTGCTATTCGATAGCTTCATATTCGATCGATCGACCAAGTTTATCAACATAATGTGAACAAGTTTCTGTTAGGCAAAACTTTTAATCAACAAAGATTTGTCTGATTGTTTGTAACATTGTATTGAGTAAATAAATATAAAAATATAGTTCAATGTATGTATATTCCAACCGCGTAAAAGCACAAACGCGCCTATTTAGACGAAATATTCATAACAAAATAATGAAACACGGCTGAAAGTAAAAGTCAATTTTTTTTGGACTGAATAGCGAATATTTACAAACCAACATAAGTATCCATATAGCATACCAAAAGAAAAATTAAGAAGAGACTCGAACATGTATATCTTACCATGATCTTTGTTCTTGTACATCCATTTATTACCATCCTCAGTCGTAACAAGTTTATCACGTCCAAAACCAGCGTTGACAAAAGCATTCACAAATGTAGCTGACAGATTTTGTCTAGCAGAATCCACTGGGTGCTCCGTCAATAGAGATGGCCGTAGTGCTGAGCCTGCAGACTCCAGCCATGTCTTGTAAACTTCTTCAGGAGTTTTGGGCTCCATAATATCGAGCTAGAGAATTTTGAATGATGTTATAGATAGATAAATATTCTACGACACTAATATTTATTTATCAAAATATGTTTTTTTAAATGATAAATTACTGATCTTTAGTACGGAGTTCCTCTCAAGAGGGGGAAAAAACACAAATCAATAAGATAAAAAATAACATTTTATATATGTAGGTACTTACACATTAATCTGAAGCTATAAGGAAAAATGTAAGCAATGGTAGCTGAATGGATAAAGACGCGGCCTCTACTCAGAGGTATCAAGTTCGAATCCATGTGAATTTCACTTTGTGGAAATTATATGTGCTAATCACATGATTTATCATCTGCTGACGGTGAAGGAAAAACATCATGAGGAAACCCACATGTCCTACAAGAAATTCTAAGGACATGTCTGATGCACCAACCCGCATTAGACCAGCGTGTGTGGATTAAGGTCTACACCCTCTCAGCTCTCTTGTTAGAGGAGAGGAAACCCGTACCCAGCAGTGGGACATTAATGGGTTGCTTTGCTATTATAAATGGAAATCTAATTAAACTGACTGCATAAAGTAAAAATGAAAGGGTGGTGAAAAATAACTGCATCTCTGGATTAAACATTGATATCATGTACATAAGATATTATGATGTTCTATTTACATTTGCTAGCTATTGATCTGTTAGACTAAAAAGTGTTATGTTAAGGTAAATTGGTTCATAAATGACTGAGTTTAGTAGTAATGATTATTTAAAAAAAGACAACTGAATTAGAGAGATTTTTCGGAGTTGGTTAACTTTCTAATAATACACAGGCAAAATTACAGCAATACTTACTTCTCTACCCAAACTGAGAAAATGATCGTTGATATGTGCATTAAGTAGAATCGTACGTAAGTCTTCATCATCCACGTCCAAGGGTATGTATTGACGAGCTAGCATATAGCAAAGTTGTTTCTTGATCAAACTACAAGTAAAGATACATTATAAAGAGAATAGGTATAATATAGCATTCGTGAAATTTTATTTTACAGCCATTTTTTTGTAATGTGATTGAATCATACACCTATTTTCAATATTAATTACTGTTAACCCAAAGCAGCATTTTATTATTGGCTAAAAATGTTCTTACGGATCAGTGCAGGCATTGAAAACCTCTTCACATTTTACTTTGTCGTGAAGTTGCATAGCTACAAGCAACGCACGGGGGTATTCCCCAAAACGTATGTAAGTGTTCAAAACCCCACGAAGAATCTGAGTAGCTTCTGGTTCTACAACATAGCTGGCGCATCTGTAACAAAGTACAATCTGAGGATAATCTTAAAGGTTTTTTAAATAGGCTGTAGTAGTAGTCAATTCTCAATTAATTGTAACGTAAAGGATAGGACAGATATTAAGAAAAAAGTCAAATGTAAAGCATTAAATATTTAGAGATGATTATGTCTTAAAATTTTCAAGACAATGATTACTTCATGAGATTCATCTTATAAAAATGTGAAGTGAAGATCACTACATACAAATAATAGTTTTCGCTCGCGTGGAAGTCGGTATCGCCACCAATAAGGTAGACTCTCCACTCCACTCTCTACTCCACTTTCCACTCACCTTCACGCACTCTCCACTCACCTCTCCACTGGTCTCTACTTGTCTAACCAAAACATTTACTCAATACATCTTCAAATGTTACAGAGCGTGCATGTCTGTTGGCTGTGTTAGAATGGTAGTCAGGGCTCTGGATCCAGGCACTTCCATCGTCCAACACAGGTACCATGTTGGACGATACTACTTTCCGCCTTGCCACTTGCCTCCGTCTAGGCGCGCCATGTGTTTCTCCGCATCATTGACACTGTGGTGAAGTCGTCGACAGCCATGGACGCCATGGCCTTTCATGCAGCAGAAGCGCGGGCCGTATATCGCGACATGCCTGCATCAATGACATCATCCGCCACGCTCTTGTCGCCGCCGGCGTGCCAGCCGTTCGTGAACCTAATGGACTGGTAAGCGACGATGGCAAGAGACCGGATGGTATGTCATTGCTGCCTTGGAAGATGGGTAGGCCCTTGGTGTGGGACACAACGTGCGTCAACATCCTTGCGCCTTCACATCTTTCAAGCACAGCAGGCTGTGCCGGCTGTGCTTGAAAGCGGCGTCGGCTCCTTCCGGATCAGACACGAGTGATCCCCGAAGCACCCCTTGCTAGATATCACCTGCGTCAGCCGGTACGAGAGGCCCCCATGAGGCCTCTCCAGCCAGTCCTCCATGACCGGTCTTACCGCCGCTATAACGGCAGGCCCCAGAGATTACCCCCTACAACGTCACAAACTCAAGCTCACAAACTTCACCTCTTTATAATATTAGTATAGAAGTATAGATACTTGTCAAAAAAAAAACTAACTTAAATAGAAAATCCTAAATAAAATTTTCTTACCCAATCAAATACAGACAGACCCTTGGATAATTACTCTGGTCCATATGCTGAGTGAGGAGGTCAAGGCGATCAATCTCCATCAACAGATCACAAGCTTGGATCTCAGCTGAATGCTTCATGTCAAATGAGATCACATCTCGGACCAGGGGCAGAAGAAAATCAATGTTCTCTACATTCCATTCTTCAGCAATCTCCCCCTCCAGTTGTCTAGTTAAATTAAATTAATAAAATTAAGTGCACAGTTGAAAAAAATATAATCATAATAGTAGTGTCATAAAAAATACTCATAAGACTTTGTAGTTATTGAAAAGTTTGTACAGATGCAGTGATTATTCTAAAATTAATAGCTTCATGAGTGAACAGAAACTGTTGCTAATAAATAAATAAGCAAATAGGTATCAGTGATTTAAATTAAAAATGCATTTAAAAAGAGCTAAATGTTATAATAAACCAATACTAATCACATAACAATGATTGTCCAATCATACATGTATGACTCACTTCGGCTTAACTTTAGATTGTCCGCCTCGAGTTTGGAGCCCATATTTTTTTTACACAAAGCTAATATTATTAGAAGCTTCCACACAAAGTTTCAAGTTGGGGAGTTCAATGGTTAAGGAGAAAAAATCATGTTTCAAAAAAGGGATCTGACACCTTTCCTTCACGGGGGGAGGAGGTTATACAATCCCTCCTTCCCCTCCCAGCCCAAACATTGTGGGTGAACAATCAGCAACCTTTATAATAAACTGTACTAGGTATGTAAGTGCCTAGATTGCTTTAGGTACAATCATGTAAATGAAACCTTTTCTACAAACCTGACATATTCATGTCCCCAGTCTCCAACATTTGACATTGTTCCTAAAAGGCAATATTTTAGACATTCTCTCTTCTCAGCAGCCTCCTAAAAAGACAATTCATTTATTTGTTTCAAAATCATTTGTGTGATATTAATGAATGCAAAATAAGTATTCTCTACTTACAACTGAGCCACTGACTCCCATAGCCAAAACAGAGACAACATCAGCGCAGAACTGTTTTGTTTGGGCATTTTCAATCTTTTCATATACTTGCTTCAAGGCTGGATAATGTTCTCTCAGAAACTTCAATGGTTTTGGTACTGATGTCATTGATGTAGTAGATGTTCGTATAAGTTTACTAAGCATTTGTAAAGCTGGCAAGTATAAATCTACATCGCTGCCCTGCTCAAAGAACACCGAAATAGGTTAGAACTGTTTTACACATTCAATGTCATTTCAACACTGAAAAATACATACCAGCAGTTTATCTACCAACATATTAAGTTCCTCTTGCAAACGTTTATCTTCTTCAGACTACAAAATAATTATAATAGAAATAACATTATATTAGATTCTCAGGCTTCAATAAAGAGATTTTTAATAGAAATAGGAAATATATATACCAAATCATCATTAGGAGCTGCTGCTGGTTCAACCTTTTCTTTTTTCGGTTCCTCGGTCTTATTTTTAACCGTCATTTTGATTTACTTTAATGAAACTTTCCGATTAAACAATAATACGATCTCTGCTTCTAAGTTCCAATGATTTTACAAATTTTGATAAGTCACCACGGCATTTTGGGTTATACTTTTAAAAATTGCAAAATCTACCAAACTATGGTACAAATAGTAGTATGGCTTTTATATAAATGGTAGACTCGGTCCTATTCTCTGTCTACGACATGAAGCTATAGATAAACATGGAGGCCAAACCGGGAAGAACAGCTTGATCCAAATACCTACATGTCTGTATCTCACTCTCTGTGGGCCGACTTCTCTTTCGTGTATTTGTACAATGTTGCTATCTTCTTATTAGTATCTCCTAGTAAATTATAGAAATAGACCATACTAACCAAAAATGCAAGTAAAATGATTTATAAATAACTCTATAGTTCGACTACGATTATTAATGTGGAAATTGAAAAATTATATGCCATTTATTATGCATGATTGGGTTGTTGAATCAGGAAATCAGTGAATTAAATTCCCATTGTCTATGGATTCAGTACGTAATGTGGCAACATTGGTACTACATGTCAACTATCAATAAACAATATGGCGGTTGTTTATTATTGTTTTGGTTTTTAACATATTTAAAGTTAATTATAAGTATAAACTCAAAAAATGGTGCAAAATTGTATAGTGCGTGGTTGCGGTAGTACGTGGCGTCAAGGATGTGATATAAAATTCCACGCGTAAGTGTTTAAACTTGTTTAAATGGTGATTTCTTGCTTAGAAGGTTATCATACTTAGAAAGAGAAGTCGGCCCACAGAGAGCAAGATAGTAAATACAGACTGAGCATCAAGTAGGTATTGGAAGTGAGGCCTCCATGTTTATCTATAGCTTCATGGTCTACGATAGAGTTTGTCTAATGAAAGCTGAACCACGACATTTATTGATTTGCAACACCAGTAGACTAGAAATGTCACCTCCTGTCATTTCTCTGTGATTGTGCGTTTACATTATGATTTTGATACTTTGTAGTAGGTATGTATGTATTCACATCAAATATTAACGAGATTCAGATCAGATGCGATATCCAAAAATATTCGCTTTTGTATTAGATATTTGTAGTTTTCGACAATTTTATTTAATTATTATAATTAATTATAAGTGTGACTGATGATGGATCAAGCAGCTCGGATGATGGTGAAGAATATTTGGAATCTAATTTTTATTATAATTAATAATATTTTTTTCTAATAAATATGAATTCCGTCTGATTCCTATAAGCCCGCTTGAAGATAGTTTTTAGTCTGGAATAACACAGGCAATATATCTTGCACACGTTCATAGGCCACATTTTGTCCGTGAAATATATTCCCAAGGGTAGCGGGAACGGGAACATAATTTCACGCAGGCAACAGCTAGTCTTAGTCTATATCCTCACTACATCTGCGGTTTTAGTCGGTTCGATTCCGACATAACCATCCCCCCATTGGGGATGGTTATGTCGGAACGGACCAACGAGGGTGGTATTCGTGGGGATTTCAACATGAATAAACCTGCTACCTTTTCCCCCGGTATTCCCACAGTACCAAACTCCCACGCAGGCGAAGTCGTGGGCAAAGGATAGTATTTAATAAAGAAATCAATATAAATAAGAATAACACCAAATAAAGCGCAATAAAATTCTTTAAAAATATCAGATAAACTATAACAGGAACATACTTTTATTTCACGATCAAAATGTTTTTATCCAACTATAACTGGTGATACCTGCCCTAAATTTTTTAAATTTGCCGCGGTTTTGTTGGTCCAGCTTTCATTAGTCAAACTCTAGCTTCAAGGAACCACGCCATTTATTGATTTGCAACACAACTATAAATGACACCGGTCGTTCGATCTCGTAGACAGAGATATACTATTCTCTGTCTACGTTCGATCTCCTTTATTTATTACCCGACTGCACAACGCAAAGGAGTGGTAATGTGTTTAACGGCCTATGTATTTATGTATATAATATGTATGTATGTATGTAATATGGATTGGAATAGAAATTATGTAAAATACGTAAATAAGATCTTTTTAATAGAAAAACTGAATCAAAATCCGTTCAGTAGGTTTAGGGTAGGGCGTTCATCGTGTACAGACAAGAATGCCTAAGAATGTTTTTTTCTTCAGAATCGTTCATTTTTAACATAACCAAGAAGGTTAAACTTGAACTTAAACATAACCCATTTCATCATTTTTAAATACCTATGTCGCCAATGTAGGTACAGCAGACAGCTAATTTTCAATTTTATATCATAGTAGGTATATTATGTAGGTAAGTATAGCTCAGATTACAAGAATATCAATGTAGGTGTAGGTATAGACAGTGATAGGTAGATAGATTGTAGACTAGGCTGAAATAAGACACTAACATAATAACTCCACAGGTAGGGACATAATTATAAAACCAACAGCAACTACAAACTTTATCTACCTTTGTAAGGCGAATCGATCCTACAGTTTACGTACCTACCTACCTACTGCATAAACATTTAAGAAATATTTTTAGGTACGTACATGGATAGCACAACATACATAATTCACTGCATTATTACCATTTCAATGTGATTTTTCCGAGAACACGAGCATAAAAACGGAGCCCCTAGCTAGAACAATAAACCAAGATATTGTTTTAGTTTGCTTCAGGACGCGGACAGAGTTGTGCGGAATATTTTAACGCATTAAACGCATATTGAATTTCACATTCGAGTTTATAAAGCATCATTCATTATTAAAGGTGAGTTGCAATATTATTACTAAATGTAAGTCCACGGTTGTATAAGAAATCATTGTGTATTAAGAATGAGAATTTCAAATTCGATAATTAGGTACCTACTAGAAAATAGATTCAAACGTGAATTCACGTTAGTCATTGATCATGGAAGTGCCTATTATACAGAGTTTTGATCTTTGATGATCAGTCACCTTTTTAGGTGAGTAGGTATGCAGATTTATAGAAATTAATAAAACAATAAATACTGTGAAAAAAATATTTGAATCGGATCAAAAATGACGAAGATATGGCTAATTTAGTGCGGTAATCTTAAAAACGCTCGCCATCGCGCCGAAATACCTTGTGACGTCACAAGTCCTAACGTCGCGTCGCCGCTGCTGCTACCCTACTTCCTTGGGGAACACAACACGATGGTTATTATGGCCGCGGTGTTCTGTAGGGCGGAGGTACTACCCCAGTCGGACTGCTCAGTTCGGACGGGAGATACCGTCGTGTCCTACCTCCATTGTTATTATAGTACCTATTAAGAATTAAGAATATGAAATATCTATTCCTTCATTTGTAGTGGTTCGATAACATTTTCAGGCATGTTGGAAATCAAAAACTTATACAACCCGTGCGGAAATCCCCACGGATATCACCCCTGTCGGCCATCGGAGGTGTTTACACTCGAACCGACGAAAACCACACTCGCTGTCTCGGGTGTCAATCACCGGGGCGTAAGGACCCAGTAAAGCATTTCGCTTGCACACCGGTGACCTTGGGCCATAATTATACGATTTTGAAATAGCCTCATCGAACCCCTCCCCCCACCCCTTTCCAGGAGTAAGCAGGGGACACCGTGGTTCGCAAACCCGAGGGGTCATCTTGAAGCCGGAGATGGTCCGCCTTTTGGACAACCTATACCCCCATACCCCGGCGCTAGAAGACCCGAGCGCGGCGTGCGATATTAATCAGTTCGATTCCGACATAATATGTCTGACTGATAAAAATAAATACGCCAGCGGGGGCCGGTTCGCCGGATTGATTTCACCCCGCCTGATGGTAAGCTGAGGTGCAGTCCCAAAAGTAATGGTCACCATTCGATCAAAACTTGAACACTTTCCCGAATAACGGATGTCCATACAACCGCTATACCCTTATTTGAAAATGATCCTCATTAGTTATAGTTAGTACGCGTACCTAGGTATACCATCAAGTTTGAATATCAGTTAAAGTAAAAAATATTCGATTCCACCATTAAACAACGCGGTCTCATTCTGAAAAGACTGGGGCAAGAAACTTAACGGGATTAATCCAACAAATAAAATCATGCCGAATCATGCCACGAGTCAGTCATGACACAGGACTAGTATGCAATTCAGACAAGACATGGATTTAATATACACTGTTTTATATCAAATCTGTGCATATTCGCGACAGTTGCATTATGCGCGGTGGTCACTCCAGTGTACCAGCTATTCTAAAGTACCTATTCCACTGAATCCTCTCCTAATAAATTTTTGATAATCAACGGTGTCAACTGTCATCGTAAAAGTTTATTATAAACAGCTGCGGCTGCACATATTTTAAAATACGATTCTGCAAGAATAAAAATATGAAATTTAATCAATAAAACCAATACGTATTCACAAACGTTAAACAGCAGTCACTAGGTAGGTACTTACTTCGATTCTTCTAAACGCAAACCACTGTCATACCACTGATACGCTAAAAATGCCATTTAATTGAGAAAAGAATTCATTAAACTTCTTCATTCGCTCTACAAAATATAAGTTAATTCTAGACTTTAATAAGATGATAATAAAGTCTACAATTAAACACCATTTTTTAGAGTGTCAATCCAGTGATATGACAATGGTTTGCCTTTATCAAAATCGAGGCCCAGGACAGTGAATATACGTTACTTAAGCTCCGGCATCTACGAAATGTTTCGGCATAAAAAAACATTCCGTTTAAATGCGGGTGGGGGTTGGAATCTGTTGTGTGAGCGAAGTGGCGCAGACCTTTTTTTTCGGGCGGAAATCATAACGAATATACCTAACCCCAAAGCATTAGACAGTATTTTTTATTTTCGTTTTTCATAATGAGCAGATGAATAACTTGAAAACTACTTACGAAATATATGCAACAAGCGCATACCGCTACTTATGTAGGTACGTACCTACGCTATAATAAATATGTATACTGCAGTATACTTAATACCTTTAAAATGAGATACCTATCTTTGTAAGGGATATTATTTTGTAGTTAATGTAATATTAAGGAACTTACATACTTGTACACCACACTCTACACAGCGACCTCTTGAGTTATAAACAGTGTAAAGTAACTCATACGATTTCACTTTCTTTAAATATAGATAGATTTCCTTCCCAAACGATTATTGATTCTCGATGCTACATGTTGTACAAAGATATTCTTTTATGTGGTAGGTACCTACTTACTCTATTTCCTAATGTGTTAAAGTACCTACATAAGTACTTTATGCGTTCTTTAAGCAGGTATAAGAAACATTACTGCGATAAATTGCATGATGAACTGCCATAACTCTTATTTACTATAAAGATCTAGGTACCTGGTACGCAAATATATAGTCATTTGAGATTTCAGGTATCATGCAACAAATAAAACGCATACCGATATATAAAAAAATATTTTACAAGAAATATACATCTAATTTTGTGGAATGTTCTGCACCACCTCTTACAATAGACGATATTCCTCGAAGGAAAACCTTTCCTGTGATCGGCACCAAGTTAGAATTTATTGCAGCAGGCAGTGGTACCAAGTAAGTTTTTATCATGTTTGTGTTTATTTTATTTTTCATATTTTGGCAAATAAGTTAAGGCCTGGCATAAAGTCTGTTTAATAGAATCATTGAAAGAATGCGTGAAGTTCCTGACAGGTTGTGAGCGAACGGGCGATGTAACTTTGTAACGTTTATTGACCTTATTAACGAGTGATAGCAATAAAAATTTAATAACTATGCCAATTTACAATACACAGATTTATTTTGGGCTAAAATTATTAACAAATAATTAATTAAAAAATATAAAATCAATAGTTTTTAAAATTCATACCACGTCTAGTTGTAACGCACGCTGTTTCAAGGTTATGTCAACTGTTTGCTTTCATAGTGATGAGACAAAATAACAAGGCAAAGTAAACCGCGTCAGTCAGCGAGCAAGGTGGCACTACTCTCTGGATTTATTGCATTTTCAATCTTAAGTTAACGCAATAAAGTCGATGTTTCAAAAGTGTTGGCAATTGTAATTTATCGGCGTTAGGTTGCTCTTTTCTGCGCAGGCGAATTTTGTCGATGCGACTTAAAAATGTGGTTCACCAGCCCCCGTAGACAAATGGAAAACGTCTAAATCGCAAACGACCGCTTAGAAAACGAACGATTAGGTCGACCAATCACATCCCAGCTCGTCGCCGGTGTACGATGCGCGCGCCGCGGCGGAATCACGAGCTGGAGTGTGATTGGTCGACCTAATCTATACGTTTCCTTAGCGATCGTTTGCGATTTAGACTTTTGCCACTTGGCTACGGGCCCAGGTACTGCGGCCGTCGTACCTAATTATAAATGCAGTAATCGACATTTTTCCGAATTCCTGTTTTTATCGAAAATGAAGTTAAGAGACACGTATCTAACTTTTGGTTAAAGAAAAACTTAGGAAAATCTTATAGAAGTTAGTAAAATTTTAAGCAAAAATGCAGCATTCGTATGATTTTCCCGGGAATTTCTCGGTTTAAATGCAGTAATAATAATGTATAAAGATAAATTGCAATACTAAAGTCTATATTAGGTACTAATTTAAATGCAGTATTCGCATAATGCACTGCATTTTAATGTTGTACATTATAATTATTTCTATGAGTCTTCTTTTCGAATATACTACTAATTTAAATTGCAGTATTAATCATATCGTAGAGCTAAATGCAGCACTCGCATAATGAACTGCATTTTAATGTTGTACATTTTATATTTCTATGAGTCTTGCAAATACTGCATTTATAATTATATTATACAATTACGTCGGCAGTGTAGGTACCTATGAATTTAAACATATTTTTTTATTTATTGCCTATTTCAGGCTCCACGAATATATTGACCATCGTCATAAGCAGCTTGGTCCAGTTTTTAGAGAAAAATTAGGTGGTAATACGGATTTAGTTTTTGTTAGTGATCCTATGCTAGTAAGAACTCTTTTTCTCAGTCTAGAGGGAAAATATCCAGCACATATACTACCTAACCCATGGGTGTTGTATGAAAAGCTATATGGATCTAAAAGAGGATTATTTTTCATGGACGGCGAAGAATGGTTAGAAAATCGGCGTATCATGAATAAATATTTATTGAAAGAAGGTTCTGAAAAATGGTTAGACGGTCCAGTGAAAACAACAATAGGCAAATTCATAGAAAAGATGAAAACTGTTATAGACAACGGCACCTTCGTTCCAGACTTAGAATCAGAATTTTATAGACTGTCTATAGACGGTACGTATGTATACCTACCCCACTATTTTATAAATGTAATTACTGTAATTAGGAAATCGAGCTTGTCCTTTAGTGATAATGCTCACTGTAAACAGGAAATGATTCGGTTTACAAATCGCAATAAGAAATTGGTGAACTTTTTGAAATTAAATATTACGCTACGACCCTCCCTTAGGGGCCAGGTAATAAAAAAATGCTCAGAAAGACGGAAAGCATGAAAGCGGTCGGGCAATGCCATGCGGATTATTGGGCGGACGCCCAATTAGAACTAGGGTAAAGCCGCTGGACGCAACTAGTCTACAGTAAGATTACAAAATTAGCATAATTTCAGGCTCAAAAACTTCTGACTTTTTGGTGCCTGAGAAAAGCAAAGGATGCATCAAAAAGTCATAATTAGCATAATGGCAAGCTCGCCAGCAGTAAGTATTGGTCATTAAATGTTTTTAATCCAAAGTTTTTTACAGTTATTATTGCTATCATGTTGGGTAATAGTTCACCATTGATACCTGACAAGCACTGCGACGATCTTTTAACCAAGTTTTCCGAATCCGTCAAGAAAATATTTAAAACAACAACGAAGCTATACGGTCTACCAGTACATTTATGTCAAAAGTTGAACTTAAAAATATGGAGAGACTTCAAAGAATCTGTCGATATTTCACTATCCTTGGGTAAAAAAACCTTCATTTCAAAATATATTATGGTTTTATGTGGAATATTTTTATATAATATATTTTTGACGGCCTCTGTGGCGTGGCGTAGCGGTAGTGCATGCGACTGCTACGCAGGGGGCGCGGGTTCGATTCCCGCTCAGTGCAAATATTTGTATGCATGAATATGTCTATTTGCATTGGTCTGGGTGTTTCTATGTATAATAAGTATGTATTTACAAAAAAAAAGTATATAAGTATGTTTATCAGCATTCTAGAACCCATAACACAAGCTAGTTAAACTATGCTTACTTTGGGTCTAGAGGGCGCTGTGTAGAATGTCGTAGAATATTTTATTTATTTATTTATATACCGAATATACCTATCTATATAACACATCATCCTACTATATTTTCAGCTCATAAAATAGTCGACGAGGTATTAAATAGCAGACGACATGGTAACGGATTGGTAAAGATGTTATCAGACGAAAAACTTAGCGATGAAAACATAAAAAAAATTATCGGAGATTTCGTAATCGCAGCAGGAGATACGGTAACTAAGCAAAAACCGTTATTTATTTTAAAGGGTTAATATTAAGTTTAATTATTACTAAGCCATATGTTTACTTGCCAGACTGCCTATACATCATTATGGACTTTATTTCTTCTATCAAGCGAAGAAAGCGCGAAAGCTGAAATACGTAGCAGAGATCAAAATTATGTAAATTACGTGCTTAAGGAATCTATGAGATTGTACCCCGTAGCTCCCTTCTTGACAAGAATATTACCCAAGGAGAGTGTATTGGGTGCTTATAAACTTAAAGCGGGTGTAAGTACCTAATATTTTTATTAATGTAGGTAGATCCTTTATTATTAACAGACTGATTTTGAATTGGAAAAAGTTCGCAAGTCATTCAGGACGGAATTTGAACCAACTGAGCTACCTGGCTACGTCTTGATTCTAATAGTTCATTATAGTGCACGGGCACGGCGTCTAACTTGGTTTGGCGAGATTTTGGAGTAGTGTGTGTGGGCCCCACTACTCCAAAACCTTGCCAAGTTAGAACCATGAGAAACAAGTATAGTGTACGGTATCTAACTTGGCAAGGTTTTAGAGCAGTTCAGCCCACACCCACACTACTCCAAAATCTTGCCAAGTTAGATGCCGTGCACCATAATATAACCATGCAACCGTGCAAATTGCGCCATCATATGCTGTGAAGTGACGGAAGGAGACTCCAGCGTGGTAGCGTAGGCAGGCTTTTCTCTCGGAGTTGGGACTCAGATGTAACTTCCGTAAAAGTAAATGAAGACCTTGAAGACTGTGACCAAATGACGAAAACGCTGCATAATACATTTTATGCAGATTATAATATAATTATAATACTTGTTTGTGGCAAATTGCAAAGCAAAGAAGCCATAAAAAAAAAAGTTATGACACATTTACACATGACATATCGGAATATTGGATGCAGGGCAGGGTATTGTATTGTAAACAAAGAGGTTAGGAATTGTACATGTACAATTTAAATTTGTGAAAATAAATACGCCAAATGATTCAAAATGTTTTGTCGCAAATATCTTCTAACTGCAAAAACTATCCGACAATATAGTGGAGTTTGTTCAAATTACTGCCATAGAGGCGTTAAAGTTGCGAGTTGTAAACATGTACTTGATAAAGATAATATTTCTATAAATTCACCTAAAAGAAATATATCAATGGAAGGTATCGTGAAATGGCATGAACAAACATATTTAAGCATATCAAATAGTATGCCTGTTAAGTTCATGCAAGACGGATTACTGCAAATTCATGATGTAACTGGGCTACCTTGGTGGGCTACAATAGTTACATCTACGATACTTATAAGAACGGGCATGACACTACCACTTACTGTGTATCAAAACTATATATTAGCAAAAGTAGAAAATATAAGTTTAGAACTGAAAGATATGGTCAATGAATTAAAAAGAGAAACTGCAATTGCTAAAAAGGTCTACAAGTTAACAGATAAACAAACCGTTATTTTATATAAAAGGTCACTAAAAAAGCAGTGGCAGAATTTAATTGTAAGAGATAATTGTCATCCATTCAAAGCAAGTTTACTAATATGGTTTCAATTGCCAGTTTGGGTTTGCATGTCATTTGCATTGCGAAACCTGGTTTACATGGGAGATGGTGACCCAGCAGCTTTGGTTACTTTTATGGAGTTATCTACTGGTGGCCTAGGCTGGATACCTAACTTGACAGAGCCTGACCAATCCTGGATCCTGCCTGTTGCATTTGGATTAACAAATTTGGCGATTATTGAAATTCAAAGGCTATCAAAGCTCAGACAGCCATCAAAGTTATATAATATTTTTACAAATGTATTCAGAGTATTCACAATAGTAATGATTCCTGTAGCAGCTAATGTACCTTCTTGTATGTGCCTATATTGGATGACATCGAGCGGGATTGGCTTAATGCAAAACCTGGTTTTGCTTTCACCATCACTTAGAAGGAAGTTAAGAATACCTTTAGCTCCAAGCGAATTGGAAGAACCTTATAAACACATAAAGGAAGAATTGAAGCATGGATTTAAAAAATATATACCAAAAGCATCATAATACTGTTTTTTTTGTTGCAGTCGTATTAGGTTTACTAAACTATTGGAAGTCTATAGTTTTTGTAGGAATTTGTTAATATAAATGGTATTTAAATATTTTTGCTAATTTAAATTATACAAAAGGACTGGTCTTTTGTACCTTGTACCACTTGCACTACTAGTATTTGCATTAACTCCTACATGTAGGAATTGTTTGGAGTAGGTACAGTGTGAATCACAACCTTTATGCTATTGCTGCTTTGATTCTGATTAAAGCAGTCATTCTTTACTTTTTAATGACCTTATAGTTTACTAGAGAAATGTGCAGATTGGCAAGTGTTTCGACAAGTGTTCTTTTACCCTCATAACTGAAACAAGAGCTGGAGCCTTGGGTTCAAATATGAACAAACAATAAGGGATGGTTTTATCAATTTCTTTTGTATCCTATAAAGTTAGGTCCTCTCATTCATTTTGAAATATTACAGACACCTATTATAGCCTCAATTTATACATCAGGAAGAGATGAAAGCAACTTTAGTGAAGCTGAAAAGTTTTTACCTTACCGGTGGGACAGGAATGATGCACGGAAGAAGAATTTATTAAACCATGTAACTTTCGCCTCCTTGCCTTTTGCTCTCGGTGCTAGATCATGTATAGGCAAAAAATTGGCTATGATACAAATGAATGAACTAATAAGCCAGGTAGGTGACAATTTTAAATATAAATTATTCGGTTGCAGTGAAAGTTTTATTGCTTAGTGACCCAAATCACTTATTGTTATTTTTGTTATTTTTCTGTTCCAGATTGTAACAAACTTTGATTTCAAATGTTTGAATGACAATGAAGTGAAGGCAGAAACTTCTCAGGTACTTGTGCCAAGTACAGACATAAAACTATCATTTTCTCTTCTAGATCCTAAGAGCAAGGATCAGAGCAAGGATCTTAATAAGTTGAGTTGATTACATAATTCTGATTTTAATTACTACATACTATGTAATGTACAAGCATGTTGTTTGCATAAATATAAATAAAATATTACACATTATTTTTCATGATATTGTTTTTGAATTATGTCATAAGCGAACTTAAGCCAAGGTTACTGATAGAACTAGAATAGCCAAGCGATTGTAGTAACAACGCTCTTCTTTTGGGGAGTAGGTGATAAGTGCTGCTTTACACTGGTATTTCAATGCATGGATTTCACTATGAAGTAGGTATTCACGAATTATAATGTTTTACCTAATGATTAGATGAGTAATAAGACTAATAAGTGAGAACTAAATTTAGTTGAACTCAATACATAACTGTTTTCATTAGTGAAATCTCTTGAGCTTAGGCGGAAACAGCCCGTTTTGAGCCAAGCAGTTTCGATATTTTTGTAGGGGTCGTTTCGGGTTGTGGTGTAGGTGGCGTGTATGTGTTAACGTCGGTTCTTAAAAGAGAAGAGCTTCCTGACCCTCGTAATTGACTACCTAAGAACAAGCTTAGGTACGGCGATGACGGAAATGAAATCTAGGCAGGTGAAAGGTCCAGCTAGTCGCATCATCCAACAAGGCTCAAGGTATGACGCGGGTGTACGGAAGTACTGTTCTTCAAAAAAGGCGATAAACCTTGCTGAAGATCAGCAAAAAAATATCACCTGAATTACATCAACAAGTTGTTCTCGGATGCCGTCACAAACCACATCGTGAGAAAGGTCGACGAGTTCCAGCCACTGGAGCAAGTCGGGTTCGAAATGAGTACAACATGGATCATATATTTTATCCATGCTGATTTTTTTAGTGGTTGATTTCTTATTTGAATTGGATTTTCTGTGGTAACAATAACACAACAAAGACATTTAGGTAAATATAATTTTTAATTTGAAGAATATCGTTTTAGGGATGAATTTGAAAAAATACACCTATTATTAGTACGAGATCCCACTGCAAAATCATGCATGAATCGAATATTTGGTAAGAACCAAATTTTACGCATATTTATGATTAGGAGAACATTTATTTACTAGGTTGCCTATCAAAATGTGGCCGCTATATGTTTAATTCAATTTTTGCTAATTCATTTTTCGGAAAAAAAATCCATCACATGGTTTTTAAATAAAATATCATCCACGTCACGGCAATATACAAAAGGACTCTGAAAAATCACGGTTGCCGTTGCGCACTTCGCCGTACGTCTTCGCAGCCAGGTGTAAACAGGTATGATTTTGATACATTTATGCAATCATAACGGACATTTATTATTTTTACATCAAATTAAAGCTATTTTTTTTCTGTTTACTGTAATATACGGTTGCCTAATTAAATCTGGCTGCAAATAAGGGTTGCTGGCTGTTAAAGATGGTAAATATTTAAGATAGAGTGAACGAGAGCTAGCGCGTAGCATCACTAGTCAGGCGAGGATAGCGACTAAATAACGTCAGTATAACGCCAAACGCGTGACAGTTGACAGCGGCAAACTTAGCGCGAGCGGGTAGTATATTGTTGTTTTATTTCTAAGAACTAACAAATAATTATTATAAAGATGAAGGCGTGTTTTCTGTGTGAGAAAAAATCCAATGTACTTGATTTCAATAATGCATCATTCAAAAAGTGTTCACTAATGTTATTATTTCGTCGTAAGAAAAAATATAAATATCATGACATTTTGTTGACAATTGAATCTACTGATGATTTTGGATATCATACTAAGTGTCTAAAAAAAATTACAGTTAACAAGAATACAAAAAATTAAGAACATTTTTTAATTTTTATTTGCTTCAATGTTTAATTTTTTCAAACAGCACTTGTTCAATAAAATTTTCTTTTAACCTTGTGACTTTGTAACCTTGGTTTTATTTTTCACCGATATTAATTTTTTTTGTAATTTTCTTTGTCATTTTGAAAAAGAAGACATTTCTTTTGGAGTATTTATTCAGTAGTCCTTATTACTGTTTGAACCGGTGGTTGAGAACCCTAGCATCCGACGCATGCGCAATGGTTTCAAAGCGTCATACAGCTGGCAATCGCTATCCTCGTCTGACTAGTGAGGCTACGCGCTAGCTCTCTTTCACTCTATCTTAAATATTTACCATTTTTAACAGCCAGCAACCATTATTTGCGGCCAGATTTAATTAGGCAGCCGTATATTATAGTAATCAGAAAAAAATTAGCTTTAATTTGATATAAAAATAATAAATGTCCGTTATGATTGCATAAATGTATCAAAATCATACCTGTTTACACCTGGCTGCGAAGAGGTACGGCGAAGTGCGCAACGGCAACCGTGATTTTTCAGAGTCCTTTTGTGTATTGCCGTGACGTGGATGATATTTTATTTAAAAATCATGTGATGGATTTTTTTTCCGAAAAATGAATTAGCAAAAATTGAATTAAACATATAGCGGCCACATTTTGATAGGCAACCTAGTAAATAAATGTTCTCCTAATCATAAATATGCGTAAAATTTGGTTTATACCAAATATTCGATTCATGCATGATTTTGCAGTGGGATCTTAGTCTATATTATATGATAAATCATAGTAGACAATCAATCCATTCACATTTTATATGCTCGAAACGAACGCCTGACTGACTAGATTAATCTGAACTAATTCTTAGCCATACATTACCTAGGTATATACAAAAAATATTATGTACAATGAGCTTCCTAGCGTCAAGGTGCTATAATAGAAAAATAAGTGCTAAAATAGAAAGAGTCTTTATACCTTGTAACGTTACACTAAAATCCCATTTACACGATACCATTTTCTTGTACATACCAGTGCAATTATTGAATAAGTACAATGATTGACTTGCCGCATCGTCTAAACTATAAATGTCACATTTTTGCTCTGCTAGGCAATAATTGCAAGCAATACTGTTATTGGTGTAAACACATCATACCATAATTTGCTTATGCAATTCTTGTATTCAATTGAAGAGAGAATCTATCCTCTCTTCAATGGCAAACATGAGTGCAATAAGTGAGGGTGTATTAAAAATAATTTTCAATACACCCTGTACCTATTGAAAATTAATTTGAATTTCCATCTCACTTTGCGCACTTTTCGATAATTATTTTCATAATTGAAACGTATCTCATTATATTAAAAAATATTAATATGTAGGTAAATGTAAAAGAAAAGACTACATGTAAATAATAATAAAGTGCTATTTGAATCATATGCATATTCCCTAATCTTGTCAAACGTTCAATACATGAAAGAAATATTTGCCAACGCAAATACGTGCAACACTTGAAGCAACTCGCTTGCACATGGAAAACTTGCATCAAAGTCTGTGTTCAGATGAGTCAAGACTTGAAAGCAATAATTGCCTAAACATAATGGTATGTGTGTAAAATTGCATGCCATAATCGCATGCAACTTTTTAACTAGTATCCTCGTGTAAACAGTTGCTTACAATAATTAAAAGGCAATTGTTGCTCTTCAATTATTGCATTCAATTCTTGCACTAGTATGTTCAAAAAAATGGTACTTATCGTGTAAATGGAGCTTTAATGAAACTGTACCTATTATTAAAAATAATTAAAATACAAATTTTAGTAAATGCATTCAATTTAAAATATTGTATTTCAATTGTGTGGGTTATAATTTATTTACATAATATAATCAATAAACCAGGGATGAATTAAGATCAGTCGTGGCAGGAAAATAACAAAGATTCACTTCACCAACTGTCTTAATATCATAGACTTAATATCCTCAAGCCATTGTTCCTTGTACTCTAAATTAAGTATGGTTCTAAAAGAGTTCGTCCGGTCTGATTCGCACATTTTGCCCGTTAGCAAGTAAGCAACTGATTCTACACATAAGAATCCCATTCCCTCGCCAAGTGACCACACATATATTTTATCAGCTGTTTCTGGTGTTAATTGAAATTGTAGAATTGCACTGCTCAGCAAGCCTTTTAGCTTTTCAAATAAAAATCTATCAGCTAATAATAAAACCTCTAGATTCGTTTTTAGTTCCTCAGACATGGGGAAATAGTGGACATCAAATTTGGGATTATTATAGCCCCAATGTAATAAAAAGAATAAATATTCTAGTGCAGGTTTCGTTACATTTTTTAATCGCACACAATTTTCCGCCGATTCTTTGAAGCACCCCATTAACATGGCACTGAAAACATCAGAATTTTGACATAGAAATACTCTATTGGCTTTCACTGTTGATAAATCATCCAGTTCAAAAGTGACAACTTCATCAATAGTCAAACTTTCAAGTATAGTATTGTAGTCAAAATTCATTTTTACTTTGAATCTATTCTCTAAACTTTTAGGATCTTTTATGTGAACGTTGTTTGCTAATTTTGCTAGAGCCGTAACACAATCTTGTAGGTCTTCCTTAGAATCCGTAATGGATTCAAATAACAAATTTAACGCACCACAATCAATAAAATATTTTTTCAATGGCTTCTCAGTTCTGCAAAAAGGAAAAAAAAAACAAGGCTATTATTTATGTTGTGTACAATAACATCCGTTTTCTTTTTGTGCACAAAAAAGAATTGAGAAAATCTTACAAAACCATTAGTAATATAAATGTTTATACCTCACTATATAAGGTAGGGTCAGTGAAAGAGTCTGCTTTACAGATGATTCGCCTTTTAAAAGCTGGTAGCTGATTTCTCCTATTCCATAACTTGATTCGGCCAATATTGTCAATTGACTCAGAAGCTTCGAACTTAGTCGCATGAGCTGAAAAAAAATGTTGAAACTATAATAATTGTTTATAGTATGTTTGCAAGTTGAAAAATATTTGATTATGGTATTTATAAAGTACTTAAATATTATTAAGATGTGCTTTGTGACTTACTTGCTTGCACTGCTGACATTTAGTGGATGGGTGCTTGGAACTGACCGTCATATAGTGTAACCGTAGTGCCAGTCTATGTTTTAAAATACTCATAAGGCAAAGCGCATTACTGGAAACGATTAATATTATTAGTGGAACAAATATTTAACAGCCTGGTCAAAAAGCGTCACGAATATTATAGAAATAATTAAAAACTTAAAAAATCCTTTCGGCACATCCTATTCGCAAAGACATTTTCGCGAGTGTCCCGTTATATAAGTTGAGCATGGAAAGAAAGAAAAAAATCCGACAAATCAATAAGCCCATGATTGTAGTTCACTACTGGACACAGGTTACTTCCAATGTTTAGCACGCTATCCTTCTGCATTCAGTCTATTTCAGCTAGGTACCTAAACCTAACTAGTTACCTTTTTTATCGTGCTCAAATCCCCATGGATACCACCCCCGTCGGCCATCGGGGGTGGTTATGTCGGGATCGAGCCGAATAAAACCGCACGCCGTCTCGGGTCCAAACCCAATAGGCATATCCCTCGCACCCTAGCTGACTCTGGGCTATCTACGGTTTTAAGATGACCCCCTGAAAGGAGAAGTGGCGCGAGCATCGCGCCACTTCGCCGACGGTGGGATGTACGATGACAGGTGGCCGTCCTGTCACCCAACCACCCAACCATCGGCGCGCGGTCCCCGCTCGCTTGCCACTGTGCCCTCTGCTAGACAGAAGGAGGGCCTCGGAGCAGCCCTCTAGAGGGCCACTCCCATACCGGCCGGATTGGCCGCAGGCCGCTGCGTCTCCCATGGCGAGTGGAAGGCGCTGCTCGCCTCCGTTGCCCAGGTGCACCACATGGAGGTTCCGGCGCGCACCCCCTAACTAGCTACCTAGCTGGGAAAGTGCATGCTGTTTTTTTAAATCCAATAATCTTGTTTTTGCCTTCATTTTTTGTTTAGTAGATTTTCTATGCTATTCGCGCCAGCATTTATTGGTGAAACCACACTTCGCTATTCGCCTTTATTCACGTGTATAAATCGAAGTGGGGAGGGCTTATTCGTGTATATTTGCTTTATTAGCACGAATATTCGGCTTAGTCACTCTTCTATGACGAATTGTGGAGGGTTTGGCCATCTATAAGAATTGCCTCGATTACAACATAGGCGAATAGCGAAATGTGGTTCCACCATAAAGCAGATTGGAGATGCGCCAATGATCATTGGCACGGCCCGGTTTGACGGTGATAACATGACATCTTCTTTAATTCGCTCTGTTCGAAAAAGGGATGCACGCAAAAAACTTCTGCTACCACCGGTCATGGGTCGTGTGCGAGTTGGTAACGCCAGATACTCTATAACATTATAACTTCATAGGAAGTGCTTGACACTGCGGCGCCCAGTTGTATCTTTGCGTGCTATGATCAGTCTCTATAGTCGCGGCACGATATGATAGCCGTTTTGACGTTTGTCCGCTCATGAAGTTCCATATTAATTATTGTTACATTTGAAGGAGAAAATTGCTGTTCTTCATTGCCAATAGTGACGTGAAGTTAGTCATAAAATTTATCGAATGTATAATTTTAGAACACAACATTTATTTATTACATTGATTACTAAACTACCTATCTATATTAAGGTCCCGCGAACATTTATTTTTAATTTTTATAAGATTATAATTATTAGTGTACTTATTTACCACACAACTCGGTATTTGTTTTTAGAAATTTAAAATAGATAATATTTTAGAAAACGAACCTATAAAATTAATGTAGGTGATGATAGCAGTGACGACAGTGACAATAGCAGTATGGACACCGATTACCTAATAGTTTGTATGGATGAATCTGATTAAATATGGGCTTTTATGGCATCTTTTTTGGTCTCTTTTTGGATTATTTTGATTCTTGTGTGCATATAAAGTACCTAGTATATACTCATTTTCATTCCAATATTCAGTTCGTTCGAATATATTGTATAAACATTTATATTTTTTTATTAAAAATTTTTAATCAGTTAGGTAATGCTTGGAATAAAAACTTATAGAGTTGATTATATTTTTAATCGAGAATAAATTGTCATTTCACATCACTATTGTAATGTGTCAAAACGGCCATCATATCGTGCCGCTACTATAGTTACAGTAGCAATAGTGGTAGACAGGATTTAATTCTTGTTAAATGACTAAGTGTAGGTATTTTCCAAAGCAGCCGTGCCCGGCAATTCGCACTTTAGTGGGATGGAAATGGTGTTGTGGTGCCCACCTGCCAATTCGAGTTACCACAATGAATGACTTGCGAGCCTTGTGAAAACTTAATCATGGACTTTCCCGATTAAATTGTTAATCAAAAAATTACCTTAATACTTTAGCTAGAATCCGCGCGGCACGACCTAGGGGCCGCTGACATCTCTCCACATAGTCCAGTAAAGCATTCAAACATTCTCGACCGGTCAGCAGTTCTAACGTTTGATTAGGCACCGGTTCTTCACGTAAGGCACCAAACGAGTTGCAAGCTCCATGAGAAACTCGGAAAAGTAGCACTAGGACGCATGCTATGTGTCCCCGAGACGATTTAGTATGCTTATCGCTATCAACTGCATCAACTGAAAAGACATAATTTGACATGTAATCTGTATCCTAAGTGTTCCAATGAATGAATGAAGAAGAATGAAACCACTTCCAAAAGATATCGAACCTAAATAGTGCAAATGTCCTGAGTCTTTGCCTTTAGCTTACCATCAGGCAAGGTGAAGTCATTTTGACGTGTCCTATATAAAAAAAAATGTTTCGTGTTTGCGCTATGTATTCTCGACCATTTGTGTTTTAGGTTGCCTTGCATTGATCCGAATCCATGGAATCGAATCCATTCAATGGTAATGATGAATACATGAATGATTAGATAAAATACTAAAGAAGTCTTCCGAGTTATAACTGAACCTGAGGCACCTGAGTGCTCTTAGGAGAAATCAGTATCGAAATTTCAAGAGCGGACATATTTGTAAGAAGTACAAGAACTCATGTACAAACATTTATGCGTCAGGAAGCGTAAGTTAAATTCACCTTCATTATAATAGAGCAAGAGCCCATGAACGCCAGACCTTCGTTATTTTATAAAAGCTGAAAGTTTGTCAGCGCATGCTCCCAATACAGATAAGAACGATGGCCCATTATGAAGTTCGGGTCATGGTGGCTTTGGCAGATACACGGTATTAAAGGGTAGCTGTAGGAGCGAGCGCAGGGCAGTGGGTGTGAGTGGCATGGCGAATCAGGTCTATTGCGATCCTTCACAGCCCATGTATTGGAATTACACAATTGGAATTATAATTCCATTTATATAATGCCAATACATGCGCAGTGAGGGATCGTAATAAACCTAAAATTGGAATTAGAATTCCAATTTTATAATTCCATTATATGCGCAGTGAGGGGTCGCAATAGACCTGACTTGCCGTCTCACTCGCACCCACTGCCTTGCGCTTGCTACACTTTAGTACCGTTTATCTACCAAAGCCACTATGACCCGAACTTCATAATGGGCCATCGTTCTTACCTGTATTGGGAGCATGCGCCGACAAACTTTCAGCTTTTATAAAATAACGAAGGTCTGGCGTTCATGGGCTCTTAGTCCATAAGAGAAGATCTTTACAGGATGAAAGATGAATATAGTGCAACCAGCTTCATATCAAAAGATATCTTCTCTAGGTGATCTAGAGGACATATTTTTATGAACCTAGGTATATACATGGCACATCATAGTCCCAACCTACCAACAGATTTCAAAGTTATCTCATTTAGTACACCTTGTCAACACGATGATTTTATACTATGACGATATCATCGTAGGTCATGGGGTTATCGTACAAAAAGTATATACAGGGTGTATTTTTGAGACGGGGCAGTAAGGGCAAGTACCTTAACCTTTTAGTTACAGGAAAACGTTCTTAGGAGGCCTTCCCTAACTTTTTGAGATATTTTGAACTGCATTCAAAGATTTTGCAAAAAAAAAATTAAGTGCCAATCGATTCTATTTCATGCGGGGATCAAAAGACTGGAACTATTTTAGCTTTGAGTACTAGAAACGACAGAAATCACCAAACTCGAAACTCATAGGTTTTCTATGTAAGACATTGTCTTATTTTCTAAGAACCCCATCGATTTTTAGACTAAAAATGATTATTTGTCTCTTTATGGGCCGTCATAATACTATTGAAACTATCACCGTGTCTGTTGGTCAGTTGGGACAGTGTCCATACATTTTTTTGCATGGACTGTTGTAATATTTACCTTCGACTGGAGCCTCTACACTCTCATCATCCTCCATGATAAGTTCGTCTAGATCGTGCGCGACTTGAGCTGCATTCAATTCAGACACCGTGCTGCTTACGTCAGCCAGGTCCACAACCTCGCCTTCATTGTCACTGCATACTGGCGAGTAACGCCCGGATATCTCCGAATCGGAACTGTCTGCAATAGTTGTTAAATTACCATTATTCAGGTAGGTATAACGAATAGATATATGTAATATGTATAGTACAAATCATCCGATTGCAAATAAATAGGTATATAGGTACCTACTTTAAATTATTTACAATACAATACATAGAACTTAAGTTACGGGCCCTTTTTAACTTAATCTTTTTATTAGTAAGTCCCTTTTTATCAACTCTTGACAGGGACGTTCAGCGTGAAGCATAGAGTGATATTGGCTATAGTGCATATATAGTGTTTGCTATGATTTGCCTGATGAATGTCGGATATAAGAGACATACAAGTATGACATTATTGGAAGTTTAAGTAAGCGATGTTGTGTGTAGTTAAACGGATTCTATTGCGGATTCTAGTGTAGAGTCACACATAAATCGCCATAGAATCAACTAAAAACACTTTTTATTTCAAGAATTCAAATATCTCAGTACTTAGCATGTGCAGGCAGTTATGAGTTGGAACTTATGACTTCCTGATTTTTTTTATCTAGGCTCAGATTTTGTAAGTCTAAATTATATGTATTGTTAGTAGGTATATTACCTTCCTTGACACTAAATGGTGAAGAAGGTCCTCCAGAACTACTTGGGCTCCATTGGTACTCGGTCCAGTAAGGGGACATCGAGCTACCTTCTCCTGAACTAACGCCAGATTCAGGGCTCCAATCCCATTTTGGTCGTTTATTGGACGAGAACGTTCTGTATTCGGGGCTAAATCCAGACTGATAGCCCTCTGAATACAGCGAATATGGAGACAGTGGTCCTAATGATTCACCTCTTTCTGGACTCGCAGAAGCTTGGGAGCCAGAGGCTTGAGGAAGAGAGGGCCATTCAGGACTTTTTGGTTCCCAATAAACACCAGCTGACCAATCCTTGCTGGCCATTTTTATTAGCTGAGACTTCTAAAGATAACAAAACAAAGCATAATTTATTATAATAATTTATTAAGAGAATATACAGCATAAACTATAAAATTTAAATAGTTCATAGCTTACCTTTTTGACAGCTTTTGGACTATTTGATCGTGCTCTTTTCAGACATTTTCGTCGTAGAGGCGGTGTTTCGTCTTCACTTTGACTGTCATCAGTTGCGTCACTATCAATGGCATCAATAAAGCCAACGATCATATTATCCCTTTCTATGACCACTTTAAGTTCATCTTCATTTTTACACGACAATGGACCTTTGCGACGTGAAAATAAGCTGATTTTTCCTTCTACATTACTAGTTTGTGATTGCTCATTAGATTGTTGCACTTCACTACCTACTTTTATATCTTTCTGGGTTTCTTTTACTTTATCCACAGTTTCACTGATGATTTCACCAAGATCTGTTTCTGTGTTATTGTGTTCAAAATTCATAGTTTTTAAATATGTAGTCAGTTCATCAGTTAATAGATTTACAAGGCCTTCATTCACCAAAATCTGAAATGCTGTAAAAAGTAAAAAGTTATTTATACAAGTAAACATTTTGGAGACCTGCCCCCAAAATGTGTACTTTTTCCGTTCATCTCTATTTGTATCTCAACATTAAATCCCTACCCGACCAGACCAGCTGAGCAGAACGATAAACGAAGGGCATCGGTTGAGGCGCGCCAATCAACCAATCATGGATTATAAATGGTCGATCAGTCCTTTTATTGGTTGGCCAGTTGGCGCATTTTTGACGTTTGCTCACAATTGTACAAACTTTTACCCATAATATAATAACATACTTACACATATTATGCTTACGCCTTTTTCCCTCCGGGGTAAGCAGTATTATATATTGTTGTATTATAATAACATAGTACCTAGTAGCATAACAATATTAAGTAAGGATATGGTTTTTTCTTAACAGAACTATAATATTATGTTGCATATTTTGACTTAAGGTAGAAAGCTTTGATAGTAAGTGGCAACAATGTTAGTTTAGGGATTAAAATTATACCTAGTTATATTTTGTCAACCCTGGAACATAAATGTAGGTACGCCAGATCGCTTACAAACAATTATGCTTACATGTATCGTCGAAAACATATTGCAAAAGAGCATGCATGGAACGCGGATTTACTCTTGCTGCGGCTACTAACAGTGGCAGACCACCACAGTGGCGTAGGCGAGATCGGTTCACTGATTCCCCACTAAGCTGCGCCAGTGCGTGTGCTGAACCGTCAGGCCAAGACGAAACATCTGTAACATGTATTGCATACATAAATTTATAATATTCCAATAGTTACGGGTTTTAAATACAATTTAAACACTGTAACAGTCAAATTAAGCAGAGGTATTCATACGTTTTTTGGACAAGTGTCGCTAACTCACCAAAAGAAAGTTATGGTTATTTGGAACAACTTTTATTTTATAGTAGGGGAGGCCAAGAGGGGATTTGAAGAGTTACTCGAGCGCGTCAGAAAACTATATGAGGAGAAACCTTATTCCTTGTAATGTACTCCTACCATATATAAACCCTTTATATAAGGGCGTGCTCCGAGGACAGCCCGTCAGATTTGTAAAAAAAAATCAATCCTCAGAAAAACTCGAGCGCGTCAGATTAAGGCCAGGTATGTTAAATACATACAGAACAGACTATATTTCAATAATCTGATGATTTTTGCGTGGCATAAGGAAATGGGTGAGTGGCAAAATTGTAAAAAAAAAACGTCACTGTGAAATACTCGAGCGCGATTATTTTTTTTTTATTTTGAAGGAAATCCTGTAAGAATTACAGAATAAAAATAATCTGACGATTTTCATGGGGCGATGTAGCTTAAACCATAAATAAAGTGTGGTGCGTACAGCTGCTGAGAACTGGATTGAAACTCCGTGCCTCTGTTTCCTTCTCACTCTTTCTTTATATTTCACTCTCTCGCACCATCCCCACACTACTATCTGCCGCCATATTGATTTAACAGCTGATTATAATAACTTTATCATAATACTTTTATTAAGATCTAAATACATCGCATGCTTGTGGAGGACTCAGACTACAAGAATAAGATAGACGGAGTGTTTCTAGTGTTTTTTTTGTTTTTTCCGGGTCTGTTTGTAACGTATGCGTGCGGTTTTAATCGGTTCTTATGAGGATGAATTCCCTGTCTGTGGCGAGTAGCGGTGTGATGGTTCTTCATACGATCCGACTAAAACCGCATGTGGTTCCAGATCTGGCTGCAATGTATGCTTGCGGTTTTAGTCGGTTCGTAGACAGAGAATTTCTAACAGTCAATCCCAAGATTCAGAGAAATCCAAGCCACATATTAAGTAGATCCAGCACACAGATGTGATCGTGATTCGTTCAAAAATATGGCAACACTGTAGAACATGGCGGCGGTTTTGTGTTCCTAGTTTGTGTATCTAAAATATTTAGAAAAATGTTATGAAATCTATTAAGAAAAAGTTACTTATTTATGAAACGATAATCCAGCAGTCTTCCTATGAATTATTGCAGTGTTTTACACCTTATTACGTCATATTTATAATATTTTGTTCAACCGTGATCGTACGTGCGCACACACTCGCTGCTCACAAGGAGTGGCGAGCGAAAGGATACGAATTGCTATTTAGTATCCTTTTTCGCGCGTTCACTAGCCAGTACTGATCGCTCCGTCTATCTTATTAATGTAGTCTGAGGTGGAGGAGAACTGTTGATGGAAAATTAGAGCCGACTTGGTTTCTTGGTAGCCAACTTCCTGCAGCATACGAAGATATTCTCATAACACCTGACATATCAGGAGATACTGTAGATTCAGGTACGTTTTTTTTAATACTATAATACAAAAGAAATAGAAAAATTTTTCTTTCAAATTATCAGATTAAGAATATTCCTTCATATATTTGTCAGATTATCATTTGGGACGACTAGAACATCAAGTTGAACCGTTTGTGTAAAAATCTGACGCGCTCGAGTATTTCAAGGTCACTTTATTTTTTTACATTTTCAAAAATCTACCATAACTTTTGACCACATCCAAATCGTCAGATATTTTAATAAGACACTTTTTTGAGTTTTCTAAATATTCCCTTCAAATATCTGACACGCTCGAATAACTTTTTTCTTATTTTTTTTTCTACCCTTTTCTACAGCCATCCTCCCCTAAATACTCGTCAGAATAATATGTCTCGGTTGTTAGAAAAACAAAGCGGGTAAACACCGTGAATGTCTGACGCGCTCGAGTATTTTTATGTGAATGATTTTTTTAACATTTTTGAAAATTAGCACACGCTCTCCTCCTCAGTAAAATGGCAAAATGAACAAATTATTTTTCGTTTTAGGCCTAAATCTTCACAATCTAATCGGTCCCCATGACGCTTTAGTAACTGAAAATTTAGCGGGCCGGCCTCCCCTACTATTACAATTGGATGGCGAAAAATGCTCTGGAGAGTGGTAAAATTCTGGTATTCATAAATTTCGTGTAGGTTCGGGGCTGAATCACACAATGACTGGGCATAGGTTCATTTCAGAAGCCTAGTAACCTTTTATTCTTACCTGTAATATTCTGTAGAATGCTAATAAGACACTCAACAAAACCTGCGATGCCAAGAAGAGGTCGGCAGGTTGACAAGTAACAGATATTCATAAGACACTTCAACGCCAAGGGCTCAAACTTTTTTGTTAACGCTACAAGACACTGAAAACCTCTGCCGTCTCCTTGAATCTAAAAAAAAAGACGGTACACGTAGTCTGGTCATTATTATTGCGAAAATCATGAAGCGGACTGGCGTTCAATAGCAAATTTCTTAATGAACCTGTGGGACAGGGCAGTAGTATTGTAGTCCACTCGTTGATATATTCTTGTTGACTGGCAAGATTCTTTTAATTACTAAAATGCCAAAGTTCCTAAATCAACAGGCAAAAGTGTGCCTGACTCTCACACCCGTTCTGCCAATCCCTAATTGTAATTTACTGCTATTGATATGGAAAGCGACGGGAATGAAAAGGCCTTCAAGACGACAGGTTCGTCGTAATGAAGGCTAAGACGTTGAGGGTAGCTGTGCATCGCGCTACGCGAGCATTCTGTTTCACAGCGTTTGATGTCAGTGAAATAATTGTTTAGTCGTACTCTCAACGAGGTTATACGAAAAATCTAAACTCCATGAAAGATTAGCTTAGTAAAACCCCTGTAACCACAAATATAGGTATGTAATTAAGTACCATTACTCTTAGAAAATATTACCTGTTCAGCACATTGTGCTGTAGAATGTGTTGTAAAGTAGCCTAAGCACTTCAAAATTCCTGTGATCAGTTCTTCTTGGCTTTTCTTGAGTCCTTCAGTTTCTCGAACAGGATTTGTTGATTTGATGATACCTGCCGTTTCGCATTCTGTGGTCAACAGTATTGCTATGCAGCGAACTGAATTCTGACTCAGCATTTCATCTCTCTTATCTGTTACCATCCACAACTGCCTACAATAAAAATAATATTTTTAGGACTTTCCAAAAAACTTTAGCTCATCGAGGGTATGGCGAAACGGGAATTCGAACTAAGTAACTAAAATCACAGTGTTCTGTAATTATATGGGTATAGAGATTACTGAGATTTATCAGCTGGGAACCCCATTAATACTTATATCTTTGGGTATTATTTCTGTCCGTTCGTTTTGGCTGACCTACGAAATGGCTGTCGATTTCGATCTTCACTGGCAGATAGCCGATATTATAAAGCATAGTTTACACGAAGCCAACACTGGCTGCTAATAAGAATGGCAGCCAGCCCTGGCTTGGTATTTGCCTTGTGTAAACAGTTTTTAAGCCAAACCAGCGCTGGCTGCCAACACTGGCGAGAATAGAGCGTCCGTATATTTTTCTAGCCCGCAACCTCCACCCGCATACCCCTCGACCCCCGCGCCAGCGTTGCGGACTCTTTAACTTCAAACGTGTGCACACCCGAAGAAAAATCCGTGAATAAATGGCCTCGTCTAAAGAACAGGAGCCAGGTCAATGTTGGCATGTCTGCAGGACTGGCGCCAGTATCACTGGTTTCGTATAAAATCTGCTTAAGACGTTACTTAGACGTACTTTCATTTGAAGGATCTATGCAAAAATATTAAAAGCTCCATTTGTTTCTTTCTTTCTTCTTTTCACATACACGAAGTTGTGATTATTTCAGACTTAAATGGTATCTCGAAATCTCGAGGACAACCAAGGTAATATTATAAAGTTAAGGGCTTCTCTAGTGTTCATCCACACGGTGTATTCTGAGCACGTAGACAGCAGCGTCTCTGATTCGCAGCGGAGACGCTGCTGCCTGCGGCCATTTGCAACGGAAGGGGTAGTGGCCTTATAGAGGGCTGCTCAGAGGCTCTCCGCGTCTACCTCTGACTACCAGAGAGCACAGTGGAGAGCAGGCAAGAGGCAGGCGTGGGGATGACAGGAAGGTGGCCCTGGTACTGGCCACCTGTCACCCTGGGGTGACAGGTGGCCAGCGCCACCCGACGCATTGCTTGCATTCCCCCCTTTACAGGGTTGATGTGATCAAAAATAAAATATGATTTAATTAGTATGAACTACCTGATTGCTCTTACTGCCATGGTTAGTGTTGGATATGAAGTATTTTTATCTCTATTCTCAATGAGAGCTACTAGTGCTGTAACTGCACCATGACTGTGTAAGCCTTCTGCATTTGAAGTCCTTTGGGCCAAGTTACCAATAACACGGCAAGCCCTGCCAACTATACTATCACGGCATACTGTTTTGATAATGTTGACTAAAGGGGCAAATGTATATAATTTACCAACCTGGAATAAATTGTTATATTTTTATCAACAATCAATCAATTTTGGTGAAAAAATATTTTTTCTTATGATTTCATGTCCCTGTAGGAGTACAATCATTTAGTTTACATCCACATACATTTTCCAATGAAACTGGTCAGGTTTAATTGAATAAATACTGTGGGAAGTAACAAGTGATTTCATTCAATATTATGTATAAATAATACAGCTTAACACACAAAAAAGGTAATATTTGAATATTTATCTTATAACTATCTATGCTATAAACAAAAATTAATGTGTGTTTTCCATATCAATTAACATATTTTAAATCAATGTCTGTGAGTGTAATGTATGATACTTAAAACAAAAAAGTGATTTTTAATTTTTTTCTTTCTGTCTGAGAGGGGTACGGCACCTTTACTGGCACATAGATAATTTTACAAGGCATAACATTAGCTAAGTTTGGAGAAAGAATTAGAGACCCAAGCTAAAAATTTTTTTAATTATAGTACAATTACACTGTACAAGTACAATAACATATTTTTATATAAACTGCATTTATATAAATAAAAATATGTTATTTACGGTAATTAAACAGAAAACATACACGGTAAGTAATTAAATCTATATTATATTGTATAAAAATCAATTGTTGTTCATTAGTCTCGCTAAAAATCGAAAGCCGCTGAACCGAATTGGCTTATTTTAGTTTTGAAATATTTGTGGAAGTCCAAGGAAGGTTTATACGGTGAGAAAATATGGAAATATTGCAAGATAAATAAAACTGCGATGAGGTTCTTTAAAGTAACTAATAAAATTCCATAAAAATATTTGTCGTGTAAAGTACTAGGCGAGCATAAACTACAATAAAAAAACGCTTTCATACCTACCTAATAAAATATAGCCTGATTAAAGTGTCTAGTCTATTGATTGCCGAACATCACTATTGTAGCGGGTCACCCTTTATTGTATCAGTGACAGTAAGTTGCACTTGTCATTTTACTGACTAAAATTAAAAATCATAGTATAGGTTGCAAGTTGCAACCACCAATAGTTTATGTACAGTTAAGTCAATCATGATTTAAAGCAGACTATAAAATTACTAAAGGATAATTTTGTCTTAAGTAAATAGATACTATAAAATTGTTAAGTAGAATGCATTCTACTTAACAATGTTATTATGATAACTTATTTATAAGAGAACTTATGTTAAAGTTGAGACTTTAATCAGGTTAACTATAACATACCGTTAGGCTGCTTTCTTCCTCAAGGCAACAATTACCGAGTATACTTAGAGTAATATCAAGAATTCTTTCGTTCGGTTTACGCAAATGTGGCAGCAGATACTCTAACCCACCAGACTCGCGAAAAAGCTTAATTCCATTGTCGTTTGCAATTATTTTACTTCTGATTTTCAATAGTGCCTCTTGAACGCGACTTGAAGATGATGATTTTAGTCCTTCTATTACAGACTTAATATAATTCTTATCCATCTTTTCTTACAATTTAAATAATATAATTAATATTAATATCAATATCAATGTTATGACACTTATGACATTTTATTCTGTTTTATTCATATCCATCAAAATTAAATCAGCAGCTGGTTTTGTCTATGTTTCACCAAGTAATGAACAAATAAATATTTGTATATAGTTAAAGAAAATTAAAAAAATATGTAGCAGTTTGTAATGCGTAAAACTGAAATTAGGAATGTGAATAAAAATAAGATTCATTTGTAATGTATTGTATGCCTTTGAGTTAGAATAATACAATATATGTTATGGAAAGAAGTCCACTACATTATTGTCTGTGACAGTTGTTCCACAATTTTTTTTAAACTGTGGTAAATAAAAATGAAGAATTTGCAATGCGATGACAGAATTTGTTGTACAGTTGTTTGTATTCTGCTAAAACTACAAAGTAAATTAATATCAATTGCATTGTAACATAAATTTGTCATGACATCGTTTTCTGAGAGATGAGTGTCTTCGGTGATTTTCAACGCGTGTGGGTGCAACGATTTCCTGAGAGTGCTTTACCAGCAGCTTGGGAAGAAGATGTCAGGGCCAATTTAGCTAAACACAAACAAAAAGTTGCTATATTGAGAGAAGAATTAGAAAAAGAAGAATTTTATGTAGAATATTTAGAGACACTGCTTTCGGATGTCGAAAAACATAAAGCTGCCGCACACGGCAATCGCACGACTCCGCCCTCAGGGGGTGACGTGAACGATCTCGACGATAAGACTTCTGATAGCAAGCAGGTAACCCATCATATAAATTAATATCAGTTTGTAGAATTATGGTATGTACCTTTGTTATGGTTTTATTACTATTGTCGTGTGCTTTATCTGTATTTAATACAATTTAATTAATTATGTACTTATCATTTATTTAAAAAATCTGAATTCAATCAAGAAATCTACCTTATTGGAATTTGGTTTAATAAAGTATAATCTTCAATAATATTTTCAATTTGTAATTAATTTAACTTGTTTAAAATGAAACAATAATAGTTAGTTTTATGACACAATATAAATTGAATTGGAATTTAACTTCAAGAAAGGGTGCATATAGCAGTAAAGTGCTTAGGGAGCCCTATTTATATTTGCCCAGTTTATCTTAATTAGTGTATGAATCATGGTCACTGATGGATTTAGCCTTGTATGCCTAAATTCATAATAAGTTAGTTCCTGTCATTCACAACTTTTTAATTCAGGTATCAGTAAAAGCATTTTCCTGTTAACTCACAGTTCTCTGGTATACAATCTAAGTGGCAAACAGACATTTTTGTACATTTGCTGTATCAGGTGATTGTGCTAATTTATATTTAGATCATACTACTTAATACAACTATAAGCTTTAGTCATATTTAGTTTGTACTGAAACAATTATAGTGATCTCATTCAACACAAGTTTATCAAATATACCTAATATGAGTATGACAAACTACAGTTAGTCCAGTTAGTTATAAACATGACTAGTATTCCTAGAAATTACATTTATAGTTACTACTGTGGATAGTTATTATAATATATTTAGTTAATTTACACTCAAAAATTAATTATGTAACTAAGTACCTATTCATTCAAAGTTACATAAAACAATTGTTAATTAAAAAAGTATACTGAATTACTTTAGTATACTTAATACTTTAAGGTACTTTCTCTAGGAAATAATCATGATTAAATAGTGCAATTGTTCATTGATGATATTCAGCTAAGTCTGATTAGTATTCACAACATGCTTTAGAAAAAATGTTTCTATGCATTGCTATAGATGCTATTTCTGTCTATTTATCTATCTATAGTCTAGTACCTAATAAGAGAATTGAATTCAAAATGTATTGTAGGTATTTGTACCTATTTATATTTCAAATTTAATTAATTAATATTTCAAATTTATTATACATTCTAAATTTGTATGTTATATTTATTATTCTTTTCTAATAAGAGAATTTAATTCAAAATGTATTGTAGGTAGTTGTACCTATTTATATTTCAAATTTAATTAATTAATATTTCAAATTTATTATACATTCTAAATTTGTATGTTATATTTATTATTCTTTTGATTTATCATCCTTGGGGTATGGTTTACCTATGGGGTAAATATCAAAATCATAAAAAAAGATAAGAAAATAGTGCTGTAAATATTAATTCAATGTAACATCAAATCTGCAACTGGAGCTTGACTGTTTCTTGTGATTGGGTGTATTTAATATGTACATGATATAGAAACATTATCTACACATGAGTGGAGATTAATTAATATTTAATGTGAACTGTTAATTGATTTTAAAACATAATTATGAAAGTAACAGTTAGCTTGACCTTCTTCATGGTTGCTTACATATCTTGCAACATAAGTCTACAAATGGTTATACAACACTAAGGTGTGATGAATCATCAATGAGGATGTTAATCAGATGGTTGTTTGAAGGTGTGAATACAAATAAGTTCACATAATGTACTTACTGCTGTCTTCAGTATTGTTTTAAACTGCTTTGCTTATCCAAGTACAATAAATTATAAAGTTTCTAATCTATTCTATGTTATTGTTAAAGTAGAAAATTTTCTTTTTTTAATTATGCCTAATTTATCATAAATAAATGTTTTATTTTTTACTTTAACTTATCATATCATAATATACTGTAGTCTTATGCAGTCTTATGTATGAACAAATCAACATCAATAAAATTAAGATTATTCAAAATGAATTAAAATATTTACACTATAAAAATAAGTAGGTATAAACTTGTACATTCTTCCTGTATGAACAAGTTTATAGTCAAAGTTAAATGTACCTAGAGATTAAAAGTTCCTTAAGTAATCCCTTTCTTATAGTGCTATTGTTACACCGGATGGCAGTGTCAATGTATCGCCAATTGCAGACAGAATAATGAGCAAATGCTAGTATGTTTCAAGTAGTAATGTTACCATTTTCATTCATCTACACTTTGAACTGATTGAGATTTAAGATTGTGTTAATTGCATACTTGACTGTGAGTTCCTTTGGCATTCATGAAATTGAATTAATTAGCGAATTAATAGTAAAACCATTATGATTAGGACATCCTCTCTTTAATAGTTTAGAAACTCTGTTATTGAAGGTAGAATGATAATTCTATAATGAAAATGTGTTTATGACTAATAATGAAATATGTTTTCAGGGTTCTAATACTGATTCCTTGTCAAAAAAAAGTGAGGCAAGTGTCGGTAGTAATAAGAGTAGTGAATCTACTACATCTGACATAGCAGAGTGTGAAGTGCAGCTGAGGAAAAAACCTGTTCGCATAACAGAAAGGAGCTCTGTTAATCAATGCATCAATGAATTATCATCTAACATAGCCGCTGAAGCAGCTCGTAGAAGGTGTAACAGTGAGATTGTCCATAGAAATGATGTTAAACAAGATAATAATGGTAATTATAATGGGTTTTGAATAAAATTCACTTGGCCTTTAGGTTTATAATAATTGGCATCAAATTAACTTTATTGCCTTAATATCTGGATTGATTTGAGTCTGTAATAATTAGCTACAAATTTATCTAGTGTTTAATTAATACATACATGACAGCCTCTGTAGCATAGCAGTCAATTGCACTACGCAATTGACTGCTATGACAGTAGTGCAAATATTTATATACATGAATATGTCTGTTTGCATTGGTCTGGATGTTACAAAAAAAGAAGAGTATAAGTATGTTTATATGAATTCTAGACCCCATAACACAAGCTAGTTAAACTATGATTACTTTGGATCTAGAAAGCGCTGTATAGAAGTAGAATGTGGTAGAATATTTTTTTTATTTTTATATAGTTTGTATAGTTTTGGCTTAATAATTAGGATGTTGGCATTATAAGGGTGTTGACTTGTGACACTCAATTATTGCACATGTATTTTGATATGAATGAGACCCTTTTTTGCATATGGAAACATCCATGGACTATTACTATACCTAAAGATCAGTTAAAAGCCTGATTAGTGGAGGTGAGTGGATAGAAAGTAGAAGATTTTTATAGGGTTGGCAATGCGAGTGTGACGCACGTGGTGATGAACCATAAAACGAATAAACAAAAAATTTATCAAAAAATTTACTGAATATTGGTTCATTTACGAAACGTCATATCCGGGGTCATAGTTTTTTCGTTATATTCCTTCCATTTCCACTTTGACCCAATTGTTTACTCCCAAAACGTGTTATTATAACCATATATATATTATAAATGCATTCACTTGAACCCTGAACCAAAGTATAGGTACCGCCCAGAGGCGTTACGCCATCATGGCTACCGCTAGCGTGCAGCAGTATTAACAACAATAATTACTGCAAGAAAATATACAGGTATGACGTGTGGTGACCTCACTACACATCCCTGCAACCATTGTGGTATACCAAATATCGTGTGGCGTCTTAATCGTCGTGGTATTAGTCATGTAGTACATGGACCGCATCCTGCTTGACTGGACTCTCTCAGGAACGCTCAGATTAGACAATGGTAGACCAACGATTTTTCTTGTTTACCCAATTAATTAAATGCAGATACTCGTAATTTTCTGCTGTTTTGTATTAATTACGATTCTTTGTAAAGTTATTATAAATGATCACGTAATGTTTAATGGGTTTTTATGTGATCCCATTATTACAGTAGGAGTAGAGTCAAGTCCAAATCAAGCCAAAAACCGTCCAACATCACAAACTGGTGATTTTGTAACAGTCATCGAAGTAAATGGTCTGAAATTGGCAGAATCTGCCTCCAAAAAAGCAGAAGAGTCGCAGCAGTCATCGGAAGGCAGCCCTGTTGATCCTGTAGCTCTTACCAAGAAGAAAGTTCCACCTAAGTGAGTAGACTGCTTATTGTACATTCATAAATGTTAATACTAACAAGAAAATTTGTAGTGTGTTAAAATTCAAGGGGTTCAATAAATGCAGGTAAAAAAATGGCTTATTATAAACATACTAAATGAATATATCCTCTCATCATACCTTAATATATGGAAATTGTCATGTATTTGATACATAAAATGTATGTATCTATATCAAAATACCATTTTCTAACAAGGAAATGTTTAACTTTATGCATGATACATTGCATGTTTTCCCTAAGTTTGGGCAAAGGTGAACAAAAGGTAAATTTCCTATTTATGTTTAATTACATTGTACAGCGAAACTATTGTTATTTAACCAGCAAAATATATTGCCTGTTTATTTGACTATATATGAATATTATTTTGATTAATGATAATATTTATACATAACTATGAAAATCTTTAATTCGTTACAGCAATGTATAGCTGAATTTTTCACATTGGGAAACTAGTAATATAACATACTACTTAAATACATCGTAATCCAGATAGAACTAATATAATCATTGTTATTTATAATTTTCATCTTGAAACAATATCTTCTATTGTCTAGACCTCCGCCCAAAGTATTCAACAAGCGCGGAGCATCGTTACCTGAAACTGGGTTAGCAGAAGACAGTCCACCATCTTCGCTAGGGCGTAGAATTCATAATGCGGAATCTCGAGAATCCATTGCCAGCAGAGCGTCTACGCCCTCTATTAGTGAACGAGTAAGTTATTTTATCTATTAGCCATCCATGGTTTTACGTGTGTCTAAACACTTTAAATTACCTATATACTACTCATATAAGCTTCTGTAATGATATTAAATAAGAAGGCATCCAATACTCGAGCCACAATATAGTGATTGTCAATCACAGATAAAAGTTGGATGTTAAAGCATTGGTTGGTTTAAATTTAATCTTGGATCTTGTCTGCTTGTACGGCAAAGACCGGATTAAATTTGTAATATCTACCAATATTTTCTAAAGCATTTTTTTGAGTACTTTACTGATGCATTCGTGTATCATACAGTAATGTGAGTGTTGGTATGATTAGTTTCATAATTGATTCCATCCATACCAATCATTTTAATATCTATCATAACCATGTTTCAAAATCGTCTACAGGTAAAAAGCTACGAGTCCATCAATTCACTTTCATCTGAACGTAAACGGTCTGGTGGTGCGGCGACACCACGTTCTATTGACGAAGAAGCCATATCCACTACGCCAGACCTGGGAGAGGGTACTGACGCAGATAAATCAGCGCCGATATCTTTAGAGAGTATACCGGCCACTGTACCTGGATCCGAAGACGAACCTTACTATGACCAAGTTCCAGTGGACATCAATGATGGGGAATACGTTTATATCCAAGCAGGTAAATGTAATTAAAATATTGCTTATTATCATCAGTTACATTTAGTATCATATCCCTATAGAGCTATGGCACAGTTTCAGGTAATTTACATATTATGTAACATTTCAAACGACTAACCTTTGCACGACCCAAATACTAATAGCTAATTAAACATAGTGGTAGTAAAATAACATATAACTTTTTCTACTTCTCTTCTCTTCTCTAGGGTAGGTCAAAACAACAACCAAATAGGGTACTTCAAAAGTTTAAGAAGATTTTACTGGGTTGGCAGTATCTGGCAGGCTGTATGATTCTTTACCACCATTTTTTTTTATAGAAAAGATCAGGGTGAGGCTGTGTTGTGGACATGGCCGTGCGTTTTACGTGAATAGATACATATCTGTAACAGTGACGTTTCCTCTTCCCATCACTGTCGACATTCAACTTAACGAATTCTTTGATCCTTCAGTTATCGGGCGTTGTAATCGAATGTATCACATCCCCTCGTATCATCCCAAGGTAGCCCGGTAGATGATGCCTTTGGCATTAAGTTAGCCATTGTACAGTTATTTGTGCATAAAGCTTTAAATATTTAGATATGTGAATGTAACTTTAAACTGTATACTTATCCCAATTTTTCAAGACTTCACGTCAAAATATAACAATTATATATTTTTGTGTGTGTGCCAGGTGGAACAGGATCAAGTGCAGAGGATGCGTCTAGCGGCGCGAGCACTTTACCCATGGCGGCAGCGGTTAGCTTGGCGTCAGCGCCCTCTGCTCCGCCGGCGCCGGACTCGCCGCCCTGCGTGCCCACTGCTCCCAACTACGTCAACATACACTACTTTATACAGTAAGCTTAACAAATCTTATACTTTGTGTTGTACTGTTCCTTTTCCTATAAAGTCTATTACGGTAATCATATTACTGTAACGGGTGTATGAGACCCCACCAAGATCTTCGTTGTTTAAGAAATTCACCTAGAAACTGGTACACCGGCTGATTGAGGAATGAACCGACTGCCATTTGACCTTAATAACTCTCTGGTGATAACTAACAAATTGTCCTAAAATCTGTAGTTAGACCAGATTTTAGGACATTTTAGGGCCTCCAACTACCCAGGCTGCCACTTAGTCACGAGGAAATAGACAAATGATTGTAAGTAACCGAAAGACATATTCTTTTTTTAAAGGGAGGGAGGTGGCGATGCTGAAACAAGTGATACTGTAAGCGAATTAGCCGACTCGAGTGACACTCCTCTGTTCTTGAGAACTATATCTTCGGACACTGAGGCCAGCGCCACCCCACCGGTCTTGAGGAAGTTGCATGCGCAAGTTAGTACTATCTCAACTAAAAAATTGTATTATTATAAGAAATAGACAGGAAACAGTAGGCCTGTAGCGTGTTTTAGATAATATATATCAATTAGGGTTGCACGGGGCCCTATCAACAACTTTGAGCCCTCATCTGCTAAATAACCGAGCTTAAGCTGGCTCCAAAGCGTAAACTTTAGATGCAACTGGGAATATGAGGATGATGATAATTTATACCGATTACGGAATCGCTAATATATTGTATTTCAATGCTTGTGTAAAAAGTAATAATAATAATTTATTATTTGAATTTAATTATTAAAAAAATTAAACATAATTCATCCAATAGCAGACAAATTGAAAATGAAACATGGAAAACAATTAAATCGAAAAAAGCTAGATAGTCTGTAAGAAAATGCTAAAATTAGTCCCAAAACGACCTGCAAATGGTCCAAAATTGAAAAGAGATCATCGTATTGCAAGATAGACCTACGCACGCGTATATTGATTGAACGCTAGACGATCCACAGACACGTGCTGAGGGGTGATTCGTAACGAAGAAAAGCATAATACTTTGTAGAGAATTTCGCAATATACAATTACAATTTAGTACAATTTTTTTCCAGTAGCTTCCATCATTTTAAAGATTATATACAAAACCAAAAATTTTAATAAATGATAATAAATATTCTAGGACATTCTACACGAAATTTCAATTTAACTATATTTATTTATTTAGGTATGTTTGCACAAATAAAGAAATATGAACATGAAAACTATTTAGATCCAAATTAAGCATTGCACACAGGGGATTGATGACGACTTTTCAGAATTATTTAGAATTAATGCAAAGGTTAACGTCTATTTTGACCAGACTATAACGAACATTATTAATAAGTCAATTCCCATTTACTGCCGATGTGGCTCGCATAACACGTTACATTATTTACGTATGTTTAACCTCGTTACGCATGCGTCACGGGTGTCTCAGCTTACTGATGCATTAATAACTAGGTACTTTGATTCCGTGAAATCACAGCCGCTACGTTTGTGGTATGAAAAAAAAGGAATTTTATAATACAAAGGAGGCAAACAAACGAGTTCATTCGCTTGTAAATAGTTACCGTGGTGTGGTGTGGCGTATGAACTTGTGTGCTACCTGAATTTTCATGTCTTCTCCATCTACTCTTAAAACAGTAGATGGCCCGGGGTCGACTGGGGTGCGAGGGAAATGCTTTTTGGCTAACCTTACACCCCGTTAATTGAGCCCCGAGATGCGTTTTCAGTTCTGCTGTGATCACATTGATAAATGTTTTATATTTTTAAAAAAAAGAGATGAGATTATGTTTGGTTAGTTAGTAAGTTCTATTTTATATAATAAAACAAAAATACACAGGTAATCTGTTTTATCACTTTGACTAACATAGTGTGCTCATAATAATCGGAAAAGTAAATTACCATGCAGTTTTTATTACATTGTCCATTTTATGTGGGCATTATGTATATATTTCGGTCATTGTACCTTCTTATCAAATTATCCGTAACAAATAATCGCAGGTTCAAACTAATGTTGTATCTTTGTTTACATAATTAGTAACTTCAGGTATTTAGTCTTTTATCTTTATTGTTCCGCAACTTAATTTAACACAATGTTAATCTACGAACTTAACTAATATTTTATCTACGGACGACGATGATAAGGCATGTTTGTAATCTACACACGTTCAGTCGAGTTTCTGGTATAATCTATTAATATGTGCTTGCCTATTTATTTTTAATATTCTATTTCAAATATATTATTTATCGATAATGTAACAAATTCTTTGATTTGTGTACTAACTGCATCGTAGTTTTCTTCATTAGTGAATATTATGTTGAAATGACAATAGTCAATAACGCATCTTATAAACTATTCTCTTCATATGTAGTGTAGTGTAGTAACAGGAAAGCACCTTGAATTCAAATCTGCGTTATTTAGTAATAATTGTCCTTAAGCCTCTACTATCGTCGCGTGTGTAACATTATTTATACTATTCACTTTTCCAGGCATGAAAACAAACTGGAAGATTTTTATTCTTTTGATACCTAAAAAAATAAAAGATGTTTAGATTCATTATTACTTATATTTCCGCCTACGGTTTTCCCAAGCCATTGAGGATAATACTGTAGTGTTTTTGGTACGAGGTTCAAACCGCATCTGCAAGCTGCTGATTGGCACACGAATCTTTTACGCAGGCAGGCAGGCTGGGACGCAACAGAATGATGTGTTTGACGATGAGGTTCGAAAAAATATTATTACTCTCTGTTGCTAATGAGACGTAAAATAACCGTACCTAATTCAAGTGCCAAGCTTGGTTCGCAAATAATAGGGTTGAGCTTGCGCCTATTGCAATTCGAATGCTAATCCACCATAAATGATTGATATTACATAAAATTCATATACGGTCCAATTCTAATATTTACCTAACTATATTATGCGTGAAAATGGGCCCCTGATATCACATAAAATTCATATACGGTCCAATTCTAATATTTACCTAACTATATTATGCGTGAAAATGGGCCCCTTAAGTACATTTTATAGTCATAATAACGTTTAAACCTGAACGTTTCATGACATAGCTATGAGAGAATTGTAATCAGCCCATTCACTTGAACTACCGGACGTTCCGACCAGGTTAAAGTGGCCGTGGTACAAGCTGTTACACATAAAAGATGGCTGGTTTGTATAATGGGTAAAAATACATGCACAAGTATTATATATAGAAACATCCAACCTAATAGATATATAAATGCATAAACATATTTGCACTGAGTGGGAATCAACATACACGTGACGTAGCAGTCGAAATCGGAGCTGAAGTTCTGAAAATTACAGCAGTTAGAACTACTCTTACCAACTATAATTCTAGATACACAACTAAATAAGTCATCTAAGGACACGTGCACTTACCTTAGTTTCGGAATTTGTTCCTTCTTCGTGTGTTTCAGAATATTCGGTATCCTTATTATTGTTTACAGTAGACGATAAGGCAGTCTCTAGTGCTAATGGACGCTCATCTGGAATCGGGACATTATTTATTTCATCTATGGGCTTGTCAGTATTCACTTGTACAGTTGATGTAGTTTCTGTATTCTCCGTGGGGTTAGGGACAGCGCTTTCATCAGGTACTTCAGGTAATATGTTGTATTTTCTGCATTCTCCACGTAAATCCGTGTCGTAAAGATTACAAGTGGTATTCTTACACACGTTGTTATCGCATCGCATTGTGGTACATGTTTGATCGTCACACCATATAGTAACAGTGCTATTCGCTATTGTTATGACATTATTAGAATAATTGACAGTGGTAGTTTCAATTAGATGTTCAGTTAGTGGCTGATCAGGTTCTGTAGAGCTCCACCAGGAAATGGGATAAGTTATCCACTCCCAAAAAGTATATAGGATTCCGCGGCTCTCACTTATGTCATCTGCAAGCGTCATTATTAGTAATAAGAATTAGTTACAAAACCTTTTAGTGTTGAAATCAATGAGTTAAAGTCACAGTTAGATACTTACTTTCAGCTGTAGGTTTACTGAAGCTTTGATGCACTAAACACAAAACAAGAATACCTAAAAATGTTTTTTTCACAAACATGGCAACGGGTAATGTGGATACGCCTAATGGGAATAAATGTTTGGATAGTCCCGACTCCTTTTTATACACGCGACTCCAAAGAGGTTGGTTATTATCTCTTTTGAGATAAGGCTCGGTAGGGAATGTTTACATAATGAGCTGGCTATAGTCATAATACCTTTTATTTTTAGTTTAGATACCATACATGAATTTAAGTTATGTTTATTACTGTAGTAGGAAATCAGTTCTATATCTTTTGCAGAACGTTGTGCCATGAGGTATTATGGAAATTTGACATAAATCACAACCGGTTCGGAGATCAGGGCATGACAAAAATCTGCAAACGGTAACTTCGTCGTTACATCTTGTATAAATTTTCCTTTTTTCATTTTTATTTAGAGTTAGAAATTGAGATTCCAAGAATTTTTGTGCATTATTCATGGCACTTTCTGCAAACTTATTAAAGTCAATGTCGCTTACCTCTTTTGCTTTAGTACCATTACCGTATTTACTATTCTGTATGGTCGATTTTACATCTAAAACTGAAGCCTTCTCAGCTGTTGCCAAGTTCACGTCTCCACGAGAGTCAAAGTTTATTAATTTGAGAGACTGCTTTTTTAGTGTATTCCATGGATTAAAGTAAACTTCCCGTTTGATCTATTTACACAGGGAAAATTTATGGAAAGCGATATTATCATTATGAGAATAGAAGAAGAGTAGAAAGTAGTTATTTTAATATTACAAATAGATGATCCAATTTGATTTATTCGTAATGAAGATAATATTTTAGGTTCCACTATATTCTTTAAATAACACCTATATGGCTATTTTTTTTATTGATAGTTAAACTGCAAATAGTTTCTTACTAACCGGAGCCGTATCTGCACACAGCGTTATATTTATGGCGATTATAGTAGCCAAACGGTATGAAACCATTTTTAGCTTAAACGAAAATACGAATTGCTACGAAGGTGTGTTAAAGTAGGTAAGTAAGTAGTAAAACTAAGTAGCAGAACAATTACATGGCTTATCACGGCTGCAAACACATCGCGTAGGACTTTTTAAACAAACATTGTTCTTATGAATTTTTATTACCTGAACGTAATTAGGACTTAAATTTTTACTGTTTTGGCGTTAGAACAATGGCCTGTTATGTTCAACTCCTTGTTGGTACATCGAGATTTCATGAAAGTCTTTTTAGATGCCATGAGAGTAATACACTTGGAGTTAATGCAAAATGTAGCTTTCCCAAATATTTTACCTAGCATTTTGTTTTGTAATATGTCTACTACTTCAAATACAATTTTTGAAGGCAAATCCATTATGGACTCCATTGATGCGACGCTTTCTGTAATAATAAGAGTGTTAAATGTACCAGCTGTCAAAAACTAGTAATATAATATGTAAGGGACTATCCATAAATATAATGTAAATGTATCTTTTAAGGCTGGCAAATGCACGGTCGTGAATAACGTCCAGACTGAATGATTTTATGAATGGTCCCTAAAAGATAAAGTGATATAAACTCTCACCTGAGATTTTAGATCCGGCGCAATGGCCTTTATTATTTAATCTATCTACAGGTGCGCAAACTCTGTGTAGACAAGTTTTATCAGCACACTTCATTGAGTGACAAACTTGTTGAGAACAAAATGTTAGGATTCCTCGAACATACTTTCCGACAAAAGACATGAAAGCGGGCGCGACCGTGTCAATATCATCCCAATCTACTTCACCAAATATGGCTTGTTCCAGTACTTTCGTGTGGTTTTGTCGTAATGTTTCTTTACTCATGTTTATTTTGGTTTTCTTGTGTTCGTTTTCTAATATTATGCTTGTGATGTTATTTTTAATAATAAGTGTCTCGTTTCGCGTAACACTCGGCCAGTATAGCAACTCTGCATCTGTTAATAGGATTTTATCAGGTTTCTTGTTTGTTTCTCGCTTTTCACGTAAAATTGGCAGGTTTGTAGTTCCATTTGATAATATTTTCGTGAAGTCTGTTTCGATGCTGTTTTCAAATTTACGACTGTCTTCTGTTGTACTATATGTATCATTAGGAATATTACCCTTTAAGTAAAGAGTTTCTGCAGTTTGCGTTTCGTTTATAAGTTCGTTGGTTTTATTTATCATGGAATTGATATCAAATTGTAACACATTGCTGGGCTCAATTGCCGTTGCGTTCGCGTTGTTACTTTTATTATTATTTTTAAATGAATCAGTAACGTTGTCATCAAAACGTATTGGAAATAAGGACTCCTGTTCTAGCTTAATATTATGTAAGGTAATTAATTTTTTACGGTGCCTCTTGTTGTTGTTCGTTCTAGATTTCTTCTTCTTATGTAGCATTAATTTGTGTAACGGCGTGGAATCGTCTTTGTTATAATTCAATGATTTTTTGTAACCAAATAGATCTATCGGTGCAGGAAAATTGAAGTATGGAAAAGGTAATTTTATTGCTGTTGTAAGCTCCTTAGAAATGATATCTTCTGCTTCTGAAGCTCTATCACGATTTTGATTATAATATTTTCCAAAATGTTCTTGCAGCTTTGGTAATTGTAAGTCTACCTTAATATGAATGTTTAGTGTATTCTCATTTAATTCCTTTCTGTATTCATCCTTAATTTGATCATTGTGTTTCATAGGATTTTCGTAGAGCGATGAATGTAGGAGTCCTGATATTTTTTGTTCCTCTGGTGTACGTAATTTTACCTGTGGTTCTCGTGCGAAAGGTTCTAAATGTATTAAGCACTGTTTACAATTGCAATCGCAAGGTATATGTCCGTTTTTACAGTAACATGATGACTGAATGGGGTCGACAGATGGATTTCGCATAGCTGGTGCTAAGTCCATTATTTTCTTATCCTTAAAGATTACTTTCTCGAAAGGAAACAGATTTCCGTGGCTTACTTTTGGAATACCTGTAGTTACTTCGTGTTTGTTAACATATTTTCCTTTGGAATTTAAAGGAATGAATACATCTAATGGATTACTATACGATGATTGAGGAAACTTAAATGTACCAGAATTATAGAAATCATTAGAATAATAATAGTCATTGTTTTTCAAATTCAGTCCCGGCTTTGGCTTAGAAAATTGATCATGACGTAAGGGAGGTACCTTGTTTTTAGTTTTAGTTTTTTCTATAAAATTCTTCCTTTGCTTGTGAGCTCTTTCTAAATAGTGTTGATATTCGGTTAGCAAATCTTCAACGTTCTCATCACTTTGACTTTCGCTATTCATTAAAACATTTAAGGGTGAAATCTGTAATGTAAACAAGGATAAGAAAATACATAAAATAGTAGATATTTACGTCAAAATGCAGGAGTATCATTAAAGTTTTCTGTCGTGATTAGAAAAAGCCAATGAGGAGTCATCCGGTCAATATTTTTTATTTTAATTTTACATAACATGCTTAAATTTTTCACTTGGCACAATCACTTCGTCGTGCTTGCTTGGAAATAGTACTCAGTACTCAGGCTTAATGAGGATGAAATATCACTAACACATATTCATTACATTCATACTTACACCTTTATTTTCAAAGTCATTTATAATATCAGCGATATCGCTATAGATAATAGTATCATAAAACGGAGTGACTTCAATTCGATTAGATTCGGCACCTAAAAGTAAACATTTGTTAAATTAATTACCAAATTTCAAGAGTGCCTTTTTATTGATAATCTCGAAAGCATTTTACTTACTCTCTGAATCGGAATAACAGTTGACTATATTCAAGAATAATGTGAAACAGGAAATTAATATTATTTCCATGGTTTGTATGCCATGCAGGTTGCAAAAGAATGGCTGAAATTATAATTGTATCGACTTAATGTTTACCAGTGAACGCCTTAATATTTCCCCTGTATGACGTTTGTTTATCAAACATGCATTTTAAAGGCTATTGTGTGTAAAGTTGCGAAACCAATTATACAACTTCCGAGATTGCGTATGTTTAGTTTTGTTAACTGGTATTTATATGAATAATTTGTATTATTTTTCAGGAGTCGAGCAGCAGCAATGCGGAGGCCGAGCGTTTAACTATGCATCACTGCATAATTAAGAGTATCGTTGAGAGCGAAACTGTTTATGTTGAATGCCTTTATGTTATGGAGAAGGTAATTCTAAATGTTTCACATAATCAACATAGCTGTTTTATTAGTAGTGTCAGATTTACGTCACATCGTATGAATAAAATTAAAAGAATGAACTATACTCCATTCGGTTAGGGACTTAACTAAACGTAAACAATCTTGATGTGTCTATTTAATCTGTTTTATTTAAAAACTTAGTTAATATTTTTGAGTTTAGAAACTCATTTTGAAGACAAAAAACCATAATTGAACCACTTATTCAATCACTTAGTTAGCCTAGTTTGTTTTTTTAATATTTGTTTTTATTAAAAATCGCTACAAGATGGTTTACCTTTAGTTAAGTACCTAACCAAATGGAGAATAGTTCACCAATAAAAAGTTCGAGTTAAAATGTGAAGAACTTCTTATGTCTTTATGTATACAGGTTGTCCAAAAAAGACTAAATACCGAAATGGCCAAATAATTCTTTTCTTTCTTTTTCTTTATTCATGATAGGCTTACGTTTGACCTCAATCTCACCTGATGGTAAGTGACGATGTGGTCTACGATGAATCACGCTTGCCTAGAAGGAACCTATTCACTCGTGACTTGAAAACTCCCAGGTTATAGCTTTCCGGAAACACAGACTCAGGCAAGGAATTCCACTCCTTAGCTGTACGCACGATGAACGTGTCAGCAAAGCGCTTTGTGCGTATGAGTGGAATATCGACCATATAGCGGTGGCGTGACGCTGTTCGTCTGGTCGTTCGTTGATGGAAAGGACTTGGAGGTATCAGGTTGTGCAATTCCAGAGCGCACTCCCCGAAATGTATCCGATAGAACACCGAGAGACCTGCAACTTTGCGTCGATGGGCAAGGCTTTGAAGTCTTTTCTCGACTAGTGCATCGTTATTGATGAGCTTCTTGGCTCGTCTCTCGATCGTCTCCAGCGCGTCAAGTTGGTATTGAGCTGAGCCATCACACAGATACGAGCAGTACTCCATACAGGATCGGACCTGCGCTTGATACAAGTTGAGCAGTTGCTCCGGTGTGAAGTACTGTCGCACTTTTGACAGAATGCCCAGCTTTCTTGCGGCCATTTGAGCTTTAGCCTCAATGTAAGTCCCAAAGTTGAGGGTGGATGTGAGAGTTACGCCAAGAAGCTCGAGGCGGTCGGTTATCGGCACTGGTACACCTCGGAAGGAGGGATTTGGCTGGAATTGACTTCGCTTGGCAGAAAAAAGACACGCTTGAGTCTTAGCAACATTGAACTTAACCAGGTTAGCATCACCCCAGTCGGAGACCGCCTTCAAGGATAAGTTCAAGCGCCCAACCATCGCCTCTCGGAGAGATCGGATGTGTGCCGCGCTGGCTCTAGAATTAGACTCATACTTCTCGACCACTGTGCTGTCATCTGCGTACCCAAAAGTACCGGGTTTGGGCAGGTCATTTATGTGCAGCAGAAATAGAGTAGCCGAGAGTACGGACCCCTGAGGAACCCCAGCATTGATCTCAAGCTGGTCTGATGCGCAGCCATCAATGACCACACGTATGGCCCGATTCCTCAGGAAGTCGGCAATCCAGATACATAAGCCAGCGGGCAAGCCGTAGGACGAACCTTACCGACTCGTAGTCACACCACATTATCACACCAGTATGACAAACGGTATTTTTTTTCTCGTTTGTCACACTGCTGATTTTTACACAACATGTATATCGTAATTGCTAGTGCAGTGCCAACATAATAAAGTCGGTTTACCGACAAGTAATGCAACTGACCTACAACCTATGGCATGTCTTTAGATGTGAATAATCCGTGATTCATATTGTAATATTGTTAAGACGTACAAGTACCTATTACATTTGAAAAATGTCTAATTGCTGATTATCAATATGAGAATACCAGACTACTAATATTTTGTTCTGAAGACGCAAAGGCATTATTAAAAAGTGTGAAAGAATATTTTATTGATGCGACTTTTAAGAGTTCTCCACAACCATTTCCACAATTGCTTTCTATCCTCGGTGATATGGGAAGCACATCTCAAAAAACTTCAGTTGTACCACTAATTCATGTGCTCATGAGTGACAAAAAAGAGTCAACATACGCTGCATTGTTCGACATCTTGAAAACTAAATTTCCCGATTGGTGTCCCACTGTATTTCACGCAGATTTTGAGATAGCTGTAGCAAATGCCATAAAACTTTTTTTTCCACGTATATCGATTAAAAAGTGTTACTATCACTATTGTCAGTGCTTATGGCGAAAAGCGAAATCAATTGGTTTGAAAAGTAAAATTCATAAAAGAATTGTGGGATTATGTACGGTATTGCCGCTAACTCCGTTAGAACTTGTTAAAAACGCATGGGAGTACATAAAAAATGAATCAAATGAATTGAGCGGGGAAAAGATAAAACAGTTCATTGCATACGTTGGCCGTCAATGGCTAAATGATGAACAATATAATATATTGCTGACTGGAATGTAGTTGGTCAAAGACACAGAACCAACAACGTTTGTGAAAGTTGGCACTCCCAGTTAAACAAAAAGATAAATAAAAACTACGTAACCATACTAAAGTTATTAACAGTATTAATAAATCAGAAGGAAAATAATATACAAAAAAAAAAGAAGACTCGACCAAACTGATAAAGATAGTTTTATAATTTCGTGCCAATTAAAACTATTAAATAGCGAAATATCATTGGGACATTTCCTTGAAATGTTGCGTTAACAAAAAACTAGTAAACATTTTAAAACAAGCTTTTATTGTTAGTACCTACTTAGCAAAATGCTAATGCACTGGCTAATACGTAATTTGAAGTTTTACTGTAGGTATTACTGTAGTATTGTACCTACTCATTTTTCTCTCAGTAGATACCTACTTTAAAATATTACTTTACGTTTCATATAAAATAAGCACGATTTATACCTAATTTTCACAATAATTATTTCGCGGACATTGGTGTGGGTTACAAGTTCATTCACTTTCTTTTTAACAATGTACTTAACGTGTAACTGTTTAATGTCTCTACGAATAAATAAATAAAATAAATAAGTAGTATAACTCGGACAGCACTAGTTCGGAAATAAATACATTACATGGTGTGTAAAAATCAGCAGTGTGACAAACGAGAAAAAAAATACCGTTTGTCATACTGGTGTGATAATGTGGTGTGACTACGAGTCGGTAAGGAGGACGAAAGCTTGCCAATTAGGCTATCGTGCCAGACCCTGTCAAATGCCTTCGAGATGTCGAGAGAGACGGCAAGTGCTTCCCCATGTTTCTCGATAGCTTCGCTCCATATGTGGGTGGCATACACAAGAAGGTCCCCAGTGGAACGGTTCTGACGGAAGCCATATTGCCGGTCACTGAGGAGATCATTCATTTCGAGGTATGCCAGGAGCTTTTTGTTCAGCACACGCTCCATACTTTTACAAAGTATGGACGTTACCGAAATTGGTCTATAATTGAAAGGGTCTGCCCGGCTGCCCTTTTTGGGCACAGGTTGCACGTTAGCTTGCTTCCAAGCCCTCGGCACTCGACCAGCCTCATACGAGAGACGAAACAGGCGCGTCAATACAGGAGACAGCTCAGGTGCGCAGGTCCTCAGTACAATTTCAGGAATCCCGTCAGGTCCACTGGCCTTGTTCACGTCCAGATTACGTAGTACCCCACGTACATCCCGCTGACGGATGCTGATATCTGCCATGCGCGCCTCGCAACCGGCAGGAGGAGCAGGAGGCTTGGAGGTACCAGCATCCAGACGCGAAGACTCCGCAAAAAGCGAAGCAAATAAGTTTGCCTTCTCCTCCGCGGAGTGGGCCAGCGTCCCGTCAGGCTTCTGCAGTGGAGGCAGTGAGGGGCAGCAGAAGTTTGACTCAACCGACTTTGCTAGGGCCCAAAACGCTTTACTGCCCGCTGGGTATGAAGCAAGTTTGCTCCCAATACGGCCAATATGATCGAAGCGGGCCTTTCGCAAAGTCTTCTTGCAAGACTTGGCAGCCCTGTTAAAGGCTCTCTTCCTCTGAGTTACGTCCCCCGTCTTGCGGTTACGGGCATCGACCCAGGCCAGGTAAGCCGCGTGCTTAAGGGCTTCAGCGCGGCCACATTCAGCGCTAAACCATGATCGAGCCATGCCAGACATATCTACGTCAGAGAATGGAATGTAGTACTCCATTCCCTGTCGCAAGACTTCCACCACGGCATCCGCGCAGACGGATGGATCAGAAGAAGAGAAGCACGTAGGCTGCCATGGATAGGATGCGAAGAAGGATCGCATCTCATCCCAATCTGCTGACGTGTATCGCCATACCCGCCGGGAGCCCCTAGGACTGATGTCGGTCGGGGAGTAAACCGATACAGACTTCACCAGACAGTGGTCGGATGTTCCTAAAGGTGAAGAAATGGACACCGAGTAGCGGTCTGGATCAGTTGTCAGCAGAAGGTCCAGGCAATTGGCTGTGTGTGTATCAACATCCGGTACCCTCGTTGCCCCCTGAACCAGCTGGGTGAGATCGAACGCTAGTGCCAGCTTACGAATCTCTATCCCAGCGTGGTCGGTTTGCTGGTATGGGAAAAGCCACTCCTTGTGGTGGGCATTGAAATCCCCCAGCAATACCAATTGGGCAGAAGGGTACCGGTGCTGAGCTGTATCTGCTGCCTCACTGAGGTATTGCATGAGCCCAGTCGCCTCCTGGTCTCCACCATGAGAGCGATAGACACAGGCATAGACAATTTTGTCGATACCTGTATCCACCATCACCCAAATTGCAGAGAACCTGGGATCATCAAGATTTCGGAGACGCTGATAGCAGATGTCATCCCGTGCGTATACACACACGCCCGCTTGTGGTTTAAAGTTGTGCTCCAGGGCAAACCCTGGGTATTGAAGATACGAAATATCGTACCAGAATAATATCGTACCAGAAACATTCTGCAAGTTTATTTTAAATTGCCAGCATCAGTTACTTTTAGGAAGTTTCTTCTGGTACTACAATGTAATTTCTCACTGAAGTTAGGAGAAACGGAGGCAGGGTCTACTTCAATAAGAACCCCCATTTAACTTACCTGTATATTCGGTATCTACTTATCTCTTATTCACCATCTCTAACGAGGAATGGTGTGCAATATACTACTACTGAACGTAGGTGGCTGATTGACCATATCTGAAGTACCTAGTATGAGTAGTATGTTAGCGTACCATTTAGACGAAATTAGCATAAATAATAAAATGCGTACCTGAGTTTTTATGTTTTTCTTTATTTATTTATAAAACAGTAATACATCAATCATGGTAGGTACTACACCCATAAAACCTATATTTTCTCTTGAGTGTGAGTGTACATTTATAATTATACAATATTCTTTCAATTAAATTACAAGTATTATTACGACATACTTTCTACTTTTCTTTTCTAGATTCTGTTACATACCTATTGCGTACATATATGGGCAAATTGATTATTATTATGAACCGGTCATAATGAATGATGACCAAGAGAGTTGACCAAATTAATATATTTATTACTTTGGTCGACCTGGGTAATAATGGTCTACAGTCCGTGGTCAGTTAAGTAAATTAAAATTTGAGATCCAGGCATTTTTTAAAGAAAAAGCTCAACCTAACCTGAATGATAAGTTGTAGTTAATTAATTTTAGTTCAAGTTAGATTCTTTATTCTAAGCTTAAGCTCATATAATGAACAGAAACACTACAGTTCGTCTGTTTCGTTACATTGCTTTGTATCGCCTTGCATAGGATTATCATTATTCATACCGTCAGTCAAAATGATTAATCATGGTGTTTTTATTACGTTGTCCATTTGATACGGGCATTATTTATACAGTACAGACCGGCCATTTATAATGACCAAATTTTTCGAATAGATTGTAACATATATGGTAAAGTCAGGCCCTCTCCCATTCAGGGTAGGCAAATACCACTTCTTTCCACTTGCTTCGATCATGGCATACTTACACTTTCATTCCTCAACTTTCATAATGATTTTATATATCATTATATAGTATATTATATTGTACTACTAAGTTGACCGATCATCCTGTATGCAGTCTAAGCGAACGCATAAAAGTGGGTGCGAATATTTCGTAGCATTGCTTCAACGTAAACAAGTAACCGGTTTGTTAGACGCTCGAAAGATGTACCCACCGTAATAGTATATAATAGTAGAAACGAAAGATTTGTACCTACCCTGCACCTAGCATTTCGTACGGTGCTCACGGCGAAAGTTGTAAGTTTATGTTGTAACAATACATAGTTATATTATAATGGAATAAAAAATATATTGTATAAATGTACACTCACACCCAAGATAAACCAATATAGGTTTTATGGGTGTACCATGATTAGTGTATACTGTTTTATAAATAAGTAAATAAAAAAAATATATATAAATATTCTATAGATAGTATTACCTTGTCTTTTACAGTATATGAACGCAATAAAAGCGACATTATCAACATCACAACCCGTCATAACTGAGGAAGAATTCAATACTATTTTCTATAAAATATCAGAACTACATGAGTTGCATAAGAACTTCCTCGATGGGTTAAATGCTGCAGTTGCTAGTTGGGAAGAGCCTCTCTCTGTTGGGCTCCATTTCAAGAAAATGGTAAATATACGAGTTATTTGTATCATGATTTTTAGATTTTGTGGTTTTTTTGGTTTTGTGAAATAGTTGGCTACCATTTGCTTCTATCCTGACTCACGCCTCTAACTTCTCTACCTTTCATAATAAGTATTTCAAAACATCACTAATTAGTGTAAGTATTTCCTACGAGTCGACATTGTGGAATTTTATCGGATAATCTTTGTATTTAGAAAATGTATTTAACTCACTTAGGCGATAAGTGAGAGGTAGAAACAAATCAGCAAATTACGGAACATTGTTACATATTGTTGGTTTTTATCATGATTTTAATGTTCGGTAAAGAGTACGTAATTATAGTAACTTTGTTAAACATCTACAATTTTTTGTATAAATGGGATTTTTTTTACTTCAAATTAAACAAAATGTACGTTTTGAAGTCTAGAATATATTTTTTAGGCTGAAAACATAAATATCTATGGCGCTTTCCTGCACAACTACGGACGTGCGACTGATGCGGTCCGGCGGCGTTGCTCGACGTCACAAAGCTTCGCTCACCTAACCAAACAAATCTCATGTCACGGCCAACCCATGTCCCTCGATGATTTGTTACACAAACCTGTGGCCAGGGTACAAAAGAATGCACTAGTCTTACATGTGAGTATACGCTTTCACTATAATGTTAACGTTAGATTATGGCTTGTATTTCACTGTACTTGTATGTTCACAATGTATGTGAAATTATCTTGACGACTAAGAGATTTTCTACAGATACCCATATAAATGATCCCAAGCGCTGTAAGTACAGTCAGCGTCAAAAGTTGATGATCATATCCATGTATCAAAAGTAGGGGATGCTATCTTCTCCCTTTCTCTCTCTCAATCGCCGTCGCATCCAAAACTAGCACTTGAAGCCCGCTTTTCTCCTTTCCATGTTTTGGTTTTATTTTGACTTTTATGGGAGCGACTGCCGCCTGACTCCCCTAAACAAAGGAAGTCCAGCACCAGAGTCTTGTTTACTAGCTTGCAGGTGAGGTTGGCTTAGACCCCGAAAATCCCCGAAATCTACACTAATAAAGTGCACGCACTAAGTTCCTTTTTGAAAAAATATTGCTGTGTATTTTAAGCACGTACTATTATTTTACAGGATCTTATTAAATATACACCAGCCAGTCATCCAGATCACGCCATGTTAACGGAAGCACTAAACATGACGCAACATTTCTTAGATGAATTCAATATTATACAAACTAAATCTATGTTCCCGGTAAGTTATTAGTATTGACGTATTCTAAATTACATAGATATATTTACGTATTTTTTATTAATTAATGTTTTTACCTATTCGTAGAATGCCGATAGAGCACAAAGAAGACTTGTGAAGAATTCCTTTATCGTAGAGCTCTCAGACGGACATAGGAAACTAAGGCATCTGTTCCTTTTCAACGACGTTATCGCGTGTGCTAAGTACAAGGTAGGTAATTGATTGTCATTATCGTCACTGTAAACTTTTACCACTTAGTATTTGGAAGGACTTGTGGTATAATTCGTCTCTTACGGTATTGAATACCCTTTTGATCGCCACCATTATGCCACTTATGAAATAGTGGTCTATATTATAACCACTTCCTGTGTTTTTACTATATTTTTAGGCTTAAACTGGTAGATATTATATACGTAATAAAATAAATATAATGTAACCTAGTATTAGAGCTACACAAACCTACAATCCACAAATAAATGATTGACTGATAATTTGTTAAGGCATCGGGCCGGGATAAGTTCACGTTTGAACTGAAGTGGTTCATCCCCCTACCGGACATTGTGGTGGTAGAAGACGAGGCTTTGGGCGCAAGCGCGGCGGACGCGCGTGAGACTTCACCCGCCAACATCGTAGCACTCAAGTCACAGGCCTCTACAGTTCGCGACCAGATATTAGCAGAGGAAAGAGGATCCGCTGATGATAAGGTTCATTTCTTTACTTTCATACTATAACTTTAGCTACTATTACAACTAACGTATTAGCATTGCAAAATCATCACCCTTCGGCTTCATATTTTTTAACGGAGTTTATACACCGGGTGTCCCACGGTAATCCCACATAGAGAGGAAGTATCATAACTAATGCTAATAGGCAATTTTATTCAAAAAGAACTTCATTTTGTAACTGCATTCAAAAAATTTCACTCGGTAATCAAACTGGGTAAACTCAAAAAAAAATACATTCTGTACTTTTCTGGCATCAATTGATAGATTCAATCATAAGGATCAAATATCTCTAACAAAATGGTAAATTAAATAAAGGGAAATCCGTGAAATGACAGATTTATAAAAATTGCTTCTTCTTTCTTCTTGATTATTATGTATTTTCGTTGATAATTTTGTTATCCTTGGTTCTACGATTAAAAGATACAGAAACCAATTTGTAGAAAACTTAATTTGCAAAAAAATACAATGTTATTTTTTGGGATTTTAGCCGGTTCGATTTGCGAATATTGCATGCGAATTTTCGAAAATCTTTAAATGCAGTTTGAATTGTTTTTAAAATCAAAATGAAGTCTTCTTTCAGTAAAATTGTCTATCTGCATTACTTAAGATACTTCTCCCCATATGGTATCGGTGCTTGATGCGCTCGCCAGACATAAAGTATCGAGCCGGTGTATGTTAAAGTGTGTGCGTGTATAGGTGTATTTTAGACCATATATATGGTCCCTACACATTCCAATTTAAAAAATGTATTAACGTGTTGCAGAAAATTCGTCTAGGCGGACGCGGCGCGGCGGAGAAGCAGCGCAAGAAGCTAGCGGAGCTGGAGGCGCAGCTGGTGCTGGCGTCGCCCAACCTGGTGTTCCGCGTGGGGGCGCGCGCGCCCGGCGCCTCCGCGCTGCAGCGCCAGCACATCTTCTTCCTCAGCTCCGAGTACGAACGCACGCAGTGGGTCGACTCCATACACGCGCTGCAGGTGCTCCATACATACATTATTTTTACTATATAATAGTCTTATTATAAAAATTCCAGCCAGATAGCCAGGAATCGTACTGTATTGTATTTTTTTAAAAAAAAGCGTGTTGTATTATTCCACCGACTCATAGTGTCGTTCGAATAATACAACACGCAATCAAATTGATTTTAACCGTCTCCATTAATTTGCAGGCATCCTCTGCTCCGCCAGCTGGTTCTAGCGCAATATCAATGCTAGAACTGCAAGCATGGGTTACGGCGTGTCGAAGCTACTTGCAGACTGATATGGGTTCGTATCTACTTCGCAGCGGAAGAGACGACTCGCTACTGCTCGGTGACATGCAATTGCACATCGGGGGAATGACGGCACCGTTAGATACTGCTGCTGGTAAGTATTACCTTGTAATGTTAACTTTAGAAGCGGATAAGTACACTTTTTTTTCGTGCGGTCTCGAACCTACTGAAACAGCATGCGTGTAACTTTGAAAATGACGGTTTTCTATACAAAATGTTCATGCCCATTTTGCCACCTTAGGAGTGAAATTTCTAAAAGTCTGTACTTAGTGGACACAAAAAGTATTTACTATCGAAATTTAAGTAGATATGTCACTGCGTTGATCAATCAGTTGGTCAGTCAATCGGGATAAGTAATTGTAAAGTATAGATATACACAAAACATCATCAGCTGTATTTTGTTCACAGATTACTACATAGTTGTGGAGGTAGACTCGTATGGGCATTACTTCCGCAAAGCGAAATCAAAACTGGTCTGTCGTAGTGCTCACCCTCGGTGGAACGAAAGCTTTACACTTGACTTAGAGGGGTCACAGAACCTACGGTTGTTATTGTACGAGGATGCGGCTAGACCTGTACTGCGAGGCAAATGTACTATCAAGGTAATTATTGAACACCTCCCTTTAGCCCATATATCTATACCTACTATTATAAATTGTAAAGTAGCTGTGTCTGCATATTGAAGACATTAAAAAAATACTTGGGTTATGTTATATGAACGATTCTGAATACGAAAATATTTTTTTAGAATCTTGTCTGTTTGTTCGCGAGAGGCGCAAAAACTATAGAACGGATTTTGATGCAGTTTTTTTTTTGAACACTTGTTGACGCCGAAGATCCACGATTGGATCCCGTCAAGTGTACACTGCGTCGGCCTCATACTAACGTGTGTGCAGCTGGGCGGCGAGTGGGTGGTGGAGAGCGCGGGCGGCGGCGTGTCGCGCACGGTGCTGCTGGGCGGCGGCTCGCTGACGCTGCGCGTGCGCGTGCTGCCGCCCGAGCGCGAGGCGCGCCGCGTGCCCTCCGCCAAGCCCGGCGCGCTCTTCGGCGCCAAGATCACGCACGTCGCCAAGTACGTACGCTCACGTCCTACTCCCACCGACCTCACACTTCACTTTCACATTTTCTTCTATCGTATCGATAGTGTATAGGTATCGTATCGATAGGGAAAGTAAAATTTGAGAGCACATCTCAAATTTTGCGTTCTCAGAGACACTTATGAGTTCCTTTGGTTTGCATGTACATGGGCATGCAGCACACGTTATTAGGAGGGCCGTAGTTTGCATAGAGCCCACGTTTCCGGAACCGTCTGACCTCACAATTCTGAGAGAAAAGCCTGAACCTAATCCGTTGTTTACCCGGTGTAAGCACGTCACCAACCACGTACTAACTGCTATCGATCGACTTTCAGTCTAAATACGCAAGGGCCGAATTTCGGTTTTTCCGTAAAGCTACTTCCGTCTGATCTCTATGCAGAGGGCAGAGTAGGGAGCGAGCGGGGGGTGAGCAAATTGTCCGTGCGCCCACGGTTGGGTGACAGGATGGCCGCCTGTCACCCTTCACCCCACTGTCAGTCAAGTGGCGCGCTGCTCGCCCCTCCCCCCTTTCGGAGGGTCGAGGGGGCCATCTTAAAACCGTAGATGGGCAGATGGCCCAGGGTCAGCTGGGATGCGAGGGATATGCCTATTAGGTAACCTTACACCCCGGTATTTAAGACCCGAGACGGCTTGCGGTTTTAGTCGGTTCAATCCCGACATAACCATCCCTGACGGCGGCCGGGAGGGATGGTTATGTCGGGATTGAACCGACTAAAACCGCAATGTTTGTGTTTTTGTCACCGAGCAAAATATTTAACATCACACACTCACTAGATAACCATTTAAGTCATCATGGCGTTTTTAAACAAGAAACTTACTAATTATATTATTATCACATTGATACAACTGTTATTTTCAGAGTAGTATTCAATGTTAATTTTATGTTCTCTTAGACGTGAAAAACGCAACATCCCGTTTATAATAAGCGCGTGCGTTCGCGAGGTGGAACGGCGCGGTATTCATGAGGTTGGCGTGTACCGCGTTTCCGGCAGCGCCTCCGACCTCAACAGACTGAAGAAGAGCTTTGAGACTAGTAAGTACCATGAAGACTTACTATACAAATTCACATAAAGAATTGCTTTGGTGGTGGAGCGGTTAGGAGTACGAATGTTGTGTCTGTTAGGGGTACCAGGATCGATTACTGAAGTGAATAAAAATTAGATCTTTCCTTGAGTCTACCGTATGGTATTACTTCCCCTTATTAGCGACTCTATCCAATGGTGTAATAATACAGGATGTTTTTTTATTTACAAAATCAATGGATTCGATTCATGGCTAGAATTTTTAGATTTTTTATAAATCCTATGATGCAGTTTTCATAAAAAAATGGCCTTGAGACTCCTTTTGAATGTTTTTCGCTACTCGTTATAGTTTCAGATGTGAACATTCACCCACAGTTAAAGCATTCACTCTGTATATAGTTTTATATTAAGTATGATATTAAGAGTTAAGAGTCGAGTTGATATTAAGACCTAGTTTGATCTTAAGAAGCCCGCTCTCAAAATGAGACTATATATATTTCACCATTTAGTTGAAGCGTAATTTATAGGTTATGTAATAAAACTTTATTTTATAGATGCTTATGAAGCAGAGCAGTTGCTAAAAGAAGTGGACATTCATTCTGTTACTGGCGTCCTAAAACTATACTTGCGTGAGCTTCCAGAGGCATTGTTTACAGATGCTCTATATCCAGAACTGCTAAAAGCATGGGGTGCTACTCAGGTACAGTACTACCACGTTTATGTTTTACCCGAATGTAAATAAGTTGATCGATTTTGGCATAAAATCTTCTAAATTATACAATTCGCTTTTAATCAAAATAGTGATGTACTCTTATATTTTTATGGCAAATGTCAATCGAAGGTCTACACAATAGAAGTAGCAACTCTATTAGTTTTGTAACACTTTGTAGTGTACCTTGGTGGTGGGGCCAGAATGATAGTTTTAGCCTTATCTTCTAGATATCACGACAAAAAGGAGATTATATGAATGATGTCGATATGTCTTTAAAATACTTATTTGTACATTTTAGGGCGCAGGTACGTCTATCGACTCGGGGCCGGCACAAACTAGACGTGTCGCACTGCTTAAGTGCTACGCTCTATTGCCTGATCTCAATAAGAATTGTATCGACTTTCTACTGAATCATTTCGTAAAGTAAGTACCTATATATTCAATATAAAATACATTTCAAGTAGGTACTAGTCTAGTTATTATTATTCCTAATATCAATATTAAAACGTGAGAACTCGGTTAGTTAAATTGAAACACAATTGAATAACTATGAGACAGTTGTCATTTCCATTGAATATGACATCACTAACGTAGTATCACACGCAAGTCACGACAAAATTTTACTCATACAAATCCGCTATTAAATATAGAAATATACTAAATATCCTTTAGGTGTTGATAGTGTGACTTAAAAGTCCACTCGCACCGTGAACCTGTATCGTTATATATTATGAAGACGCCTAATACTGTAAAATGTTTAGGGTGAACCAAAACGAGGCGGATAACAAGATGTCTCTTCACAACTTAGCAACGGTGTTCGGTCCAACATTGTTACGTCCGTCCAGTGCGGGCGCTGGCTCTAAACAACGCACGGACTTGCTGGCAGCGGGAACTGTGGACGCCATGGCGCAGGCAGGAATTCTCTACTGCCTACTCCAACAACGACAACTCGCCGCGCAGCTTTCTTCCCATCATCGAGCGCCCGCACCGCTCCTTGATTAAACACTACAACTACGGTAGATTATTTACCATTATTGCAATTTATAACAATATCTCCAGATTTATAGCACAAGGTATGCCAGCATGACTTTCTCTGATAGAATACCAGGGTGAGGGTATTTCCGGTAGGGGTACTATTTAATTGGGCTTCTACCGATAAGTAAACATATAGCGCATGAAAGTGTCTAATTAACGGCAATAGGTTCAATCGTTATCAAATGAGACCGAAAAATACAGTTGAGTTGAATTTATTCTGTATAGTCCATCAAAGTGGCACTTACAAATCGGTCAGTACACCTTGTCTACCCCTTCCGGCAAATAAAGACGTTTGTATAAGTATGTGTATATATTAAATTAGAAGGCATTTCGAATATAAGTCAAAACTTTATATCCACTAACAACAGTAATCTGGAGATTTTGAATTAAATAGTTTAATTCATTTTGACTATTAGGCTGTCAATTCAAACTAGTTTATTAGTCACCTGTATGCAACTCATTTGACTAAGTACAGACTTATTATTTACATAAAAGAGAGCCTGTTCCCAAGTTGATGTTATCAACAATTTTAATTATTTTCAAGATCATCAAAGAACATACGCTGGTATGTAACTCGTCATTTATTAAGCACTTTTTGATATTTTTAATATGGGTAAAAAGGAAAATTGTTCTGGGAGTAGGCCACTGACCTGAATAAGTACTCTGGACTGGCGATCAATCGCCATTTTGGCGCTGACAGCAGCCGTGAGTGTACTTGGAACTAATAATAATGATGGACAACAACTGTCTTGGTATCGATGAAACTTTTTCAAATGTCACTGTTTCGACTACCTACTTCAATTTGAAGTGTTTATTAATGATAAATATCATTTTAATATGTTCATAAAATTATTTATAGTACATATACCAAGCCTTTTGTTTTTAAAAGTATACCTACGAATTTTGGCAATGGATAGAAAATTATCGATATACATTTTGACATCCCTATTTACAACGGCCATTTGCAAACTAATTAGTTCTCAGTACACTCGTCTGTCAAACGCGGCGCTTCAAATCGGCACAAAAAATATCTGTCATTTGCTATGGCATAGCCAGTCTAGCGATTTATTATTTCAGGTCAGTGGAGTAGGCAAACAGAGTATTGAACAACAAACATTGATAGCTGAGGTGATTTTCTCTCTGAGTAAATTGTAGGGCAAACTACTCTTAAGTCCCATTTACACAATACCATTTAAATATAATTGTATTCAATAATTGTACATACCAATGCAATTATTAATATAAATAAGTGCAATTATTATAATACTTGACGAAATATTTGCCAACGCAAATACGTGCAATACTTGAAGCAACTCACTTGTACATGGAAAACTTGCATACAAGTCTGTGTTTAGACGAGTCAAGACTTGAAAGCATTGCCTAAAAATAATGCTATTTGTGTAAACAGAAGACACTTGCAGTTATTGCTTGTCAAGAATTGCATGCCATAATATGCATAATAATTGAAGCGCAATCATTGCGCTTCAATTCTTATACTGGTATGTACAAGAAAATAGTATCGTGTAAATGGAGCTTAACGCCTCGATACTTTACCACCGTACTAAACTTTGATAAACTATTAATATTACTATCTCAATTACAATCGACATTTAATTTAGTGTCTAGTGTTTTTATTGATACTGGTAAATTCTTTTTTTACATGAGTTATTGAGCTTGCATTAGATAAATGTATTACTATTGCGTACAAGGTATGTCTCGAAATAGTATTATTAAAACTTGATTCCGACTGTTATTGAATCATACCAAACTGCTTATTGTGTTCATGATAGAATATGCAATTTCATAATGCATTTCTCCCTTCCAATTATATTATCACATTATTTATTTTACCATAATGATGAATTCAAATGAATACATTCCATAATTACGACAACAGACTGATCATAGGTGTATCATTTAGACGATAATGAAACGTTTACAAAAATTAGCATATACGTAAAATGAAGAGAAGAATCACATGTATGTAGTTAACACAAAATATGGCTTTACCAGTACGCTGCGTAATGTGGTTCAAAAGGTGCGGTTGTGACGTTGGCAGCTACGCGTGGGGACGGCACGGCTTGTTTGGCGTAATAGTTCAGAAAGATAAATAAGTGAGTATTATGAAGTGGGACCGAAACTAAATTTAATAATTTATGGTACCTAATAGAATCATTAGCATAAATTGGATCAGACTGATAATAATAAAACGTGAGAGGTAGTGATTTCCATTTTCAATTTGATTAAGATATTTATATCATTATATTTGTTTTGTTTTAAAGTGGAGTTTGCGGAATCATACGGTTCAACGATTGTAAAATTTCGTTAGATAGTTAATTAAACATAAATAGATCAGTCTTGCGCCATAATAAAGGAATATTTTGCCGATGTGCCGAATAAATAAACGGCTCCATAGTTTGATACAATGTCCTATATTTTGACAGTGCAGTTACTTGTAAGTATCAAAACTAATGTAATCAGTCCATTTCTTAAGTGATAAGATTCTCATTAAAATGGTGTCTATATTTTGCCTCTTTGAATTAGCTTGTATGATTTCTGACTCTTAGAAGGTAAGTGAAAGGGACTCGGAATTAAATGAACTAAGATTCTGGTGTAAGGATATAACGAACAGTTCGTCTGCAATAGCATTTTACATGCTAGTCGTGTCTATTATTTAGATGCTTTGTGTTGTAAGATCACCACATAGTACTTGAGTAAGTTCCCAAGATGGGTCACACGAACATCAATAATAATGATGATTAATATAATGTACGTAGTTGTTTTATTTCACAAATAGGCTTAGATAAATGGTGTTATATTAGTACTTAAACGAACTTTTACCAAAAATAAAAATTCTTAGAACAATGTTACTTTCATATATTCATTGTTTATTTTGTTGAAAGACATTAATAACTTTTAATTACGATTATATGTTGTTGAGTTTATATTATAATCAAGACATAGGTAAGTGAAATTCTGTTATTTCTTTTAATATGCCTTATTCTTCACCAAAGACCTCTCCTTTAGGTGGGTAGGTCACAAGCATAGTAAGAATTGATTTCATGTTTGAAACAGAATTTAACAGTATACAGTAGAATGAAGAAGAAATTTTTTTTCTGCTGGTAATATTCTTTTCATTAGGAGTGATAAACAACACAAAAAATAAATTTATATCCCAGAGGTATCCTCATCTGACCGCAGTAACACTCAGAAATCAATAAAGAAACAACCTTTTGGAGTAAAAACTCTTTAAATGTGACCCACTTCACCTAAATCAGGTCCCTGATTACATGTGATTCATAATAAAATTACAGGTACTGTGTAGTACCTCCTCAAATTTATTGCTATGCATACTTTTTTCTGCACTGATATTTGATAATCTCCATATGGTTACGTTGGTATTAATAAGTATGAATTTAAACATCCATTATATTTATAGTAGATATTTATCATTGATTTAGTTGATTATATTTCGACTTACTGTTAACAGTCAGTAGAGCTTGATAAATTTAATCTGTTCCGTCAACAGAATGATTAATGCTTTGCTTATAATCACTGAATTTAACTTACCTGTATTGTGTAAGATTTATTAATAAAAATGCTATCACCATATTCGAGAACAAATTTCCACATTAATCTTATTTGTTGTTATTTTATTAAATTAGGAGATATCTTTCTGTCAGACTGAAAATGTATACCTGTGCTTGCTGTTGCCAAATTGACTGTTGCCAATTTTACTACTGATAATATTACAATGGCATTTATATTGAATGTAGGTACCTAATATGACCTTTAAAAAGATCTTTTCACAGCATACAGTAAAATTTTAGATAGTAATGTAAGGCATGTGAAATCATACCCTAATGTTAATAATATTATATGTTACCTTGTAGTCTCTGGTTTTATGTAAGTATGCTATTTAATTACTTTACATTTACATTTATTGACATATTTTATTAGGTCTTTCAAACATAATCTGAATTATGTTAGATGAAAGTCTTAATGGTTTTAAAATTGACCTCTAACATCTTTCTCTAATTATAAAGTCAGTTTGTGTGAAAAATCCTGCACTAACAGCTGTATTATATAGTATATCTACAATTTGGTTATTATACCCTACTTTGTATTTAATTTTTGTATATAAATGACACTGAAATGTAGTTACATAAATTTTGCAATAAAATGTATTTTTAATACACCTTTTCAATGATTTTCATTTCTAAGTTGGGCAAATACTTGTTCATGCATGCATGCTGTGTGTACCCACAAGATGCACACACACAACACAACGCAGGCCCTAAGTGACCTGCGGGTCTAAAAAGGCCACATTGAGCATATCTGCTAAAAGCGGAATTGCCGGCGATTCCAAATGAATTCCTATAATATTCGAAAATGGTCCCTCTTTTTGAGCAGTATTACAACAAATAAATTTATAAGGAGAGTAAAGAATAAGTGTTACCATAATCATAATGATTGTCATTTGACAACGTTGATACCCAACTATTTGATTCAAATTTCAAAATTTTGGGTTAAGTTTTCATGTTTAGTTAGTTAGAGCTACTTTGTTTCACATGGATTTCTTACCTTTTTTTAATACATCAGTCATAAGTATCCACTTAGTGACTGCAATTTATTTCATTTTTTCCAAGTTTAAAGTTTATTAGAGGGTACTCTTGTATATTTTATAATCTAAGATTAAATGACTTTACTTTCGCTAGATGGTGCTGTAGGACAGCACACTATTTAATGGCTTAAGTTGAGTAATAATGAATAATTATTGAATAAAACACATAAAAAAACGTAAATTGTTTCTTACTTTCTTTATATTATAGTTTATTTTGTTATAATATGTGCAAAAAGAATTGCAGATGTTGCTCTTGATTGAGTAACATCTTGTGATTCTGCAAACTGATGTTAAACCAATTCACATTTAGTGGACCATTTTACGGATTCCAATACAAAACTGTCAAACGCAGGAATTGCAGCATTTGAATTGCGCTTATTGACATACGAGAATTGATAAATGTGTGACATTTTACGATTTTCCTAATAGGATCTGCATAAAGTGGCCTATTTAGACCACGAAAATTCTTTTTTCTAAATAAAAGTCCTCATCACTTGTAATAGCAATATATATTCCTTCAAAAAACTATTCATAAATACATATGAATTAGATAAATGTTTTGATGTAGATTGCTATAAAAACATTGTGCCTAGGAAAAACTGTTAATAATATAACAATTGGTACACAAGAAGCTTATTACTCAAGCACATTGTGGACCTCAATAAATCAATAGAGACAGGGTAGGTACTGGCAAATATGCCTCATTTTATTTATACTGTTGACACTATTTACAACATACATTATACTAACATGATTATTATTATTTTGAACTTTGTAATATGTGTAACAGAACATCTTTTGTAGTTAATTTCAGATTTCGTTCTGAAAAATAAATAAATACAGCTATAATTAACACAACAATTGATGCTATTGATTTAGAGGTACGAAATGTGAATAGTGTTATAGATAGTAAGCCAATATACAATGCTAATCTTTTAAATGTATTAAATATAATATCTTGTTTCAAATCATCATCAATACACATGCCAAACCATAGAACATTTGTAGGTTCACATGATATGCAGTTAGAAGGGCCTTCACCCATGCATGTTTTACATGATAAATCACATTCCTTACATCTATAAGATCCTTTCGTGTTAGTACAGAATTCATTAAGCTTACATACAGAAGATCTGCATTCATCAATATCAACACACACACCAGATTCTAATTGCCAACCTGAGTTACATGCTTTACAAGAGTCTGCTCCATCAGCACTACATCCGTTACATGATACATGGCATTTTTCACACAATCCAGTCTCCATCAAATAAAAGTTTGTAGCACATTGATCACACAATATGCCTGTGTAGCCTGTTTTACATAAACATGTTCCATTACCCTTTCGTGTGCCATCACCATCACACCTTCCATGTCCTCCACAAACTTTATTTTCTTTGTCTTTTGGGCAAGGATTGCATCTATCGCCAAAATGACTGGCTGGACAGCATAATTGCAGATTTTCAATGCACAGCCATGTGTACAAGTCTGCAGAACTAGGGTCTTCATGGAACCACCAGTTTTCGAGAACTTGTTCTGCTTCTTCCGCTAAAGCATAGCACGGATCTTGATGGACTCTTAACTCTGAGCATAATTTCTCCTGTATCTCAACTAAACGAATTTCACTTCGTGAGTAAGACTTTAGTTTTGCCTCTTCCCAAGCGGCATCACCACCTTCATATTTCCCTCTAGAAGTTTTATCAAACCAGTGGTTGAAAGAATCTGTTAAAATTTTGCAGCGGCGGCACTCGCTCAATTTACTGGAACTATCTGAAGTTATTTTTTTACTTCCAATTAAATGACAACTCAGAATCAACCATAACAATATAGACTTCATCAGCATCGCAGAAACTCCCATAATTAAAGGTAACCTGTTATATATATTAATATTGTAAACTTACAGAAACATGAATAGATTTCATACATAACATTCGTAACACTGATTCACTTGCCTCATTCATATTACAAGTTGACTACAACCTGTGACTACAACTGAGTTCAAGACCAAGTCAAGTGAGTTCCGATGATCCGACCATGAAGATCCGACCGACTGTCAACTGTCACAGGAACTCACAGTCCACAGATGATAAAGCCGACTGTACTGACCGTCGCGTAGATAATACAAGTAGGTACTGACTTACTGAGTAGAGTATGTATAATGTACCGAGGTACTGACTGAATAAATTGATGTGCAAAATGTCAAGTTGTGAAATAATGATACCAGCTTTGTGTTTAGTTTGAGCCAATAGGTCCATGGACCTATTGGCTCACCTAAAGTTCTTTACCCGAAATTTTATTGTTCTTCCTAACGGTTTCTAATCTGAATGATCACTTATCCTAAAACTTTTCAGCCTGATAGCAACCCATTATAAATGGGTTGCTCATCATTCTCATCATCATTCTCTGAACCTTTTCCCAACTCAGTTGGGGTCGGCTTTCCAGTCTAACTGTGATTCGGCTGAACTTTGATATTTTACGTGGAGCGACTGCCATCTGACCTCCACAACCAATGGCGATATTGAAGTTCCAAGTTAGACTGGTTGGACTTTAGTGGGCTCCAACTACCCGTAACGACTGCCATAGATATTTGTATGGCAACCGGGACCGACGGCTTAACGTGCTCTCCGAGGCACTAATAAACCTGCGATAAATACACACATAACTTCGAAAAGCATCGAAAAGTCATTGCCTCATTGGTGTGTGACATGGTGAACCTGGGATCGAACCCGAGACCTCGTCTCAGCAGTCCATTAGCCAAACCACTAGGCTACCGCGGTTATTTCATAATAATATGTGCGAATATATTAAAGCTCCTGTTTTTTATCATAACGCTTTCCCTAAGCTTAAAAAAGAAAATGATTTAATTTTTTTTTTCTTTTTGATAGAAATTTAAAAAAATATTTTATTTTTCAAAAGACTAGAGTTCAAAGCTAATATGAAAAAATATAACACTTATTAATACATTTGTAACATTCCGTCGTCATTCCATAGCTTCATGGCACTGACCTGAATAAGTACTCTGGACTGGCGATCAGTCCCAATAAAGTGTGCCTAATTGAAAATCGCCATTTTGGCGCTGACAGCAGCCGTGAGTGTACTTGGAACTAATAATAATGATGGACAACAACTGTCTTGGTATCGATTGGTATCGATGAAACTTTTTCAAATGTCACTGTTTCGACTACCTACTTCAATTTGAAGTGTTTATTAATGATAAATACCATTTTAATATGTTCATAAAATTATTTATAGTACATATACCAAGCCTTTTGTTTTTAAAAGTATACCTACGAATTTTGGCATTGGATAGAAAATTATCGATATACATTTTGACATCCCTATTAAACATTATTGGTTATGAAAATATTATTAAAATCCCCTAAAATGATAAGCGAATACCCTTCGTATTCGCTTATCATAGTAAAAATAACCTAAATTACGTTTTTATAATAATAGTTCAAGTGTTAAATTCTTATATTTACTTACTTGTGACAAGAACCACCACTGCCCTTCTCTTATCTGGTTTTTACAATACACACTCGATCTCATAACGAATACCTACCTAATTATCCAACATAAACCAACTTTATATATTAAAACACTTCAATTTGTAGCACAAACACAATAATTACTTAAAAAAACTTCGAATTTCACACAGACTCCATTTCAGATAGGTAAACAAACAACGGCCATTTGCAAACTAATTAGTTCTCAGTACACTCGTCTGTCAAACGCGGCGCTTCAAATCGGCACAAAAAATATCTGTCATTTGCTATAGCATAGCCTGTCTAGCGATTTATTATTTCAGGTCAGTGCTTCATGGTCATTCCGTCTGGGAGTTTTGGCGCCAACGCTGAAAAAGGCACATCGCGGCATTATATCATTTTCTTAAATTAGTGTAAAATGTCATTATTATTTGTAAAAATGGTATAATACCGTGAATTGTGCTTTTCAACGTTGATTCCAAAACTCCATAGAAGCCTCTAGTAAAGTCTCCACTATTTTACTGGGGTAAGACTATGACTGACTGATTGACTATTGACTGACCTTGACTATGACTAAATGACGAAAACGCTGCAAATTATTGCATTTGTAATTAATTCTAACTTGATTTATCAATTTACTTGACACTGGCATTCATACAATATTTGCCAAAGTAAGAAGAAAAAAAGCATTCCGTATTCTTTTATTTATCTGTGGTATTTTATATCGAGCAACGAGGCACATCGTCGTCGTCGATCGTAGTTATTTTTTGTTCAAGCATCTCAGTAGCTACTAAGAATAACTAGTTTACATTTTCTGTTCGCTGTTTCAAAGTAAAAAAGCTACAACCGTATACCAAAACATCGGGGAAGTGTATAATCAATAGTCTTGAATCAGATGGGTTGGTAACCTTAGAAGCTGTGTTGATTTATTTCAATGTGTTGAATCAAGACAACCTAACCATGGCAGACAAAATAAAGTAAGTTGTGTTCGACATTTTACACTATATTAATATTAGATTATCCAGCCAAACGGGCACATTGTGTACTTAATGTTATTTTCTTCACTGTTGTGTTAACTTCCCCATAAAAATGATCTTCTACCATATGTTATGTACCTATTCATTTCATAACATTATCTATTCTCTTGTCTGTTTCATAGTGAGTAGGTAATGTGTCTATAATAATAAAATTACAATCCACTATCCCCGACATTGTTGTCTTGTGAAGAGATGGGATAGTATGTTGTTAAAGCTTTGGGAAGATCAGTAAGCCATTGGTTTGGGAGACTATATGATGCTGACACGCTTGCATTATTGCTTCCTCCGAGCATGGTGAATTGCATGAGCACTGCTGTAATTGTGGAGACTTGAACGGTGCCAATAGATAGATTTAATCTGCAATATATATTTTCACTCTGTTTGAAATTAAATGACTATGTCCTTAGGGTTCAAGCACACTCCTTATTTAAGTAAATAAGTTGTAAGATACTTGTCTGTTGCTTTCTGTAACCATATATGGCTGGACATTTGTTAGCTCAAAGAGTTGACATTGCCATGTAATGCAGCCAGCTTTCTGCCCTGCCCCTAGAGAATTTAATAGGAAGTAAAAGTATCTTTTTTACACATCTAGTTTATAATAAACTATATCTGAAGCTCGGAAGTATGTAAAGACGAAGCACATGACCGACTTCTGTATCTCCCTCCTTAAGAGGGAAAATGGTGTGGGTATGTGTATGTATAGGATGTTTAAATATTTTAAAATACAAAATTGGCTACACATTTTGATCAGGAACAAATACTTTAAATTTCATCTTAAAAAGAAAGCCAGTGAGAATTATATTACTGATATTTACCCATTTATTTTTATACATATATTGTCATTGTATAATATAAAAATTAATGTTTATTAAAATTTTTCTTTTGCAGGGTCAAGTCTAATTTTGATATGAAGGGCAATTATGTACCTTCCGATTCGGAAGATGAATATACACCAAAAGAAAAACAACTATTGGAGAAGGTGAGGAAAAGAAAACATAATGACTCTGAGAGTGAAGAAGAAATGTATGCTTTTTCTGAATCTGACAATTCAGATGATGAAAAGGATGATATGGGAATGGCTGACAGTGATGTTGAAGGCCAAGAAAAATCTGACGATGATTTACCAGACTCAAAAGCTTGGGGCAAAAAGAAGAAATCATATTATGCCACTGATTATGTTGATGAGGACTATGGTGGCTTTGGAAATGACGAAGAAGCTGCTCTCATGGAGGAAGAAGAGGCAAAAAATATACAAAAACGACTTTTAGAACAACTAGGAGAAGAAGATTACACTCTGAACTTCCTTACCAAACAGATTGCAGATGTAGAAGAGACAAAGGAGACTGTGATAAAAAGTGACTTAAGTCAGATGTCCAAACGGCAGAAATTGCAACTATTGGAAAAGGAAAGCCCTGAGTTTTCTGGTCTTATTGATGATTTCAAGACAAAATTAACAGTTGCCAAAGATGACCTACATCCTATATTAAAACTTATCAAAGATGGCAAACTTCCACCATGTCCTGCTTCCAAATTCATTAAAACAAATTATGATTTAATTTTAAATTATTGTACTAATATAAGTTTCTATTTATTACTTAAAAGTCAAAGAATAAACATACAAAACCACCCAGTTATAAAAAGGTTGTATCAGTATAGGCAGATGTTAAATAAAATGGAACCCATTTATACAGAAGTAATTAAACCTCAAATAAACAAAATAATGCAGGCAGTTCAAAATAATTTAGAATTACATATCACAGAAATAAAAGAACGAAAGAACAGTAAACGCAAATCAGAAAAAGAATCACCTGAATCACAACCCAAAAAACTAAAACTTATCAGTGATTTAGAGAAAGATGATGGTGAAGATACTGGCGTTTCTGACAATGAAGATGAATATGAGGGCAATGACTTCTTTAAAGCTGATAGAGAACTTGATGTTCAAAAACAAAATGAGGAATCTGAGGAGAGTGGATTCTCAGATAATGAAGGCACATCACCTAATGAAGTCGAAAATGACAACAAACCATCTAGCTCAACTCAAAACGTAATTTCGGAAGATGTTGGAGAAAAACGTGAGATTACATACCAAATTGCTAAAAATAAAGGTTTAACACCTCATAGGAAGAAGGAACAAAGGAATCCTAGAGTGAAACATAAGCTCAAATACAGAAAGGCGAAAATCAGGAGGAAGGGAGCCATCCGTGCACCAAGGACTGAAGTAACTAGATATGCGGGCGAAGCTTCAGGCATTAAGGCTAATGTAAGAAAGAGCATAAAAATAAAATAAAATAAGTTATTCATGTTTACAAAAATATTGTAAGTTTTATTTCTGTAAAAATAACAATAAAGTTGTATTTGAACACATTTCTTGTATCTTCAATGTTGCCATCTGAAAATAAAAACAGTTATATAATCATCATTCTCTGAACCTTTTTCCTAACTCAGTTGGGGTCGGCTTTCCAGTCTAACTATGATGCGGCTGAACTTCGATATTTTCCGTGGAGCGACTGCCATCTGACCTCAAACAGTTATATAATACGAGTATATAATGTATTATTGCAATATCTATTAATTTTCATGTAACATTAAGTAGGTAATTTTGATAGCTGATTAGCAGCTGTTCTCCAAGTGCATTTTGAAAATATTGCAATGACAAAATAGCAATAGCCAAAGATAGCCCTCAAAGCTACTGAGTAAGATAGATTTGCCTCATAATAAAAACTTAAGCACAGTTTTGGAAAGTGAACTTGTCTATTATCTTCATTGAATCTGTCGATTTCACCTACAAGTAAAGCATTAGCAAGAAGTCAGGTATAATGAGTAATCTCAAGTTTATTGTATAATATTTTGATGCTAACTGCTTATTACGATTACCCCGAAAATTTTATATGTCACTATAGTCTGGAACATGCTATTTTTTTGACCTGGAATTGGTTCCCATGAGCTGCGGGAACGTGATCTGATTTCCATACGGTCGGAGCCGCGGTTTACAGCTAGCTAGTTGGGTATCATTCTGTGGTTGATCAGATAGCAACTGAAACTGGTCTTGTAACAAAAATTTGTTCTAAATAAAAAACCCGACTGCGTAAAAAACTAAAAAGAAAAAAAAACAAGCACTCAGATGTCCGGTGGTCTAGAAACATAACAACTTAACAGTCGGGATCCACTATTCAACAGCCAATCTTATTTTTCAATGGATCCCGACTGTTAAGTTGTTATGTTTCTAGACCACCGGACATCTGAGTGCTTGTTTTTTTTTCTTTTTAGTTTTTTACGCAGTCGGGTTTTTTAATTTCTAAATTATATTTTTTTATTTTATACTTTTTAGTTATAAGTGTCCTAGCCAGCTATTTACCCGATTGGACTTTCTACTGTCTAATAAAAACCTATGAATTGTTGTTACGCAACTTTAAATCGCTATAGATCCTAAATGGTCAATGGAATCGAAAAATGTTGAAAGGAAACTAAAAATGATTTTGAAATACCTATTGAACGATACCCCACTTGACATAGTTTGCTGACTTTCATTTTTTTAATTTTCACAATATGGCGGCCAGTAGTCGCCATATTGAATTTTCACTGACGTCATGTCTTTAGTGACACTCGCCGGACTGAGAGGAATCGATTGACGTGTGAATCATGAAAATCGGCCCAGGCGTTTAGTCTGTATAGTGCTTCAAAGGAACATACAAACATACATACATAGGCTGTTAAACACATTACCACTCCTTTGCGTTGCGCAGTCGGGTAAAAAAGCCTCTAGACTGGACTGAATTTTACCAAATATCAAAAAAGGGATTCTTTTGGTTACAAATATAGAAAGTTTCAAGTTTAGATAGTATTTTGTTTTATACAAGTTCTAAAATTTCCTTACAATTTTAATACTTTGTCCTTTCCTCCGGAAGCCACACATGCTCCATCAGGCGACCAATCTACAGCATACACTTCATCAGCATGGCCCGGTAAATCCAATTCTATTTTTTTAGTCTTCATGTTCCAAACTAAAACACATGATTAGAAACTGTTATACCACTATGCTTCTAATACCACTATGGATGGATAGCGAGAGGGAATATAGGACTTAAGGGTAGTAAAAAAAGGAAAAATATAAGGAATGGCTAATACGATTTTAGTGATATTAGCTAGGAAACCACTTGAATTGCCTATCACTGATACTAAAATATAATGTAAATTAGAATATAGGTACGATAGCTTATAAGCTGTTATGGGGCCCACAACATAATTTGAGAAATGTTTATATTAAAGAAGATTGACATGAATTTGTAAGTGATATTGTAAAGAATTTTTTTTTTCTTAGTCTTCATTGGACATAGATAAAAAAGTATTTGCTCTGCTCCCTAAGGTCACCACTGTAACCAAGCTTCCATCTTATAATGCGAAAGGAGGAGTTCAGAAACGCAAAGGGTAAGTAAATTAAATTTGGCCAGTTTTAAAACAGTAATGAACTTGTAAGTGTGGGTGTGTGTTTACATGTTTATTTACAAGTAGAAGTTAAAAAGACGGATAACCCACGCACCTTTAAGTGTAGAATCTGCACTAGAACTCAGTAACAGTCTTGAGTCTGCAGACCAAGCAACCATGTAAACTGCCTGCACATGCCCTCTAAGCGTAGTTATAAACTTGCCTGTGGCTGCGTCCCACAGTTTTACTGATTTGTCGAATGAAGCAGACGCTATTAACCTAGAAAATAATATGTTGCTTTTATTTTTTGAGAACTCAACCATGTGTTACCACGTAAGCTACTAAGGTAGCTAAACACCTCATATAGTAATAGTGATATTACTTCGTAATTCTCGCTATAAAGTAGCAGTAGACGTTGACACTAAGCATATTATTCAAGCATCATGGACATAAACAGAGGTCAGAGGTGTTACTGCAATGGGTGCATTAGCAGCAGGCGTTAATTCTTTATACAACTGACGACTTTGTGGCCTAGATGTCAATTTAAACAGTTAAGTAATTCCCTCATTGGTAGTTGTACAGAATGTGCAGTAATTATAGCTGTTTCGCTATTTGTCCTCATGATGTAGAGTTGTAGAGGATTTGAAAATTCTTCAAAATGTTGGTACTGATACTACTGATGAAGAATATGTTACCTGGTGTCTGGTGAAAATTTGACGTCGTTAATCAGCTGTTGGTGGCCAGTCATTCTTGCCAATGGTCGCTTTTCTTTTTCAGGTAACCATAGGAATAAAGTGAAATCATCTGAACCTGACACTAATCGCTCTTCACTTTTACCACACACTGCCTCATACCTCTCTAGAGCCTGTTGTTGTAGAACCTTTTCTAAAAATATTAATTTATATAAACAAATAATATTGTTATCATCGTAAATCTTACAACAAGTGCAATAAAACTTTTCGAGGCTCTGGCGCAGGATTTTCCTCACGGGGTTGGGAGGTCAGACGGCAGTCGCTACCATAAAAGTCAAGAGACAAATCATAAGGAGAACAAAGATTACGCCCAATAAACAAAAAAGGCTTTATACTTACTATCTGTAACATGGGCTCGCTGGTCAGTTACTGGATGGAAAGGCCCTGTTCTCAGCACATAGTCTGTGCTTAGGGCTAATGTGTTGACCCAATGAGCGTGTCCTTCTAAATTTCTGCAAAGCACACCATCTTCTGATCTCCATACCTATTGCGTCATTCATATAAAGTGGCATAATTAAACATGTAGTAATTTACTATAGTACCTAAGTATTCCCTTTTTTATGGTATTCTTGACTGTTTTTTGGATTTCAGATTGCTCCAAAATTTCATTTGTTTCTGAATATTTAAAGTTTACTTCATAATATTATATGTTTAATGTACAATATTATAATACTAACAATAATATTACTTTATTCTTCAAATTTTAATGTCTAAATCTCAAATCCTTTTTCTTGTCCACAAAAATGATATACATACCTTGATTGTCCTATCTTGTGATGATGTGTATATCAGTCCATTGCCGCCCCATTTGACAGAAGTGACTGCTTTAATATGTCCTGTTAGACTTAGAACCGTGAGCCCTGTCAGAGTGTCCCATATTCTGACGTCACCATCCTTTGATGCACTAGCCAACTTTCTACATTCTGGATTTCTAAAATAATATTAATATACAGAAACTTAAGCACAAATTTGGTGGACTTTCTTTACTATAGCCCAGTTGGAATTTCAAAAGAGAACAATATCTTACTTGTGGTATGGCTCCCAAGAAATAGCAGTGATCCATTGTTTATGCCCTGTCATTGTTTTGCCAATCTGATTGCCAGTATTTGGATCCCATATTATTATCCTTCCTTGCTTGCATGCTGATGCTAATTTGAAACCATCTGGTGACCAACTTATACATAGTACCCAGTTTGTATGTCCTGAAAATGTAAACTTCAAAATAAAGTACATACAGAGTGAAATTTATTTATTTTATCATGAATGAGCAACTGCAAGTTGATGTGTTCACATCTAGTGATAAAGTTTAGTGGTCTTTTTTGTTTATTTCAACTGTCCATCACTTTTTTAGCACTGAATTGTCCAGTCATAGCCAGTTATCGAGTCTGTTTTTGAATGAGTATAGAAGTTGCAGATACAACATCCTCCAGCAGTAAGTTCCAATTTTATGAACCACTCTATTGCTAAAATATGGTGGACCACCAATGTGCTAGCTGAGGCCTGCATCAAACATTCAAAATATCTTTTAAGTATTAAGCACTTTATAAAGCTCTTAATAAAGAAGTCATTAAGTTGTAGCATTAGGCCTGAGGTTATTTACTAAAATTATATGAAAGCCCATTCCAGAACCTTGTTGGGTAGGTTAGGTATTTTGGTCCAACATGGGTCAAAATTGAACAGAGTTATTGGAAAATATCATAAGAACTTATTAGTAGATAAATGCAGTCCAACAATTTGATGTTGCCATTACCTTTGCATACATACAATGGCGTTTGTGTATGCAAATCCCAAAACCGCACAGTTGTGTCACCCGAGCCACTTGCCAATTGTTTACCAGATGGACTGAAGTGTGCAGATATTACGGCTTCTGCATGGCCTGGTATGGAACTGTAAATACATACATATTATATAAACTGCAAATATATCAAGTAATAATATGGTTTTTATTATAGAATACTAGTGGACAATATTCTCGGTTTTACATTAGAAAATTTTGATACTTTGACTATTAGGGGTGAAATTTCTATAAATTCATATAATATAATAGTGTATGCTTACAACATAAAAGGCATTAACTATAAAAATTTCAAGTTGGTAGCCAACACTTCAGGCTCTGTATTGATGAATCAGTCAAGATTAGGTAATTATATAATATGTATCAATAGTGCTACCAGGCATGGTCACATTAGCAGATGATCTATTCTTGTATGTGGGCCATTTCATCCACATCCCTATACTTTTCATCATACTGTGTAACAATTACACAGTTTCTTGACTTTTTACATAATTGAATAATAAAGTTCTAGTACAAAGTGAAGTAAGGTATAGGTCTATATACATACCTAGTACATCTTGTGACTGGCCTTACTCTGAACACAGCTTGCTGCTGGTATATGATTTCAATCACTTCTTCAGAGTTCAATTTTTTTATATCCAGTGCTTCTTTCAGTGTGCTCGTTATTTCTACTTCTTTTACAAAGAAAAGAAAAGGCTTATCTTCCTAAAATCATATAATACATTATAGTTGTGCTACTTGGTCAAATTAAAGCAAAATTGGAAGTATTCCTAACAATAATAAATATTAGTGTGAAAGTTTGTGAATGTGTTTGTTATTAAATTACTCAAAAACTGAATGGATCTGCCTGAAACTCTACACAACACATAGATTATAGCCGATTATAGAGTATAGTCTAGCTCTAGAAAACATACATCAATTATTTGCTACTTTTTATCTCTGAAAAAGCTTGATGGGTTGCGGGAAAGATATCAAAATTCCATGCGAGAGCCAAAATATGCAGCTTTTATAAAAATATGTATAAATAAGAGAATTCTTTAATTTAATTGTTATACCCTGCTTATTTTTTAAATTAGAATTTAAAAGCACCTAAATAAATAAAAATAGGATCTGTTTTGCATTCTTGAAATCGTTCTTACTTCTTGCAGCAGAGCATTGCATATTAGTTGAAGCTGATCTCTAGTTATATTTAAAGGAAGGTCTAAAGGGCTTCCAGTATCTTCACCAGTATCAGATTTTAGTCTAGCTTGCACGCTGCTAGGCATGTCCACTTCCATTTTGCTGAGTTTTTTAGTAGATATTATATGAACAAGTTTGTAAGTTAACCACATAAAACATAAACATGGACATAACCTTAAAGTTGACAAGCTGTCATGTGGTTGTGGTTAGTAGTGGCAAATATATTAGATAACTGTTTAAATATTGCGTTATTACAAAATAACTTACTAATGCATTATGGCCGAGCCAAATAACCTGTTATCAAACAACGGAGAAAAAAAAAAAGTAACTTTCTTCACTATTCTTCAGTCATTGTCAGATTTGTCAAATGTCATCAACGCTGTCAATATTACGTACTTACTTTAGGCTAATAACAGTAATAACGAAAACGAAAAACGATAAACGGTAATTGAAACTGTCAATTTTTCAAGGACAAAAGGACAAATAACAAAAACGAAAAACGGTAAACGGTAATTGAAACTGTCAATTTTTCAAGGACAAAAGGACAAATAACAAAAACTGATTTCTACCTAATAATGTATAGGAAGGAAAGTGTTGTATTATTCATTATTATTATTTAAACTGTCAAAATAATACGTTTAGAAATTATCTCTACGATGTGTAGAGATAATTTCTAAACGTATTATTCAGGTTTATTAATTTATATAATAAAGCTTATCTTGTGATAGAAGGAAAAATGGCTGTGGTGGTAATTTAATTTTTGTCTTTTGAAGTAATAATACTGAGATAGTTTTTTGTTTTAATACTAATTAGAATATATATATAATGGGAAATACGTTTCATACTAATTTGAACTCATTTTCATATCCCAGTATTTTTTCGATTAAATTATAAATTTCTTTTTTAAAATTCAATATTTATTCAGTACGTCCAAGGAAGTTATGATAATAAGTATAATGATACTTATTATAATAATATTATAATAAGCTGAATTTATTTAAAAAATCTTTTAGGTGCTATATTGCAAAGGTATAATTATTTAATCTGATCTAAATATAATTGATGATAGTAGTGATGATTATGGATAACACTAAATTATGTTTCATTTATAATGATATAATTTTCTAACAATATTTTTTATTTTATTTTATAGTTCTAACAATATTAAGTTGATATATATCTAGTATAATATATGTCTATAACGCCTATGAATGACGTGTCGCCTCGTTGAACATTTTGTATGAAAATAAATTTCATTCATGAAATTCAGGTTATCGAATCTGAATTCATAACGTTTCTGATCTGGAATCCGAATCTGGAAACCGGACAAGCCTGCTCGTTTAAACGACGCTGGGTAGCATGATCCTACGCGAGCCGAGCCGTCCGTGAAGATGCCCAATTCTTGAAATTAAAAACGTCGCGCGCTCTGTACCATCTGTATAGCGTGTAATGCGCGGCGTTTATCTGGACCATAAAGTTCTTGAGTACGTCTATAGTCTATTGTATTGTAGTTTCAAATCACTGACCTGTATAAGTACTCTGGACTGGCGATCAGCCCCACTACAGTGTGCCTCATTGAAAATCGCCATTTTGACAACCTGTCTTGGTATCGATGAAACTTTTTCAAATATCACTGTTTCAACTACCTACTTCAATTTGAAGTATTTATTAATGAAAAATACAATTTTAATACCTATGTTCATAAAATTATTTGTAGTGCATAATACCAAGCCTTTTGTGTTTAAAAGTATACCTACGAATTTTGGCACTGGATAGATAATTACCGATATACATTTTGACATCCCTATTAGACATTATTGGTTATGAAAATATTATTAAAATCCCCTAACTCGAAGGGTATTCGCTTATCATAGTAAAAATAACCTCTAATTCATCATTCTCTGAACCTTTTTCCCAACTCAGTTGGGGTCGGCTTGCCAGTCTAACTGTGATGCGGCTGAACTTCGATATTTTCCGTGGAGCGACTGCCATCTGACCTCCACAACCAATGGTCATTATGACCAATGGCGATATCTATTTAAATAATAACCATAATAAATAATAATAAAAAAATAACCTAAATTACGGTTTTATAATAAAAGTTTAAGTGTTAAATTCTTACATTTACTTACTTGTGACAAGAAACACCACTGCCCTTCTCTTAATATCTGGTTTTTACAATACACACACGATCTCATAACGAATACCTACTTAATTATCCAACATAAACCAACTTTATATAAATTAAAACACTTCAATTTGTAGCACAAACACAATAATTACTTAAAAAAACTTCGAATTTCACACAGACTCCATTTCAGATAGGTAAACAAACAACGGCCATTTGCAAACTAATTAGTTCTCAGTACACTCGTCTGTCAAACGCGGCGCTTCAAATCAGCACAAAAAATAATTGTCATTTTCTATAGAATAGCCAGTCTAGTGATTATTATTACAGGTCAGTGTTTCAAATCAAATAGAGTACATTTTAGAATAATTGTAACATTTAGACCAAAGACGATAGATAACGACCAAAGACGATAAGTTATCTATCGTCTTTGATTTAGACTTAATTAAATATTACTATATTAATTTAAACCGCCTGCATATCCATTAAAATAATTTTATCGTATAATGGGAATCACAATAGCAACGAATGATAAATATTTCGACAGTAAAAGTCGAAATATTTATTGTTTTCTCAGTAATGGCTGACCATAGAGACTTTAAAAAGTAGATAATAAAAAATTGTCTATGCACAACATTATGCGACTGATGTGACAGCTTTAGGCCAATAAAACGAAAACGAAAACGAAAAACGAAAAACGAAAAACGAAAAACGAACAATAAATTGGTAAAATAATTGAAACTGTCAAATTTTCAAGGACAAATAACCATGAACTGATTTCTACCTAACGTATAGGTAGGAAAGTGCCAAAATAATACGTTTAGTTTAGAAATTATCTCTACACGTCATTCGCGTTTTATTAATTTATAATAAAGCTTATCTTGTGATAGAAGGAAAAATGGCTGTGGTGGTAATTTAATTTTTGTCTTTTAAAGTAATAATGCTGATATAGTTTTTTTTTAATACTAATTAGAATATATTTATGAAAAATAAATACGTTTCATAGGTTTAATTACTAATTTGTAAAACTAGTTTGAACCCATTTTCATAACCCAGTATTTTTCAATTAAATTATAAATTTCTTTTTTAATATTTTAGGTGCTATATTTCAAAGGTATAATTTTTAGGCCCTAATCTTTCTAATGACGTAAATAATCTCAGAACCACTTTAAATTCAAAATATATACTTTTGATATTATGGGACTTCAAAATAAAAAAATAAAATACAATATGGATGAAGTGAGAACAGCTGCCAAGTACATTAGGATTGTTCAATAATTCTCATTGTATCATCTTATCGATTACCAATACGAAAATAAATAGTATTCTCAAAAATACACTAGTCGTTACATTTTTTTCCGTTGTCAACATTACCATTACCAACTAACAGGTCAGTAACATTGCCAATGGAAAAAAAGTCGTTAAGGAAAACTATCTATGGTCATGTTGTCATAGACAACATGACCATAGAGACTTTAAAAAGTAGAAAATAAAAAATTGTCTATGCACAACATTAAGTGACTTTTTTTTTTTTTTTTTTTTTTATACCACTTAGGTGGCAGACAGACTGATGTGAAGTAGGAGTAGGTAGGTATAAAAATATAACAGTAATAATTTAAGAACTGTTTACAACAACGGTTATCTTCCAACAACGTAACAGGCCAACGAAATATTGAAATATAACTGGTAATGCCACCACTAGTTGTGGTCATGTCATGTCATAGAATTTTTACAGATTGCTTTTTTGATACATAGGATACCAGTATTTTAAGCGCATAATCTTAATATATATAAATCTCGTGTCACAATGTTTGTCCTCAATGGACTCCTAAACCACTTAACCGATTATAATAAAATTCGCACACCATGTGCAGTTCGATCCAACTTGAGAGATAGGATAGTTTTTGAAACGGATTTCGACATCCACGCGGGCAGAGACGCGGGCAACAGCTAGTAAAAGAATAAAAATTAAAACTTTTTAAACCGTAATATTATTATATTATTAATATTTTTCATCAATAAAAATAGCTATCTAATCTTAGCTTAGGGACCATTCTGTGAGACTGAACTGATCCACTCAGTGACGTTCTACTAACAATATTATCATAAATTACTTATTCTATTTCAAATTAATATCTTATAGAAATTATATATAAACTAAAATGTTTACATGATATTTCTGTTTCTATACCACAAATACCACTACCTTTATAAAATCTAGATTTATTAAATAATGTTCAGAAAATCGGGTCTAATTTTCATCTTTAAAATGGTTAATGGTAGGTAATGACAGATGAAACAAGAAATATTTCATGTGGCAACTTTTTCTCCATAGATGTCCGACATCGGCATTCCACATACGTGTTATGTTTATTTTATTTGTGCTGTAATTCGTTAAACCGAAGTTATTTTCAACATAAAAATGAAATATTTGTATTTGTTGTTTATTTTTTGGACTATAGTTAATTGTGATGAGCACACGCATACGTATAAACATGGAGAACAAGTGGTACTATGGATGAATACAGTGGGGCCGTATCACAATCGCCAAGAGACGTACGCATATTTTTCGCTACCGTTTTGCGTAGGTACGAAAGTAACTATCGGACACTACCACGAGACATTATCTGAAGCGCTTCAAGGAGTTGAGTTAGAATTCAGCGGACTTGATATTACATTCGCGGATAATGTACCGGCCCAGCAATTTTGTGCCATCGAACTTAACGACCAATCCTACAAAGCGCTCGTGTATGCCGTAAAGAATCATTACTGGTATCAAATGTACATAGATGATTTGCCGATATGGGGAACCGTTGGTGAAATTGACCGTGACCATTACTACATCTGGACTCACAAGAAGTTCGACATTGGATACAATGGCAACAGAATTGTAGAGGTAAACCTCACAGCCGAAAATAAGGAACGACTTACCCCCGACGCTAAGATCCCATTTACTTACGAAGTTAATTGGAAGAAGAGTAACATTAACTTTGAAGACCGATTTGATAAGTATTTGGACCCCAACTTTTTCCAACATAGGATTCACTGGTTTAGTATCTTCAATAGTTTTATGATGGTCATATTTTTAGTAGGACTTGTATCCATGATTCTGATGAGAACCCTTCGTAAAGATTATGCAAGATACTCCAAGGATGATGATCTTGATGACCTAGAAAAAGACTTAGGTGATGAATATGGTTGGAAACAAGTTCATGGTGATGTATTTAGACCAGTACCCCATTTACCAGTATTTTCAGCATTGATAGGTGCAGGATATCAATTAACAATAGTTACTTTAGCAGTTATAATATTTACTATTTTTGGTGAACTTTACACTGAAAGGGGATCTCTGTTATCCACTGCCATTTTTATCTATGCTGCAACATCACCAGTCAATGGATACTTCGGAGGGTCCCTCTATGCTAGGATGGGAGGTAAACTGTGGATCAAACAGATGTTGCTCTCAGCCTTCTTATTACCTGTTCTGGTCTGTGGCACAGCATTTTTCATTAATTTCATTGCAATGTATTATCATGCATCACGAGCTATTCCATTTGGTAGTATGATGGCTGTCATGTCCATATGTACTTTTGTCATACTGCCTCTGACTCTAGTAGGAACTGTACTCGGTCGCAACCTGGCAGGCCAGCCTGATTACCCTTGTCGTATTAATGCTGTTCCCAGACCTATTCCAGAAAAGAAATGGTTCATGGAGCCTCTCATTATTATTATTGTAGGAGGTATTTTACCATTTGGCTCTATATTCATTGAGATGTATTTCATTTTCACTTCATTCTGGGCATACAAAATATACTATGTGTATGGTTTCATGTTGCTGGTATTCCTTATACTGATGATCGTAACCGTTTGCGTGACAATTGTTTGTACTTACTTCCTGTTAAACGCAGAAGACTACCGCTGGCAATGGACCAGCTTCCTCTCTGCTGGTAGTACTGCTCTCTATGTTTATCTATATTCATTCTATTATTTTGTTTTTAAAACGAAAATGTATGGCTTGTTCCAAACTACTTTTTACTTTGGCTACATGGCATTATTCAGCTTAGCTCTTGGCATTATTTGTGGCACTGTGGGCTACATGGGGACTAGCATATTTGTTAGAAAAATCTATTCAACAGTGAAAATTGATTGAAGTGATCCATGTGAAATGACCAAGCTAATTTAATATCATATACCTAATTCAATTGAATTGTGAATAAAAAGATTACAAGGTTTATTTGTCCAATGTGTGTCAGGTTAGGAAAAAGTATTTTATATTGGATTTAACACATAATGTGTGCAAATTGTACATTTGAATATACATACTTTAACAAGATGGATACATTCCATGAAATGATAAAGTATGTGTCACACAATGCATTTAGAATATATATTGGTACTTTTAAGCATTAGTGTCTAAAACATTTTTCCAACTAACAATTTCAATGAGTGTACATTTAAAAAAGTCAACTTAATTTTTTTTGGTTATATTTATAAAAATTAGGTATCTTTGGATCTCACCTGCGCACATATAATTTAATTTAGATCACTGCCATTGAATTTTATCATCTCATTGTTTATTTTTAAATTAGAGGCAGTACTTTTTCTTTCAATTATACTCTGTGTAGTGAATTATGATGCTATTTTATATTGGTCATAAAAGTGTAAAGGCCAATGGACGTGTGAAGCAAAATTGTATGTAAAGTAAGATTTTTTTAAATTAGAATAGAAAACTAAATGCAATATCAAAGTGAGAGACAGCTTATACTATCTCATGTAATGTGTTTGGTGCATGTATGTATGTGTAGTGCAGAAAGATACCCAATTACTATAAAAAATTAAACCTAATCTAACCAAAACGTCAGGCCTCATTGTGTATTTAATTAAACTGTTTTCGAGTCATCAGTAGGCAAATAAGGGGTCTTCTTTCTGGGAATATACATAATAGAGTGCCTGTTGCTGCTATATAATCTACCACTCCATGCTGCTGCTTTGAATTTGGGAATTGAACCCCAAGATCTCATGCACAGCATCTTCCATGTAGCATACACTCCAAACCAGTTAGCCAGAATACAAAAATATTTGAATCTGGCTGGCAATCAATATAATTGAAAAGTGGAGAGTCTATTGCATTTCTGTACATCATCAAAACAGATTTTGAGCATTACAATCCTAGTCAACTGTTTGCTGACATAGGCATGGAAATAGTAAGTTAATTTAGGATTAATCATGGTAACATAAGGTCTTTTGTTTACCCAATATATTGATGTAATTCTATCAATTAAATTCTCTTATACTTAATTAAAAAAAAGAAAACAGATAGAGTTATATACTGCTTATTTCTGAAGATATCTTGGTAATAAAGTGTCTCCACCTAACAAATATGTGAACTCATTTCATGGATTCTATAGGTATTTGGACTGTCTGTTCACATGTTCAGCTTAAATTGGGTATCTTGTTTTTAACCAAACATCAATGTTTTGGTATAAGTTTTACTTATTTTAACAATCTATTTGTTTTATTAAATAATTTATTACTTCTGGAAAATCTGTTATGTTATGTATTTTATCGTTAGTCAATATTATTGTTTAAAAATGTATAATTATATACCTATCTTTGTTCCATGCTGTTTCTAGAGTATGTAAATATTTTCTCAGCCTTTCTAGTGTTAATTACGATGTAATTGTAGTGTACCAAACTTCACTGATAGTTCAATGACTGGTGGTGTCTTATAAATCATTGCTCTAAATCTTAAGTATGTTAGGGTACGAAATATAATTTGTTATATTTCTTGATAATTATAAACAGCAATAAAATGTGTGTAATGAAGGTCACTAGTGACCAAAGACCATTGCTAGTGACATTGTCTTCTACTGTTGTTGGGGTCTAGGTCAAGAGTGCTTAGTGCAAGTTCCGTGAAAATGAATGTAACAAATATAAAAATGAATCCCTATTTCCCTTGGTCACGGCATCACGCGTGAACGGTTGGACCGATTTGGCTGAAAATTGGTGGGGAGGTAGCTTAGAACTAGGAGAAGGACATAGGATACTTTTTATCCTGCCACGGGCAAAGCCGCGGGACACAGCTAGTGTTTCATAAATTTGCTGCCAGTTAGCTTTGGTACAATATTGTACAAATCAGTTTACTCGTTCACAATGCAACCAAGCTCATATTAGGCACTCCGGTGACGCGTATTACGCGCGAGTCGAAGCACATCTCTCGACAGTTAAATAACATTGTTTACAGAATACGGGAGAGTCGAGGGGAGCGTGAAACGCCTAGACCTAGACATGGTCTCAACCTTGTAATGTCGGAAATGTGAAGTCTTTGACTATGTAAATACTAGGGCAATAGCAAGCGCGACATTGCGTACCTATTGAGATTTTAAAATAGCATTGAATTCATAGTTTTTGTTACACAAAAAATATATTATGATGTATGCCATCCAACTTTATTGTACCTATTTTGGCATGAAAATAAAGGCGAATTACAAATATCCATTGTTTTTGTTGTAAATAAGACTGGCTTACTACCAATAATCCATATACTACATAATACACTAATATTATAAATGGGAAAGTAACTCTGTCTGTCTCTCTGCTACGCTTTCACGCCTGAACCGTTGAACTGATTTTGATGAAATTTGGTATAGGAGTAGATTAGACCTCGAGAATGAACATAGGCTATGTTTGGTCGCGATAACCGACATCCACGCGGGCGAAGCCGCGGGTGGAAGCTAGTAGTAAATAAAAGATAGGTTTGTGTAACATTTGGTGTTTATTAAACTTCACTACTCTCCCCCTCAACAAACTTTTCTACATCTACTGCTCCTTTCCTAGATTTCTTTCCGCCAGGAGTTTGGGCGTGGAAAGATTGAGCTGTCCTTTTCCTTAGCACGTTGATATCTTCAACTTCATCAGCATTTTCGGCCCATTCTAAGACTAGGCGCCTTCCGTAAAGATGGGTGGACTGGCACAAAGCTTCAAATGCCGTCTGAAAAAAGTTTACTGTCATATTCATTTCGTTTTAAACGGCCCGCACTAATGCTTGCAATACAGAGACGTCATAATTTCCGTTGATGAAGGGAACACAATGGACTCTCCGCCACAAGGCAATTAGTATCTACTTGGTGTTGTTGCACTGAGATTCTCATAACTGGGTTCCGAAGAAGATAATATCCCGTTCTACAGTCTACCCTACATCCTTCAATTTCGGGCGAAACTAAGTAAGTATTCGTTTTATTTAAGATTAAAAAAAAAAAAAATTACCTTAGCGTCTGCCTTGGAATGATAGTCGACGAATGCAAAACCCCGATGCTGCTCCGAGCCCGGTGAAAGCTTCTTAGGTAACCGTAATGTTTTTATCTCGCCAAATGCTCTATAAAATATAAAAATGAGCAAAACGTTACAGAAATCCGGTGATAAGCAAATGTTTCATTGCAGCTAATCAACTAAACGATAATGCGTCAATCACAAGTTCATATCAGTTCGTTCTATTCATTGTGGTTTATATTTTTATGTTTTATCAGTTTTTTCTTGCAGCTTCATTTGGAGATATATTAATTTCATTCATTTAGAAGAGAAGAAAATACAATTAGGGTACCTATCTACATTTTATTCTATATACTTCTATCTATACAAATAAATAAAATTGGAGTGTCTGTTTGCTAGAACCGTTAAAATCTCTGAAATGGCGGGACTGATTGTGATTGGACTTCCACTGGCAGATAGCTTATGTAACAAGGAGTCAAGGAGTAATTTGGGCGGGTGCGGGCCGGAACCTCCACGTGGTGCACCTGGGCAACGGAGGCAAGCAGCGCCTCCCACTCGCCACGGGAGACGCTGCTGCCTGCGGCCAATCCGGCCGGGGTGGGAGTGGCCCTCTGGAGGGCTGCTCCGAGGCTCTCCACGTGTCCCTCTGACTAGCAGATGGCACAGTGGGGAGCGAGCGGGGGGCGAGCTGATTGTCTGCGCGCCGACGGTTGGGTAACAGGATGGCCTCCTGTCACCCTACACCCCACCGTCGGCGAAGTGGCGCGATGCTCGCCCCACCCCCCCCTTTCGGGGGGTCGAGGGGGCCATCTTAAAACCGTAGATGGCCCGGGGTCAGCTGGGGTGCGAGGGATATGCCCATTGGGTAACCTTACACCCCGGTTACTAAGGCCCGAGACGGCGTGCGGTTTTAGTGGTTCGATCCCGACATAACCACCCCCGATGGCCAACGGGGGTGGTATCCATGGGGATTTCCGCACGATAAAAAAAAAAAGGAGTAATTTGGGCTACTTTAATTTTGGAAAGGCATTAGGGTACCGAGTAAAAAATTAAAACCTTAAAAAACTATAACCACGCGGACGAAGTCGCGGGCGCAGTTAGTGTTAAATAAGTATCTAGGTGCAGCTAGTAGATTAAATTTAGCGCGAGCGTGGAAAACAATCCACTCCATTATTCACGGATTAAAAAATAACAGTAAGAAAATTTAGATCCTAATTAGGTACGAATAGTTCATTATTATGACGTTTAAGACAAAAGCTCAATGACCCCGGACTCGTTGGTTAGAAATACTTGTTGATTTCCACAATAGATAGATACTACTAGGTACCTACTAGCTGTTGTCCATGGCTTCGCTCGCGTGGAATTATGTTCCCGTTCCCGCTACCCATGGGAATCTTGAAATTACAGGAAAAAGTTATAATATTAGTAGGAATATACTTATATAGATAATATTTTTTTCAGTTTTCGGTAGGTACCTACTCGCTACTTAGGTACCTATTATATCAAAGTAAACAATCACATCAACAATTTATCATTATCTACTAATTTAATGGTCGCGTTTCTTAGAATCGCTGGAATTAACAATAAACTGGCACGAATTTGAAATCATAAATTTACATCCTGTACCTACTATAAGTCACGGAAAAAATATCGAGGTCCAGCCAAATCCGCAGTTAAGACTAGTAAAGCGGACCCCAGACTCCAAGGTGAAAGCTATGGATGCGACTGGGATTAACGCTAGGTTGAAGAAGAAGACCTACTATAAGTCGGTGCAGGGTATAAATTTGTTTGTAGGTATACTAAAGGTATCTATCTACTGACTGACGTCTGTTTCTATATCTTCGAAGGGTAAGCAGAGGTGTATTTTTTTTCCATATCGCCAACTATACTTCTTATTGGTGTGAGTTTATGCCCTAGCATTTTGGGCATTAATCGGACATTTATTCAATTCGCCTAAGGTCCCAAGTAATTAATAGGTCCTTTTTCCAATGTTACAATAAATTATTTATTTTACTTATCTATAATAGTTATACAAGATTAACAGAAGGTAGGTACTGTCCTACTTTAATTATCAAATTTGAAAATTTATTTGGATGTATGGATGGAGGAATGAATCTATGTTACACTTTAACAAAAAAACTAGAAGAGCACAGGAAACTTTTCTATCTCAGAAATAGGATCGCGGGAAAGGGGTCAGTATAAAATTTCACGCGGGCGGGCGGGCAACAGCTAGTTCTATTATAAGTGGGTTATTGTTTGTTTGTTACTAAGTAAAATAGTTAAATCAAGAGTGTTTTAATACAGGTAAAGTCATTTTGACGTGTCCTATATAAAAAAAAAACTACTCAACTAATTACGATCGAACATACGGCAGATGTTAAGTATGACCAAGTCCTCTTACAAACAAAAAACCGCATTAAAATCCGTTCAATAATTTTTGCGCAGGTACTCGTGATGTACGCAAAAATTAGTGAACAAACAGACAAGAATTAAAAAAAAAATTGTTTGTGTTCAGAATCTTTCATATAACATAACTCAAGTATTTTTTTAAAAATATCTTCGATGTATTTTAGTCTATCAGACTAAAAAAATAATAGATAGATAGACTTAGTCACAGCGACAATTTTGACGATTTTCCTCAAACCAAAATTCGATCATTCCCTACATGACACGCTTGCCTACGACTTATAAATGTTCACTGTAGAACATTTTTTGTAAGCATTACTCAAGGTCAAGTAGATATGGGCATAATTTTAAATTGACAGTAAAGTGTAGGTATATCTCGATTTGATTGAAAAAGAAATACCTAGGCATTCGGTGAAATAATGATAAAAATCATCATTATCATTCGTATGCCGATCCCGGTTGTATCCAAAGTGTGCACTTTGGAGCTAACCTTGAGTTAACCAAATTCTAATTCTATTTTTGGTTTATCTCGGCTTTTATGGGTGCGACTACTGTCTGAACCGTGAATTCCGAGAAGAAAGCATGCATTGAGCCTCATCCGTCAATCAGCAGGTAGTAGACTATCTTGTAGGTGACGTTGGCATACACACAAAATAATGAATATATAATATTTATTATGTGACGTACCTATGACTATATCAAGACCTAATGACAAGTTTTAGTTTAACTACAGATAAACATATTTAGATACAGTTATTATGTAAATATATAGGTAAATAAATTATACAATAACCACCAATCTGTACATTATTATGTTATTACATCACGAAAACGTTCGCATGGTTAAAACGAAAATAATCAGTGATAAGCCGCGTGGAGGTACTAACAGTTTTATTTAAAAGTAAGTACCTATAATCTTTGTGACTGTACAGCACATGTAGGTAGTCACTGCGTTATCACGCGACTGGGTATATACGAATACACAATACGAAGGACATTATTTTATATTAAAATATTTATTTCAATAAGTTTTAAGCTGTAACTAAAAGTGGCAGCCATTTCAGATGCAGATTAGCCGGAACAAACAGACGTACAAAAATGTAAAACATAGGTACCTATACCAATACAACATTTTTTTTTAAAATACATCCAAATGGACTTAGTATAAATTATGTATATTATTAGTAATATTACATACCAGACACTCCAATTTTATTTATTAATATATAGATTTTTCAGGGAAGACTTTATAGCAAGCACCATTCAATGCAATAATTTCAGTGACCCTTTTATATTATTTTATATATATTTTATATACAACGTCGTAAGAGAACTATTTTTAGAACACAGTCAATGCAATCTCACCATGCCATACTCTGATTTCTAAAGTTCGAATGGAAAATATTACAGTGTTTTTCGTTTTGTGAGAATCAAACCAAGGAAGATTCTCACAAAACGAATAACACTATGAGACCTATTCTCATATCTACCTAATATACAAAAACGAACATTAAAATCAGTAGAGCCATTTTAGACGAGTGCGATCACGAACATCTTGATACGAGATTTTTTGTATAAATGGACATAACATCATAATTTACCTGAATATTTCATGTAATTCATTCCTGTTCGCCTGGAAGGGCACGTTCCTCACGAGTATTTTAGTGCCATTTTGAACAGTGTCCTTATTTGACTTCTTAGTTGTTCGGACTTCGTTTCTGTAAATGAAAAATATCCTTAACATCGACATAAAAACGGTAAAACCTGAAAACCATTTCACATTAACATAAAGTTTTAATTATATCACACTGTATTCATCAGTCTCAGTTTATTTTTTGTTAAATATATAAATTAAAATACATTCGTTCAAGCCAGTGTCCAAACCTTAAGATCCGTCCAGATCTTAAGATCTTTGACACAGGTTTTCCTAGTACAAACCCTCAAGGAGAGAGATGGAGCTATGCACCGTTTAAAGCGCCATCTCTCTCCCTGAGTTGAGCTGCATCGCTTTTGAATTGCTATAAGAGTTCATAGTAAGGCCGCAGATATCACCATTACCCGGTTGCATTCTTTGAAGCCCGGGTCTGCTTACAATTTTTTATTGGTTTGTAGCCTGTTATGTATTTGTTTGGGGTCTCACAACCCCGAGGTGTTCCGACTAGCAGACGAGGTTGACTTGGGTTCCCAAAGTGTTGGTAGGGAGCCCCGTGTGCACCCATAACCTTTTTTTATACCACTCAGGTGGCAGACCAGCACACGGCCCACCCGATGGGAAGCAGCCATCGTGGCCTATGGACGTGTGCAACATTCGGGGTGTCACAATCGTACTGCCGACCCTTGAAGGGGGGGGGGGGAGGTTAGAGGGTTGGAGAGAGGATTAGGGGATAAGGGGGGGGAGATAAGAGGATTGGAGGGAAGATTAGGGGATAGGGGAGGGGTGAGTTTGTGAGCTCTGGCTACCCTACTCACCACCGGGAACACAACACGATGGTTATTATGGCCGCGGTCTTTTGTAAGGCGGAGGTACTTCCCCAGTTGGACTGCTCATTCGGAAGGGTGATACCGTCGTGCCCTACCTCCTTCTAAATACCCATAACCTATTCATGGCTGGTAACTGGGCCAACGAAATTTTCAGTTAAGAGAGATGAAGTTATACATGGTGTATAGCTTCATCTGCCTCCCTATCTGAAGTGTGTTAAATTGCTATCAGACAGTCGTGGTAAGGTCCCTGTAGTCTTTCAAAAAAGAATATGAGTTGAATTTCGAATATGTATTGAAAGTTTGCTATACTAACTTTTAAACTTTCGCGTTCCATGATTATAATAATATGTAAACGGGAATTAACTGAAGGCGCAGCTGAGACAGTCAGCCTGTGACCACGGCCGGTGTAACCTGGTCGAAACGTCAGGCATTCCAAAGGTATGTATATACCTATACCATGATCGCGTTAATTCCCGTTTACATAATGTATTGAAAGATAAATTAAATGGCAAGAGTTACTCAGCGCTATCTAGAACCAAAGTAAGCATAGGTTATCAAGTTTGAAATACGGGCTAAAGAATCCGGATACACATACTTCGATACATATGTCATTTGTAAAAATATACATATTATATACACAGAAACACACAGACCAAATTCAAATACTTTTTTTTAGTAAAAAAAATATTAGCAACCAAAACTACTAGTATTCTCCATAATCCATTCAGCTAAGCTAAATTGCTTGTGTTAAAAGTGGCTTAGCGAGTGTAATGGGCAGGACTCGAACCCGGGACCACTCGATCGTAAGGTCGACTCTTTAGCCACTAAGCTATCGACGATTCTATTAGCGATACGAGTAAAAATGAGTGATAAATAAATATACGCACGTATTTCCTCTCTCCGATCTCTTCAGTTCTAACGTCTTTCCGTCTAGAGTAGAACACTGGATCAATTTCAACGCTGTGTTAGCGTGCTCTTTCTTATAGTACTGCACGAAACCGTAACCCATTGAAAGAAATTTGCCGGGGTTTTTGGGATCTTTTTTCTTTGCTATCGACACAGAGTGAACTTTGCCTGCTTCTGAGAAATGCTATAATAAAAATAATATTTAATTAGTGGAATTTGTAATCGTAGTATGACTAGTAGCTAGAGGTACAGCGGTTGCGAGTGTTGTTGATCTAGATAAGGTTTCAAGTTCGATTTTTGTGAGGGGCAAAGTGTTATCGGGTCTTACTGCTCTTTCTAGTAAGAAATCCAATAGCAAGTTAAGTAGGGTGCTGTTTTACTTTACGTGAGTTATAAAAAATTATGTGAATTCAAACTGAACAAAGAGAAGCGTCAAATAGTACTAACCGCTTTAAGACTATCTTCAGTTGTTTTGAAGTTAAGATTTTTAACAAACAATGTCGTATCATTTTCTGGTTCTTCCGTTTCAACAACATCATCTATTACATCTTTACTCTTCTCCATTTTTTCAGCCACTACGGCCGATTTTTCGGGCGATTTCTGAACTTCATCTTTAATCGGTTCTTCTGCGATATACTTTTCTGTTTCAGTCTTTGGAGCTGTTTTCAAAAATACATTTTCTGGCGCCCATTCCAAATATAAGGGTGTACTTTTGAATTGAGAATATGCTAATTTAGTGAACGCTTTTTTAGCTTCGAACGGCTCAATAAAATCAACAAGTGCAGTAATGCCGTGTTGTGGCATTAAGAATCTCGCAATTTGTCCGTGTTTTACAAACAATGCCTTTATTTCATCTTTATCTGTGTTTGCAGGTAAATTTTTTACAAGTATGCATGATTTTGATCTCTTTTTGGCTACCTGCAAAGGAATTTATTATTCAATAATTGATGTGGCTGAGATTGACTTAAATCGGAAAATGACAATACCTAGGACAGGACTTGACCCCCGTACCCGGTCCCTTTCTCGGGACTGTCATGGCTTCATATTGGGCCGTGAAAACCAATCAGGTGGGGCCGTCAAGCCGAGGGCCATCATTGTAGTATTATCAGTGTATAATGGCGACCCCCATATTATCAGGCGAGGTCATATTGACGATAAGTACTCACTTTGTTGAATGCGTCTAGGTATACTCCGTTACTTTCTAGAAAGGCCTTGGTCTCGGCTACCAGTTGAGTTTCACCTAGAGCCAATCTTACAGCGGCGCTCGTATCTGTCATAAGTAATATTTATATAAACAATTATACACAACAATAATTTAAAACTGTACAATAAAATATAAGCGGACGCCATTCTCCTAACCTTTCACCTCCTTTCTATTAATGATTTATCTTATTTTGGCTTATAAGGGCATGACTGCAGTCAGGCCTCCTAACCTCAAGCAGAAAGCCTACGACAGAGTTTCGCCCTTTAATCACCGGTTGTATTGGTTAGCAGGTGAGGTTCACTTATGCCTCAAATTGAAACAAACTTTATTGCCTAAAACATGTAGATTTCATATTAATCATTTGAGTAAGTACAGGATATTCTACCGTGTGGCGAGGAAATAATAATCGAATCGGGGTCCCATACACCCACTTCCTTTTGGACCCTTGACACCACCGTCTTGCACCACTGGTGGTGTCAAGGGTATTTTTTGGTACCCATTACACTACTGACAAATTAGTGCTGTGCCAACATAAAATTTAGCCTATTTTTTGTAAATAAAATACGTACGTTAAGAACAAAATTTACTATGGAATCAATACATACAAGTTAACAATACTCTCGTATTGACTCTTTGGTAGTGTAATGGGTATTAAAAAATCCCCTTAACACCACCGATGGTGCAAGATGGTGGCGTCAAGGGTCCAAAAGGCACCCACTTCACCTACTACTCCTAGGCTGCATCCAACATCAATTCTGCTATTTTTATGTCGACGAGGTATGTGAAACCCCTGTCTCTCTTTTTAAGGCGATGAAAAAACTCACCTGTATTATTATCATTGAGTAGTTGCTCCTTCGTAGTGTTGTAGTTGGTGGCGATAACGTCCGCGATGGCATTGGCGCCCAGGAACAGGACGTTCCAGTTGTGAGAGGACTTGGCTTGGGCTTTTAATTTTTTCGCCTTCTTTTCTTTGAATGAAAGTCCCTCTAAAATAAATCATGAAACAAAAATAATAAGCAATTATTATAGTTATTAAACGAAAAAGAATATGTAACATAACTAGTGTCTGTATATAGGTATCAATATTAGGTTCTATATCTATACTAGCCCCGCAAGTTGATATTGCGATTGGCGGCCATCTTGGTGACGTAGTCGACGTCGCACCGTCAGTACCGTTCGCAAGGTCAGCCCGCGCTTACGTGCTTACTGCTTACGCGCATCGAGTATCTATTTGTTAGAGCCTTTTGTTGTTTTTGAATTGAAACTGAATTATTATAAATAATAACAGAACAACTTGGTTTTATTTATAAGCTGAGAGATGTAGTAATTAAAACACGATTGCTACGCAGTGGACTCGGGTTCGAATCCCGGTCAGTTCAAGTATGTATTTGTATTTACAAAATTAACATTATGCTGTGTCCACATTTGTGACGTGTCGATATGAGTCGATAAAAATACTCACTAAGTAATTCCTTAATTACCTTAACTAGTATTTTTTCATTTTCGCCTTTTGCGTCCGAGTAAAATTCCTGACTGTAGCTTGTGACAAATTGTTCGTGTAATAAAGTACGTCCACATTATCGGACTGACACGGTTACGGTAAAATGTATGTAAGTCTGGACGCAGCTTTAGGTAGTCTCCGTGGCAAAGCGGTAGTGAACTCGGCCGCTACGCAGGAGGCGCCAGTTCGATTCCCGCTCAGTGCCAATATTTGTGCGCATGAATATGGGTATTTCCATTGGTCTGGTCGTGTCTCGGAGAGCACGTTAAGCCGTCGGTCCCGGTTGCCACACGAATATCTATGGCAGTCGTTACGCGTTGTTGGCGCCCTTAAGCGTACAGAAAATATCGAAGTTAAGATAAATCAGCGGTTAGACTGGTATAGTAGTAATAAAAAATACTCGTTCCTTTAAATTTGTTAAAATTAAATGAAATGAAAGTTTATTTGTCAAAATATGGTGAGGTATAAAGAGTTTAAACTTTGCATTGTAATTAATAAAATTATAAAATACATATAAACCCATGAACCTAGCTTATTTACTTTTTATCACCAATTATTTTTGCTATCTGTCCTTTTATGCAGCGAATGACGTCACGTAGCTGTTATTTTGACAAGGTTCCGTCGCAATATCAACTTGCGGGGCTTATACTTATATGATTATTTTTGGAAAATAAGTTTCAAAATTACTCCTTGAAAACTAAAATATTATTTAGGTCAATGAGGCAACTTACAAGGCAACACAGAAGGGCGCGTTGGCGCAGTTGGGGGGACGACGTGTCCACCGATATCTACTTTATGATGTTGTTATATTCTAATATTTTGGGGAGATTAAGAGTTAAAAAGACTTAGTTTAAAAGAGAAAATTTAATAAGAGTTTCTAAGCATTCTTTTGCTAAATACTGTGTAGGTATCTAAAGTTAGTTCATTCGTACATTATTCAAATGAAATTTAATGTCTATATACATACCATCGTCTTCCTCATCTTCGAATTTTTCAGTTTTAGCAGGTAATAAGTGAAGCATTCTGCCGCAGAAGCTAGTACCATCGAGTTCTGTGTACGCTTTCACCGCGTGTTCAGGCATCATGAACGTTACCGTTGCAAATCCTTTCGGCTGCCTTAAAATTGGGTCTATGGGCATGTTTACTTCCGTTAGTGGACCTAGAACATTCAAATACAGAATTAATCTCCAATAGAATACTGTAATTGTGTGTGTAATAGAATTGTTTGACTGCGCATAATCTGTCTACCTATACCATTATAAAATAAAAATAAGTCTGGTTTTCCTTCCTGACGCTATAACTCCAGAACGCACGATTTCCACGGTTTTGCAATTCGTTGGAAGGGTCTCGGGTTCCGTGAGGTTTATAGCAAAGAAAATTCAGGCAAAATTTCAACAGAAAAGCGGGAAAATCATTTTTCATATACAATCTGGTGACGTAACGGAGTTCGCCGGGTTTGCTAGTACCATTATAAAATTGTAAAGTAGCTGTGTCTGTACATTGAAGACAATAAAAAAAATTTGGCTTATGTTATATGAATTATTCTGAACACAAGATATTTGGATAAGAATATAACATTATGTTGCTACACAATATTTATAATTTCGTGCATTTCTCTCGGCATGTTGTGCAAACGCTACGTACCATACTTTTCGAAGAGAGCCGTTACTTCTGCCTCTGACACTATGTATGGTAAGTTCCGCACAAAGATACTTCCACTCTCCCCAATTGTTTCTTCACTGTTTGATTTCTGAAAAACAGCTAACATTTAACACAGGCTAAAGTCAGAACTACCCCACAACAGGTGGGCAGGGGAAATGGATGGAATGGCCCGCAAGTATCGCGGGCGGACCGTCTGCGCGTCCGTCCGGCTACCGGCGTCCTCAATTGAAATAATAATAATACAGCCAGAATCAATAGCTCTTTGTGACATCTTTACATACTAATATACACTTCTGTGGCCCAATCCAAAGGGTGTTGGCCGGTAGGTACCTACTTATCCGAATTGCTCCCAAAATTATATAATGATATATAAACTACGGAGCATGTGTGACAACAGTTATGCGAGTAGAAAAAGCGAAAGGTCTATGCCAGGATATTTGCATCCTTGCAGTCTTGTTGCGTTGCGTTCCTTCTCGATAGCGTGTCGAAAGTACGCGAGGCGACGACACGAGCGTAGTCCTAGTCGTGGCTCATTGGTCTATGAAGCTGAAGGCCACACGAGTTTGCCATCGCTCTTTTCGTCTAGTTTAGGTGCATTTTAAGTCTATTGGCTTCGTAAAGTGACATCTGCATTTGGTAAAAATTCAAACAACAACATTGGTTTACCTCTTGCCTCCTTTTTGTTGTATTTTGTTGCTCTTCCTCTGCAGCCTGTTTTGCTTTGTCCTCATATTTATGTATGTGTACTCTATGATTACCTTAAAAATTTCAATTTATGCATTAACCCTTTGGTAAAGGTCTATATGATGAGGTAAGTAACATAATAAAGACAAAGTAGTTCTGGAGACACCCAGATTTTCAGCAAAAATTACAGTACAGTGCAGTTATGATAAGGCTATTTTTCCTTTCTCCGAAGTAGAGACGAACTACACCTTGCCTCGGTGGAAATGTTGCAAGCTTTGCTAATAGTAGTAATATTCTAAACAGTCAGCTCTCTTATTTGAGGTAGCTCATAAGACTAGTACAACAATACAGCTAATACAAGAAGAAATCTGTCGTTCAGCAGGTGTATCAGATTGCTATCCCAGTTTTAGGGTAGCAACTACAAATACCATAAAATTACTACATACCCAAGAACAACTTGTCTTTATTCAGTGCTTTTTTGAGTTCCAATTCGGTTCTAAATCCAACGTAGCAGAAGCCAGCCACTCTTGTCTTTTTACCAAGTGGGAGCCTTATGGAATATGGAACTAATGGTCTAAAGAATTCCTTAACATCTTTCTTTTTACATTTATATGGTAGGCCTGTAATCTGCAATAAAAATAGTAGAGCTTAGTTAGATAGAGTTTATTTGGCTTGATTTTGTACCTGTGGTTAGCACAGAATAAACAATGGAACTTGCAACACATCAAAGAAAAAGGAAGTAAACAAAAAGAACTAGATGCAAATGAAATAAAACTATTTTACAAGATCTAGATGCAGATGAATGAAATAAAGCTTCCTACAATATCAACTACATAAGTAAGAGTTTAACAAATAATGCACCAGAACACTCCAGCAAGAAAGTTGGTGGACTTTTCTTTTTTAAAAGGTTTAGTTAGAGTAGTCAGCTTAGTCTAGTCAATATTTAAATATTCTTGAATATTATTCTTAGCCTTTAAGCTAACTATCAAGTTTAATTCAATACTACTCATTATTTCCTTGGCTATAACACTATTTCAAACACTTGGATAAAACTTACTTTAACATGGAAAAGAGGTCTATTTCTGATTTTCTTTGGCTTCTGTTCTTCTGCTTCACTTTTTTCAATTTCTTCTGTAGCTTCTGTCACAGTGCCACCCCCAACTTTTTTCATTAGTAATTTCATGTACTAGAAGCAACAGAGTAATAAAATTTGCAACAATTGTATTGAAAAATCTATTGAGTATGTATTGTATAAAATAATATGCATGCAATGCACACATAATATATTTTGTTTAGATTTGCCAAAATTAAAATTTAAAAACACTAGTTCATCATTGACATCTATCTACTTTGGACTATTCCTAACAGGACTTAATAATGTAAATGTTATGGTTTTGTCTCAAGTACAGAACATGATAATAATTGTAACGTGCAAGGCCAAGATATCGCCCTCATATGGTGCAAACAATTCCATCAAGAACTAAGCAGTTCAGTGCCCCTTTTCTTTGACGCACCATAATAAAATGGAGGAACTGACACTGACAGACACTGGTGTCGAGGAACTTATTTTTTTTTTTTTACTATGTTACCTTTAATAGTCATGAGCTTTTTCATTATTGCAACATTTATTTTGCAGTGTGCACATAGTTTTACGTTAGAATCCAGTTCAAAACTCTTAGTTTTAAGCTTATTTTTGTAAAGATTGTAATGTGTTTTGTGCATCAAATAAATAAATAAATAAATAAAATAAATAAATAAAAATAAAATAAAACCATAATGACCTGGAATTCTTTACCAGCTCACGTTGCCTTACTCCTACAGTCCCAGGTCCTTTAAACAGGGCCTAAAAAGTATTTGATGAGGCCGTCAAGCTGAGGGCCACCATTATAGCACTATTGGTGTTTGTAATGGTGACCCCCATTCCTTTAGCTTACCATCAGGTTAGATGAAGTCATATTGACGTAACCAATATAAAAAAATAATTATACTGCTTCTCTCACCTCTAAATCACTGATAGGTTTATTAGCAACCTTTTTGTCAGCTTTTTCCACAACCTCTATTTTCTTCACCACAATTTCCTCAGGTGTTGCCTCTATAACATTGTTTTCTGTATTGTCTTCATCAACCCCACTGTCATCATCATCACTTCTAGAAGCAGCTTGTAAAGCTTCCTTCAACCAGGTTGTTTTCTCATTGACATGAGCTTCGATGAATTCAGTGAATAGTGGATCATCTTTATGCTGAAAGAATAATTTGATACTGTATTAGAAATAGGATATCACTGTGGGTTTTACAATAACATGACCAACAAAACAATTTCATGGATGAAGTGGCGGATGTTGCGGGTGAATCATCAGTCCAGTCTCCGGTGGAAATAACAAAAGAAATAGAAATAAGTGGGTGTGTTACCTGTTTCAGTAGTTCTTTAATTTTATTTTTATTCTTTTCAATTTTCCGTTCTTTCTTTTCTGTTTTCTTCTTCAATTCTTTCTCTTCAATTTCATCTTTATGAAGTTTCTTATACGCAGAACTATCAGGAGCATATTTACTCCATGCTTTAGGCTTTTGTTCGTCCCCTAAATTGGCGCATGTTTGCACTTGTATTTTCATAGAATTAATACATGTGTCATTAAAATAATCCCTTGCCTCTGTTGCCTGTTCCTCACTCCTATAGCCGACGAAACCAAAATTCCTAAATTTGCCATTTTTTGTATATTTTAATTGTACATCAGTTACTTCTCCCTTTTCACCAAATATTTCTTTTAATTTTTCGACAGTTACCTAAAACAAAATTCTGCTATAAAACAAAATATTGGGAAATAGCGACAAGCAGTAACTTTAATGAGGACGTACCTTATTTGGTAAGTTTTTAACTATAAGACGCGACATTTTTGCTTATAACTGCATGTAACATTAATAATTATTTAATTATTTATAAATAAATAAACAAACACGTGCAATTGTGCACAACGCACATTGTCACATCACATCATATGACAAATGACATTGACAGTTGACTTGACAGACGGACCTGACTCAAAGCAAAGACAAGAGACGAAAAAGGGTAAGTTCGATGAGCAGATTTTAAAGCCACTATAGTTGTCACAAAATAAAAGGCCCACTTTGACAGTTCGTGCCCATGAAGTTCTTATTTTTTTATCAATTGAAATGTTCTAAAGATAATGACATTTTTCATTGACAGGTACCGCCCACTCGGCTAAGTGCTGTGCATAACGATTTTTTCATGTAGTCCACAGTATATTAATAATCAGTTAAGGAAAGAAAATATCGAGTGAGATATTTTTTTTCAAGCCCGATGCGCACTTTTATTTTTATTTATTTTAATACTTGTGTTTAGATTCTGAAAACTGATTTAATTATTCTTGTTGTTTTTGTGATTGAGTGAATTTTATTGTAAAAAAATATTAAATATAAGTAAATTTACCTTTAATAACATTGTATTGTTTTAAAATACCTACAAAATCAAAGGTTAAGCAAATTTTTCTAATCAAAACTTTAATCCAATGCAGTTTACATACATATTCAAATCGATTAAATCCCCATGCAAACTGGATTCGATCCATCCTGAGTATCGAATACCGAATCGTATAGGTACATAACTAGTTACGCCACGAGAACAAACGTCAAAACGGGCCTTTTATTTTGTGTTGAGTATAGGTCGGGTCTTTGTCATGTCATGCACTTTGCCGTCTGCCGTCTCATCGTAGCGCGACTGGTGCAAGCGCGCTAAATGCTTGAAGTGCAAAAAGCCTAATTACTTTGTACTTTGTATAATTCTTTCATTTTTTTCCATTCGTCCGAAGTCCGAACATCCGGTGACCGATTTTGCAAATTGCTCTCTGATTTAAATTGATTATCTGTGGGTATCAACGCGTCATTGTCAGGTGTCATCCATGTCAAATGAATGTCAGTGTTTATAGTATCAGCTGTTGTTTAACAAAATAATATTGGTGTAAATTTATTTTATCATTCAGCATAATTTTTTTGTTATACTTAATTGATGCAAAATTGAATACACAGTTTAAAGATTCTACTAGAATTTATTTATAACTGGCAAAATGTCGACGGCAATGACTTTTGGTCAAAAACAGTTTATACCGACCCCACCAGAAAAGGGCAGTTTTCCACTAGACCACGAAGGGGCGTGTAAGACAAGTATGACAAAGTATATGAAGTGTTTATTTAATAACGACAATAATAATTCTTTGTGCCGAGATGAAGCGAAAGATTACTTAGCCTGCAGAATGAACAATAACCTTATGGCTAAAGAGGACTGGTCCAAATTAGGCTTTAAAGATGAAAATTCCCAAGATATAAAATGATGTCATTTTTAGTTCTTTTTTAGGTAAGATTATCTGTTATTTTCAAGCTAGTTTTAGGTAATTTAATAAATGTTATTAATAATTTCAAGTAGTTTTTCTCATACACCTGATACATACCGGTAATTTTATTTAACTAGAACCATCAATGAAACAAATTCTAATAAAAAAATGCAGTCTTAGTAAAGTTACTAAACTAACTTGGGTAAAATGGCTATGCCTGTATGGGTCTTTGGATGCAATCCAATCTCACCTGCAGTACACCTGCTGATTTATGGACTGACTAGGCTTTTTACTCGCGGTTAATGAGTCTGACAACAATTTCTTCCATAAAGCTATTATAGGGATAGTGGGCGCCAGTCTCCAAAGGGGCCATCTTGAAACCTTAGATGGCCCGGTGTCCGCTGGGCTGTGAGGGATATGCCTATTGGGAAACTTTACGGTGTGCGATTTTTGTTGGTTCGATTCCGATATAACCACCGCCGACATGGGTGGTATCCAAGAGATTTCCGCATGATAAAAAAAGTTCCCTTACTTTAACAAACATTAAACTTTCGTATAGAAACCTAATTCAAAAGATTAGAATGATGTGAACATTATGGACACACCATATAATTTCCATATATTTTATGTACTTATTTATTTAATATCCCTAAGCTAGAGTTACTTCTCACAAACAATCGATAGCTGGCTGATATTCTCCACGATAATAGTTCTTTATTAATATATAACAGATTTGACCGTCAGGCAGTCTGGTAGCGGTGGAGTCGCAAGTGGCACCATGCTAAAGTTGTAAAAAATAATTACGCTCCGACCAATTTTCTGCCGCATGAAACTTTATATGGTGATTCCTGGGGTTATTTTCAACTGATAAATAACCGTCAGATGTGGTGTAGGTATTTTTAACATGGTTATATTATGCGACTGACAGTCGCGTATATTATGTTGTTTATGTTATGTTAATATGTATGTTAAAAATGTTCAAGTAGAACTAATTCTATACCGTATTGGGCCGTACCGTAACACAATCGGTCTCCAGAGCCTGAACATTTTTTTATATCACTAAGGTGGCAGACAAGAACAGGGCCCTCCTGATGGGAAGTGGTCAACGTGGCCTATGGACGTGTGCAACACCAGGGGTGTCACACTGGGTGCGGGCCGCGACCTCCACGCGGTGCACCCGGGCAACGGAGTAGCGTCTCCCACTCGCCATGGGAGACGCTACTGTCTGCGGCAAATCAGGCCGGGGTGGGAGTGGCGCTATAGAAGGCGGCTCCGAGGCTCTCCACGTGTCCCTCTGACCAGGAGAGGGCCACGTGGGCTCCCTTTCGGGGGGTCGAGGGGTCGAGGCGCCATCTTAGAACCGTAGATGGCCCGGGGTCAGCTGGGGTGCGAGGGATATGCCTACTGGGTAACCTTGCAGCCCGGTAATTTTGACCTATCATAGTGTTTGTGTATGTTCATACACAAACACTATGATTAGGTCATGAGTTCTTTAGAACGGCAAAAAAAAACATCTTTGTCCATAGCAGCTACATAGCCTGCTGTAGACCTTGCCATTCGTACTTACCTCTATAGTACCTCATTTTCAGGAAGACTTAATATTTATTTATGAAGGGCAGGGAAACTTCATTCCATCTTATTTTTTACTAGCTGTGCTCGCGACTTCGTCCGCGTCGTCGATTTCGATTTTTGAGGTTTTATTTTTTCTGCGCGATACCCTAATTCTTTTCATAAATCAATATAGCCTATGTAACGCCTTATTATATTAACTACCTGCCAGTGAAAGCACCGATTACCTAAGTCCCGTCAAAATTGGCCTAACCGTTCCACAGTTTACTTCATTTAAACAGCCAGACAAAAAATTTTGAAACAACTTTTTTGTTTGTTACGTATGATACACACGCGTACATACATACTCTTATATAAATTTATTTAACTTCTGTTATTTTAATATTACAAACAGACACTTCAATTTGATTGATTTGTATTAATTTCATGACATCTTTGACTTCGATTGAGGACATAAAGGATGAAATAAGTAAACAATGTTATAGATTTTTCATTTTATTAATTTTAAACATATAATATTACTTAAAAGAAAATTATATTTAACTAAAATTTATCCATTGAGTAATTATTTTAGAAAGACTTACTTTTTTTTATTACTTTTTATCGCCAGTATTTATTGGCATTTTTTGTAAAAGTAAATATCACAGTTATTATTAAATTATTTGTGACAAAAGAAATTATAAAAAAGTCTAATGTAGCCTATATTACACTAAAATATGAGCGACTTGAGAGGTATAACTTTGTTTAATATACAAGTCACCCCAGCTTATGGACCACTTGGCTGTAACAATATTATTACTCTAACCACATTATTATGAACAGTTACTGCTGATTGCACAAGATTAATTAAATACATCGTGGAAGATATTTATATTTGCTTCGTAAGTATTACTGTTACTAAGGAGTAACATGAATGGAAGGTACTTGGGTACTTTTTATCTCATTATTTTTGGTTAAGATTCAAGACACATACAACAGCAACATACAAAAATATCCAAAGAGAATTTATTCTGTACAATGACTAACTATAATAAGCACCATATTCATTCTACCAAGTTTTACTCTTCCTTTTCGACATTGGCAACACAATCGGATTACACATTCCATATTACAACATTCTTAGCATTTTCACAGTCCTTTAAGGCCATTTGTTTATATTCAAAATATTTGTATAATATCATTCCTTATTATATATTGATAGCAATGATTTAGGTATATGGCCTCTATTTTTTGTTTACTTAAATATTACAATCGATTTATATAATTTACAAATTACAGTATAATGTGTACCTCTTTTAACCAGCATAAGAGATATAAATAAGTTACTTATCTATTATTATTACAATAGATGACATTAATGATTAAGTATAGCCCAGCATCATAGCAAGGTTGAGGTTGATTCCGGCCCTGAGTCTCCGACCGATTATTACATTACAGATTTTTCTGCGCTTCATGGTCGATATGTACTAAAATTAATTTAATAATTTCAATATTAATTTGAAATTCGCCTACGCACTAAAACGTCAGGCTATAGGAATGTAGAGCAGCCAGAAGGAAGTACAATTTTATTTATAACATTCTACATTTTTTATTTATTACGTAAGCTGTAAATAATTTTTCAAAAATAATATGAGACTAAATTTATTTTAAAACATTTTGATTGGGTCGGTTTGAGATATATTGGCCATAGGACTTTCTAATCATTATTACATTTCTTGAAGAGACTCTAGCTAGAGACATCGAGCCTTGCTACGGCGGCAGCACACATATGTTAGCATATTTTTGAACTTAACGATTTTCGATTATAGGTATATAGTATAGGAGAAAATATAGTATAGAATATAATAATATATGCCAAGATGTTCAACAACGAGAACTGTCCTGAAGAAAATAGTGTAGGTACCTACTTACAATACATACAGCACTAGATAAGATACGTACCTACCTAATATTTTTTTTTACTTGTTTGTAAACTAGCTATTTCAATATCTAATGACCAACATATGTGTGCGGACTGTAGAATTTTACAAGATTAAAAAACATTTGTTACTACGACACAGTATTTGCTAGTTCAAGTACTCGGACATAGAATACAAATATTTTCTCTAAATTAATTGTTTTTTTTTTCACATTAAAACATCGAAGACAATACAAACTGTACAGAAGCTAAATGGATGGTGTTTTATACCTTACATGTCAATAACAAACCAAGCACTCGATCCTATTGAGATCAAAATGTACATATAATAATAGAAATAATAATCAATATTTTATGACTTATAATTTAAAAGTTTACAATTATAGTAATATTTAATTATAGTATAGGTAGTATTTAAAGTAGTATGATAGGTAGGTATATTATGTAGATAGGTACCTAATTATTATAATTTAATACTAAACAGGCAGTGCAATTTGCGCAATAGTTACTAAGTCTAGTCTTAACTCAGACATTTCCGATATGTACTTGTCGATTCAAAATAGGTATGCATCATTAGCTCCGTAAATTCAATAATGGATAAGATTTTCTTTTATTAGTATGTAGATTTAAGTAAGATAATGCGTCTTTATAAATTGCATAAATAGCTACACGTTCAATCAAGATAAAGCGTTCAGCTGTCAATATAGGTCCAAAATATTACCAAACATTAATCTTAAAGCTTATCAGTACGTTGCATATTCCTAAATAGGTAACCCGATAAAAGTAACAAAAACATTTTTTACGCTGCAGTCGTTATAAAAATAAATACATTGGTTAAAATATTGACTAATAGTATCTAACATAAGTTCCCAATAACAATAGCGTAGAGTATAAGAAAGGTAAAAAGTTTATATGTAAAGTAGACGCGGAGCTAGGTGAGCGGAGAGTTGAGCCTGGAGCTGGCGGCGCGTGGTAGCCGACACGGCGGCCCGCGCGCTCCGCGTGGCAGCCCATCCAGAATGGGGCTGAAGGATACTGCTTTTCACGTTCCACGCGCATTTGGAGGTCGTTGAACTTCCAAAAACCTTTGCCTTTGAAGAAATAAGTTTTGCCTGTGGAACAGAACATTTTGCTAAATGATCGTGAATTCACTTTTTACTTGCCTTTTTGAGTACGACGAAAGTGTAAGATTTAAATTTTACCACACGCAAGGATGGAAATTGGCGTTAACTGATGAGAACGTTATTTGCGAGACTGGTTCATAAAAATCGGTTCTCACTTTAGGTGCTACGGTTCTTGTTAAAGATGCCTGATATAAGAGAAAGCATTCGAAAACGGGATGAGCGATGCAGATGATGTCCAATCGAGTTACACTCACCGTCTTTCCATTGGAAAACGCTGTCGATATTGTAGCCCACTCCCTTCCACATGGCCATATTGCGAGGATAGTCGGGTTCTACGCGACCATCGTCCTCGTCATATCTGAAATGGATAAATTGAGATCAATAAGGTCGACTGATTAGACTAGAATAATATAAGTTTTAATTCAAATTCCACGTTTTTAGGAGAGAAATGTTTTTCGGCCTACAGAAAAGTTAGCTTTTATTCCACCAGAATCTCACCCCAAAAAACCTACAAATATGAATGGAAGGTAAGGGTGATTTTAATAATAGAATAACTCTCTACATATTTTTACCAGTAGTGATTTTGGGTTATAGGAGACAAAGGCGTTTTACAGACGGCGGCGGAGCGGGCCGGGCTGGTCAATTTGCGGGGCGGGCCGCCGCGCCGGCCGGGCCGCAAAGGGAATCCTATACCTACTACCAACGCACATGAAGGGCAAAAAGACCGCGCCGCAGGTATAGGATTCTCTTTGCGCTATCGTTCGTCGTGAAATTGACCGGCCCTGCCCGCCCTGCCGCCGTCGCCGTCGCCGAAAAACGCCATGATAAGTTAGTGATGTACAAACTTCCGCGTGATACTATTTATCACAATACCTACACAATAGTACGACCTGCCGAGCTAAAGAAATATAGGATTTCAACAAATAAAACATTAACTTACTTCCAATACTGAGTACCGCTGTAGAAATAAGTTTTGCCGTTGTGACCCCAAACCATTGCAGCATCAAGTTTCTCCAAGCTTTCCGGGAGACCAAGCCTGGTTAATGGCTTCGGGTAACCTGCCACTAGGTATTGTGTATCAAACAAGTACAATTCTTTACCTGGAAAATTTTATGCTTGGATTAGAACATGTTCAAACAGTAGACTTTAAACTGAAGCGAGTTGACCACTTCGAAAATTTTCAAGGTTTACTTACCTACGAAAATGGCTATTTTCCGATCTGGTCGTTCATAAACAGCATCAACATGAGTAAGATCTCTTGGTAGACTAGACCACATCCTGGTTATTTCCATGGGATACCCATTATACCGTCCGCTAGCTCCTATCCTCCAATGATACTGTAAGACAATCATCACACATAATTAATATAACAGTTACTTCACGCTCTGTCAATCATGCTCATTTCTATTCGAATTGTGAGTATACTTACTCTGTTCTTAAAGATGAAGAGTTCATTGCGTATCAGAGCAACTGCGTCATAACTTGTATCACACGTGTCAGGTATGTCCGCAGGTGTCGTCGTAGTAGGTTTTTGAGTAGTCCTTTCAGGGTAATACGGTTTTCTGGGGTTATGTTGAGTTGGATCGTTTGGATAAGTGGGCCTTGGATAGCTTGGATACTCCGGCCGTACATGAGGATATCTAGGACGATAGGATGTAGGATGCGTTGTAGTTTCAGTCGGGCGTGGGTAATGATGATTAGTGCGTCGAGGATGTTCATCACTTGTGTTGTAGTGTCGACGTTCAGGATAGTTGTATCTTGGGTCTGAGCGATCAGGGTAATGTGGTCTTTCAGGATAGTAGACAGGGTATTTGGAAGGAGTTCTTGGATAGGGTGTGTATCCCCGGTTGGGGTATCTTTCAGGGTGTCTGTTGTGATGATGATGGATGTATGGTCTTCGAGTGGTGGTCGTGGTCGTAGTGGTTGTCGTAGTGGTAGTTGTTGGTGGTGGTTCTGCCGGGCGGTAATTCGGCGGTATCCTTGCCCACTTGTTGGATGTTTTAGGACCTGAAATCATTTGTGAAGCCGAATTAGTAATCAGCATAACTGATAGAAAGTATTATAATAAAAAACACAACAAGATTTTGTTATAAATGTACGTACCATACATTTGTTGAATACCATTGCGGTCGTCTTCTGGTAGTGCGAAATTTGGTTGAATGCCTTGATACCAAGGGAACATGAGGGCACCCTTCACAGAGCTGTGCTGCAGTCCCAGGGAATGTCCAAACTCGTGTGCAGCCACAGCAAAAAGGGAAGTGCCTGCAAGAACAAAAGAGGACTCGTATAAACTCGTTCGCATAATATTTATAATTCGTTAGTTCCAAATTATGTTTTTTTTTACTATAATTAGATGTTATATTGATTTTCACTGGCAGCTAGCTGATATTACAAGGTGTTTTTTTAAGAAAAGTATTGCGGTGCCACGCTGGAATTATAACACCCAGATATAACTTCACGTGAACGAAATCGCGGGCACAGTTAGTCGATAGGATATAATTGCAAAATTATGTTGATGTTGCATAACAAGGTCTTTAGAAATAAGGGTGGAAATTCACATATGGCTGCGCGAATACAATTGGAAGTTGCGCATGGCGTTGTAACCATCCGTTGGTCGTATAAATTATCCCATGTGCATAGTGTGGGCCGTGCAGTAATCGCTGCGGCGCTCGTGCCCATGCTGTGGTGGCCCCACCTATCGGCTGCCACCCGTGTTTATATGGTAGGTACAGCCAACTGCACTTGACTTGCTTTGGACCGTTGATTACTTATATTAGGTACATATTTTGATATCTTTATATAAATAAATAAATATACATTTCTAACCTAAATATTCCATTAATTTTATTCATTACCCGGCGTTCATTTCTGGGTTTGATTCTCGAGTGGGGCAAATTGTAATTATTTTTTCAGTTAGAGGATTCTCAGTAGTCGCAAAGTCTACAAACTTAACCAGTTCATCTTAAATAGGTGAAACCAAAAAATACAGCTGGTAAAATGAGGGTGTTATTTCACCTTTTCCTAGTGCTTCAGGGATATAGGTAAAGGCGTGGGAATATAATTAAATATACGTTTCATTTTAATGAAATTACGTGAATTTGATAAGGTTCTCTAACTTTTGCTGTTAAGTGTACCAACGCCAAGTATCTATCGGTAAATATCGGTATCGACGCTTGTATTGGCTGTAGTTAATTAGCAGATTTCCAATCAGGCCTGCCTTGAAAAGTTTGCGTGGCGTTCGGAAATGAGACTGTTGCGGTCAGCGGTGTTTTGACATGCAAATGTCGAAAACGCCGGAATCCGCTCTGTAGTTGAGTTAGTAGTTAGTTAATACACGTTTATGTGACATTTTAGCTCCTATTTTGCGGCCCCAACGTCACTTAGTATAAATAAGTTTTAGACTTTCACGATTTAGAAGCCAGCTAAAGGTTTTACTTTGGTTCAAGATAGAGCTGGGTACCTAATATTTCCTAGGATATTTTGTGATAAGATATTAGATTTGCCATGCCTACTTCTAAGAATCCCTAACTACCAATCAAGAGGACTTGTTTTTCGAGGGCTTCTTTTTAGTTGGAATACACTCGAGAGCAATGAATCCGGGTCACTTAAAGAATCCTAAAAATTTCGGAAACTAAAAATGCTAGGTTAATGCAATAAATTGTATTTAATAGACAATGTAATACTCCTTAAATGAAGGTATTAAAACTTCTTAGTTATTGTAAAGTTATATCATAAAAAAATCAAATTTGAAAAAGGGCCACTTTCGAAGATGGAACTACGAAATTACAGCATTTGGTTTTGCTTTTGTTTGTAATCTGTCATTTATGTGGGTACATAAACCATGTTGATAGTGCTCTATATTCATTATTCAAGCTGAAATTATGTCGCTTACGCCTGAAGAATGCACCAGAATACTTACAATGCTGGAAACCGGCCGGAGTCAGCGCGATACAGCCAGGACTGTCGGTGTGTCGCTGTCAACAGTACAAAGAGTTCTCCGACGTTACGAAGAAACTGGTTCTAACCTACGCAGACCAGGAACGGGCAGAACCAGGTGTACCACAGCACGAGAAGACCGATACTTGGTGAACACCATGTTTCGAAATCGCTTTCTCACAGGAACTGAACTCACCAATCAGTTTCGACGCCTCGGAGGAAGTAACCCAAGTGCATGGACAGTAAGACGTCGGCTTGCTGAATCTAACTTAAAATCCCTTAGACCTGCAAACGGCCCTAAACTGGAGCGTGGGCATCGTATTTCGAGACTAAGATATGCCCAGAGCCACGTAAATTGGAGTATTGAAGATTGGTCAAAAGTTATGTTCTCCGACGAATCAAAATTTATGCTCTACAAGCACGATGGAAGACACAGAGTGTATCGAAGACCAGGGGAAAGATTCAAGCAAGCATGCATCGAAGAAAAAGTAGCCTACGGTGGTGGGTCTGTACTTGTGTGGGCCGGAATTTCTTCTGAAAGTCGCACAGAGCTGGTGATCATAGAAAACGGCTCTTTAACTAGCGTAAGATATGTGGAAGAAATCCTCAATGATCACGTTGGTCCATTTATGGTCAATTTAGGTGAGGATGCTATATTTATGCATGACAATGCCCGACCTCATACAGGTAGGATTGTGAATGACTACCTTCAAGAGATGAACATTACTCGTATGGAGTGGCCAGCGCGCAGCCCGGATATCAACCCGATCGAGCATGCTTGGGACGAGCTAGGCAGATGCGTAAAACAACGAAACCCTCCCCCAATCACGCTTCGTGAGCTCAAAATTGCTCTCACAGAGGAATGGGAGAATATTCCCCAAAATCGTATAAGGAACTTGGTGTACAGCATGCCAAACCGCGTAAACGCAGTAATGGAAGCACGAGGAGGCAATACGAAGTATTAAAATTCAAGAAAATCGTAATAAAGTTCAAAAATTTCATGTTTCCTATTTTTGTTTTAAGGAGAGATCAGCAGTTTTTTTCTTTATGTAATTTTGTGTTAATAAAATGTATGGTGACTCATATTTTTTTTACTTTCATTTAAGGAGTATTACATTGTCTATTAAATACAATTTATTGCATTAACCTATCATTTTTAGTTTCCGAGATTTTTAACATTCTTTAAGTGACCCGGATTCATTGCTCTCGAGTGTAGTTGTGAAAGACAAATGAAAATTAGTGGTGGTTTTCCTCTGCTACAACTTTGTTATTAGGTAGGTATCTTTGCTTATATGACGAATCGACACTATTTGGGCGCGTCTTCTTATAATTTTTTGCATATAGATTGTGTTACTCGAAAATCGAAAACATACAACAAGCAAGTACTAAGTGTTCAGTCTAATTAGACACGAGATACAGAAAGACACGAAATACCTACGGAGAAAAGAAGCGAGATACGGAAAGATTTTATTGATACTTAGTAATCATGTTGAAGAAAACAAGAGAAGAAGAAGAATGAAAATTATTAGGTATTTGATAATAATAAATAATATCAATCGCGACTAATTATGACCAACCATAATTTGAAATGAAACTGACTTCGAATTCTATTTCATAAAAATTGCCCCGATTTCGTTTTACCTGGCTCAACTCGGTTAAAAAACTAAAAGATTGTTGTGTCCATACCTTCTTCTTCATCGTCGTTTGGTTCTAGCAGCCATAGTTCGTCATCGTCGAAATGGGCGTCTCCACCGCGCCCAGAGCCGGGGAAGAACGCGTGCGCAAGAATCGAGCCACGTCCGTCAAATGGGTATGGGTCGTCATGATAACGCCTGTACATAAAAAAAAGAACACTGACCACTGTGGATTAAACAGAAGACGCGCTTTATGACAAAGTTGGCACGCACATTCTACTGTTGATGAAAAGAGTCATACTGGAGTAATGTATTCATTTCGCAACAAACAACAATGGATGGAGTGGACTACAGTCTGCAGAGCAATCAAACTTGCGTCCCCGGGGTCCCACGCTCGGCTACTACCAACCTAATCATTTTTCACGCCAACAAAACATAACGAAAAGACCTCACCCATGCATATTTCACGCGATATTAGCTGACCGTTGCGTTATTGAGTTTCCATGTGAAACTTCTGCCATTAACCGATACGGGCGGGGTGCGCTAATAGGGGAAATATTCCTATATTTACTAAGTACCGCTATATTGTGGTCCGTAAGTGACTCGAGGTAATAAAACTGTGACTATATGTGGTTATGTTAGTACTCTTGGAGTTAAATCCTTTGTTGAATGTTTGCTATAGTTAACCGTTCACTTTCTGATCGGGCATAAATAAATTGTTTTTTTTTTTACAGATTCTTGTTAATAAATCCAAATTTGAATGAAATTAAAGGAGCGACGTAACAGTTTGTTTATCTATACATGTATGCACCAGTATAAATAATTATTTATTATGGTGCACGGCATCTAACTTGGCAAGATTTTGGAGTAGTGTGGGCCCCACTACTCCAAGACCTTGCCAAGTTAGATGCCGTGCACTATACTTATTTGTGGTAAAATGCGTCGCCTAGAAGCAAGTATAGTGCACGGATCTAACTTGTTACTAACTGAAGTTAGATGCCGTGCACTATACGCTTCTTACCCTATGGTATAGTAGACACAATGGAATGGCGCATTCACATTCCGCCAACTTTGTTATTCGGGTCCACGTACGACATATTTTCCTTAAGCGGGCACTTTTTTAATATGTTTATTTAACCTAATACGACACCATAATCATCATCATCTTAGCGTTGCTTCTGATTGTATCTGAGGCTTTCACCTCGGAGCTCGGGGTGAAACAAAGGTATCTAATCAATTGAAGTCTATTACATGATAAACATAAATTATTGATATATGACAGATATATAGGTAGATGGTTCACTTCTCGTACGTAGACAAACGTAGGCGTACGCACGCATGAAAAAATTGAATCTATGTTTTGAAATCTACGTTACTCTCTTCGTAATGACAGCACTTTTATTGAGTGCTTTTACAAAGGTACAGGTAGTGGAATGAGGAAATGTCTCACTGACATACGCCGTCAAATATAATGGGTTCGGAATGGAAAGTTTCCGAGTTTGGGGATGATTTATTGCTTGTTGGTATCTGCCCTTAGCGCCGGTGCGTGAATCAAACATACGAGAATAAAATGGGTCAATGTTTATTTTTAATATTCTTTTTCTATAAAACTCTTATAATAGTAAGAATAAAGAATAAATAAGAAGTTCGGAGGTGCATATAATAGGGATATCAGAATAGAGGATGTAAAATAAATATGCCGGGATAAACTACACACTGTCTAGACCTAAACTAAGTAAAGTTTATAATATCGATTCTGGAATGTGGATTAACATACGTTACGATCGATTTTTTGGGAATATATCCACACTTAAACCAAAGTACCTAAAAAGACGTATTCAGGCTACCCGCGTCCCGCGACCACAAATACAAATAGTATTAATAGGAAAAGATTTTAGAAGTAATTGCACATTTTCAAATGAATGTTATATAAACTCATATATTTTATGTATCTACCACACACATTTAAAATAAAACAGTGATTGTACTTATATTATTCGTGAGTTGGAGAACGCAGTTAAGTTGTACGCAGTCTTTATTACTTGGGCAATATTACAGTTTATGAGTGCAATGAATCTCGTAGACGCATATAGTGTAGGGTACCTACTGCGTTCAGTGCGCTCGCTTCAGCTCATTCGAGGTAAATGCTACAATTGTTTCAGTCTTAAGTTATAAAGCATTCATTACATCGTATGGTAGTTTAGACATTTCATAGACACTCATGTCTATAACTAGCTATTAAGTTAAGCTAGGTATAGCTTAATAGCTTGTTATAGACATGACATGACTTGACATGAATTTATGAAGAAGTACCTAAGGTATAACTTGACTTCTTGTACGAATTTGGAGCCGTCATCGATCTGTATAATTAGGTACTTGTATATAGAACCATAAGAGCTTCTTGTAAAACCTTTGGCCAATCACAAGCGGTGATGACGAATTACTTATTTGTAAATTCATATTATAGACATGTACCTACAATAAGTACATAGGCAAATAGTGAATTTCTTTGATCTTTGACGCGTTTTGGAATTTTGAGTGCATTTTGGTAATTAGGTAAAGCAACTGATTCTTGATTTAATCGGATATCCCCCATTTTGGTACGCAGTTACGCATTTTCGGTAAAACCGAATAAACAATGGCTGTGTTTATGTAACGTATCTAACTATGACCTGTGAAGCGATGGAAACCGTAACTTTCCACGGAAGCTACTACTACAACTACTTATTGATCACAGGTTATTTATATCTCACCATAACGCTCCTTTTATTCGCAGAATAAACCTAAGGCATCATAACGTGAATAGATTGTTGAACCTGAAAGAGTATCAAAATTAGTCCCTTTCACTATTAAAAGAAACGATGAAGAATGATTTATTTGTACCTACAAACTTTAAAACCAAATAACGTCCATTATGCGAAACGGCTACCTACTCCTAGGACATCGGATTTTGAATTACCACGTTGCTGTCGCTTTAAAAACGTTGTTATGCCCTTTTGTAGAGCCCTAGTCCCTTGAAAAAAATAAATTACAATTTATTGAATAACGTTAGAAAACTACTGCTAAAAGAAAAGGTCAAATCTCTAAATCCGATTTACGCTTGCCGGGAGCGGTTCCGTTAAGTTTTTATTCATTGCCCGAAACTACACTGTTGAACATTAAACTAAAAACATATAAAACCTTCAATCTAGTGATTGAACTACTGAACTATTCACGAAAACTTATAAGGCATGGATCCATACACAGTTGTAGCGTATTATTAAGTACCTACATTTTATCATAAACTACCAACGCATTTTTAGTTTCAGCGTAAACTGACCTTAAGACAGGAAAGATATTAGCTGCCATATATACAAGATAAGCGCTATAATGATGTCTAACAACAGAAAGAGAAGTGAGAACACTTTAGAAGAGAAGAGAAATGAATTGAAGTTAATGACAAGAAGGAAGATTTAAATGTCTTGGCTAAGGTACAAATGGGATCGGATAGACATAACAGAGAACTGTATTTATATGCATTAGACAATGCCTCAGCAGTTTCATCAGCTTTGTCGTTGGCTATGTATAAATGTAGTATTTGTTGCATCGTCGCTACAAAAATATTCCAAATTATTGATAGAAATCGAGTTCTTTCTTTTAAATATCCAAGGGCTAACTAGATATTTAAACATACAAAGGTATTCACTTGATTGAGTAACGCTCTAGCTAGTGCATCATTCTTTACGAAGTATCGTTATATCAGTTCTGTATACCATAGAAAGATAACTTTTCGTAGAATATAGAGGGAAACGGAAGACTTTTATGGAGTGTAATATAAGTTAATGGCACGCATAAAATCCAAGACAGGTACGTAAGCGTCGTACCATTTGATATGTCTTGCTATCCTATAGATGACTTTAATAATCTTCGTGCGTTAATGTTACCTATATCATTTACATCTGGTGGTGTGGAATCAATTTCAGTAAATAGGATATGAAGCAAGTGCTTAAATTTATGTATAATTATAAATTATACATTGCCATTGTATATAAGGGTTTCAGACTGAGGTGTCGGATGCTCTCGAATGTAGAATAAAAGTAACGATTCAGAAATGTAATACATTGAAAAATAAACAGCAACAATTTTAAGAATAATATATCGAAAGTCTCAAAAACTTCTTATTGATTCTACAGCAAGTAATAAAAGTGCGCTCGTGACAAGACCACAAACGCTCAAAATGAGACGAAACTCTAGGGGCAGTTCGAAAAAAGAAAATTTTATGCAGAGCGTGGTGGACGGCGCCGTCGCCAAGGCGCTGCAAGTTTGCAGTGCCCCCGCAATATGGTGGTCGCAATATGTTCACTCTAAGACGAAACTAGTGGTTTTTGTCGGCACTACTTTCTCATATCGTCGTTTACGGTGATCTAATAAGTGAAACTTTGCCCTACTCTCATTTAATATGAGAGTCCTGTCGGAAACTTTGCGTCGTTTGTCAGATCGTAGCTGTGTACAGTAGACAAGTGTCCTTTTGATTACATAAAATGGTATTTGTTGTAACATTTTCTTGAAGGACAGTGTTGACTTATACTTCTTTATTAGTGATTTGGAATGTAAACAAGAGAAAATATCTAGTTAAGGTGCCTACTATCTACTATACCTACTACTATCATGGGTATCAAATCTGTTAAACAATGGTTTTATGACAAGTTAGTAAAGGTACAATATGTAGGTATATAGTTTCATATAAATGTATTTGATTTTATTCTGATATTGATTTGACTTTTTTACTTAATTATACTAGATACGCTAGGTGACATTAAGATTTCATTCAAAGACTGGTCGCGGATTCAAGTCCCGTCTTGGATGTTTTCTTTTTCCGATCAAAAATCATTAGGAATAGCTAGCATACTAATTGCTTTAAAAATTGAAAATGATTAATTGAATAAAATTGAATTCAAAGTTGTTTTAAATGACTTATTATTGATAAAAGAGAACACCTACATTGATAAAACTATACAAGATAAGCAGGCAGGTAAAAGAATGACACGTCACGTTGTTTGAATAAAAGTGATAGTTACTTTATACAGTTTATACATAACTTACTATAAAGTAAAATAAGATCATGAAACTTAGATTGGCGATCAATGAATACTAGTGCATTATCAGGCCGAGATTGTGATACAATATGTAAGAATTCGAGAATTCGAGGCTCTAGTTATAAAAAAAATTAATTCGCACATCTGTTTTTAACCTGTACCTACCTATTGTTCGTAACTTCATATTATTCTATAATTTACTGTGATGATTGTCGAGGAATAAATAGAACTTTCGTTTTTTTATGTAGGTACATGATTGGTAATTTCGGGCACATAACCTATCAGCCCTGTTTGAGTTTGAATTTTGAAAACTAAAATGAATGGCCTTTTGTATAATTTTAAATACTATTTGAAGAAGTTAGTAATAATATCCTTCGTTCTATTTTTAAAAGAAAGTTCGAATTGAATATTTTTAGCAGACTCGTAACTTTATTTAACATCACTAGGATAGTTATTGAGTTAACGCTAGGCAAGCGTTCAGCTCGTGTCCTGTCCGACCCTATTCTTATGCTTCGCACGACGAGTTCGCAAATCCCCTTAAAATGGATAGGACGTTTCTCTAAATCCTCACTTGATTATTATTTATTATCAGTACAATATATCAAGCTTGGCTACATTTAAAGAAGTCTGCCGATTTTATTTGTTTAGGTTTTTTTTGCAAATCCTGACTCGATTTGTTCCTAGTTTTACTCATATCGTTAAATAGTAGCTAAGTATTACGGGTAAATCTTGAAAGATTTAATTTATGTAATCCAGGAAAGAAGCGTGTGTAGTAGATATTATACAATGCGACTAAGGCTTCTCCATCCTACATCAAACATGCAGTCCATGAATAAGTGCCTGGTTCACGACAGTGCCTGCCTGACGCGCTGAAGTCCTATTCGTGAGACCGAAAAATAAAGTTGGCAATTTTTTCACCCTTCAAATCATAGTTTTTATCATATCTAGCAAAGCATACCTGGCAAAGGACACGACGATGTCTGCCTCATCTGAATTTACTTCTTGGAAGGTGAGGCGTGAAGCCTGGGCCCACACGTCGAGTGCTCGCGACAGTACGCTGCGAGTTCCGTACGGGTCGAGTTGTGATGGTCGCCGGTCCGATGATAAGCTGTAGACAAAAATAGTACATTAAAACTATACCAATCTTTAGCAAAATTCATGAAGTTCAGTATGAGTGAATTTAAATATGTTGGTATAAGGAACCTCACAAGATCTTCGGGATCCATGTCAACCTCAATTACTTGCTAGCACACCTGCTGATTGACTGACAAACTTTGGCGCAGGATTTCCTCTCAGGGCAAGGAGGTAAGATGACAGACGACATATATGTAATAAGTGCGGTGTCGCAGAAACTATTGTTTCGGTCCGACTCCGAAATAACTGCATGATGTTCGTGAAAGTGCAAGGTAGAGGTTTAAATCTTCAGGGTTCCATATAAAAAAATAAACAGACTGAGAATAAGAAAAATTAGCTCTCATGATCAGTGACACTGCTGAAGTATCTTTAAGAGAGCAATACAAGAATAATTTTTTTCTTTAATGACAGTGCCAGTACCTAACTGTGTTTTTAACGGATTCTATTGCAATTCATTTAATTTTATTGTTAACACTGAACGTTTCGGTTGCTCTTAGAAGCCATGTGTGGTATTGGAGACTGAAGTTGGTTGTTGTTGTATCCCCTTAGAATCCGTTAAAATAGTATTATATTAATGGGCAATATAATTGTCATGTTTATGTGCCTCAAGTAACTGAATTTAGATAACAATACCTATCAATTGTGTTTGTGGCACGAGGTAGAAGGTACACGTACTTAGCAGGTATTATGTAATAGCTAGGTATGTTAGCACTGTTGTGTTTGCGTCCTGCGGCCGGACAGCTTTCGGGTAATGGAATAATCGCATTGTGGACGATTTGAGTGACTCAGGCTCTATTTAACGCTCGCTGCGTTCATTACATGAGATTTATGCGTTGTCATATATACAGAGACCTCATTAGGTCTGCCGGGTTTGGTTTTAATTAGAGTTTAGTCCCAGTTAAATATGATGCTAAGCGGAAATTTGATGCGACTATGTGGTGTACCTAATGTTGGAAGCCGTAGCAGCACTAATCTCGGATCGGATTTGGACTGTTAGTTACCATATTTCATAATATCTATGTGTGGTATTTGAATAAATCTTATTACAACAGTCGCTTTTTGGTAAAGTTGGCTATGTATTAATAGATTAAATTTTAATTTGGCTAATCCTTAACTTGTACATGCACGACTGCCGTCTGATTATTCAACATCAAGAAAAAAAACCCTTACAGGAGACGTTGGTTTGGGTCCAGAAGCTTTTGGTAGGAACCATATCTCATATTTACTTAGCAGAAATTTTATTTTCGAAATAATTGAATTGAGACAGAAGGTAATAAAGTCAAAAAAGAGCGTAAAATAATTATATAGAATGTAGTAGGTAATGAAATTGCTCTTTAGTGTTGTTAGTTCCATTACAATTTATTCAGAACACTATGTGATATTAGTCGTGAAATACGTGAATTAAAATTAAGCGCCTTTAGCTCATATTGCAAGCGTATTATTTTATCAAATTACAGACACCGGGGAAATTAGTGAGCAAAAGCGGATACTAAATGCTTCTTCACTGTTATTCATTTGATTTCATGCTCCCGCCTTTTGGTCCAAGTACCTACTACGAGTAATATTGTTTTGTCTATGGCAGCAAGTAATAACACTAATGAAATCGCCGCATATTGTTTCATGGGTGGATCTTGAAATTTTATTCACTATTCAGTTGATTCTTGATTCAGTTGAGTTAGCATCTGTGGCGTGGCAGTAGAGAATGGAGCTTCTACGTTGGAAGTTACAAGTTCGAGTTACTATCTACAACGAATAATTTAGTCGCAGAATTGAACATATCTCAGGAGTGGAAATACTTACAATTTGAATTAGAAAACTGGAAAGTTCTTTCCAAGCAGACAGTAACTAAGAATTGCAACAAGACGAGATTGCCAGAATAATGGAATTCTTACAGATAGAACTTCACCTTGATAAACTTTTTTACGTAGCTTCTATTGGTTTCAGATGGGTAGATATCAGATTTTCCACGGAACAAAGACAATTTATTGTACATGTGACATGTGAAATCTTTTATAAAATACTTAATATGTATAAGTTTAAATAAAACATTATTACTTAAATATTTATTATATTATTATTTCAATTGATTGTAAATTTCTTAGTGTTTAGCAATTTTTGTCATTGGAAGTATGCTACAATAATCCTAAGGACTTTACTTATACCCGCCGAATTTGTTATAACACTGCATCAACCTAAATTGACTGAAAAAAGATTAACCTTTGAAATTAACCAAAACGGAGAATCGGCTCACATAATTCATACATAAAATACTTAGTCTAAAAAAATAAAATAACGATCTTTGATTAAAATACTAATTAAATGATACATGCAAAATAATTTGCTGAGTGTTTTTTAATGTACTCGACGCTGGGCCAGTTGCGCGGTGTCGGGTGAAAACCGCTTCAAATTTATTATTGCCATATTAACAGGCGCCGCCGTTCGTACACGCACTATATCAGCCAACTAGTTAATTGCAAGCCTTGGATGAAACTCGCAACCGCATTTCGAAGTTAATGTTGTTATGTCAGCCCAAAATAATGAGTGCGGTCGAAATGCATGAGGGAATTTGGCCTATCTACATGCACACAGCCAGTAGGATCATATTTGTCTAAATATTGGTGGTATCGAGTCTTTGTAAGTCTTTACAAAGACTCGATACCACAGCATTAATTGAACAGTAGAATTGTTCGACTGTATCTAATTAAACTGGCCAATAAAATGTCCCTTTGTGTACGTAGTTCAATCATCGACGACGGTCTCCTGGAGCGCCCACGTCATGCGTGTCATTTATCTTTACATCCCATTACTCTAATTATCTGCCTATCTGGTAGGTATAATCAGATTCTCACACGTTGGCACGTTTTAGATTTTAAGGGAACACGCTTTGACTTGTGCTTTACGCAACTACATGAATATTAATTGCTTAACTTGGTATTTAAAATATTGGTTGGGAAATATTCCGCTTTGGATTTTAACGTTAATTGAGTAAAGTTGTTCTAACTGTTTGAATAAGAATTATACAGTCTTCAGTTGGTAGGTAAGTTATTAGGGGACGAAGCCGGAAAAATACATTTCTTTTTACTTAAAACGAGGTCAGCTGCGCAATAATTTTCATTTCAGTCGTACACGTGAGTTTGTAAATAAGTTTGTAGCGGTTTTGAGGGACTTCGCGGCACGTTGCTTATCGGGGGGTCAGTTTGAAGGAGTTACGTGAAAACAGAAGCCTATAAGTGTAAGGGTATTGGGAAACTAGCGGTACACGTGAGAAACGGCGGGCGGCGGTCTTGGCACGTGACCACGTGCCCGTCTTTCAATGACAATGGCCTACGGAACCTACGCAACGACAGTTCCATTTAAATTTACTTTCTCTAAAGGTCCAAGGTAAATTGCTTCCTTACATTTCTGCTGTCATTGTTTATTTTTTGACTGAAATTTCGAAGGATGTTACGGATATTTTTCTGTTATTCTGTAAGTAGCTGTAGCTATGCAGCATTTCGCAAGGTTTATGAGAACGCTGTGTAAATTGAAGAAAACTAGCACTCAGTACTAAAAATCCTTTCGGCACAGCCTCCAGGAAAATGTAGATTTCATATATTTTGCCACAAGATTTTTTTGGCGGAGCACCGCCCACTATAGTGCTTTTAAGATTAATATAAATAAACTTCTAACTAGAACTAGGAGACGGGGAAAACTTAACTAAAGATTTTTTTTAAAGTATAGCAACTGACTGATCTTTTAACAGCATGTGAATCGAGCTGGTAATATCCAACCTATAGAATTTATTATAAAAACCGATTTGACACAATATCGGCAAAAAACTTCCTTTGTCAATAGATTACGTGTTTACAGGACTTCACATTAATTTGATATGTAAACGATTTACTATACTTACGAGAAAATTTGCACAATTAGTTTTAGGAGAAATTTCATCTCGAATTTATTTTGAGAATATCATACAATGTTTTATGAATGTTTCTGTGGTTTTAACATGTAACAAACAATTTTGAACCGCTGAAAATAAACTTAATTTACAATATTATAAAGGTATTTTAATAGCTACAATGAAAATTCCTTATACCTACATAACTCTATCATGTACTAAGGGATTGACACCCGCATGAGTTCATGAAATCTTTATTCCCAATAAATACGTTCCATTGTTATATTTATTGGTGATAAACTGTCATGATACGCGCTCGATACTCACATTAAAACGTTTCTGTATAATTTAGCGGAGGCGGAAACGCACTGCGTTTATAGCGTGAAATAATAAAACATGCGATATCGTGACGACAACGTGGCGACGAAGACGTCTTCACAGCGAAACGGACATAATCTTGTTACGATGTCATAACAAACAGATTTGTAAGCACGAATTTTATGGTCTGTGTCCAACGAGCTAAAATTTAATTTTCTGAAATAATCTGTCAGCGAGCTATTAAAATTATTCGTCCGTGTCCCTACAGACATTATATTTTATTGCAGTCAAAGATGTTACGGACAGGACAATAAGCTAGTAACTTTGTCGGCCAAGTATTGCTTTATTGCCACGTATATTTTCTGTCTGTCATATTAGTCGACTTCTTTATTATTTGAATATGACACAACATCCTTTCGTGATAGAGAACTGTAAAAGTAAACGAAGTTTCTGTACGACGTCGTAAGGTTTACGACAAGACGGAAGAGTGCATGGAAATCTACAAATCAAGTATAGTGGCTGTGTCGTAATCCTTGCGTAAACATTTTAAATTGTCGGTGTCAAAGACATTATCATCAAAAGGGGTGAGCTGTGATCAAAGGGGAATAAATAAATACAAAAACTGGTGAGGCGAAATATAGTGTTGTTTTACAAGATTGTCCATTACGCATTACTTAAATGCAAAGATTTTTGTTTGGAAAATTTGATTTCAAGGACGCTCCCTACTGTAGTTTTATCACAAGTGACTTTAGGATAGAGTGTAGGATGGTAATGATATAAAAAAATAAAATTACTGACACACATGAATAAAATTTCCAAAATTTTTTAGCTATAAATTTTGGGTTTGAATAAGGAGTTATCCAGCTTGAGAAAAGCTTCCAGATTGTTTCGTATGCCTACTCAATTAAGAAAAAGAAAAGATGTGTACCGCAAGTGAATAAGACAGATGTACGAGTATATCAAGGCAGAATATTTCAACAAGAACAGGGATGCCAAATTACTTTTTATTTTACTGTTTGAAAGAGATATTAGCATAAAAATAATAAAATGTCAGTGGGATAAGGTCCCCTGTGGCGTGCCAGGCGCACCCTGCCACCGACTGGCTGTCAAAACGATTGTCAGCTCACCTCCGACGACGAGACATGGAGCCGCTGTCTCGATCGTTGTAAAACAGAAATGATCGTTAAATCAAGTTATATTAACATTTCTTATAACACTAGTAATAAAGGAGACTAGTGACGTGACGTGTAGAGACTAGTGTATCTTGACTTTAGTATACTTTAGACTTTGCTTGCTTGCTATAAATTTTTACATAAAGACAAATTCATTCATGTTTTTAGTTACCCCACAGATACACATCATCAACCCCTATTTTACACTTCAAGAGGTTGAATTTCTTAAAATCTCTTGTCTAATGTCTTATTGCAAAGCCGGAGCTGATCCGGCTCTGCAATGATCCTGCTTTCCTTTACTGATATAAAGGGAAGCCCCTAACTAACGAAGTATAACTTTTTTGAGTCATTACCCTAATGACTCTAAAAAGTTAAACAATAATTTTGCAGTAAAATCAAGGCTGACGGCGTGCGGTTTTAGTCGGTTCGATCCCGACATAACCACCCCCGATGGCCGACAAGGGTGGTATCCATGGGGATTTCCGCACAATAAAAAAAAGGCTTGGCCCCTAAAAGTTACTGTTAGGGGCTTCTCTTTACTGCATGATGTCAAATCCTCTATTTAGACTATTAAAAATTGTAATCAAAGGCTAAACAGCTATTAATAAGCATTCAAATGAAATCAGCAATCTGCTCGATACCATAATTGACGTTATTTGATCAAAATGAGAATCAAAGATGTGTATTTACCTTGACATAATCAAGAGCTCTTGTCTCATAATAACATTACATATGTGTATGCTTGTAAATCATTTTCCTTAATAATTTCAAACTCGCATATATCAACAATGTCCTCGGTAGAATTCCGTGGTGTAAATTTCTATAAGCATTTGAATATCTACATAAATAAAAATTGATCGCTAAATTCAATGCAAAACGCAGATCCTTTTAACGTGTGATGTCCATATTGTAGAGAACGTGTAGAGAACGACTAGATTTGGATTATCTATTTTTTGTTGTGTCCGTAATTGTCAGGACAAGGCCCATACGGTAAAAAATTTTGGACAATCCCAGCAAACTATCGGCGCCCAGTTGAAACCGGAAACGAATGGCTAGTTCGTTTCATAACGAATAACGAATACAAAATCACTTTAAATACCTACATAAAATTCTTCAATCTTTAAAAAAATTGAGAATTCAACATTATGTTCCGGAAGAAAAAAATCATTTTGAAAAGTCACTGTCGATTCAAAATATACGAACATTTTCTGAAAAGGTTTCTTGTACCTGTACTGTAATATTAATCGTTTCTGTCGATTGTCGTAATTGTTCACCCCGATGCAGTAATGCACTGCTTTGAAATGCCTTCCCCTCCCTAGACTTGCCTCTCCGCCTCCTGCTCTCATGCCGTACATTGTAGATAAGCGACGTGGCAATAGGCATTGATGCTCACTGGGGATTTCAATAGCAGTCTACCGCATGCATTCTTTGATGTATAAAGGGATTTAAAGAGTCTTCAACGTGAGGAAATTCCAATTTTCAATCGATGGGTTTTGTTTGCTGTTTCCAAACGGTAGCTTAAATATTATTAGGTGCTGATTTTTTCATCAGGCAATTTAATTCATCAGTCACAAGTGATATAAAAACCTGTTAAAAGCACTACTAATTCAGTTTGCAGTATTTTTTGTTTGAATAATAAATTGATAGTCTAGTGTACGTCTGTAGGAACATTAATCGAGTGCAGTAAGTTTATCTCGAAGTTGACTTCGATTCCTAATTGACCTTTGTCGGCATACTCCTTTAATAATAGCTCCTTTGAATGTTGGCTGTCAGCCGGCATCTCTCACGTGCACCATTGTCGAGGAAGCATTGACGCTCCTTAGGGATTTGAGAGGATTTCTAGACAACGCTTTACCATCCCTCTGTAGACGTCGGTTTAAACGGTAGTTCTGTCTCCATTGTGTACGTGTTTATAGGAGATTATAATGGCTGTCTAAGCGAGGATATTTCACTTTACGTTGATAGGCGTCGTGCGATTGTACAATTTCTGCCATAGCGAATATCAGTTACGTTCGATACGCTTTTAGATTGAGTTTTGACCGTGGGCGGTACGTGTAAAAGGAATTAGCGGTGGGCTGGTGGACTGCCAGAGGCAAAATTAAGTCGAGAGTAACGTTGTTATGATGGTAATGGCATATTACTGTTCGGTACGTGCGGACATTTGCCGCAATGCACACAGATTTACAATTGAAACGTATTTTTGACTAATTCGATTATATCGTGAACCAGAGAATCGTGCATTTTTTATCAATGACGCTGAATATAGATCATTCGACGTACATGATATTTACAATATTGTTTTAAAATAATCGATGTTAAATGATTGTATAGGTACATAGTTAGGTACATACATTCCTACATTTTTCAAATTAATAAATAACACTACTAAAGCCTAGAAGCCTCGGTATAATTAAAGTCATAATAATAGTCGTTATAATACCAACTATTAACCTTTAAGTACCGACATGCCGTTTTAGTAACATAAGTACCGACGTGAGGTCTGCTAGACCACTATAGCTTAAGTAAGGAAAACTTTCATATTACCAAATATTATTATTTTTTAAATGTGTCTATGTATTAATGATATATTTAGTTATTGTATAAATAAAACAAAATAAAGAAGTTTTAACATTTATTACTTATTAATTACACGAACTTAAATTCTCAATTTCTTTGGCAGAAAAAATTAACTCTTCACGTTTTTATTAACATTTATCAACTAAGTTTTTTTTTTGTTCAAGATATTTTTTTTTTCTTAAAGATTAATAACTAAGAAATCAACTAAGATTAAAATTTAAAAAAAATAACAAGTTTCTTTGAAATCGCAAGGCATCATTATATGAGCTATTACAATTATTTACAAACACTCTTTGCATACAGGTTTACTGCACTGCAAGCACACATGCTCTTCCGCCATCTCGCTATCTGACCCTTCCTGTTCAGATGTTGAATCATGGTCACTCTCAGCAATAAAATTCGCATCGATGTCATCAGAATCTGACTCTGAGCCCTCATTTAGCCATTCCAACATCGGCTCTTCTTGATCTTTATTTCGAGGCCTAGTTTCACGTTACTTCTTAGTGACAGGAACATTTATCATTCACATATCATTTCATTTTTATAATTAGCTGTAAATAAAAGAGAAATATAGTAAAATCAGGAAAAAGTCGTACCCAAATAAGTTACGTAAGTACAGACGAGTGGTCTGTCAGACCACGCGCGAACTTATACAAGACATAACTCACCAGAAACGCAAGCGCCGACATAGCCACACTCCACGAACGTTGCCGGGCGATTGCCTGAGGGGTACACAGAAGCACGGGGGATTACGTCTCTGTTAACAAATGAAACCACCGTATCCGAACGCTCCAAGTGTCTGTCAGACCACACGTCGGTACTTAAAGGTTAAGTATCTGTGATTATAATTAGAACCAGTTAAAGACTCAAGCTGTTAGAACTTTTATATGAGTTGGCGAAACTGGAAGAGATATAATTGGAAACTCTAGACTTGTGCAATATCGTCGCTGTACGACACCGCGCTGTGCTGCGTCTAGTTACGATCTTAATTTCAGCTGTATTTTTCAAGATAAACGGTACATTTATTTTTTAAATTAAAATACTATGAGTTTGATTACGATAATATATGGCATAATAGTCAGTTAACACTTGATACTTTATCCAATGAACTTTTAATAATAATCTGTGACAGTTTTAGACACAAATCAATAATGGTACTTATTATACGTTGGAAGCTTAGGAGTCGAGCCTTACGGTTTCGAAACCTAACCATTTCACTACCACCGACTTGAATCCACTCCTAACAAAATACCTACTACCAAAGACGTTGCTACTACTAATTTCGGTTACTGGCAGGTACTCTTTCAAAAACAAGGGGATTGATAATGTAAAAACACTAGATAAAAAAATAGATAGAAAAGTGTGACTTACCAAAATGTAAGCGAAGTTAGTAGAAATACTTAGATATTTAATTATATTATTTTACCGTTTAAACAATTGGTAGACTTTTCATTCAATAATCATATCTACAACTAGACTAAAATATTCTGAACCTCTTAACACTAACACTCTACTTATATACGCACACATTTAATTGAATGTATGAACACGAAAATATACCTAAATTAAAATCTCAACACCCTGTAAGCGGGGACTGTAATTTCGCCTATCTTTTCGATAGGTGTTTTCGGCGCGAGGCGTAGTTCCGCCCGATAACCGGCGGATGCGAACTCGGTTTATGAATATTCCCGCCAGCTTTCTGAGGTTGCGAGAGATTAGAGGGCACTGCTCCTGCGGATGCCGCATGTGCATGCCGAGATATAAACGTACCTATATCGTTGAGTACTTATGTGTACAGTTAGCGTCAAAAGTTCCTATTAATTACAAGTTTTAGAGCTAAGGAATTTTTAAATCTAACGAACGAAAATTTGAACAGATGGATACGTTTGTTATTTCTATCACGCCAGAACAGATGAACGGACCTGCATGAAATTTGGGCTTTTGGGTCTAAAACGGCACATAACTTACAGTAGGAATAAGTTCTAGTTCTTTGACAGCTTAAATTAACTATTTAATTTAGTTAAATCCTGCGACATCAATTCTAAAACGTCAATTAATTATTTATTTGTTTCATTAAGAAGTTCTTTTGTATGTATGTTTGTATGTGTAGCAATATTTGTGCCTGACTGTACATGTTGATGTTTTTTGAGTACGGTATAGACGGTTGCAGGTTAATATAATCTGTTAACTTTCTGGAGCATTTGAGATTTGTGATACTTTTCTGTTTAGCGTAGGTGGTGCGCCAATTATATGGTTGGATTTTGGTTGATCATTCAGAGGCTTCCAAAATGTTAGATGTTTGACAATTAAATGAGGACAATGAGGTAGGCATGTGACAAATTCTTTATACAGAAAGATGAATATTTCTTTGTATTTATCTTTAACGATAATTGATAATTTCTATTTCTATTTCTGTGTTGAAAACCTGATAATAAAAATTCAAAACATGGATGCTACATTGAACAGAAATTTAAACTTTGGTAAGAAAGGGTGTGCACTTCAGATAAACTATTATGTCTAAGTGAGTACGAGTTTATCTATCCAATATTCCCATCGGCTAAAACAACAGACACTATTTGATGTTTCAGCTCTATGCTCACGGAGAGCACTTAGTGTTTCTAGTTATTTTTGCGAACCCCTTACCTCTGCACACTAAAAGCGTTTGTCTTGAATTTTTAACGTATCAATTGAAGTTCGACAGCTTAAGAAAATAGGCAGGAGTTAAATTTTAAGGCAACACAAATGTTTAAAGATTAAAATATGGACTTTGTAATTAACGGGCTGACTAGACTTATGTAAATTAAGAAGCTCGTATACAGTGTATCTTTATTTATTTATTTATTTATTTATCTGGTCCGTACAGTAGGTCTAAACCTGTTTTCACCATCCACAGAAGCCAAACCCTTCATAAAATAACTTATTTACCTATTTCATTCATTCCCATTTTAATATAAGTACTACCAAAGACCATATCAGGGTCTTTGGTACTACCTATGTAGAAAATTTTACTTTTTTAGTGTATAACAAACAAATTCGTTTGTCAAATTAAATCCTGTTACAAACAAAGGACAAATATCAAGTATACAAAACGGCGTCGCAGCGGTCGATTGCGGAAATGACAAACAGATTAGTCGCAGGTTCTACGTCCTGGGAGAATATATCCGGCGGATCTGAGCGAAATTACTTCCCGCACCGCTCCCGATGCAACAATATTCAACTTAACTTCAAAATTCGATTTAAGAACAAACCGACGAAAAGTCCACGCGTCCACTTCTAAAGTTCCGACTCACTCGCTTCATTAGAATCGAAATTCCCACGGTTCATTAGGATTCGCCAGAATTCCCGGCGTTCGTTAGAAATACTCTGGCGGCACTGGACTCCGGACGTAAATAAGTGATTAACGCAGTTGGGATTGTTTTCAGACGCTGTGAGCGGGGCCGGGGCCGACGCTGCAACTACATAGTTGGAGTGAACTCTTGATACATTTAAAATGAGCCGACGCCATCCGCGCGCCGCTCCAAGCTCAGCCACCCTCTCCGCGTCAACTGTACGCGCTAATGTTTAATGAGATTACTTACGATCTCTTCAACAGTGACATTTTCATTTCTCTTAATATTCTTAACAATATCTTAACACAGCGGAATGGTCGCAGCTTTTGAATATTTTCATATTCAAAAAGGAAATACCTTCACACAGAAAGCGAGGATCAATGGTGGTTTGTAGGCAGGTAGGTAATGGGTATTTTTAAGCTGAATTTTATTACGCGAGATTACGTTCTATCATCAAAGAGGGTAAAACGTAATCCCAGGTATCAATGTAGATTCTGAACTATATTTTTTATGAAAGTTAATATTATGTCGTTGCTTTTTACTTTTCTAAAGCGGATCTGACGCTTTGTGCCGGTCTGTGGATTTTGAGATTTAAAATAATGAGCTTCAACTGTACATATTAACTTAAGTCTTGTCTATAAAGATTTAAAAATATATCTTTGCCTCTGCCTACCCCTTCGGGGATATAGGCGTGAGTTTATGTTTATGTTATGTTATCCTTGCCTTTATTTAAAAATTTGGAATACCTAGTTATTTTCGGTAATAACTAGGTATTTTAAATTTTAAAACCTCTATAAATTTACAACATTTACCTATCAATTACAAAGTCTTTAGTCTAGACTACTACAATACCTTACTTGCCCTTTTTTCAATTTTCGATCACGATTCAGTCACAATCACGTTATAATATTGGATGTTGGAAACACAAACACATCCATCTTCAGAAACTTTTACATTTTAACATTAGTACGATGGTATGCATAGAAACATCTAGGAATCAATTTTGTCTGTAGCCTGCGGAAACAAACAACCTCTCCTCGTATTGCGTAGAGCTCTCATCATATTGTACAGTAGGCTCACGTCTGTGCTAGGGCGAGGTGTCCCTTTTCGTACGTAACTCTATTTGCCGTAAGTGGGGGAGGGAACCGTTTCAATTCATTTTAAACTGTGTTCCGGATATTGATGACTTTCCATTTAATTTTAGAGTCAGTGGGTACAGTCCTTGCTATTTGAAAGCGGGTATGAGGGAGTTCACTACAAATAAAGCTCGTAAATATTTGAAACCGTTTTAGGAAAGAAATATCAAAGAAATGTTTGGATATAGCAGCAGGAAAAACGGATGCGGGTTAAGTTTATTTACGGTGTGGTTTGATGTTTACTTTAATTTTATTTGTAGCCGCAAAGTGTCTTTCATTCTGTGTAGCCTAACAGAAGGAAAGACAGAAAGAAAACAATTGAATTCTGTTAAATGCGCAAAGACATACATTGCATATACATTTTATGTCATCAAACCACATGACCTGCTGTTATTAGAGTAAGATATCCTGACCCTTTAATAATTGCTTTTTGTTTTATTTAAAAAATATAGGCAGGCTGTATAAAAAAAGAGAAAAATATTAATGTATTATTTTCAGAACTATTTTCAAAGAATTAGTGTTAATGAATCTTAACTGCTGAACAAACTGGATGAAAATTGAAATTTTGAATTTGACAATTTGGGGCTATAGTCTAGTTGGTCACGGAAATGGGATCAATATCCACGTGGTTTAAGTCTACGGTAATTAGTAGTCTGGTTGGAATCACTGAAATCATTGAAAATAAAATAGGTGTTCATTTATGTCTACCTAATCTATCTGGAATAACAGACGTGACATTATAATATTTTAAAGTCTACAGTACATAATTAGGAATTTGACAGTAGGTACTTATGTACTTTTGTATACCACTTAGGTAGCAGATAAACACACGGCTGGGAAGCGGTCACCGCTCCATCAAGTAAGCCGTGGCCTTTGGCGTGTGCAACACCAGGGGCGTCGCACTCATGCTGCCAACCCTGTAAAAACCTTCTAGTGCCCTTCTTGAAGATTGTACTTTCATTGAATCAGTATTACAGATAATTTTATTTCCATCAAAATCATTCTTAGTTATTGGTGCTTGCACAGAAGTTAGCAGTTGGTTTAGGGACTAAATGGATCCGCACGTCCGGACAAACATCGTGGGAATTCGTAACTCAAACAAGTTTAAGCAAATTTATAACTTCCGGATTGGAAGCAGGATGTAGCCTTCTTGCGTTCACCGTACATATGTACACATTAACCACTATATCAAATCTAATTATATACAGTCAATAGTGAAAGTCGCTGTACATATGCGAGTATAAACATGCAAAGTACTTAAGAGTACAAAATGATAGTAACAGTTATTGTAGCACAACTAACTTAAGACTAGTAGGTATATTATTCATTAGAATATGTAAATCATACGCGCCGTTATCAAACACTTATATTGCTGGACTCTGGACACTATACAATTCAGTTAAGTTTAAAGCTCAAATAGAAATTTTAAACTAGGAGAATACCGCAATGTATCCATTGTAATATTTTACCTTACATACTCATAGCTCTAGTTTAACACTAACTGTTGCACTCAGCTTTATCCGTGTGAAATTCTGTTCACGTTCCCGCTTCTCATGTGAAGATAAAATGTGGCCTCTGTGTTAATTCAGACTACAATCTATCTCTGCGCCGAATCCATCCAGCTGTTAGAGCGTGATTGAGTAACAAACATCCAAATATCTTCACAAACTTTCACATTAATAATATTAGGAGCTTAGGATTTTCGGCCATGTAGGTACAAATTATAAATGAAATACTCAGAAATGATAACCCAATTTTCCTTAGCAACAGTAGGTAATCCTTGTCAGATTCACTTATTGTTTACTTACTTGGTAGAATAATGTAATGTTACTGTATTTTAAGTTTGAACTAAAAATATTGCAGTGTAGTTTTATAAAGTTGTTACAAAATGACGTTACGTAAAGTGTATTATCTTAGTAGCTGAGCTAGAGTGCAAGGTACTGTAGGGCGGTGACCGCCCGCCCATCTATACGAGGTGCATGCCCGTGTAACCCTTTTTGTCTTGCATCTAGCGTTGACCGAATGTTACCTAACACTGAATTATACTAGCAAGCCAATGGCAGGCGAACTGATCTACAATAATACTAATAATTATAAAGAGAAAATATTGTATTTTTGTTCGTAATCTATGAACTCTGATTCAGAATTGATTTGAAAAATTATTTTACCATTAGAATACTACATTATCCTTTAGTAATGTGGGTACATTTCACCATTTCTAGGTACGGTCCCATAATATAAGGGTGTCCCATATAGGGAGTGAGTCCTTTGCCGTTTAGTGGACATTTAAGGACCGTATATCATGGAAGTATTTTCATGTAACATCAGTAGGCTATTATGAACTAGGTATATCGTATTCCGTGAATTGTTATTGTTATGTCACGTAATTAGCGGACAAATGAAATTCGATATAACTAATAACAAAACATGTTTATCTGTTAATAATATTTGATATTTATTTTCCTTGTACTTCCTTATAGAAATATTGAAATTGAGAATGAAAATGTCTCCTGTTTTCAATAACACAAAAGGATATTTTATAGATATCATCATTATCACAGCGTTAGTCCCGGGGGCATCCAAAGTATGCCCTTTGGAGACCGGGGTCCGCTTTTTCATTTGATAAAACTTTGCGGCAACGACTCTTTTCCAACCTCGAGAGGAAAATCTACGCTAGAACCTCTTCTGCCTGTCAGCAGATTTTGCGACTGTTGGCAACCGGGATCAATGCTTCCTATGCGACGGTAAATGTATTCTTTTAAATCTTAATGTATAAAATTCCAGATATGAAAAACAGTGCTGCCTTTGTTGCAGTTCTTTGCACTACGTTGTCTGTTTTGTGTCACTATAATAAAATTTTCTTTTCAAAGCATCGACCGCGAGGTGAGTGAACAGAGTTCAACAGCTGCAGCTCCAGGGTAAGGGTTCGGAGGTCAAAGTACGCGGATGAAGTGTCTTTGTTATGTAACGTGTGAGCTTGCGTGACCCTTGGACTATTTAGAGAGTTATGTGTACATTTCCATTTAGAAGCTATATGAATGCTAATTTTTATATCTATTCTAGTAATTTAACGCGGTTTTAAATTTTATATTTTATGTTAGGTATACATACCTACTCTCGCTATTTTTGCTTTGGGGAAAGCAGATCATAGTCCATTCTTTTGTCCCTACACACTTTACAAGCTTCCTCTACTGCTATTATACCTTCAAATTCTTCCAGAAATTCCAGATCCGTTCAGCCGTTTTTGTGTGAAAGAGTTACAAACTACAATCCATACCTACATTCGTTCTTACAAACCTTCACATGATTTATTGTATTACAAAAAGGATGTAATTTTTTTTTAAGTAATATAAAAGTCTACACTGTCTCATTGTTGTTATCGGGAGCAATGAAGAAATCCAGCTTATAATAATACTTTTCATGAATAATGTTCTGTAGACTTCAAAAGGCTCTAGTGTATCCAAACATTAAATCATTTTGTCTGTCTACGACCAAGTAGTTCCCGGAAAATAGTTTTCATGATTCAATGAAGGTGAAACCCGTTTGTACAGAGCACGAACATTGTTATAATCTCTTTATGCCAACGTGTAGCTCATATATCAAGATTTGAGATGATAAAATATGACGCTTCTTCGAGTACAAGCAACGTTCTCTCGTCTTCGTAGGTATTAACGCTGATGAAAAGGGTACATAATAGACTATGTAGGTACAATTCGGTAGGTACTTTTTAGCTAGCACAGCTATTAAGCCTGCCTGCATACTGTTGATGCGCAATCAACTTTTTGTATTCTATAAATAAAAAATAAATAATAATTGAACAATCGTAAATAACTTAGAGTTTTAATTAAAGACGTACACAGCAAGCCTTGCTGTGTACGTCTTTAATTATATATATACATATATATACAGGGTGAATTTTTCAAAAGGGCTTGGATGGCCAAATCCGAAACTATAAGGAATAGCGAAAAATGCTCAAAGGAGTCACGAGCCCGATTTTGATGAAACTTAAAACCTCATCATTAGATTTTTGAAAAACCAATAATCCAAGCCAGGAATCGAACCTGTTGATTTTGAAAAAAAAAAACACACCCTATATTATTACACCATGCGATAGTGTTGCTAGTAAGGATCTTATTCTGGGAAGTAATGACATACCGCAAACTAAAGGAAAGAGCTCATCTTTAACAAAATACATTTTATTTTTCTTACATTAACTGATTAATTGTTCAAAATGAATAGCCACTTAGCCATTGTTTTCAATACATAATCGTACTGCATTCAATATTAGAATGTTATTGATTCCGTTTAGAATATTCTCCAAAGAACGTTAAGTTTCAAGTCATCAACTGTATCTCTGTATCATTATGTGTCTTTGTAAATTACGTTTTTGACATACCCCCAGATAAAGTAATCTAAGGGAGTAAGATCCAGGGATCTCGCTGGCCAAGGCACAGGACCATGCCTTGCAATAAAAATATCGTCAAACTGCTGAATCAAAATCTCTTTTAGGGCTATTATGGGCTGGAGCTCCATCTTGTTTAAAAAAAAACATCAATCATTATAATCATTCTGAGTATAATTTAAAACACGGAATAGTTACGATCTTTTCTGGGATTTTGAACGAAACAAATAGGTACATGAAACATGAATTTTATTAAATTCCAAATTTTCCTTAAATTTGCCGTATATCATTACTTCGCAGAATTTGTTCCTTAACAGCGACACTATCGCATGGTGTAATAATAAAGGGTGTGTTTTTTTTTTCAAAATCAACAGGTTCGATTTCTGGCTAGGATTATTGGTTTTTCAAAAATCGAATGATGAGGTTTTAAGTTTCATCAAAATCGGGCTCGTGACTCCTTTGACCATTTTTCGCTATTCCTTATAGTTTCGAATTTGGCCATCCAATCCCTTTTGAAAAATTCACCCTGTATATATATATATATAAATATATATATATATATATATATATATATATAATAATCAAAGGTGTACGTATGCTTTTATTCTGGCAGATAGTAATAACAAATTAAGTGTAACTAGCTAAGCTAGGTACTGAAATTTCAAATTAATTGTAACTCTAAGTTCTTTACGAGTGTTCAGATCTTCTTCTTTGAGATTATTTATTTTTTATTTATAGAATACAAAAAGTTGATTGCGCATCAACAGTATGTAGGCAGGTTTAATAGGATTTCTGTAACTGTCATTGTAATCACATAATACAAACGTTTGTCGCCGGTCATCTATTGCGGTTACTAAAGCAATTGTTGCGTAGTTACCCACCTGTTTCAGCATTCGAACGGTTACCCAGAAGAAATGTTATTTAAATTAAGTCCCTTGTTACAAAGAGAACCTCATTCGCGTTTACAAAAGTGCAGATCATATTTTTTCTTCTGTGTTCGAATTGAAAGCGGTGTAATATTCTTTTTTGTCTGGAGCCCGTCGCCCGCGCCGCGCACAAAGCCTGCTGGGTTTATATTCGCTTCCTCACTCACCTGGAAACGAAAGAAAAGAAAATGTTAATTAAGAGCCACTGAACAAAATTGATATCGTCGGGAATGAAGCTTTCGTTGTTATTGTAAACGGATGCCAACAGTTTGTTATAGCTATCGAGGTATAATTATATTTTTTTATCAAAAAAGTAGAATATGGGTCTGTGCTGGAAAAGTAACAGTCGAGTAAAGCTAACGATATATCGATTATGAAGTACAAAGTGGAAGTATAATGCCTGGTTATTTAGGTAATCTGCTACGAGGCGATAGCATACTGCGCAATGCCAAACGAGCCTGAAACGTTTCTACATCTCATTAACAGTGTAACGGTGGCGATATTTAGAGAGCGGGCGCGCGTGGTGAGCCGCGAACTAGCATTTGGCAATGCACGCTCGTGCACAGAGCTGTAAACTAAACAACTCGTAAAAGTGTAAAAGTCATAACGATAGCAGCAGAGGGACCGCCTAATATGAGCAGCGGCTGGAGCCGCGCCAGTCGTACTCATTATCAGATGGGATGTTCCGGGCGCAACCCTTTCGTTTTACGATTGGCCTCTAATTACACTAGCAGCGCTCAAGGCGGCGGCACTTTTTCAGTTGATATGAACATAGAGTGGGTTCGCATTGCCAAATGGATGTATTTATCGGCGCAAGCCAAATCGTTTACGCGGTTCGACTGTCGCGACCCGGTCGACGGGTTGCCGATTGTAACGCAAACGCTTTACAATCGGCAGTCCTTTTGCGATATGAAAAAAAAAAATCTCGATAAATGTCGCAAGCGAGTTGCAATAACAGACGGTGTAGGTTTACGAGAGGCTGCTGATAAAGCCGCGCGGCTCGCAGTGTGCGGGTCGCCTTAACGACGTGTTGCCAATTTATGTTATGCGATAAGCTGAGTTTGTTTAGCCTGAGGCTGAGACGAATTACGAGTGCTGAATCACGTCATGCCATAACGCTCCAGTCGCGAGTTAGGGCGGATAACTTTATAGATAGAAAAAATATTATGAAGCCGTTAACTTACAAAGAAATAAAAACGATATCATGAGTAAATCGATAAAGGGTTATGAGCGAAATGACTAATTAACTTTGAGCTAATATTGCCGAATCAGTAGCTCTAGGTAATCTAGGTATAGTTTCATTACGTAGGCAACCGAATCCAGCCGTGATTTACGTTTGGTATTTATTCGGTATTTGAATATTGGGTATAGCCTACTGTAACATATTCAAGATACTGAGAGCACAATCGGCGGCGGAATACCTACCGACTGGAATTACATGGAATCGCCCAGAGAATATTAGTATGCCAGTGGCGATCTCCACTGGAATGAGGAGACGTGACGTCGGCCGCCGTATTCCTCGTTGCTACGTCAAAGTGCAATAACAGGAATTATTTAAACTGGAAATTAATATACTTCTCATAATAAGTACTTAGCGCAAATTACATTGTTTAATAGCGCCTATAGTTACAAAACTCAGTGGTCGTTTAATTTTAACATGAAAATTCATTTCAGTTTAAACAGATAAGTATGTGATTTTATACTAATTAGTATTTGTTGTGTTCACAAGTATCTACTTAATTGTAATTTTATGTTTTTTTATAAATCTATACGTAGGTAAGTATGTAAGTAATTTTTATTGTAACTGCACTATAAAAATGATAAACATAATTTATTAAGACTTGCAAGCAATTTTGGTTTGATATAGTTATATTATGTTTTTATGATGAAATATAGCGACAGCCAATCGAAGTGAACGTATTAGCAGGGGAACGTGTATTTGGAAGGATGATGGCATTTTTTGGTTGTTCTAAGCTCAGTGCGTGACGTGCATATGATCTGTGGAAGTAATCCCATCATATTCACGCGAGGACATGACGTGCATTCTTCTAGCATGAATAAGAACAGGGGGTTTTAAAAATGTTACTTCAAGCTTAAAATAAACTCCATCATCTCTAATAGTCTGAATGTGTTTAATTTTATAATGATGTGTTACAGTAACTTCTATGTCATAAAATATCAATCTCATGAGCTGCATCATTGAAAACCTATTTAAAAAAAATACCTAAGTTGATACGACTCTCAAACTGTCATTTCAAATTTCCCGTTTTGTCCGAACCCTCAATGAAAAGAAAAATTGTAAGTGTAAATAAAAGTGGCATTGATTGCTTGTATCAGTCTATTCATTGTAATTTTTAATAAACTTTTCAATGAAAGGATTGGTAGATATAAACGTGTCTAGACTTTTTATATTACGAGTAAAAGTCAAACCAACTTGAAAATTGATTTGTCGATCTTCGATACCTATATAATATTATAGACAACTTGAATTTATTTTATAAATAAAATTCCTCACAGCTCTTTTCCATTGTGCTATTTAAAAAATGGAATTCCATATAGCTCTTTTTCTTTGTGCTATTATTTAATTTTACAGTATTTACGTCAGAAGTTGTAATCATAATATCCTTTGAATAAATTTAAAATTAGAACATATTTTGTCGATTTATGATAATGCCACGCGAGTCGATGCGTGTATATAGATGAGGCAGGGTCGGTGTCGAGCGCCGCCATCGTTCACTCGCCTCGCCACCGCCCTGTGGGGACGTCAACTCAATCTTGCCCCATTACGCGCAACAAATTGGAAAAATATTCAATTACATCTCGCTAAATATTGAATTATATCACAGCAAATTACAATTTTGCATCAGGGACGTAACACTACACTCGTGTGTTATCATTAGGCATTTATTAGAAGATGAGAAGCTATATGGAAATAGTGGAAGTAGTAGTATTATGACAACGTTAGTCCCGTTTGGACCTAAAGCTTGTACTCTAGTGCAAGTAATGCCGGGGTTATCTTAATTTGACTTATCTTTACTTTGACGAGAGCGAGTGCCTTCTGATAAACCCAAACCGTTATACTACACCGACCAAAAATACTTATGTACCTAAGTGTAGTTTTCTTGACATGCATGAATGTCTGTCCACATAATCAAGAAATATTAGTTATTATTAGTTTTTGTATATAACTGTGTAGCATATAGACGCCGCTCATTGTATCATCCTTTATCTTCATACATTTGTTGTAGTTTGCTAACGTTTTCGCTGGAAGCTCTGTCAGCAGACGTAGTATGGAGAGAAATGGTGGTATCCATCGTATAGGTAAACTATGGAAACTTAAGCTACAGTTACTTACTTTTAGGTAAAAATATTACATTAGTTTTAAAAGGTTTTAAAAGGTACATTAGTTTTAAAAGGTTTGTGTTGGTATAACTAGGTACCTACAAATTTCAGTCTTAAAATCACTTCATCTTAACATAACAATATTTTGATTATGAAGAACAAACGATGTTTATAAAGTAATTAAATCTTATCAAGATTAAATAAAATTTTTCACTAAGTACCTACATCGATATTATTACTTTTTTAAGAATTTAAACTTAAAAAAATATATTATTCTCTTAAGGTAAGGTATTCATTTAAAAAATATAGGTATTTTAAAACGATTAAGATATTTTATATTGCTGTCAAAAATTAAAATCATCGAATGTACACTTGAGTGTCCAACACTATTCTCTGATCAATATTAACTCGATGGAAAAATAATATGCGAGCTTACACGGCGACAAGTGGGCGCGGGAATTACTCGGCAGTTGGAGTAATTGCCAATTAATCACCAGCCGTTTTCTATTTCAGCCCAGCGGTATACAACTATACGAGTACGTTCCACGTTAACGAAATTGAGACTGCATGTACCCACTGTTATGGAAGGGTGTAGAACGATCAGACGGTTTACACACCACGAGGCGGCCGGTCATGAGTTATCATATAAAAAATGGCATAGGAAATTGATATTATTATGATGTTATCTATTTGTAACGTTAAGGATTAAATTGTTAACACGAGAATTTAACTTCAATACCTAGGGTATAGTTAATGGGCCATGTAAGGCTAAGATTTTGACGAGCAAATAACCTCATGGTAAGTGGAATTCTGTGGAGTTCTTATACGCCAGTAACCCTGTGCAATTACCTATAATTGTATATAACTCATACACATTTTCTCCATCAAGTGCGAACGAACTAGCTCTATACTAAGCCTCATTATTTAGTATGAGTAAATTTGTTATAATTAGTTAAACAGAATACCTAACAGTTCATCGATCCAAGCACAATCAACGACAGAAGTTAGTAAACACTAAAATATTTATAATGGGAAAAGGTACTGTATCAGTAATATAATTGACATCAATTATATTAAGTAAGTGGTTTTATAATTTCCAGAGGATAAAGTTAATACCTACATTTAATAGTTTTTTTATAGATTGGCAGGCAAAACAACTTAAGTCAATTTTATTCATCATAATAAATAAATAATAAATCATCAATTACCATCATCTAATATTATATCATATATGTATTTCCAAAAAAACACTCTAGATGCCATAATTTACAAGCTATGCTTAGTTTGGGTAGCTCTGAGTGGCTTGGTCCAGAATATTTATATACCTAATAATTACTTATTTGTGAAAGGTTTTAGAGTTAAAGTGATCAATAAAAACTGTGGCCATGAGGGGGGACCCGGTTACTAAGGCCCGAGACGGCGTGCGGTTTTAGTCGGTACGATCCCGACATAACCATCCCCGATGGCCGACGGGGGTGGTATCCATGGGGATTTCCGCACGATAAAAGAAAAAAAGGGGAGAGCCGCGGGCATAGGCTAGTTATTTTTTATTTAAATAAATAAAGTTGTTGTGTCGAAAGCGTTAAGTAATAAAATCGTCGCGTGTCGGTAGTGTCACGGCGGCGATGAGATGGCAGTTGTCGGTCCAGACGATTATTCCCTCGCGTTTCGTCGTTCGCCCGCTTTATTCCGATAAGTATCTTTATAACATAATTAAGTAAATTTCGAAGTCGTCGCGCTCCATCTCCGAAATAATAAAAGTAAGAGCTTAGTTAACCCGCGATTTAATACAATTTTCTCTTTATTTTCGGATCTTCTGTAATTATAAATTTCTTTGTGACTAACGAAGTCACAGCGCTGTCAGGATTTTCGTAAAATATTTAGACATTCATCATGTTTCATCGTAATATTTTAAGAGTTTTTAGAACTGCTTAGGTAAGTCTGAATAAGGCCTGAATTTAGTGGTAGGTAGGTACGTTTGAATTAATATGAATTTAATTTTTAATTTAATAGTGAGCTTTTAATATTCCCAATATAATATATTACTGCACAGTATGCAGCTAATTTTACAAAATAAAATATGTTTGCATACCTATATAGGTATTAGTGTTCATCTAATTATTCGTTTTATTGTCTATCAACATTTTGTATTAGATTTTTATGTCAAGGTAGACAAGATAACAGATATTATGTATCACATTTAAACATCACTACATAAAATTGAACTGTAATCCCAGAGTAAGAATTTTTTTGGCTGGTAAAACCCAACCACGTTGTAGTATTTCCATTGAATAGAGCAACATCAGCCTGAAGCTTTCACAATATCGTCAATGTGAGTGACATCGATACTAGAAGACGTTGTTTAAAGACACGTCCAGTTAGGTAAATGGGTCGAGCAAGTTATTTCCTTAGAGTGATTTATACCCAGGTTATTCTAGGTCGGGTATTTGTATCAGCGGTGATCGCTGAGTGGATTGCGCCGCGACACCTTTCAAATAAATTGTTTTGAGACCGACCCGATACTGTAAACAACTCAACTCTATGCAGATGTTTGAAACAAACCAAACACCTTCAATTTCGAAGAGGGTAGACCTTTAAATTCTTTCTTTAGACTTTCGTTTTTCGCGAATTCTTAGTTTGACGGCGAAATGAGTTAGTTTTATTTAATTTAAATAATGTTTCTGAAATTCTGTCCATACGAGTATTTTTAGGTTGATTCATTACAGCAATACTTTTCTAACCATGATGAGTCAGCTCTACCGGGGAAATACCACACTCTCATAATAATGGTTTAGATATTTAAAGCTAATAATATGCAATCGATTGCAACTAAATAAACCGATTCATGCATTGGACTCGAGCGAATCCGTAACTTTAGTATTCAAAACGTAAAGTTAGCATTGGTCACGTGTGTGTTATATTGCCACTATAACTAACAATTGTTTCGGTTTCTGAATTAAACATAACCACTCTGTGTCTATCTTCATTAAGAGTAACGCTACGAATGGTACTGTTTACAAGCTTGTATTCACTTCTCCTGTCCGTTGTCTATAGATATCTTTCCAAGTTAAATTTGACATACTTTCCGGTTTACGATTAAGATGAAATTTTACATGCTTATGTACCTAACTAATCACTTAACAATACAATATTATTATGTACTAAGCTTGTTTCCGTACCCATAGACATGGATCAGACTGACACTATACAGGGTTCCATCACGAAATATCTCTACTAATACCTAAGTTTAGGTCTTTAGTGGTATCATCATAACTTTAAATTATTAAATTATAATACTAAAATAGCCTGTTGAAATTGTTACTAACCGGAATGTTAGCCACTTCAAATAAAGATTTCTTATAAACTTGAAATAAAGATTTCTTATAAAAGAAGAATTTTAAGAACTGCTGATTTTAACATTGATAGAAGTAGCTACTGATATGAACTGGAATTTTTATCAACAAAAGTTGTAATGTGATAATTTCTTAAGCGCAGGTCACACTGTGAGTTGAGTAAGTTAGGCAAAGCTCGCTTAATTTTACTTAACTTACATGAGATATTATTCTTCAAACAAGTGTGAAACTACAAATAATGGAAGCTGAGCTTGTTCTTATGGCATAACTTGTCCTTGTAGCTTGATTTAAACTTAAATTTTTAATTAATGAAAAACTAGCTAATGGCAATATGTCTGCAGTACATAGGTTTGATCTAACCACAGATAATAAAAGTAATTTCAGTAATAACGTCGTACGGAATTGGTGTTGCCATAGACACGATGTCGACGTTGCCAAATTGCCGGTCGCGAGTGTGAACCTCCCTAACAATTATACCGCTGGCCTTTAATACCATCGTGGTAATAACCCGATGTTTTTGTATTAACTTTTATTATTATTACAGATACACTTGTACCAATACAAGAAGTACAAGGGTATGAAATGTTCAACGTATTATACTTTGCATTTTTATGAATATCTGTCTCCGAAATGGGGTGTTGAATTGTTTGCTAGGTTCGGCTGCTTTTATTTTCTGTCTTCATAGCATTTAATATGAATTTGGTTATCTGTGCAATGGGGCTTATGTTACTTGTGTAATTTTACTATCAGATCAATATAGGTAGGTAGGTATCTATTGTTTGTTCAAGTCTTAAAAAAGGCGGGCTACATCGAACTATTAGAGGAACAACTAGTAGTTGGTAGATATAAGGACTATAGGTCAATACCAAGACTTTCGCAGCCAAGACAACCCCAATTCAGATTACCACTGCTGATTGACGGACAAGCCCTGGCGCAGATTGCAGTTGCTTCCATAAAAGCCAAAACAAACCAATACTGGGATTGGCACTCGAATGAAGAAGAAGACATAAAGTAGATATATAAAAAATTTAAAGTTGACACTTCAATAAACTTAGAAAAAGGTTTCATAAATTCTTTAAGTAAAATTTTCCTCTGCCCAATCAAGCAATCAAAGAGAATCGAATCAATCTGTAGCGGACAGAAAGCATCTTGTAAGAACCTTTCACTGTTGATCTACTGTATGTAAATGACATGATAATAATATACAGTAGTATCCATCGTAGAGGGCTTCAGTGAGACGGCGTAGCATACCACGACAACTGATATCGGCTTAACCTTGTAGACCCGTTAGTTGGCAACTGCTACGAATGCGCGAGTTGCCAGCGAGTAAGCCCACCCATTGCCTACGCTTGCTAAGACAAGCCACTGTGTCTGTACGTAATTTGTAGAGAACATTTGTAACACTTACTTGTTCATAGGTATTCAAACATATGAACAAGTGTATGAAGGATTAGGTCTACGCTTTGAAAAGTATACCTATCAATCACAAAAGCCAATACACGAATCTGATGGAAGTAAGATCTACGAAACATACACAAACGTTTACGTTTCACGGTAATTATTTACCTACCCGAAATTTCGGTTCCCAAATTCGACTATACGTTTCTTCTGCCATGGAATTATTAATTTTAATCACTATCTACCTATTACTAATATCTTTCAACATAATATAATGCGATCTATCTACGAAATAGGCCGATACAATATTAGCATGAGTTATGTTCTTAATACCCACAAAATTATTTTACGAACCGTAAAACATTTACACGCATGAATTACAAAACGGGGGAGTAATAAATGTATCAGCGGTTAGGATTATAAAACAGGTGGTGATTATCTGGTTCGGTAAAAAAAAAACTTTTCAATGAATAAACGAAGTTCATACGTTATTGGATATGTGTTGTAATGTAACAATGTAGAAATAAAACTATAAATATTAGTCATGTTTAGGGTATCTCAAAAACCCGAGTTCCGTTCCACTAATCTTTCTTTAGATTTACCCCGAATATCTTGGTCCCTATATATACCTAATATTATGTGTAAATTCAATTGTAAAAATAATTATGTAAATAATACAATTGATTTCGAAAGAGTAATATCGGATTAAAAGTATCGAAATACTTAACTGTATAGAATTTTGACTCTTTCAAACTTAAGGTACCTACCGAATACATTAATAATTGAATGAAAGTTAGGTTCGACAGACCAGCAATAAAAAAAAAGATTTGGGTTATGTAACATTATGACATCAAAATTAAACCAATTTTCAAGAAGATTGCAGCAAGGCCAATTTCACCAGTTAATATCCGTTTGACTAAACAGAGTTTCCGCGTTTTACTCAATGAATTCACTAAGTAAAATTTGCTAACGCAATTTAAATTGCCTTAAACACGTTTATACTCATTGGTGGAATCCAACATTTCCGAGAAATTCTTCAGGTGAGGGGAGTATCTGAAGCTCTATTCTGTGTTATTTGAATAAAAGTATAGTTTTAAGAGTTTTATATCGTATTTATTTCTCCCAGGTGAATTGAATGCACAAAGTACTGTACTTAATTTCCCCACGTGCATTAAATATACAAAGTAGTGCACTTTATTTACCTATTTAATTAACTCGAAGTGAATTTAGTGAATGGTCTAAAGTACTTTAAACCCATGAGAGGTTTTGTGCTGTCCATGTTTTTGTTCATTTTACTGACAGTTCAGTTACGCTCGTGTCTTTTTGTGATAACGCTGAAGAATCCAGTTTTTCCATCAGTGGTTGACGGCTTACATAAAGGGATGCCTTTATAATATCCAATTTAATTGCTAGCCGGTGGGAAACGGTCAAGATACACTCCATTGTGAGGTGGCCTTTGTTATTTGAGAGACGACTAAGAACTGCAAGTGTTCCTAGGGATCCTTTCCCAAATTAAACCTAGCACATTAAACCACTTGTTAAAAAAAGAAGAGACGCTCTGAACTTTTTTGGCAGGTTGCCAGAGGCTGTAAAGTGGTAAGACGTAAGACTGCATGGCGTTTTGTCACAGGTGGCCAAATAGTACATCCTTAATTTGATTTGGTACGTTTAATGATTCTGCTGAAACTGTCATTATTGCCGCGTATGCTTAGCTGCTTATACTAATTTGCACACAAGCGCAAGTGGCTTTAGTGGTGGGTTTCAGCTAAGTACCTATTCTATAATAGAATTTGAAAAAAATATTTGCCTCGTAATATGAAACTCATAGACTCTACCTACAAGCCAACATAGTTGCACATAATTGACTTATCAATGTAATTATAATAACAGATAGCGGATGCATTGACAGGTGCCGTGTACACAATCGGTGTCTAAGTGTGAAACACGGTATGGCTAATCATGTATACACTAAGCGCATATCAATGCGCCCAGGTGTAGGAGCAGATAATAGTGAATATTGTACTTGCTTGATGACTGTACTGTATGATATGCAAGAACAAGATCATAAGATTAAAGTCTCTGTATACTTACTTTGTTATGATAAAGGAAATAGTCGTTGGTTTATACTGCAAAAAGCTTAAAATATTTACACTTATAATTACAATTTTTATAATCTATGGTTATATCGACCGTTTATCACGAGACTAAAATTGATAATAAAAATATAATTTTTACGATGATGCCGTAATAGCAGTTATTCAATATCGTGAAAGTAGCTACATAGAATTGACTGAAATCGTGGACACAGGGAGACCGTTACCTATATTAGGATATCGGATACTTTTTAATTCGGAAAAAGGTTGCTGTAGTAAATAATCATCTTTGAGGTGATGACTGCATATATGTGGCAGCCACTGCCACCGCCAGCGTCATATGGCCTTGTGCAATAATATCTTGGGTGGTTGTTATAGTTATTATACATTGGCTATTAGGTGCATGCTCGATGAACGGGAGTTTACACTTCAGTGCAATATTTGGTAGAATCAGTTCTATTTCTTACAACAGCAACTATAGTAAAATTATATTAAAGTGTTGTGTTATTATTGTATCTGCGGTAACATAGCTAGCCTAACGTTTTTAATTTTTTAATAATAATTTTGGTTACATTATATTACAGTTATATAGAAACATCCGTCAAGTAAGATTTAAGCATTGAACAATTCAAATTGTTAAAAAATTATTGTTATTGTTATTGCGTTACATAAAAGTGCTGCCGTCTAATGACGTGTTTATTTTCCAATAACAACTAAATGCTAGTTTGTATCGACGCGACGATTACATAATAATATTTTTACAAGTCGTTATTTCGCTGAGAGTTAGTTCGACAATAACCGCAACACGGGATAAAAGGATTAAATAAATGTACAACTTGGCGTAAACAGAGTATACTTTTCTGATAATGATGTTTGCGGAACTGATATATGTGAACAAAGGATTTACATTGAATCCCACGTGAAGTGCCATATTTTATAAGAATTTTAGACAATTTCCATCTTTATTTGCTCGTCAGGTAACAAGCCAGCACATCTTCCATCTGTTCTATATTGGATTCCTTTGGCCTTCTCACTTGGTATTTCTACCCACACTCAGCTTAACTTGAAATATGGAGTTTATAATATGGATAAACATAGGTACTTAACAACTTACAGATTTTCAGCTCGTAGCGTTATGGTGTTAAACATTAGCACCTATTCGAGTAGTTAAATAACTCGTAGCCGTTTAATGGTCCCGCTTCATCTCCACAATATTATGCTGCAATGATCCTAATCTAATCGATACGGCAGTTAGAATTTCTTTCAATTTGATTTCCAAAATTTGTTTACGAGTATAAGCATGGTTAGAGCTGAAGTTCATAATATCGTGTTAAAAAATCTATAGCTCTCGGATTACCTTTGACAAATTGGAGGCGTACTCCCGTTATGATCTTGGATATGTGTGGTTGTCGTAAACCGCCAACCGATGGCCGATAACCTATAAATCACGCGATTGAGCGCGTCTGTTTTCTGTATGTTAGTGGTGCTATTTTTGTCGATCAGCCAATCGTTTTTCTATGAAATGTTAGACAAGATATGTATTGATACACCTCAATGAACATTACTGCAGAGCTTATATTGTGAATACGATGTATATTTTTACAAGTTTTTATTTTTTAGAATTTTTTATTTAATTTGCAATGTTTTTATATTAGTTAGTGGAGGTCTTCTGTAGGAGTGTAGTGGAGTCTCTTAACATTAGCATAGGTACTAACTAATATGGGTTCAAGAATGCGGATATACTCAGATACATTTTCTTTTGCAAAGATATTCATCAAATACACATTATAAACACCCAGACCAACCAATGCATCCAAATATTTACATCACGAATGAGCGGGCATCGAATCCGATATCTCCGGCGTAGCAGTCCAATGCTTTACTACTACGCTACGAATGATAATATAGAAAATATAATGAGAAGATCTTCATGATTCTTCAGAAATATTAACTTCTTGAGATCTGATTGATGATAGTCTCCATCCACGGTCGCTCACTCAAGGAGGTTGTGATGGGCCGAGCACTTAGTGCACACATCACACCCAGGTTGAGTGAGTAACCGGGGATAAGGAGCTTCTTGTATTCTTCTGTTCTCTTATTAAAAACTTCTTCCTTCCCATTTCTTCTTTCACAACATGTAATAGCATCGCATCAGTGAAGATCTGTTTAATTAATCGGAGCTTTTACGTTAACTAAAGTTCAGTTTAAGCCTTTCTTTCTAAAGCTCAGCTTAAATAAACAGACGTTCAGTTGTTAAAACACGTCAAACATATGAATCAAATTACTAAATACATATTCTGTCATAAACCAAACTAAATAGAATGTAACTAAATGTCAAATTAATATTAAAACAACAATTAATTACATATTAGGTATTCATAACTTAAACACTCTAGGTACCTACTCATAACTTAAAATCATAAATTTTAATTTATTTACACACTTTCAATCATTAAATCTAACTTAATCGTACTACTCGTAAACCGGAAAATGATGGCAAAAAATTCTAGGTCATTTGTAACATAGTATTGCCAAACGGTGCAAAATTTGGCTGACTGATATTTAGCAAGTACGGAAACATTTGATACGTCTGTAGAGCCCGTCGTGTATTAAATACTTTTGCATCTAAGCAATTCGTAGTCAATATGTGGGTGTGTTGAACACATTATATTATTAAAAAGCACCGCAATTTGTCTGAAATTGAAACACCCAACGTTACAACATGAAATTACGTCCAAATCATCGTATAAATCTATAAGTCCGATATCATGACTTGTTTGATGGAACGCTCGAAATAGAATGCTGTAAAGCTCCGCCAGTGTACCGGTCGTACGTCTCACTTCGACTATTTCGGCTTCAACCTACGAACACGATGTTTTAATAACAAACATGCTTATAGCTTTCACCTTCATTCCTTGACCGCTACTTGCTATTAATTGCATAAGAATTAGTTTATCACTCACTAATTCCATTTTAGCTATTCATTAGCGCACGATCTGTTGTGAACACAGTTACAATTCTTAAGGAAGCGTTAATATTCGCTTACCACTAAGCGGCTCTAGCTTCCTAACATTCCCACTTGTATGTCCTCGAAGAGGTAAACGTATTATACGCCCATGTTTCGCCTATAATATTTTTCGTAACACGTATTAGAAGGACTGGCAATTGTGATAGTAATCGGGTATTTCCATTTTAAAAATTGGAGTGTATCTAATTCTCCTTATTTAAAAGGTTATCAATGTATTTTTAACCAGAAAATATTAATAATAACAACCAACATCGTTATGTTTATGACACATTTGAAAGGCAATAAAACACAAACAGTTTTATGTAACGTAGCGACAGATTCGATTTATTTATTAACTACCTAAGTAATACCACACGTGCGACCAACATTTTATACGGCAAATAAAATTGTATTGTAAAGGGGTGCGGCTCGAAACCAACGCCATCTATTATTTACAGTACGCACTGTGCCCAGCCTACCCTCGTTTACATCACAATTAATTTAATTTGCTTTTTCACAGGCTTCTTCCATTCCCTCATTGTGACGTGGAGGGTTGAGGGCGTGAATTTTCTCGTGATTTGGTAACGGAGGCGGTAATTAGAGCAATTGTGAGGTTTCTCCATTTGTTTTTAACTGTTTATTACTGAGCGCGGTATTTCGAAAGTACCTAGAATTAGCTTAATGTTTCATATCGGTATAACTTGGTATTAACACTTTGTTCGTTGAAGCCATATCGACGGAACAAGATTTGCAGATTCCTTTATACATGTGCTGTTAATTTTCTACTTTACACATGGGTTTTTATACAACACTAGGTACCTAACCTTCGTTGGATTAAACACTCAAGTTAAGAGATTACCAAATACAAGTAAAGCGACATTGATTTTGAAAGAGTACACATAAAACGCGTCCGAGTTCAATCCACGGTTTTGCGGTGGATTAGACGAGTGTAAGTGGATCGGAGGTAATAAGTAACTTGACACTCGCGGTGACTGGCATATTATCGCTTCGTATCGTATATCGGCGGACTGGCGCACGCGCCGCCGTCGACGGAAACTGCCCACCAGCGCACTTCCGTCGGTGACATGAACGTCCGTCACATCTGCCATTATAGCCTGCATACTGGACTGATATGATAAGGCTTCCTCTTTGTAGCACTGTTTTGTTTTATAAAGATAAGTTATATTATTACTATTTTCCGATAAAAATGTAATGCATTTAGATGTAGTACATCTAGTAACCGTTATACTAGGGACTTTAAACATAATATCTTCATTTATTTTCTTATTTTTAGGTTAATATTTAGCTATGTTAAGAAATTATAATAAATAATTGACTTTATTGATACCTACATTATAAACTGCAACAGACTAATGTAATTAATTGACTAGGTACTTGCCAGAAAGACACATTTATAATATTTAAAACAAACATGATTTTCATTATTTGTCTTGAGGATGGATATCACGTAATAAATATATTCAAATGTGTACAGGAATTTAAAAGTTATGGTGGAATAAAACTCACATAACATACATACGGGCTCTGAAAATATATTACTCCTTTATCGTGCAGACGTATAAAACATATGTTAGCGGCGGTTATGTCTAGCGATTCGGATAAACATAATACCTAGCACAAGTTGCGGTTAATGCATATTGTAATAATAGAGTTGATAAACTACGAAGTACGTATTTTAGTATTACTTATTCCAACAATATCTATTTGAATAAAATATTATACCTAAATGTTTCAATTATTTTATTGAGATTGTGAAAAACATCACATACCAACATTGTAACTATTTCATATTGGATATGATGCTAAAAATTGCTGCATATATTTTACCTATTTTCATTTTTATGTGATGCAATGACCAAATATAGTCAGCCTATAAATAAAATTTTAATGCTTCATCTTCGCTATTAGCAAACTTAAACGTAAATAAATCCATCGCTGTTTTTTATCTTTAATATGTACACAATCATGTTTAAAGTTCCTTTAACTGCAATATGATGTTTTGCTACTATCTGACAACGAAAAGCTTTAAAAGTTACAGATTTTATGTTTGTGATCGTAAAATGTTTACTATTATTATAAAATTGTAACAGAGTATGGTGCCATATTTTAAGATATAACTATTCGAAGTACAACATAGAACTGTTTTGAATCTAAAACTAAATATTTTAGATTTGCTATAATTTTTAAAGTTACGCAGACATTGCGCAAAACCTAGACAGTAAGTTATTGATGTAGCTTTTAAATTAAAAAAGTTTAAACATTGTGACAAGTTTCATTTATCAGTTGGTTCAGCGACACCATCTTGAAGTATTCTTGTTATCAAGAAGAAAGTTGCGGCCAATGTATAAGCTTCATGTAGCATAGTTTAAGCGGTAGAAGTACAGCATGTATGATATAGTGTCAGGCAGGCGTCGGGGAGCAAAGTTGGTGTAAATCTTGCTATATAAGTGAGCTAGGATACAGTTTAAGCACGCGCTCGCGTCGCGTCGTCGCCTTCAATCTAACTTTGGCTCGACCGTCGCGTGTCCGTTACACCCTTGCATAATGAAATGGAGACTGTCCTAGAATCACAAAGTTACCCGATACTCAGTAATTACATCCATGCTTCTTCACTTCGTCATCCAGTGTGATCGAATTTCTAGTGCATTTTTGCACAAGATTTTGTCAACCTTTTTATGCGCTCCACCCTTATCTAATGCGTCGTAACATTTATCTGGTATCTGTCAGTTAAAGCCTTTGCTCTCGTGTAAACGGGCGACCTTATTTTTTGCCGAAGGGCCCGAGCTATCAGTTGGTCCCGCAACACAATATTACCCTGCGAAGCGATATATCGCGTTCGAATCACGTCATCGTTCACTCGCTGCCAGGGCGTGGCTGCTTAAGATGAGTTTGCGAGGAAGTTCACACAAAGGTGGCTACGGCAGACCGTTGATGACACCGCTATTCAAACACACTTAAAAAAAATATCTAAGTACCTACTTTTCAATCCGCAAGTACATTCATAAAGGTCTTAAGTTTAGGTTAAGGGTCTTATAATTATAGAAGTTTACGACGGTTTTCACTCATCCAAATCAAGCGTTTCAAAATATAATTCCTATTAAACTATAAATATAATTATTATTTGTTCTAACTGACTCATCAAAAATAGAGCCAGAGCCTAAACCGCTGATGCTAAGAATAGCAATTTTGGCATTTTATTACTATTAATTAAGGATTTTTGGCATTAATCACTATAAAATAGGTACTTCCGAAACTCTCCCATACTAAGCCGGAACCGACTACTTGTTTTTCCATAATGTTCAAATAAAACAGTTATTTATCGAAGTTTTAGTTAGATATGTGAAGTATAATAATTTGCCACATCTATAAACTAAATAACACTACGTCAAAAGCCGTATACCTATATCCACTAGTAAATATTAGTTATATCATGTAGCAACACATACCGTGTCCACATATTGTACAAGGGACATCTGCACAGAGACTTATGAATCCACAACGTGATGGATGGATCGGTCGGAACAGAGCCATGCATACCTACTCGTGTATAATATTATGTCATTTATAACAAATCTACAAGCCATTTTATTGGTTTATCAAATAACCTGATATTTATAGACGTTTTATGTTTACAAGAAAAGGTTTTTTAGCATCCGGCTAATTGTATTATTCGGTATCGATTCGGCTGTTCGTTAAGTGCTGGTTTATAAATAGAGTTGATATTGCCACGTAAAATTAACAAAAGAAAATGCAGTCAAAGACCTTTCAACCATTAAGGCAGCATAATCGCAAGTAATTTCAGCAACCGATTAGATATTCAGTTGAAAACTTTAAAAGCATTTGTAAAGTAAATTAACCGTGCCGGTAGAGTAATTTGTCGATCGTTTCATCTCACCCTTTTGCGCCGAATGACCTAGAAAAATAAGCTCTATCTCCCTCTGAAGGCGGTGGGATGGAGTAAAGTTTTAAGAGAAGCTGTCATTTTCACGATAAACCGATGTTTGAGATGATTAACGCTGTGTACCTAAATCATATTAGAGTATAGCTACTGATATCAAATTGTCCAAATGCGAGAACTGGATTTGTATTCAAGGCGAGCAATATATTATGTGACGTGAAATGTATGCATGGCGGACCAAAACATACACAATATAATAACGTCATCAATATACCTACATTATATTGGAGACATTATTTTGCCGTTTTCATAATGACTGTTCAAAATTATAAAATTATTGGAATAACGATAACGAATTCAGAAATAATGTATAATATAAGTGCTTTGCATTCTAAATTGGCTGGTTTATTATTCTTTAGAAAAGTATGTCGCTCGACAGAAAGTCGGGTTATTACATTATGTATGTATTTGACATGTATCTAATGGCCTTACATACGTGTATGATGTATACGTGAGTACGTATAAGCAACACCACGACAGAGCACTTAGCGGAGCAGCGTTCGAGGCGGGGTCGCATCAATCACTACACAATTTTATATCAAATGTCGCTCTCAATCAATTTGTGCCAGTATCGTATTCCTCACTACACTACCAACTAGTGCCGCTCACCTTCTTTATATATTTTGGGAAAGCGAGTGATGTATGTATATTTGCAGATACAGGTATAAGTACATTACATTTTGTTTACACAGCAATTTAGGTCGGGAGGAAAATAGATGCTGACGTTTAGTGATGGAAGGTGTTCAATCACTACATCACGACATAACTTTTATTGCCGAGTGTATTGAGATCGATTTATTCTAAATAAATACTTTGAATAAGCCACTTTTAGAAGTACATAAAATACTAATAAAAAACTTTAAAAACAAGCTTTTATTGAAAAAATCTGTTGTAATTTAACAAAAATAATAATTTTTGTGTAAAAACGTTCGTATCGACTTTGTGAGATAGATAGGAAGCATCATAGGGCTTGTTATCTCATATTTTAAAATTTTCAATACGAAAACCTTAATATCATAAAGTAGGCACATTAGCTATTTAAATAAATGACTAGTAGAAAAATATGAATACAAATTATTAAATTAATATCATACTTATCCATACTTGTCTAAATGTTTACTAAACAAATTGAAGTTATCAAATTCATAATGTGGCATAAGGTCTTCGTTCTTTGTTTTCTTTCCAACTACCTATTGAGTAATCTGTGGTTTTACTTTGCCTATCAGGGGATATGAGTAACGTATTGGAACGTCACTCGTGATGTTATAGCCCATTATTCTTTTTGTTAGTTCCTGGACACGCGTTGCAAATGACTAATATAGTATGACCGCACGACACGGAGGCGAAACGTCGCTCGCCCGCACCTCGACGTTAACTTTCCTAATGGAATTCCAGTTTTGAGGAAACCACTACAGATAATTAGAGTTGTAGCTCGCATGTCTGTTCATAATTGATCAAGACATTGTAAAGAATAACTCTGTTTGGTATATCTTTGCATTATTCTACAGCTGACGTATTATAAAAGCAACATTTTGAACATTTTAAATTTAAATATGTTTAAATTTTACGTTGACACGTACTTGTTCAGAGAATAATAATAAGAAATTACAATTCTTATGATATGAGTAAAACGAGTAGGTTAGTTATGAGTAGGTATAAATGTAGCCACACAAAGGCGTTTGTTTATAAAACAAACACCCGCATTTCTTGGTCTTGCAATGCGTATTGAGAGACTATGAAAATAATGGTCTATTAAAGAGCTAGGCAGCTCCTTGTGCCTAGTAGGTACTCTATTGTTTTCTGGTCGACTCACGCGGAGTATAGAATAGGTATACCTATCCCAAGAAAATACCGGGTAACTAAAGCACTTATAGGTCTCTTCATTATTAGGAAATTTTACCCTTAAGTTCGATATACAGTAAGGGTCTTCATTAAAAGTCATAATAGCTAAGTATTTATGAGAGAATTTATGAAATAGGACAAAATACAACTGGTGTATTAAAACATTGACCTCAAGATACCATAAAACGTTCATAAAACATACTTCAGTACCTATGTTTGCTGAAGTAGAGTATTTACTGCTTGTTAAAGGTTAGGAGAATTGATTACATATTTTCTTTGCTCAAGTAAAATGCTTTGAGTTAGGTACTGTGAATGGTATTCAGTACGTTTCATTTGATCTGAGTTAGATAAACTTGTTTCGAAATATTATTATTTTACACATATTAAAGGCTAGATAAACTACGCTTATTTAGACTCAAAATAAGCATAGTTTATCTTTTATAAGTGTAATTTTTTACACATATAAAAGCCTTTAATATGTGTAAAATTCTATGGCCCAGATTCCAGGGTATAGAATTTTACATATATTAAAGGGCTTAGAAATCCTAGAATAATATTACACAAATGAACATTTCACATGTGCCCTTTGCATTTTAGAAGAACGTTATTCAGATGTAAAACGGCACAACTGGCATGTTTACCCTGTATAGAATTTCTTTAGAACAGTTCTTTCATATCAGGGTGAGAATGACAGCGGCCGGGAGCGGATCGGGTGCGATAAAGTATCTTATCAGCTGCTATCTGGCAAAGGGAAGCTAATCGATAACTCTATGAAGTACTTGTTTATGGAAAAATAATGCGAGAAGATATTATGGTTGTTCGGGTTAAAGGGGAACGTTTGTAAAACGAAATAGTCGTGATTTGGAAGAATAGCGAACATTAATTTGTGATGAAAAATATTGTATGGCTGAATAAAACCTTTGACTGTTACTTGCAATCAAGTTTAGAGACATTAAATTAATAGGAACATAGTTTTTAAAATTCGTTAAACTAAAAATTACGTGTGTTACTACGAAGTAACTTAATTATTGAAGTTTGTACGTTGAAGTATCTACGAATTCGGGCCTGAACACAGGACCTGAACGGTTCCTTAATTACCTACATAATTTAATTATGTAATTTAATATTATGATCAATTTTGGATTATGTATACTTAGAATGATGTAATTGTAGCCCAACTTATAGGTAGATATTCCGATAAAACATAGTTATTCAAAGACTTTGCTTTTATTGCTTGATGGACGTCATTTAGAAGGAGGTGCTTCCTTGAAACGTTCCGGGATAGAATTTTATTGGATGCTTAGTGTAACAAGTTTAAATGGCGTAATAGATTGAATGTTCATCGTTGATTGGCACACAATGCGCGCGAGTCTCGAACGAAGTATCATAACTCAATTGGCTTTGAAAGATTTTAGGCACGGTAACAATTTAAATTTAATATAAGGATATTTTATGGAGTAAAGATATTAAGTTCATAAATATAAATTTCATACAAACATGTATGAAACAGGAACCATAAAAATAAATTAAATTAAAGCAAACAATTTGTAACGCCTACCAACTTACCATTTCGTACGCTGCCTCCATTTTCACTTACGCACAAAAACCAATAAAAACAAGAATAACAACATAAAAAATAATACAGTCCGCGTTGCTCGAGTGCAATTGCATTAGGAGATGCGAAATAAAAACGAAAATAAAAGACGGAGTAATAAAACGCGCGTTATCGCCACGAGACGTACAATTAATGGAATATTTGATTGTACTGTGCTAAGGTTCGACACGACCGTGGCGTGCGGCGGCCGAGTGTGGTGTGTGACACACCGTGTGTGTGCCCTGTCGACGTGTCAGACGATCCAGCGTACTGCAGACTGGGCGTACTGCCTAGCGCGGCGTACAGGCGCGTGCTGTGTGCTACCCGTGCACTTTGGTAAAGTGAACCGTGTGCGCGGGGCGGGCGGTTATAAGCGAGTACAATCGAGCACAGCGGGGCGGTAACGATAAATAATACGATAATATCGCATTACATACCTATTAAAAGCTTCATTTCACATCACCATTAGAATGATAAATATTTTAACATCTGTTTTAAAGGACTGCGTTTTTATCGTCTATATTTTTTTAAAATTATCCCCTTGTAGTTTGTTTTATCTATTAATAATGACAGTCAAAAAACTCGATTATGATAAGAATGGTGTTGGAATAGAAGGAGAAAAAAGTATTTTTAAACGTAATATGAATGGCCAAATTGATCAACTCGTTAGCCAAGCTACCAACTAGGTCGAGTATTACGGGTTCCATCGTCATTTGTTATTTATGTGGTTCAGAAACTATAATTCCATGTCTCTAACATCTATTAGAGGAAGAAAATAGAGGCTAGAGACAAATGATAAATTTAATGTAGGGATGGTGCTCGTCTTCATAACTTCATAACATATTTTATTGTTTCTCAAAACTATCAGTCAACTATCTTGAAAATAAGAAAAAAAAACCAAATTCCTAAAACAGTTTAGGGTAAAAAAATATAAATCCCTATTAAGTACCAGGAAAATACGCATTTACGTAGCTATATATAAACGGCAATATAATAATCCTATAAAGTATCGTATGATCAATGTATAAGTCAGTATCGAGTGAACATTCTCTATAAGGCTTCTTTGTATAAGTAGCGCCCAATTGTGGCTTCATGTCCAGGGGTCGATAATCTAATGATTGCATATATATATATATACGAATACGCGTCTATAAGTACGTAGATAATAGGGTGGGTATTTAATTATACTTGGAAATAAATGGAGCTAAGTTTAAACGCCTTGAGTGTACCAATTACCTACGTTATATTTAGATTGTATTTTTACCTTTATGATTATTTCGTAGGTAATTGATTGTAATTCATTCTAATGAGCAACTATGGATAAATACTAAGTAATTATTATGTTGGACTGGTTGAGAAATAAACAAATTGAGAAATAAGAAACTATACTCAAACAGAATAGATTCTAGCCAGTCTTACAGACGCTCTGACGAACCAACGAGGCGCGAAGAAGGGTGGGAAAAGTCACAATAAATTCATATACCTAGGTATAAAATGTTACATCAAGTCGACAATCAAAATGGTTTTTGCCTAAAACTGTTACGCGTATGTTAATATATGCTATAAGTATAATGAAATAATTATAAGCGTCTCACGTATTTATACTTACCTACATAAAATATGAGTACTACGCAAGTACAGTGAATAAGTCATATAAACAGGCGTCGCTTAAATTGTAATTTCACGGCTCGACGGAAATTTTCATTGGCGATTAATTCTTGTTCGCGATTTTAGTTCGGGAAGTACACGCCTGATGTAGGGGAGCGCTTCAAGTCACGTGGCGCTTACCTCATTTTTATTCGAACATTTCGAACACCAACTTACGATTGTGATAAGAATACGTCTTGTATCATATTATGTCCTGTCATGTCGAAGTATTTGTAAAGTAACGCATTATTTTCCAGTTTTAGGAAATTGTGTTGTGATTAATTTTTTAAATGGATACTTGTGGATTAGGATCTAGGTATAGTTAATATATAAGGACTCAGAACAAGAATATAGCTCTCATATGTTATTATTTTAGTCTCATCTCAATTATTTTGAAGTTAACTAGATGTTTCTGTGCTGTGAGTTGTCTTGCTCTGCGGAAGTGCTTGGAAGACGTCTTTTACAAATACCACCCGATACGATGAACACGAGGTTATTCTGTATTTACTACTTATGTACCTATATGAAATATTGTGTAAGCGACTTGATAACATTGACATCGAAACGATCACTCGTCCTCGATTTATAAGGTCTCAAAAAGAGCAAAATCTTTTTCCATTTTAAAAGTCAGAGGGATAGGACTCCAAGAAAATAATGTAATCACGTCAACTTATTCGCCACTATTATCTGTCATAAATCAGGATTAGCATTTGACTCTATGTTGTAATATATAGGTACTAAAGTAACCTCATTTTATTCACTGTGCATAATATATGTACAAACAATTCACTATTTAGAATTTTATTACCTCTGAATACTCAGTAAGATAAATGCGAATAGGTACTCTGTGAATATACCTGCTACGGTACCGCTAACCACATGCAAAAAACAAAAAGCTATCAGCAGTATCGACGCTGCCTCAAATTGTGACAAATTGTGTTATTGAAATTCAGAAATTTATGTTCCGCAGTTTTGAGACATAAATGGATGCGGAGAGTTGCCAGTCCTGAAAATGTTCATACCAAGAGTGACGTCACGAAATAATATTTAATACCGACAATGCATTGATATTGTCGTCTTTAGAAACGTGTAATTTCTAAATTTTAAATTACTTTTTGTGTTATTTCAGATACGACAAAGGGTTTCACAGCCGAAATGGATCGTTTGAGAGTAGGTATATTCCACTGTATTCTGTGGTAGGTACTGTATGCTGTTTAAGTAGGTATGTTTGGTATCGAAATATTATTTTATTATTTGTGGTATAATTTGTATTACTTACTAGTAATTTGCTTTTAGAAATGTATCCTGATTGGTGACATACCTGAAACAAACCAATTATAGAACTTAGTTTTTTTTATAATAGAGTTAAGAATAGAAGTTAGGAATAATAGAGTTTAGTTAGAAAAACTATATAGTCGCAATGATTATGACGATCATTTGTACTACCATGCATTTATTCAAATATTTTTTTAATAATTTCTTGATAAGATTTTCCTTCCAGATTTTCTAGCAGTCTGATATTAGGTAGATGGCATTAGGTTCACCTTCCATAACCTAATATTGCGTTAATTATTACCTCTTTAAGAGTTTTTTGTTTTGTGTGAATATTGAAATAATGGATCTTAAAATCGCCAACACATGCTGTGGACAATCAGGGCCAAACAATTGGTTTTCATGTCAGTGTAAATCTGGACCCAATAAAAGTCTTATAAAAGTAAAATCGTGAGGTCCACACCTCACGATTTATTAGTTTACAGGTGTTGATGTTTTTTTAAACAATGCGAAGATTGCGTCTATAAATAACCGTAGCGGCAAGTGAGATGGGACGTCCACTGCGATCGCAGGGCACTGAGTGATTGAGTGGAAAGCAAGGAAAGTTCGATAGGTGGCGTTGATTAAGTAGTTAATTAACTGGCCACTGGCACACACTATTTTATAAGTGCTAGTTACTAACCGGTTTCCTTGTAAAAGTATAAACTTATAGAAAAAACTAATCCATTTCAGAAAAGTTTTTTTTTTGTGAAATCGTTCATTCATCATGTAAATAAAATTTATTATTTAAAATCTCATTAATGAGTTAAAAATTGTTGAATACGAAATCACAGCGAAAAAAGGGCCTAATGGTTTGAGTAAAACCTCTTTTTGCTACAACGTTGTTTTTCAATCATCAATATATCACATACGTAGGTGGAGAGGATGAGGATCAACCCGAAAACATTGGCGAGGAGGAGTCGCTTTCAAACCTGTCAAAAGTGACAGGAAAAAGGGCGGGAAAATGTCACTATAATGGATGTGTCACCGGCATCGTGGCATAACGCGGCCCGTTGGCATGCACGACCTCAGATACACTCCCTGTGGATTAAGTAATACCAGATTTGATGAAAATTTTAATACCTACGGGTGACATGCGACCGCAAATGGAAGTTAGAGGTAGATTTTATCAGTTCTTTTATTTTGTACTGCAGAAATATGTTAAATGAATTGTTCCGGGCACCTCGCTTTGAAAGTAGAGTGAGCATAATAGTATTCATGATTACCTTGGGTGGGAATGGATATAAATTGGCCACTGACTTCTAAAGTTCACATTCACCGGATAGTGTTTTAAGTGGAAGTGAAAGTCAATATTACGACTTCTTTCGCCCATTAGTTTGAAATGAATTAGGACACTTTCAATAGTATTGTCGAATGTTTACATGAATATTATTCAGTAAAATAACTTCGTTTCTGTCTTATTACAATAAAAAATTAACTATAGTGCCTAAAATTGTATGTTGCATTTGTCAATGTAAATAAATTTCAAACACAATGTAAATTGTTACTGAATAAAGATACAAATAAATGAAAATGAAATAACCACAGATTAAGAAAACATGATTGCTATCAGTTTAATCATTGAACTAAATGTTATTGCAGTTTTAGTGGGTAGTTCTTCAAATTTATTTCCAAAAGGGTAACACAAACAAAACTTAACATTGATACCTATATTCACCTTTATTAATGTTATTGACAAGTTTTGTTTATCACTACATGAAAAGCCTATTAGAAATACGTAAATAAACGTGAGTTGACTTTTCACTATGATACGAATGAAACACAGATTTAAAACGAATGTTCTCTAATAATCAGAATAATGAATGCGATCGTTCAGTATGATAGTCAATAAATACGGTTCGGAAAACATGTCCAACATGATGGATGGCGCGACGTGATGAAAGACAGAGATAGATAGATGTCTGCTAATAGTCTTTTATAGATTGTCATCGTTACAACTTTATACCATATAACATGACAAACTATTCTGGAAACTATAGGAAATTGCAAATATATACCATGCTAGTTTTGGCTATTTGTGGATAAAATTTATATTACACAGGTACATACATAAACATATTAAATAAAAAAATTGTAAGCCATTAGGTACTAATAAAAGAATAATGAGCGTTGTCCATGCTATTCTATTCATAGATAAACAATCACAGCAACAGGATGTTAATACATCAGTTATCACTGAAAAAAAATACTGTTCTCTATATTTTCCGGTGCGATAACGAACGAGTATGTTTCAAATAAGTAGTTTAAATATTATAAGAACGATTAGGGCTATTCTACATGGCTATGACATGTGTGTGAATGGACTAATGACCAGCAGTGAAGCGCTTTACCTGGCGCTCGATTCAGTAATGCCACGTTTTCAAAACACGTGATTTCAATTTGATTAGAAAGAAAAAAAAAAAATTGTTATTAGCCATCATCTGCGACAAGCCTTTAACATCACACATAGTTTAACTCATTATCAATTTAATTTGAAAAATTAATATAGTATATGTTGAAGTCACACGTTTTAAAGACGTAATTTGACTGAATCAGGTCTTTGGTGGTAGTGCCGCACAGGTCAGTGCAATATACATGTAGAATCCATAAAAATCAAATCAAAACCTATCTTAACGCGAGAGTGTGAATACAGCAGTTTCGCTAATCCGGTAGTTTAGTATTTTGGCACGTCCAATAAATTAGCACCCAACCAATTATGAAGTCAATTAAGCATTAATAGGAATGTTAACACTAATAGATTCTCCCTTTTGATAATGGTATGTTTTTTTTAATATATTTTTTTGCACTCCTTGTTTTTCATAGTGCCAGTTTAATGAGACTGTACTGTAGCTCTTTAATCAGTTCATAGTATGATAGTGTTAAGAGGTGTCTATGGGTCACACATTTCATAGAGTTGACATTTACCATCGGCCATGTTGGTCGTTATCTGTTACCGCCCCCCACGATCCGTTTCACTTGCAACCTGATAGGGGGCGATGCCACACAGCGCGACTACTCTCCCCGTAATGGACGCCACGGCCCCTTTTTATTACTGACCCGCTAGTAAACAGATCATTCGGGTTTGTGGTGTTATAAAAACGAAATTAACTCTGGCCAGTAGATGTCCAGATATCCTCAGTGCCTTACTATTAACATAAAATTGTGTCACGCACATTCCGAGATTTAAAGCGCTACAGGCACATTAAACATAATGCTATTACTGAACATAACGTCAGCGGAGTACATCAAATCGGTATTACTTCAATATTTCGACTCTAGCCCGCTGTCAGTCATTCAGTTATTTATAGGGTTAGCTGCAATGTAACATAATTTATCTCGTGGATTTTGACTAATCCTTAGTATTAGGTAGTTGTAAGAAAATGAGAGTGTTCCAGACCACATCAAGATCTTAGCGGTACCTTCCAACCATATAGGTAGGAGCGATTGCCTTCACACCCTTTAACCTCAAGAAGAAAGCCTGCGCCAGAGCCTCGTCTCTCAATCAGCAGCCGGCAGGTCTATTCCATATTTCTATATTTAACAATTTGTAATTTGAATTAAGTTGTTGTGATGTTGTTTCTTACTAATGTATTCAATTATCCTGAGCTAGAGATTCTGACTTGAAGCAGGCACCGGGTCAGCCGAAGTGTTATTGAATTTGAAAAAAGTATCCGATCAAACATGTGTTGTTCAAGGGCATAAAATAGTTAGATAATCAACTGATTCATCTACCACAGTGAAACTACATTGTTCGACTGCGCACCTACCATCATTATGCGGCTAATAAGCCTATTAGCATCAATTTATTATTATTAATTTCATATAATAATTCTACCATTCAACATTATCAAACAATTCACACGACTATCCTTTCCTATGCGCCATTGCCCACGTCCCCGATGCTCAATATAGCTGCAATATAATTGTGAACACATAACGTCATTACCCTACTAACTGTACTTCAAGCTCTAGCTGTATAGTGCAGGCGACCACGAGTGGGTCCATTGTGCACTCGGATATTGTGTTAATAGATAAATCCAATCAAAATATTAATTCCACAACACAGCCTCATACCTATTATAGCACCAGATTTATTCGTCGAATTTGAGATATTCATCGGCAGCAATGTTGTATAAATAATTTATTCTACGGGGATACATAAATGCGCCTTCATAAAGCGTTGCATCTGTTTCTGATTTTCGCGAAGATGTTTGGTAGAGAAACGAACTGTATACGTCATCGAAACCATCTGTATAGTATAAAATCTGCCGATTATGTACTGAAAACTAGTGTAAAATTGTTTAAGTGAGCATTATGCCTTTTTTAGTTCCAAGAGGCTTGCTTGAGCAGGAAAAGTATCTTAAGTATCTCTGCTTTGGTAATACCTCTGGTTTTAAAGCATTCACAGGATTGGTAACCGCTAAGCAAGTGTTTGTCTGCTACGTCAGTAGTATAAAAATATAAAATTTTTAACCATTTGACCTTTGGCCACACAATTTTTTTGTGAATAAAACAAATGAAAAACATGTTTTATTCATACGTAGGTAGTTAAATATTATTACCCAATATGCACCTAAATCTCGTGTGATCTTGAAGAAGTTACGTTCAGACTAGAGCGGCTATCTCTATTTCAAATAAAAGTTGTTGAGCAAACTTGAGCAGAAATGTGGAGTGTAATAGAAAAAAACTCCAATATGAATATCTATATATAATCGTTTATTGGAGAAGATCGGTGCGGCAACTCGACTCGTCCGCAACGTGAGCCTCTCCGAGTGCTGTCTAGGGACTCATGAAAGCTCCTGTTTAAATAAGGGTCTAACTATAAGTATTGCTATTCGGAACAGCACATTGTAACACCATCGGCCTGAATCGGAACATTTCACTAAAGCTCGAGTGTAATAAACAGAAATCCTATATCGAAGATGCAATAATATTAGAAGTAGAATTTTATTGACGCCAGCATTGGTATCGTTTTAATTCGGGCTTATACGGGTTCACTAAGCAACCCGTTTCTATAATTGTAGTTTTGGTCCCGTGATAATATCTAAATATGAACGCAAATTGTAAATTATCCAATGCAAGTCTGCTCGCGCGTGCTCTTTGCAATCCGCTCGGGATTAGTGTTCCACTGGTGCGTCTGTGCTGTTATTCCAACATTTACGTATATAATCCCTATTGTTTTTACTAGAAAAATGTTTTGATATTTTGTTTTCTGTGTGGTAAAATCACTTAATTTTTAATACCGTCTCGTTTCGATTTAGAATAAAACCAAGCATTTGTATTTCACGCGTTTATGCATATACGAGTACTTCTGGCAGCCGTATTTAGCGGTCGTCTATCGTACCTCAAGACATTTAAGTTCACAAGCGATAATAAGGGTTAGCGAAAATGAAATGAGTCAAGGTCAGTGCACTCTAAGAACTAAATATTTGATCCTAGCAATACCACTTTTATTGCGAGAATCAACACGCTCGTACGAAATACAGGCGTGAAGATTACACCGTGCTGTAGCTTTTTAATGAACAACATCCAATGCGTTCAATTTAACGCGTTAAGTTTGGTTTCTCTTATAAGACAGATGTATACAACTCACGAACTAACTTGCAGTGTGCGATGCAAAATTTTTCTACGTCATTTGTCGGTATTGCAAGGAATTGGATGATATTACGTCTTTGTGACGAAAGCGTCGTCGTGACGAGCTCGCACCAGAGCACTTCGCAACTGCACTGACGACATCTGGTTCTTCTTATTTGATTTCCAGCTATACGGAGGAGCATTCAACTTTTATGTCAACGTGGCGACACATTTGAACATTTTGTAAGGAATATATTCCCTAATGAGGTTTCAGATTTCTAGTTACAATTTCATTTCCATTTCAAATTCACATATCTGTCTGAAACTATCGTGTGTTTTCTGATCTTTATTAATTTTTGTATGTTTTTGGGAGTCCATATTTTGATTTCTAAACTAAGTATTCCAGAAATGTTTCACTACAAAATGCCAAACTTGATATGCATGAAAAAACGGTTCGCTGTATATTAACAAATTGTTACTAAGGCATTTAAGGTTCTACAGCCGAAACTGGCTGAAACGCTGCCAGTGATTACCGTTGCGGAAATTGTTTGGAGATAGGTATAGGCATTAAAACCGTTGTTGTACAAACGTGGGTCGCGAACATCGTGCGTGAGCAATATCGTTTGGGACAGATGGCGTAGGGCGGGGTCGTGCCAGGGCTGTTTGCGTCTGTGCCTCGGACGGTCAACAGCGACGGCAAACACGCGTGCGAACATTCATGTGTTAGCGCTTGTTGCTATTTTGTATCAAGTGGACCCGCTCAATTTACCTACCCTACGCATCTATATACTTACCTATGTCTGCACACGGTTATTTTATCATGTTGTGCAGCTTTGACGTGGTTTCTGTCCGATTCACGTTTACACTATTACTACGGTAGGTGCTTAAACATGGCTGCTACTAAGCAATAACTAGATGTATTTAACTTTAAGCTATGCACTATCAAATCCCATAAGTAGTGACCATCACCAGTCACCATTTCAGAATCGCCAGGATCTAAAATACCTATAACAGATATACTATTCAAAATTCATTGCCATATGCATGCGCATGATAAGCCATATGGAAACGTCCGCCTCCATTGGCACGTGCTTATCAACGTCCAAAGTTCGAATACAATAACCTTGTTAGTTATGTATATGAGTGACACTTGTTGTGACGTCCGCGCCCATTGTGGACGAAAAATATAGATGAACCTCGATATGGAAGTCCTATTGAATATAACTTTCATGAAAAACAACGTTAGTTCAATATCCGCATTTCCAAGTACCTAAATTAGTCATTTTCATACATATACGAGTAAGTCAAATAGAATGTTATATATGTAAAGCATTAATATTTACACACATTGATTTAACTTTCAGCTGAGAACAGCTCCTCATTTACATAAACGATATTGTTAGACGAGCATTCACACTCGGACACGTTGGCGTAAGTGTTAGTAGGTATATAATATTAACATAAATGAATGCAAGGAGTTTATAATACCGCGAAGAGAGCAGGGAGCAGATAAATGTAGTTCCTTTTTTAAATTGCAGCGCCACGATGCGCTGATGGAGATTCATTGAACAAGTGCATCATTTATCAAGTCAGCATTTCTTACTCACTTTTATATAGCACATCCAAGATTTAAACTTTATTCCACTCATTCGTTAAAGCGGTGCTACTATGCTTGAAGCTTTTTGTTGCTATTTTGAAAGCAATAAGACTTTTTTTACTTTCAGTTTTTAATCCTGAATTTTGGGAATTTTATATCGTTACGTGAGTGAAACTAATTGTTATTAGGAATGACGTCTCGAGGGTGCAAATTTCCAACTATCTGAGTCAATTTCAGTTAGAATCTTAGATACATTGTACAACGTCAAAACAATCGATACTTCCCGCAGTGTGATGACTGTAGATCTGACGCTAATGACACTTGTTTGTTTTATTTCCACAGGCTCATTTGTACCCCGGGCAAGATACAACTTTGCGCATACGTCGTCATTTTGATGAAATTGACTTTTGAAGTGACAGCTGCCAGAATCTCCACATACAACAAAGTACCGGGAAACATACCTAACGATCAATTTATATATTCCAATCATGTTATATTTTATTAAGAGGTGAAAAACTTGACATGAAAATTTGCTCGAATGTCAGTCTAACCGGTTTTCTTACAACAAAACCAAACCACTGGGCGTCATCACATGCCATTGGCATTTAAGGTTGCCTAGAGCATAGATACAATACTCGTATTATAGTTAGTTAAATTTCGAAGAAACATCATACCCTACATAACTAGACTTAAATTTTAACAGACATTTAGAAGTGTAAAATAAAATGTTATTTTCATTTTTTTTATATTCCTCATTTTGCATAAACTCCTTGCATTCATTTATGTTAATTTTGAGTTTATAAATATTTTTGTACTTTCCTAATTTTATTTTTATAAAATTCCCGTTGGAAGCCTATTATGACATTACAAATCTTATAAGTTCGGTGTTCGCAATAAGTTTTACAAGATTTTACAAGATTTATTACACAATAAGAAACAACCGCGGAAAGTTTCGCGTTTGAGTTTTGTTTTCTCAACAATATTAAAACAGCGATATACAACTGAGAAGTATTGAAAAATTTGAGCAGGGAACATCAGTTCACGAAACATGAAACAGGCTCACGAAAGAACTTGGCTGGCGTGGCCGCGGGCGTCGAGGGCTCCACCAGTATACAATACTGTTCAGTGCTGCCAACTTTGTTCCGTTTCCCACAAGCTGCCACCGTACGGCCCAACCATGTAAAACTTTCAGCTACTTAGTTTTATTTCACACCCAATTTATTTCCGAGTGGCAATCTAAATGCGATAAACGTAGTTCGCTTTTGCTCTTTTATTACCTACCTGTGGGTTACTAACTCTCACAAAAGCTTGTTCGATTTCATTCTGATATGAACCGGAAATTCTAATTCTATAAAGTGCAATCTTAACATTTTTATTAATGATCCATATCAGATTATTTTTGGAGCTGCTATCCGTCCGACCGGTCCTCGTTTTGGCAACTCGAAGCAAGTCAGTAATAATAATGTGCATACATTTTTCTAGTGATCACTATAGGATTTTTTTTATACGAACTTACAAGTTAATATATTTAAACTAGAGGTAAATTAGTTACCATCTCTTGAGTTTACATGAAATATTGTTCATTTAGACATAATTACAATAATCAATTCATAATTAACATGAGTAGTTATTTCGACCAAGTTATTGTTAGAAGTAATTATTTATTAAAATAGTAAACTTAATTCAGTTCATAATGTAAACCATAACAGGCACTTACAGGACAGGATGCCTAGTGTATCATGTATGGCCACCGGCAATGTATTATTTCTGTTATAAATTTTATCATAATAAATATGAAGTAATAATTAATTAATCTGGTATAGGCGATAATGAATTATATTTATAGTTGATAAAACAGGACAATTAGAAGACCTATTTGTCGTAAACGAGGTGGGACCAGAGATGAGTTTTTGTAGGACACAACCCATGTGAAATTACTGTGCAATGTTTTGAACACCTCAGATTCACTAGCAGAGTTGTTACGGTCCTCACCAAGATATTTACCATAAATGGTACGTATACGATCATACCGTCTTAGCTTTTGGTTGGACGTAATCGTATTTACGTATATATGCGTAATAAATGTAATAACAGGCGATGTCGTAAACTATAAAAGGCATAAAGACGCAATATTGGTTTAAACATAAAACCGCGGTTGATGTCTAAAAAACCCTTAAAGTAGTATCAATCCAATTTCCCTATTGGGGTTCAGGGTGTCACCGCATAAAATAAAAATACCTACGTAACAACCACCCTGCACCCACTTCGAGAGGTGGAGGGGACGGTGGCACTTGTAATAAAAAATCGTTAATACTCTATTTACTGTGTAATATTAGTACACGTATGGATATATTGTATATATATTCAGTCTATAGGTCAGGATCTATATAGCCCCGATATCCCCATCTCTTTGTTAACTTAGTCCTACAATGTTACCTTTACGGGTCCACTTAGTTATTGGAAGGAGTGACGTCAACGGAGTTGGTATCTGAAGACTGACGTACCTACCTATGATTCACTTAATAGCAAACAAAAGCTATATAGACCTAACCCTAAAACGGATCTTATCAACCTGAACTAATTTTATTATTGAAGATTGGTTATGGAATATACTGCCAGAATATCTGTAATAATATGTAGTCTATTATTCTTATTCTTTATGTTGGACTTTAGAATAAATTCATAAAATGACTATGATTATGTAAGTCTAACTATTCATTTATTTTTACAATAATCAAAAATGTATCGGTTGTACGATAGTTAACCCACATCTTTACGTTCTAATCTGTTTGTAATTACATCGAGGAGTACACCTATCACTATCTAATCAAAATCCTAATAACGTTTTAATTTTATTATTTGAAATAAAGATCCTGTACATCACGATTATCCCAGATTAGGGTGAAAGCATTAGGGGTTTGGCAAACAATGCAGACGATTATCTGGTGAATGGATGTCAGGAGCATCGGGTGCCGGCGCCGGCCGCCTCGCCGGAGTTTATTGTAATATGTAAACGAGCTTACTGCCCGTCACTTAATTGTCCCGTCAATATTAAACTTCACTGTTTGTTTTATTCGTAATAGATACCTGCGTTTAATTGAAAGCTTTGATACTGCTCTTAATCGCTTTCATTGAAAATAATCGTGTCAGTAATATCTGTACTTAAGTTTAAATGCTATCTTAGAACAGGTTTGAGAAATAAAATTAGTTGTAGTTTTATAACAATTATACCGTAGGATTTAGTTATTTATTATTTAAAGTTCAGTCAGGAAATATTCAAATAAACAATGTAATACGATCTCATCCTGAACATGTCTAGCAACTTTGACAGTTAATAGCCCTTTAGAATTTGTCGTAATAATATTCCATAACGAGGCAAGAGTTCAACGTTATTATTTGATTTCTAACATAATATTTTGTTTGTTTTGGTATTAAAAAGTATCAGCGTTCAGTTGCAAATTGATACAAATAATACTAGAAGAGCTTAATTATAATTATGATACACTTCAAATTCTTAGAATAAAAATTAATATCACTTCATAGCAGCCATTGAAAAATCTACAGTTTATTGAGCGCATAGAAATAGCAATATAATAACTTTGTAGGGATCGGTGCTTTGATAGTTTCTAATGAAAGTATCAAGTTCATTGAACTATAATTGCCTCTTTAGAAGGACGGACGGTTCAAACTCAGAATTTCCACGACACTAATTTTTCATTTTCAATAACTTTATACCTACCTACATGTTTATATATCGAGGACTAATTTTAAAATAAATGGTGTTGTTTAAATGGAGATTAGAAAAATGTTAAAGTTAATTTTTGTATTTTTACTATTTATTTTGTGAGAGAAAAAATATTTTCTAAAATCCATTTGATTTCTAACATTTGCTTATTTGTAATAAGATTGGAACTCTTAGGAATGCGTATGTGATCAGAATATAAAATGTGTCTAACACTAAGTTGTTCAGTGTCAATGGAGCGGCATTCTACTCGTATGCGAAACATTATAAACTATTGTTTCACATTTGTTTGACTGTTGATAGTCAAATTGCATATCATATTTTTTGCTGCCAGGATTCAGATACCACCAAAATTTAATTAAGTTGTTTGTGGACCGTCGGAAAAACCCACCATTAATGTACTTAATTTGACAATTAAAATATAATTTGATTGCGGATGCTCAGCCTGCGGCGGCGGCTACACCTGCAGGACCAAGTAAAATGAAGTAATTCGACTCGTTGCGGCACGTCCCCGGCATTACTTACCATCTAGCAACAATTTGTTTTTTCCCACCCTCAGAGAAACTCGAGCAAGCGCGCCCTGCTTTTTAGTCCCAATTTATTCTTCCAATAAACTTTTCCGCTTTGCTTTTTGCACGGAAAATGTGCCTAAAATATTTAAACAGTTTATGTTTTCGTTCACAACCTTATGTTACTGCTTATGAGCACAATATTACTCGATGATACCGTTCGCAAACTCTTAATGCCGTTCGTGCCCATCTGACTTACGTAACTTGAATCACGAAACGGTATATAAATAATCTGAAATATTGAGCTCAAAAGCGTACCACAAAAACGTAGCTATTTTATTTGTTCTAATGGACGCTCCATTGTTAAAAATTCTTTGTGTAATTTGAGGCTTATTAGAGTTGGAGACGTTGGAATCGGTTGCAAAATTCAAAAAAGGAAGACGGCAATCTATGGCGTTCAGTATTTGAGGGTACCTATGCGTAGAACGGCTGTACGCCCAGTGGCTCGCGGCTCTAACGGGCCGTAACAATCGTTTCCATGCTAAATGTCATGGTGGCCATTGTTCTACCCCGCCCCTTTGCCTCTTCAGCCGCGCCACCCTAACATTCCCTACTGAAGCACTGGCATTTACTCCCCACACCCTTACCTCTGTTAATGAAAAATGTAGGGCTCGGGATATTGATTATAGTTTTTACTCCTGTTTGTTACGGTAAAATACTTAACAGTTTTACTGATGTATGTTAGTGAAGAATTGGGATTAAAATCTTGAATGATAGTAAGTAATTAATACTTATGTCAAAAGTAAAAAAAGAACAATGAAGCAGACTGCGAAATCGCCTACTTTGTTTCACCGGTACCTATTTTAGGAAATTCCGCCCTTTAAATATTAAATGCATTGAAACAGGAAGAAATTCTCTGTACTTAGTTATTACAGAGTTATTACAAATCTATTTGAAATTTTGGTACGATGATATCAAAGTCGAGTGACTTGAGAAAGTACCTCCTATTGAATATTGCAGATAAAGTAACCTTGTTATCTGCCTCTGCGAGGAGTATTCTATTTCTTCCAGTATTGCTTTTATCTTACTAAGAATTTGCTATAATAATGAATGCTTACGTTCTTCGTAAACTTCAACACAACTTATGTTATAATATTTTTCATCTCAACCTAATATTATTAGAGTCCATATCTTTAATGTAACCAATTAGCAAAAGTTTAAAATCATTTCTGAAAATTATATTCCAAAATATTCTCTACACACCTAATAGAAAGCCTAATAACTCACATTAATCAGGTCTAATCAGTTTTATTGCTGCCTTAACCGAATTATGACAATGAAATAGTGAATTTAGTTGGAGTAGAATTAGGTGTGGGGGATGTTAACTTAATATGGCGTAGGCATCACGGCAATTTGTTTGAGACGAACCTCCAGTCTGGCTGAGTGGTGGCAATATCAGGGATGTACTCATCACTCTTATGGGCAATATGAACTAGGTATTATTTAATGAGCTCGTAGGTTAGTTATCGAATGATTTGAAACGTCTATTTAGAATTCAACAGTTTTTATGCACAATCTGGTTTTATTATGTACTTATATGTAATTAACTTCTTTTGTAGCCTACAGGAATATCCTACATGAAATCACTTGAGCTTGTGACCAATGGTCACTGCGTCTATTATATAAGTACTTAGTTCAACTAAGCTAAATGATTATATTTAGGATGGGTTTACATCGGTAGCGAATTGTGTTGAGTTTGTTACTTGCAATCTCATGAATACAAGTCTGATGCAACTATTTTGCATCGATGACGTATCGGTGTAACATAGTTGGCTAATAAAATGTATATAAAAATTTGTAGTCAAAAGTATATTTCGTCAAAAATTCAATGTACAAAATGCTGCCACAAAATTCAGGAAAACTATTTATTTTTTCATTTCTTGGAAGTAAACTACATTTAGTACCTACTTAGTAGCTCTATAACAAGTTTAAGCTTGCGCTATCGAAGGAAATCACGCGAAAAGTGATTATGGATCCTAAGTAACACCTATAGCTTAAAACCTGTACATGCCGTAAGGCCGTCAATATGGCGAGCACCCACACATGCGAATATGTTTACGTCATTCACCCACACAGTCGACGTGACGACAACTTCATTAGGAAGCCATAAGACGGCGTCAAGAGCCATCACCCGATAAGTTTATGTATCCATTAAATTGTTCTATAATCGACTGTATATATAATCAATCTATTTTCCTTTTAATTTAGTTTCCATATAGGTATAGTAACTGCGTTGTTATGGAAGTAATAATATATTGCTTATATTACTATTGCAAACGTGTGATTTCGACTCCTATAGTAGGGAACATTACACTAGGTAACTATTTCACTATAACAATACCAAAAAGCATCATCATAATTATTTCTGCCTTAATCCCTGTCGCATTCGACTTTGGAATCCGGGGTTCGCTCCCCGACTATTTCTCCTCCACTTGGTATCACTAATACCTTTTATGTGAAACAAGAACATCTGAGCACAATACAAACAAACATTGTATTAATCGCGAGTATTATGAAATACGTCTAAAAATTGTTCCACTTTCATGTCTCATTACCATCAGGAGTATCCTACAATATAATTTCAACCTTAACGTTCAATGGTACCTCATTATTTATTCATTTATGTCACAAAAACATTTGACTGCATTTTCGACTGACTGTGCCGACATGAATATTTTTTGCTCGAGAGCATTCTCTGCATTGTATTTTATGCGAGCGGCATCCATAAAAATCATAAAAAGTACTAAGGGCGGCCCCCATTTGTTCCACTATTTGCATGCGATACAAACGACTGAAGACAACGATGTCCTACAAAGATCGTTGGCCGCCGACAATAAAAGTGTATTTGCGAAGAAATTTAATAAAGCGGAAGTGGACTGCTATTACGACGCGCCCCCGAGAGCCTTCGGACGTACTTGTAGGTGTATCGGACTTTGCCTTGTTATACCCTACTGTAATGGGTACCTAAGTATATTCATATTTGAGACGTGGAATTAATGATTGTGGTGACGACGTGCTTTCTGACACCCTTTTCTTTAACTCGCTTAGCTATAAATGCGATTGCTTGGATGGATGTTTGTTAATAACTCACGCTAGAACGGCTGAACAGATCTAAATGAAATCGGGCACAGTCATAGATTATTTTATCCCGGGAATAGTATCCTATGTGTTGCAGAAACTCACAGAAACTATTGTAAATGTTATGAATGTAAAGAAAGAATAATAAAGAAGGGATTTGGAGGATCGACGAGAATTTGACTTCTTTCTAAGCAATCTTAATTACACTTAAATCCCTATTTTATGTCAGATTTATCGAAAAAGTCATAGACCAGGTGTAGCAATTTCGTAAGGAAATTAATCTTTCAACAACAAAATGGATTTACAGGGATTTTAAACTCTTGGATTTGTCTATTTAGGCATTATCGTAAGCGGCTCGGGAATGCTCGAGGCCTTCAACGATGTTGAGCTGTATCGCTTAATATTATAATACGTAGAATTAATTCTTTAACGTAAAGGCAAAATAACAGTCCCCATTAGTGCGATTACTACGATACTCTTTGTATTAACAGAGAGCCGCTCAAGCCGATTTAAAATTAAAAAATGTTCACGTGTAATACTGCTACAACAGTCAATATCTTTACACCTCGTAGCAAAACCGTAGCTTGTAGCACTCGTAGCACTACATAGAAATATTTCTTTTTTTAATTTAAGCATTGCGTAGATAGACAAGTTAAAGCCAATCGCAATATTCATGTATCGATTCACATCCACAAGTTTTCACAATTTTAAATATGAGTAGGTAGGTATACTTAATTGGTTTTGAATCCGCGTAATATCATCATCATAACCATCTTCGCGATGTTCGCGGTTGCGTTTGAGGTTTGCAACTCGGAGCCCGGAGTCTTCTTCCATTTCGTCTCAAAGGTCAAAGGACTTAAAGTATCGCATATATTACTGAGCGTGTGTACAAATACATATCGTTCGCAGTATGGGGAAGTGGCGCCGACGCGTCGCTTCGCCTACTTGTTGCGCGTCGCCATGGCCCCGCACTACTTATTTGCTTGCCGACCAAACAATATCGACTCTTTAACTAACTACGTACACTCGATTGTAACGACCATATTCCTACATGTATCATAAAATTATATCGTCAGTATTATACACGTTTCTACGGCTTTTTCCGTTTTTATCAGTTTTTATTTAAAAAAATAAATAACTACTAGTTTATTTAATGTTGCAAGTTATTTTAACTGATTTGAAGAATATATGGATATATTTTATTAGGTTAGATAGAACCTCTTAAATGAAACTTGAAGACATTATGGCGAATAGATTTTATTATTATGTGATGAACTTAACTTTTGTTTTGGAATAAATTTGAGAAACATTTCTTTTTAAATAATCCTGTTTGAGTTGCATTGTTTTTCTTGTTTAACATTTATGATTTAATCAGTGTACAAAAAATCTGTTTTGTACTGTATACAAGCTAGTAGATATACCTACATTATACTTATCAATATATTCGTATAAAGTACCTCTCACAGTACACATAACAAAGGCCGCCGATTAAACATACCCTAAATAAACTATCATCAACTGTATACTAAGTATATTAGTGCAGTCCATCCGCAAACGAACTGGAACATTCGAGTTCGCGCGTTAAGGGTAATAAAAGACGGTCGCCTGTGTGTAATTTGCGCCTTTGCTCAGCTCATCACGACCAGATTGGAATTCCTTTCGCAGCCCCACGTCGCCGACGCGGTGGCGCCAGCCTCACTTGTTGCGTACTCTGAAACGTCATAACCACCCTTACGTGACGATATTATAAGACAGTTCGCTTTATATACGTCCGGCTTATCAGACTCGCATTTACATAATAGATATGACGTCTACGCAGTGAGTGTTTACCGTGATGTTCACACAATTACTTATGAATAATTTTCTTGAGGACTGCTAGTGGGTGGGATGTCTTGGTAATAAGTTTATATCACAGTTTCAGGTCGACAGTAAAGGTAACAACATTGTTATGAGGCCTAAATAGAGATTGTTAATGATGTTCTTTGGGTGACAATATAAATATCATAAGAATGACCGTAGGTATATAACGCATTTTAATTATTAAGTTTTAATTTTTTTAACATTTACGTCTTCATTTTTAATACGTTGAACTAAACTAAACTAACTAACTAACTAAAACGAAAATACCTAAATAATTAAAACGGATAAGCATAAAAATTGACAAATACTGTAGCAGACCATTTACTTTTTGCATCTCTATAAATTCTAAACTGCAACTCCGATTTGCAGCATTTGCAATTCGAAATATCTGTCTCCGTGTAACTGCTACTTGCTTGGAAAATGCACATCTTTCTGATCAATGGGTGTCTATGTGAACTTATCGAACCTCGTTTAATCCACGAGAGGGGAAAAACTTATTAATTGCAGTACAGCTAACTATATGTGGTGTAGAATAATATAGTGGTAGTAAATGACTAGTTTTATTTCAAATATAACTTTTTTACAACAATCCATAGAATATAAAATTCAAAGCTTTTAAAAATTCAATATGTTGAGTCAATTGATGAAGCCGTCGAATGAACTCTCTTATGCAGAGAAGCGAGTAAATAAACAACAATTCAAGTATATAAAACCAATTTGCCTCGTGCATACCCAATTAGTTTCTTACAAGCACTATTTCAAAGTCACGTTGTCCCAACCAACAGTCAAATGCTTACATGTTACTTATTAATTAGTGCATAAATTAATAACGTAAGGCTTGTAGTTGACGTCGGTGCAGGACGTTGGCAGTATGCGTCACAACCAGCCTTGATTGCGCTTTCCGTCACTGCTGCGTTTTAATTAAAGAAGCCTTAGAGTTTAGTTATTCATATGTAAGTAATTGCCGATGAGGTTCCGTCGCCGTGTCGTCGCGCCAGGGGGCACTGAATCCGCACTAATGATAGACGATCGGCGTTCAATAAACTCCTTTGTTTTTGTAATATTAATGGGGCAACACGTCACGTGTCGGTTATAAAAGCATTCGTTACGCGTATACCATTTTAGTTCTTTACTTCAGTCTCTAACTTTTTATAGGTATGTACTTTCCTAAACTTATTTGCTTCCTATGTATGTACGTAATCAGCCATTGGTGCTGGCGTCATTCAGTTTTACATTACTGTTCTCTCTTTCAATTCTGTTTTTTTAATAGGCCTTAATCTTTGACGCCTTTGCCAAATCAACTTCACTTTACAGATCACACAATAATCTTACACGACAATATATGCATTAAGATTATAACCAGTATAAAAGAAAAAATAAAATTCTTTACGATACCAAAGATGGAAATCTTAGCGTGTATGAAAGAAATAGAGACATTCTTGAGGGCAGCGGAGCCCCGGGCGGGCACTTAGCCCCGGCCATTAAGGGCGCCGTGACCGCCTGCGCGACGAAACGACGAAAACTATAAAACCGTTAAAGCAACGTTTCAGCTGCCGTAAAGAGCGTCGCAAGATCTGTTGACAATGTCGCCTCAACTTGCCATAAACCGTATGCACCCGTTAAAGTTGTAAAACGTAATAGTACTCTGATTAAACTTATCTCTTTAGCTATTATGACCAGTACCTAATACCTAATAGCTGCTCGTTATATTTTTATATATGTACGTCTCACCTCAGGGGAATTAAGTTTATAGTTTAGTAAACTGTGTACACTTCTATCTTATTAAATTGATATTGTCTACTTACCCTATTTCTCAAAAGTTTACGGGTAAAGAACTCGCATTGAGTTAAACTCGTTGTCACACGATAAAGAACTGTTCTACCCGCAAACGCTCTTCCCTGCTTCCCAAGTTCTTTAAGCGGGTGTGAATAAGCATCTGTCGAGGCCGTCAAGGTATGGACCATTGTTAATTTTAGGAGTGTTAGCATCGGGAATAGGGCCCCGTATCTTCTCTAATTCACCCTAGCTTCCTTCTTTGTTTGTTTCGCTTTGTTCTTTTCCGTATTCTAATCTCCTCTTACTTCCACCTGCAGATCGTTTCTCTCCTAGTGTTGAAAGATAGCATTGACTACAATGATTTTTTAATATCAGGTAAACTGTGTGCTTCTTTCCTCCTTGGAATTATTTAAGCTTAGAAGTAAGCTTCTGGAGAATGCCGTGTGGGGAAACCGGTCAGGTTTAATTCATAAATATTGTGGAAAAGTAAAAGCAAATTAATTCAATATCTTAGAAGTATTACTTTCTTGGAGTGTAAACCCTTAATCCCACGCGTACCTAACTTCACCCACCACTACTCCTATTCTTGGCATACGTTCCCACTTATTACAAAAATAGGAAGCTCACAGATGACATTGACTTACTTACGATTGGCAAGCTTCGTTAAAGTATATCAACCTACACAGTATTACAAAGAAAAAGCTACTACAATACTACGTTAGTTTTGTATGCCTTTAAAAATAATATGAAAACATTTCAGGGAGCAGATTCTTTTCAAAGTTTTGCTAAAGTCATCATATATGATACGAGTTCAGGCAGCAAGAGTACAATTTTATTTCAAAACTCATAACATCGCAGTGTGCGGTATCGATCTTGCCACGACTGCAATAGAACCTGCATTTTTAATGAATATAATCGCGCCTTGACTTCGATCCGATTGTTAGTCATGTATTATTAGATGGTTACGGGCACAAAGGAAACGTACATACCTACACTATCGTCGAACACGCAGTTGATAATAGTCGCTCACATAATAATAGATCACCTTTCGTTTATGAATCACACAATTTTATGTGTACGATGAAGAATATGACTTATATATATGCATCTTTATGTAACTACTGAAATCTATGGTTTAGCAAGAGCCATGTCATAATAGTCAGGGGATCTGATTATAAAATGACTAGTGAATATAAGTTCAATTTCAACTACAGCATCTCCTCACTACGAGCATCAACGACCTGGTCTAAATGGTAGGAAGTCATTTAGTTGGAGGCAGTTGAGGCCTGTTAATTGTCCGGAAGTCTGAACGAAGCTTATGTTGAGACGTGAACGCCCTACCGATCGTGATGATTACCTCCTTGCTTAACTAAAAAGTGCCTCACTTCTGGCAGTTTACATTCGCAATGAAATCAATCGTCCCTTGAACTCATAAAAGGGCTACACCACTAGAAGTATTATATTGGTTGCATTGTATTAAAATGCTATAAACCGGATGGCTTCCGAGCGAATATGTCAAGTGTAAAGTTATGGGTTCTTGGCGCGACGCCCGCTCTCTCAGCCCCGACATTGGTTTGTTGTCCTAATACGTTTACTTGCGCATTGTACAAATAGCTACACTAAATGCTTTAGGATGTTCCATAAATTGCAAGCTGCATACACTACTACTTTCATACAGTCCCGTCATTTGATTCATTACCAAGTTATGTTATAAGTTAACTGGTTAAAACTTAGTTACGGATTGAAAGAAATAAAGGAGAATTTTTAAGTTTCACGAACAAATATAAAGTAACAAGTACTCGGCTAGATTCAAAGATAAGAGGTCTTCTTCTAAGCGGGTGGACTAACGAGGCGTAACTTTAAAATACTTTCATTTATACCGAGCGCTCGGGATATCCACTACAGACGTCTTTATGTACAAACTTGTATACTTAGCGTCGACTGTATGATCACACTGAGACACCAAAAAAGTCCAGATAGTGGAGGGTAATGCGAGGTCGCATAAAACGGCGAGGACTCTGAAACCGCTTTACAAGTACTGGAAGGATGTATAAAGGTTTTACGATCGCGTTCCGTCAGTGAACGTTGCAATGGCCTTAATGGACGACCTAAGTGCATAGGGACATTCATGACAGCGGTAAAGCGGTAAGAAAACGTTTTGCTATACGAATCCTAATACCACTAACGGTTGAGTAATCGAAATAATCGTGTGACCGTAGTTAGTGGATGTCCATTGGCACTTGGCACTACAGTTACAACTTTCATGTAGGCAATTGTTACTATCGTCATTTTTCTTGCGATATTAAACAATGTGAAGAGTATTTGCGAACATAAATGTTAAGTAGGAATCTGTTAAAGGAAATCTATAGTAAAGAGTTTTATTTATACGTTGATTAAGGTATATTTCTTTAAAATTGTGAAATTGTAGTTTCAGCAGTAAAAGTCACTTACCAAATAATTTGAATTTGCATAAATCCATTCAGGTGGGAGAAAGAAAAAAGAAAGAAAGAAAAAACATTTATTAAGGACACGCACAGTAAGAAAATAGAAATGAGATAAATAAGTAAACGTAGAATGTAGTTGTGCGAGCCTCAATGGTGATAGGCATCTGAGCATTCGTTACATAGTTAAATTGACATAATGTACGTAACTTTGATTAAATTTGTTCGTGTAAATGCCTCTCTGATCTCTACCAGAAATCAAACACAAAATAAATACTATGCTAAATAAATAGAAGCTTTCAAAACGCTGCTCTTGACTCGTTTGATTTACTTTCTGATGAAACGTTTATCTACAGTGATTCATCACGTTGGACAATGATGAGGGTGGTTCAGTTCCAAAGTAAAACAAATCCAACGTCATCGATTAGTAATTCGACACTCTCGGTTTTTATTATATTTTCCATTTGCTGGCAAATGAGAAAGTAATAGTTCTGAAGCACGATCATGTTTCAGTAAGCGGTTTTCGCTACAGAATCAATTAATATTCATAATGTATTTTCATTTATCAGAAAGTTACTGTTTCAGAATCAAGGCGCCTATTTCTGTCCAAGTCGGTTCATTTGCTACCCGTAAGTTTTAACGGCTGTGGGTGGTTGCTATATGACTGAATTGAAGTAAAACTGTCATGGGTGATCTTGGGCGCTGAAGACCTTGAGTTCTGGTCAAGAGCATCCAAAAGTATCGGGCATGTGAAAACATTTGTGAAAGTAGGAGAACTGAAAGGTGTAACCAGGATCGTAGCAAGTTGAAATGTGATTTCTGTCTACACCATTAGGAAAAACTTTAAGTATGTATGTACAGAAGCGACTACCATCTGACCTTTCAACCTCGATAGGAAAACCTGCGTCAGAGTCTCGGCAGGTGTACCAGCTAGTAGGTGAAATTGACTTGGGTGTCGAAGATACTAATAGGATCCCTTACACTCAGTGATAGAGCTGTATAATGATAGTTATATGTATAGAATATAGAAACTTATGTAATAAACCAATCTACATAAAAAAAGATAACACAGAAACTAAGTAGGTATTCATATAGGCCTTTATTAATATTACCCCCTATGTGATGTTAGGCGTTGCGTGTGTGGAAGCCTTTAACTATATAGAGTAAGCTTTAGCATAAATTTTGTAAACTAGAATTCTATACTAGTACTAAAGACTAGGTAGCATCTATTGAATATCAACGACATAGGATAGCAGACTGTGATGCTAAAACCATTTGTTTTTATTAGACATCAACACGATAAGTATTTTGGAAATTTGTTCGAAATAACGAGGTATGACGTCAAATCTCGTTATTGTTTGTGAAATTTGGTTCTTTTATTATTCTTTATTTACGAGCTCCGTTAAATTATTAATTTTAACTATATAGAACTGATGAAAAGTACTATAGGACTTAAAACAATAGTTTGCGAATGATTCAAATAACTGTCCGACAAGGCGCTAGCTAGAACTTAACATTTGTCGCAGTGGCAATTGCAATAAGCATCTTTGCAATGAGTCAGGTACCGTTCCCAACGTTTCATTCAAACAGCACTGCATAACTATTTGCTCCAAAGCTAACTATTCAACCGAATCCACCCGTAATTCTGCCCTTTCCAATCCAATTCCATAAAACACGGCGCTACTGCGAGTTTCAATCAACACGTTCCGAATCGTTTTACTGGGTCATTGTACTAGCGTTATAGACAGTAGCAGGTGAAGTAGGCTTTATATAGGATGTGCTAGCAACAGCTACTCGCAATGGCTAGACATCGGTGTTGGGCTTGTTTTAGCGACTGATCGATACCTACGGCTGGCCCAATGCGCCCTACTTAGCCACCGGCCACAACTCTATTTTCTTTCATTTATTTGAATACAACGATGAATTTATTATGAAACCCCATTGCGATTACCTACCTCGTGTATTTTATGTAGTTGAAACAAATAGTAATGGAAGATATTATGTCCTATAAATAATTCAACGTTTACAAAAGGAATAGGAATGGCCTGATAAAATTCCAATGTTACAACATTCTGAAAATAGAAGAAAGAAGAAATTGAGCGTTTTGAATGTTGATGTATGTATAATTCTACGCTTCTGTATGTTTGAATTTGTCTTTATTTAAAAGCTGAATAAGGCAAGATGTATAATAATAAAAGAAAACATAATACAATTCGATATAGGTACGAAAAAAATAAATGGAGGAAGTAAGTACTACAGACGAGATCAACAGCTAATTAGGTACAGTGTTGAAGCTTGGCGCGGACATTATTAAGTAACTAGTATGAACCCTCCTCTTTGTAACTCGAAAGTAAGTAAGTATTTTGCCGAAATTTTTGGCATACTTGCGACAACCAGTCTAGGAAGTGTCGTTTGAGAATTTATGGTAAATGTAAGACCCTGACAAATGAACTTTACGCAGTTCGACGCGACGTGATGCCAAAGACAATGTTGACTTAAAATAGATTCAACAACATCAATTTTCCTTGTATTGTTTTTGTAAATTCATTTTTGGTGTATTTAAGTTATGTAGATATTTAAATACACCAAAGTGAAGTAATTGTGAAGTAATTAACAAAAAATTAGAAGAATTGAACCTGTTCATAGGTTTTGGTCAAATGGTATCCCTGTGTGTGGTATTTAATAATAATAATAATCATAGCCTGGGCCATATACTACACTCATAATCCCAAGGAGGTAAGCTCCGGGATACATGACATCAGTATTAACTGATGTAATATAACCACTGAGACTGATACAATGACAATTGTATATAATGACACATAACAAGAAATTTGTAGCTATCACAGTAAATAAACCATTTATCTATACTATCGTGTTAAAATACATAACCAAAATATAAATGTCACATATATTTTCCAAATTAGTAAAAATTTTGTTCACCATTTCACTAAGCTTCAACCACAAGACTTTGATCACTACTTTGTATCCGATGTCCCCGGATCCTAACTAGCAACCCTAATGAACACACTACATTTAACGTGGAATGAAGAGAACTACCCAACCAGTTCAAAGACACTCGATTTCATTCTAGGATTGTAGCCTTTGTGTTGGACAACTTTTGGTTGGATTAACTTCATATCACTGCGTAGGTCTCGCTTCTCTTCAGTATTGAACAGCTAAACGATGTTTAGACTAGGCAACATTGTTAAGATATCTCATTTGAAAAGTCCTTTTCTATAGATCGTTAATAGTCATACAACGAACACATGAAGTTTGTAAATCAAATTAAAAAAAAACAAAGAACAAAAAATATATCATAGAAACCCCCTAATAGCAAAGACATCAACTCGGTGGGGTGAGGTATAATCAAACGAAAAAAAAACACAATTTAATACTTAAATGAATCTATGGCTTCGTTCATTAGTTTGATTAGAAACTTTACGCAGTTATTTTTAGTAGCGGAAAAGGCGAGCGAAGGGAAGGGTTCAGAATACGAAACCATGTAAAAGCTTAAAGAGTCATTGCAAGTTATACCGAGTTTTGGTAAGTTGCTTTACCGTATAATAAAAACATAAAAGTTATTAAGTATTTCTACATCTCATTAAAAAAAGTTCTTTAGATTTTATGAAACAATTTATGGTAGAGCTACATTTTTTTTTCAGTGTTTATTTAAATAACACAGACATAGAACGCTTAGATAGCTCTATTGTAGTCATATAAAAGTACTATCGCTTCATACAACTACAATTAATTTATGAAACAGCTAGTATTTAATAAAAAGAACGAAATATAAAACGCAATATGTATGAAATGTTACGAGAACAAGTTTGTTTAGAGAAATGGAACGACATTGTTGCAGACGAGTTAAATAATAGAATCATAAGTCGACGGTTTCACCACAGTGCAGTGTTTCTGTGCAAGACTTGTAAAAGGTTTTCCTTTACGAGAAAAACTTTTATAATTAAAAGACATCAAAGGACCTTGCGATGGGGTTACACTTTAGATCGTTACTCAAAGCGCTTGTAACCGAGATAAAGGATCTTTTGGCACCTTTTCAATGAAAGTTTATTTTATGAACTGTAACAAGGAGATAATTTGTTTTTTTTATCATGCATTTAATACTAATATCTATTCACCATACCTTCAACGAGTGAGAAATTGACACTGTAACTAGTGCGAACATACCCATATTTCTACCATTAGGAATTGCCGCAATAGCTCAAATTTCATATCAAATCTTGGGAAATAGGAGCACGGACCTCGAGCTCTAAATTGCAACCAGTGAATGCAACCAAGATTGACGTTCGGATGATGATGAGGAATGGGGTCATATCAGTCACTACCGACTTGTTTTATTTTTACCGAGATTACCTAAACTTAATGGCCGAGCTTCAAATTCGCGACATATCAATCATTAACCACTGGTCCAACGCCATTTATAGATAAATGAGTACTTAAAACTGACAGAGCGCATCATTTTTGTATCCTATCGATATAATTTTGTGATAAGCACACACAACCTGTTACCGTACTACATAGTACGCACATCAACATTCTATACATGTACCTACGAGAAACACTCGTGAATACTAAACAGATAATCGCAATGCATTTTGACAATATCGTTACATCTACATTAGTCGTGGCAGTATTCGAAAAGTAATCAAGACTACTGCACAGTATAGTTGATTGGTCTCCGTCGCAGACAACAAAAGATAATGCCGAGTCCCGTGGTAAAGGGATTTGTCAACTGCTGTGCCAGTAATTAAATAAATTAACTATTTGTTTCTTTCCCCTTTCTGTGTGTGCTGATGAGTTTTATCAGCTATCATGTGGTTTTTGTCTTGGAAGCAATTTGCTGGTCTTAGCTGCTACAAGAATTGTAATAAGAATTTAGCTGCACAGCTAGAATTGCAGAAGTCTGTCTCTAGATTAGGGTTGTAATTGTTACTAGAGAAAATTATGCTACAGAAGCTACGATTGGGTTTTTGAACATAGCTCAAAGTAATGGTATTATACATTTTACGTATGTCAAGTTATTATGTGTGTATGTGAGCACGCAAACCACATGAGACTTTTGTCACGTTAGTATATACCCCGACAAAATACCCGTACGATTTTAATAAGTGTTATTCCAAATTTATTTATTTATTTATTCAGCAATAACACATTTTAGATACTTTTGTTCGCCAAACTGCTGGCGCAGTTTCTAGGCGTTATGCTCAATTACAACAATAGCAGTTTCTGAAACACGGAAAAACATACTTATTTTCTCGCAAGTAGATATAGGCATATTTATAATCGGTAAACACACAGAAATATTCAGAAAAATACATACACATATTTACTCTGTGCCGCAATTGAACCAGCGACCTCTTATTCTTATTTCATTCTCCGTCACGCTCAACTTTCGGGTATAAAAACGTCGTATAGAATAACTTAGAACAAATATGAGGTACCTACTAGAGTCCATTTTAAGTCCAACTCAAACACATTAAAATGTACAAACAAAACTTTTCCATTTATAGCACGTTATATGAATACAAGAGATTAAAACAGTAATATGATACAAAAATCCCTTTTTACTATATTTGTGTTACGTATATCATAGTTGGGGGCAAAAGAGGGGGATCCACGAAGGGGTGGGACATCAATCACTGAGACCTTTTTGTCAAGTTGCCACTTCGACACGTTTCTCCAATGTTATGGTTAATTCAAGTCGACGTAGTTTGAACCGCCGCGCCGCGTCTAGGGGTTGATATTGATATATTTGTAAAGGATTTACTCCGTTATTTCCAAATTGCCCTGCGACAATATTTCGATAAAATAATTCGAATTTAGAATTCTATGTGTATATTATAGACTTCTCTCATTATAGGAAACATACCCGGCAGGATAGTTCATGAAATATGGCTAGCGTATTCTACACAAATCCGTACATGCTCATACGACCATGTACGAATATACATTCATGCTTATATATTTCTGATGAGGTAGAGGTGTATTAACACCTACATGTTGTTAACATACGGGACATTGCCTTCACCTCGTCAATATTCTAATGGACTGCAACTTACTGTCAAATAGAGAACAATGTTCCTTAGTTGCCTTGGGCGATACCTACAGGAAGAGATAAAGGCTCTTGTAGAATAACTATCGGTATTAACTTAATACATTCCAAGATACCGAAGGTCTCAGCTCAAAAAGTTTGCATATAATATTTAAAAAAAATTGAAAAAAAAAAATGAATTTACCCTCTGACGATTACAAAAACAATTATACATTAATTAATTGATTTCAACGTAAAGAACGATTATAAATTAATTTGTTAGTGTGCAAAAATTTCTAAGGGTGACTGTACTTCTAATTCTCCTAATATTTTCATCATTATTTTAGCCGCCTAGCAGGTTATAAACAATTTAGCAACAATGTCTTCTTATTTAATTTACTTTCCAGAGGTATACCTTTTATCTACCGAGATGGGAATTATCAAATTAGCCAAACTGTAGCGATTAGACCCATCCACTTAATCGTTAAGATTTTAATCGTTTCCGTTAACAAAGCGTGATAATGCAGCGGTGTCGGACGCCGACCCTCCCGTTCCACCTGATCCTTTTATATGCTCTCCCAACCTTTAACTTTTTAAAAGACCTTCTCTGTCTACCGACAAACAATTTAACAGTATAACTTCTCCGAATAGACTTTTCGGAGGAGATTTGTTATTCACTCAAAAGTTTTAAGTGGCTGTGAAACATCGTTGTCAAAGAATTAAATAACTACTTGTTTTAAACGATTTCGTGCTTTAAGGTGGTGATTATAGGGTGTGTAATTGAGTGTGGTTTTACATTGAGTGAACAGTTGTTAGTCTACACGTCGAGTTTTGAAGTTTTACTGTCGGTTGTGGTGATTTGGCTGTGTATCACTTGTACATTTGTCACGCATCAGGTGAAAATAATTTCACTGAAATTAGAGTAACTTTTTGTAAAAACAGCGATAACTTTTTGAGACTAGGTAAAAAAATGGCATAACACCCCACGATTTTATTCGCTGCCGATATTCACCCGGACAAAGCCGCTGGCAAGAGATAGTAAAATATAAAGTTATTTGACTACCATCTACGAGTATAACTTTAGGTTTGGTCGGACCCGGTGCCACATATATATGTCTCGTAAACTACAGTTATCTGTACTATATACAAAAGGCAAATAGGTATACTATAGTGTCATATAGAATACGACCCTTTACTATAGACTTACTATAGCCTATTTGCCGAGATTAAGCACGAAATGTATACAAATAACATAAACGTTTCATTTAAAGCAACTTCTATTTAAGTTTAAAAATAATACGGATAGCAAAAATACAAGAATAAAGATTAGTATCGAAGTCCCTTACATCTTCTACTATGCTAAATACGTACTAGAAGTTTATGTCATAATTACAATGTTGCTAAATTGCTATTATTTTAACCCCGGTAACGATAAAATTAATACTTTGGCGAAATAATAAACTCAAGTCTTATATCTTGAAAGTAAAAGTGCAAAGATCTTTTCTAAAACTGTATCTTCGATATTAAACGGAGGGCTACATTTGTTATTAAGAAAGTCTTAGGTGCTCAATAAGAGTGTAATACCCCGCAGTGGGCAGCGCGGCCCCTCCATTAGGCGAGCGTGTAGTCCGCGGAGCCCCGCGAGGCTCAGCGTGGAGCAAACTACCCCTTACCGACCAAACTACTTACTTTTTCAAAAATAGTCATCCCAAATTAATATAATCAGCACCCCAGTGACGTTTATTGTTCATTTGCGTTATATTACTACGAAAGAAATTCAACAAAACCAGTGTACCTATCCTAACTAATACTATAAACACGAATGTGAATTTGTTTGTTTGTTACGATTTCAGTACCGATCATATTGAAATTGTGAATAATTACCTTTTGTCGAGGTACAGGAAATGCCATAAGAGCCACAGAATACCTACCTTTCATCCAGAGAACAAAACTTCAGCTTATGAATATAAAAATAAAGATAACGAAGCCATGAGCAAAATTAGTCTCCCATAAATTTATTTATTAAGCGTAGCAATTTATTTCATGTCAAAACTATTTCCATTGAGACTTAGCACTTTAATCGTCTTAACTTATCAGTCCTGTTACTATCCTATAATGTAGAATGCCCTGTAAACCAAACACATTTACTTTTGCGCGTGGACAGAGACCTTACCAATAAATTGGTAATTTTATATGCTCACCCGACTGTTAAGGAATGAAACTATTTGTAACGTAAATATAAAGTTATACCTCACTAATTAATGCCCATAAATTATCCCAGTTAGTTGAAAATTCTACAATGTGATAAAGCTAATATTCGTTTGAAAATTCTAAAAAAGGAGCAGGTTACCGAGTGTCGGTGTAGCTCGTTAGTTTCCCCGGACATGGGATAATTGTGATAACCGCATTTATTCGCGTCCGTGGAACTCTTGAATGTAAAACTTAATTGAGTTATTTTCTCTCGCGGCCCGCACGTTCCATCGTGTGTACCTGCAACGATCTAATACTGAATATTAAAAAAGAAGCATAAAACACCGGCTAACTGATCTTTTTTTGCCGAAGAGAAGGCTAATTCGTGTTACTAAATTCAATTATATTACAGGTTCGATCTCAAAAATATTTGGCATGAATAATTCAAATAATTATGGTATTCTTTTTTAATAGTTTTACAATGTGCACATGCAGAAATCATGAGTACCATGAGTATAATAAAAAATAAATTCTACTGTCCTCATTCTGGCTTGATCAGCCCCTTGCGATGCCGTGATGGTGCCAAATTAATATATCTATTGATATCAGGATATCAGATACTTACAAATGGTATTATTTTAATTACGTACTTCGTACGTTTACTTGAATTACCTAAATTGATATGCCAATTAGAAATTGATTCGGCATCCAAGGTAAGTCATAGGTACATGTAGGCCAGGGCAATTTGAAATGATAGGATTATGTATGAAAAACATCTTTGTTGAATATAGCCAGAAAGGGTAAAGAAAACGGCTTGAACACGTCTGGAATTCAGTAAGGTAGTTCAATCTATACTAATATTATAAAAAGAAATGCCTTTTTCGCGTGACTGATTCATCAACGTAGAGACGAAGCTACTGAAGATAGAGCTACGAAATTTAGGTCTTTTTATAGTCTAGGTAAGCAATAAGAAAGGATTTCGGGGAATTTCTTTAAGGATGTAAAATAGGGGTTGTAATTTGTATGCAGTGGGTGAAAATACATTGTATTTTGACTTGATTTTAAACTTAGATTCTGTATTAAGGCCAGGAAATATATAATTATGTTAACATTATTGTCAAGAGCCTTCTTATAAATAGAGGTTTAAAAGTTAAAGAATAGGTTTGTTTGGTAAGAAGGAGATATATTAATTTTCATATAGGTAACTACACAAACTCTAAAGAGAACTGAAGCGAGGGCATGTCGCTAGTAACAGAAAATTTGGTAATCTAGTCTCATCGTTCTGAGTTTGATATACACGTAGTTCAGAAAAAAAAACAAAAGAAGAATTAGGTAGGTAAGTGTATCAAGTCCATGGTTTCAATGGCGCGTGGAGCAGAGAGCCGAGACGGTGAGTTAATGCAAAAATGCATAAGGAGATGGATTTCATGCTCAAAGAATTCCATTCACAACGTGCCAGTGTCTGGTAGATTAAGTAGAACTTTCCTGAGAAGAATAAAGTTTGAAATAGAACTCATTTTGAATTTTAATCGCGTATTATTGGGTCGAGTCGAGTCCTTAAAAGCCTTTTTGTTAGCAGCTACGGCCGGAAAGGTTTCTACAGAATGTATTAACGCTTTTTATACATTATTGAAATTGTTTGTGCCCGCTCTATTTTGTATTTTGTAGTAGAAAGTAATTTTCTGTATTGTTGATATACACCAGTCTCAATATAGATGCTGTCAATAAAAAACCTGGGAACTTATATTTTTGTAGGTATTATAATACTCCTAGGTTACTACTCTACCCCATAGTGCAGTGATTTATGTTTCAATATAATAATAAATAGGTATTGTGATCGTGGTTAATCAACTCCTATTCAAGATCATTTGTCTGTATACAGCAATTGTACGAGTAGGGAAATATTTCAAGAATTCCTTCAAGCAGAGAAAACCTTGTCATTATAAGATTAGTAAATTCACAGTGCATAAATAAGATCAACAAAATTCCGGTTCCCAACTGTGTAGCGTATAATTACAAGAAGTGTTGAACGGAACGTACTTTTTTGTTCGTGCACAATGTGGCGCTTCCCAGTTATATTCATTCCAAATTGAATATTAAATTCGTTAGCTACACAGTAATTTAGATTCTTTTTACTGCACTCTCTAATTTAACAAGCCAGCCCCATTTGAATATACTGTCTGGACGATCAAAATCAGAATACTGATAAAATTATACGTTATCTTGCAAGTTGGAAATAACAGACAGATTATGACTGTACTATTATTACTTATCACCCCAATACTACTTGGTAACAAGTATTCTTTTATGATCGGTGATGCAAAAATAACTCTTTATTATAAACTTATATTATTACTTGATAGTTTGAAAAACGCACCCGTCTATAGTGCCTTTTAATCGTGGCGACTAATTCCCTTTGTATATGAATGTACCAATCAACATAATACCTAATAATTTTATATGAGTATATCGAGCGTACTTTCAACCTCAGCTATCTCGGCAATGCAAATGCATAATCCGCAGCATCCTATTTTGTAGCTGCTGCATAGCGTAATAATCTCAGTTATTCGGTGGGCCTTCGTCAGCGCTCTGCTCGACAGGCACTCGAGCCGGCTTGAGTCTCGGGCTCAAGGCTCAAGGTGGCTCGAGCTCGCGGCCTGAGAGTGCTGGCGCGGCGGAAGCGGGCCCTTACGTGCTTGTCGTCACGACACGCCGCCTTTGTCCACCCACTAGGCTTATTTGCTGAACAATGAAAAAGACGAAAGCCTCCGACATATTTCTGCAAAGCTTGTGCGATGACTGGAAGGGAAAAGTATTTATCGCGTAAAATATGCTATGATTCGAAAATAATAGAGGCCAGGCCCTCTCAATGTCGAATTCATTGTATTGATTGATGAAATGGCTATTAAGAGATTCCACCAGATTTTGTGAATTTTTCATTTTCGTTTAAAAGCGACTTTGCTATAAATCGATTTCGAGACCAATTTATCAGGCTTTTTTTAAATATTCACCGTTGCCTAATCGTGTCTGTGAAATCGAGAGGAACATTGTAAATGGTGAAAATTATTTTAACATTCTTACCGCATGACGATGTAGATGCGAGCGCCAATTTAATTTAGAGGGTGTGAGCTCTAAGTGGGTACGCGTTCCTTTAAAATAGTATTAGCGTAGAATCTTGATTTGATTCTGAAGACTACGGTGACATATATATAGATAGTCGCATAATTACAGGCTACATAATATTTTTGGAACGATCAACATTGCCATCGGGAGAGATTTTTTGTGATCAGATACGCGTTTCAATTTCTCAATTCAGTCGGTCCGTCAGGATGCGTGAGCGATGCGTACGTCAAAATGCCGTGACAGGTTCCCTCTTGAGGCTAATACATACTGTTTCCTAACCCTTATTGTTGTCCAGCTATAAGTGTAATATTTCATTTTTATAAAAGTATCTTTTCGGTTTTTCGTTTATTTCGTCAATACGAGTAGGTAGGTATCTATAATAGTAAATAGTTTTATTAGATGTACCTATCATATTCACTACAACATAATGGAGAAAATATCGAAACAGTACAACCTAAAAAATATTCCAAATGCATTAGATATATTTTAGTAGGTACTAAGAAAACGAACGAACAAAGAAAACGTTGTTGTGTGCCTGATAAACGTTTAGTGAATATTTAGATCAAAAATCAAATCACTTCCAGAGCTCTAAAAAAATCTTCGGTATACGGTAGCAAGATACACAACTTTGTAAAACTTCTAAAAAATTATAATATACACAAGCACTAACACTAACTTATACAGATACTAAATACATAACATAGAACACTCTTTGTAGTTTTTAAACATAAAGGAGGCGAGGTACACGTTCTTCCTATCGGCATTTAAAATCATGTCAAATCAAGCGATTTTAGTATGGAGAATCGTGGCAGAGTACCCTCGAATCGGCCGAGGGGTCCTGAGTGCTCTTCTGGCGAACCCGTCACATTATTCGACCTACTTAGAGGTGGCAATAGAAGACGAGCACGAGGTGTCGCTATAGGTGTCTACTTGATCCTGTCGTGCTTGACAGCTCGAGATTTATATTTTTATGATCCTTTTGTGTCACAAATTATAAGAGCCATTCCTTTCTGATCTTACTTTAAAAAATGTAAACATTGTTGTGCACTGGAAGCTAATTTGTTTTACTTATTTCTTCATATAAGTGTGTTTTAAGCTAGGCGTCTTCATATGGAACACAGAAAAAAAAATCTTGTGTTAAAATAATACACATACAGATTTCATGTATTGACTACCTAATAAAGAAATAAGAGAACGGAGATCACGAATGTATAATTCCAATAACATAAAACTAAATTGAAACCAGAAATCACACATCACTTTTAAATTCCACAACATGAGAATTAATGCCGTATACCTATTTGATTTCAACCGGCGGCATCTTGTTTTATTTTATCAGCATTATAAATTCACTGATTTTATAATTCTCGGTAAAAATGTACAAATATTTGCAATACCATTTAATTTCGGTCTTCAGGTACGAAACAGTAGAACATTTCTGAATATTCGAAGCTTGACAGAAAGCGATTTCGAATACAGAAGAGATAAATATGAGCAAGAAAAAGCAAATTGAAAAAATTCAGTCGACTGAATTACGGGATGGTTATAATGCTAAGATTAAGCAGAATTGCCTTTGCTTGAATAACTATATTTACTTTCAGTTGTGTAAATAAACTACCCACATCAATTGGCTAGGTAAACTGAGAGCTCAGTAAGACAATTTGCTTTTGTAATTTGCTTTTTATTAAAATGTGAAAATATTTGACCACAGAGTAGGATTTCAACATTCGACCGATCGGATTTCTCAGTCCATTGACACTAATCAAACCATTATTATCTTTTTCATTCACGACTTAATAATAATAGCAATAGTATAACTTCACTATGCTACTATATACACACGTCTTTGTCTCTTTGGGACAGGCAACGACACAGCACACCATCTACTTATTTCTGTCTTCACACTTTTAAAGAACTTACTCTGCTTTTATTAAAGTTTCCATGCAAGCCCGCATATTTTAGGTGCTTTTGACCTGCCTGTTCTATCAATTCAGGGTACCTATATCGTATGAGGTTGACATGCCTTACATACTTGGTGTGTCATTCCTATATATTCTTTTCTTATACCACGTAGGTGGCAGACAAGTACACGGCCCACCTGATGGAGGTGGTCACCGTGGCCTATGGACGTGTGCAATACCAAGGGCGCTGCCGGAAAGGGGCGGGGGTAGGAAAGGGTGGGGAGGAGGAGGGGTACAGTGAGCTCTGGCTACCTTACTTAGTGTCGCGGTGTTTTGTAGCGCGGAGGTACTACCCCAGTCGGACAACTCATTTCGGACGGGAGATACCATCATGTCCTATCTTTTCAGAAGATAGATTAGGTATCTACTAATTATTATTCCAAAATGCCTACAACTTCAAGAACTTTCATATCATATTTTCTCCGTCTAAACAATCTTTATAACATTCTGATCCTTTAAATTATAAGAGATTGCTTTATATCAAAATCTGGTCAAGTATAAAGCGTCAGATGATACGCGCAGTTCGATATCGGCGAGTGACAGGGGTGCCCATATTGGTCGCATAAATCAAGCCCGGCGGCGAAGTGACACCGCGCACCGTAAGCGATCGAATGTCACCCGTCTAGATATAAAAGCAGAAGAATTTTACACTAGTTGAGTGGTTTACTTTGAGGCATGCGGCAAAATTTGTCTCGTCTGCTACCCATTTACTCGTTGTTTATGTTTTGTCTTCTAATTTCGCGAGATTCGCTTACTTAGAAACTCGGCAAGGAGATGTTTATTTGCGTTTGTGTTATTGTTTAATGCTACATAACATCAGTGGAGTACAACAACCACTTTTCATAGGTTACGTATGTTACGATTATATTTTGAATGGAATCATTCTATGGGAAAGGTACTTCTGTAATTTATTTAGTCTGATTATTTAGACTAGTTGGTCCACAGGGAAACATCTCTTTGATACAATGAGTTAGAAACATTGTAGCTGGACCGCGGGTATTGTAGTTTCACATAAATCCTTAATAAATTAATCAATGCAACTTTTCCTAAATATTGTCTCATTCACGCTCATGTTTTACTATTAGTTCCAAGGACTTCTATATAAAATTAGTATTATCATTTAATATTACGAATCAAAAAGGAATATGTCCTAAAGTATGCTTTATTCCAGAACAATTTAGCGTTATTGTACTTAGAAATAATGTCCTGAAATACATATTTATTTTCGTCACATAATATTATATTTTAATTAAAAATTCATTCATACTTTTTAATACAATCAAAAAGCTGGAAAGCGTATTAAGAATAACAATTTTGTAAAATAAAGTTTTATGAATCTCGTTTTGTCGGCTTCCTTCGACTACCCACCCAATAAGTAATCTTCAATTCAAATCTCTGGTAATATTGGTAGATATCTTTTTGTGCGATATCGCTCCACTTACAATGATAAAAAAGGTAAAAAATGAAAAAACCAATAAACAAGAATGTTCCACAATGTTTCTTTCTTCATTGATTTATTTAAGTATAGAACAGATACGTAAATTACACAACTTTGTAATGTGAAAAATATGCAGGAGCTGTAATTAACTACAAAAAGCAGCTTTTTACCATGGTGCACAGGGCCTCGTAGGAGATCAGAGTCGTACGGGAGGAGGTTCGTCGCTTGAGAAAACATTGATGAAGTTGATTTATTTTCTTTATTGTGTCAATTTCTGGATAACTCCCCGAGTATATAACGAAATGACGTTTATGAAAAAAGTGAAGTGTTTTATTGTTTTTTCTCGAAACAAATAAGCAATTTTGAATACTCTATCGGAACTTTGTCAATATTAAAATAAAATTTTTAAGATTATAAATTGATGTTTATGGGAAGAAATTATTCTCATCATAATATAAACAAGTACAGAAGCATCTAGTTTTACTCCAGATTGGATTACTAAAGTCTAGGGCTAGCTTATCGATGGGAAAAGACATCGATACCAGCGCGCCTGGGTTCAAGTTTCACGTGGCCACAAGCCGCAAGCTACCAAACGTATTATTTCATAGTACTGTTACAAATCAACACACATACATATATAGGTATTATATATAATCAATATTATGATTATGAAATGTCTTACAATTAGCTTCCTTCTTCCCCTTCTTACCTTCTTAGTATTTTATTTTATTAAATATGAAATATACAAATTTTGATTAGGTACTTCATCATTCGTTTAGATATTAATCAATTACATTATTTATGTTTTCATTCCGTTTATAATGCGATTCTTTGAAGCTGTCCCATTACCTTTGTCCTTGTCTCTAAAAAAATAAGAAAACTAGAGTATGCACTAACAGGACACGTTCCGAATTTCCTTTCTCAGTGACACCTAAATATTACCCTATCTTTTTCTTTCATGCTAAACCAATTTCTTTCATGGTAAAAATCAAAATAAACTCAATGTGTCTTTTACATATAGTTTGACCGAGCGGACGCAGAATTCGGCAAACTTTTGAATAATAAAAACAAGTCCACCGTACTTGATATCCAATATTTCAATAAAGAACCAAGTTTTGGGTATGAGAAAATGGAGAGGCGAAAAATTACATTACAGAGGTCTTGTAGATATTGAGGCCTTCTTATCAAGTGAACATGTTCCCGGAGGTGGAGGACGAGATATCCTACCAAGCGGGAAAAAAAGAGTTATTGCACGAATCACTATCACGACTTTCATTTTGACATTCTATATTGACCACTATTATTATTATATGAGCTGTATAGAATACAAATTGCGTTGCGGTTCTTGGGTGAGATGGGAATGAATTTTGAATTCCGAATTTGGAACAGGACGCAAATTAGATAAATGGGCTAATGAACTTTGACACCTATCTGTTTATGCATAGCGTCTCTTTGTAATGTCATCAGTACAACTGCTACAAAAATATAGTGGTCATGTTGTGGTCTTCAATATTTTTTTTTTGCGTACAGCTAGTCTAGTGGAGTAGGATGTAAATTGTCACATAACCTGACTTTATAGATACGTTACCTATACATTTTGCATATCCTTATTTTCTTTAAGAGCACGTAAGTTGTAAACTTTTCTAGGACTAACATAAAGTTAGAGTGCATTGGCTGTTACTGTCTATGTTTAGTATTATTACCTTTTTTAAAAGACTTTTTATGTTTTTATTCATTGCGACTTATGTGGTAAGTATAGGTACGTAGAATCATTTTCCAAATGCACAAAACGGGTTATTATTCCTTTAGTATTTAAGTTAGTGTCTTTGATTTACTAGCATTCAAAATATCATCGTTATACAATTGTCCAGTTAAACGGTGATTGCAAAAGTACAAAAACAATAAAATTACTAAATTCAGTTAGACAATACAAGTAGGTAGGTACAACTTCCGTCATTAACTGTAAGTACTTACAGTCAATGACCGAAGTTGAGTATTACTAAAATACTATCGTTGATGATATTTTTTTTAACCCTAAGTAAATTTATTTCATGTTTTATTTATCATTTTATGTAAGGTTTAAGAGCCAAGATGATCAATAAATTAGAATTTAATAAATTCTAAATAAACTAGCTATACTTTTGTACATTTGCTAACGCAGCATTTTAAATGGATAGATTTTTTAATGGTTGGTTTATATATTACTGGTGTTAAGAATAATGTATTGGTTTTTAAGTATTTCGCTAGCTCAAGATTATATATATACAAGCGTCCTGGAGTATTTCTGATAAAAAATTACAATAAAACAATATAAACGCAAACAAGAAGGTAGTCGGTAACAGTCGCAAATCTCTTAAGAAATCGTGCACGTAATCTGCTAAAGTTAATAATAAAATATTCAAGAGGACCGCTTCATTACCGAGTCATAAACATATTAAACAACCTCCCAAATATATATTTTGATGAAGACACACTTTCTATCTATTATCTTATTGAATATTGTAAAAGCCCTCGCGTAATTCGTAAAATATTCCACTCGCTGTTCCCTGAACGTTTAATATTGGATAAAATACACCCTAACGTTTCTACGTATTCCCCCGTTGTTCATATCGGCATGTTATTCAGATTATACACGAATATTTCAATGCTTTCTACTAAATTACAGCTCACGAAACTCTTTTACTTAATGTCGTACGTCGACCGGAGCGTGCCTCCTTGTGTACATCACGTTACAAGCGATGGTGAAATTATGATAAATAAAATATGTATTGTAGCTGTGAGGTGCACGCCCAACTAATACATTCAGTTACAAATGTTCCAATTGTGACACGTTAATTCAATAATTTTGCTTCGACTTATTGACAATTATTGCAGTGTTTCCATTTATTTAATTTTATTTATTGATATATCATTTATTAAAAAGAAGGTAGCCCTCTACCTTCTACTTTATGAATTTATTAAAAGTAAATGACAAAATTTTGGAACTAATTCTTATAAAAGCAGGTACAGTATTTAAATTTAAATGTTGTAGCAGTATTATAGTTTATATATTTCATCTTGTATCTATATTTTAGTAGTTATATGTGAATAATGCGTATACACATATAATTCTGCCCAAGCATGTTACATAATAATTCTGCTTCAAAAGTGATACACATTACCGCAGCGCTTCTGTTCTATAATAGCTTTTTTTTAATAACAGTTTCAGTAAATGGATATCGTACCGTATTTTGTTCACCACTAAGCCCGTATATAATTTGCATGTTGTTATTATAGACGAAAAATTGCAACACATTAGGCAGCTCCGTCTTAAATTGTAAGAGAATGGATTTCCTTGAGCAAATACGCCCGTTTCATTATTCTAAACAAGGAATAAATTTACTGAGGGAAAACAAAACAATTGTATTCATTTTGAGCGACTGCGGTTGCTGCATTACTTGATCACATTATTCATTCTTATCCAACTTTTCCTTTCTCTTTACTCCTTACGTATTCAACGTTAAAATAATATTCGAACGATTTTTGAAAACAAACCAATTAACCGGCTATCGCGATGTGTGCGTAAAATAAAAAGCGTCAAATGGCAACTGTCAGCGTTTCGGACGAAACGGTGTCCTTTAATTAGATTCGAACCGGGCATAACCGGCTTATTCTAGCTTAGGCCGGTTTTGTGTAAACACAGTCATGTTACTGCAAAAATGACCAACTAATTGGCTTAGAACATTGTGTTACAGAGTTTTCGTATCCAATATTCCGTTAAAAGGTACTTTGTGAAAAAACAGAGCAATGTGTTCTTGTTAGTGAGATTTAGAGAGCCGTACAGGTTTATCAAGGTTCGCTTCCAGCGGTTTTATTTGGGGATGTTGTATCAAGAGTACTCAATTCGGATATTGCTATAAATGTTGTCCTAAATGGTTTAAACAATGAAAATTATCATGAAATGTCCATTAAAATGAAAGGTTTGTGGTGAATATGGTAAGATGTCGTGTTGGCGTGATTGTCACGGTAAGTTGCCTTCCGTTCGCCGGTGCTTATGTACCGGATGCGTTGCGTCTCCCGCGTCTACCGGCTGTTGCCAACTCATCTTGTTTCTTTGTATGTACACTTGCCACGACACGGACTTTGAGAGGTAAGTATTATGTGGTTCACTTATTCAGGTAACTAGATACGAAGCGGGATTACAATATGTTTCAATATGTTTTGTTCATTGTAAAAAAATAATGAAAATTGTTTTAATTTGCTTTTATCTCTTATTTCTAAAGCTATTTCTTTTAGTAGGGAGTTATTGATGTATTGCGGGGAAATTATTTACATTTGTATACTTAGTACGTCAAGACTTTGAGTCCTGAGAGTTATCTGAAAATCACAAAACATAAATATTGCTAAACAACAAACCTAGTCTTATATTCGATACAGCGTGCATGTACAGTTGCCAAGGTAGAGTTAACTGATTACAAGGATATTTCTAAAGTAAATACTAAATAAAATATTTGGATAGGCATCTAGTGCTGTAGAGAAACTAACAGAAAATATTCTTAAGCACAACCCGCATGAATGTGATTAATATGATTTTATTGTCTTCCAGTTTATTTACCAATAATAAACTAGTCTCGATTATAGAAGTATTACAAAAAGTCAAAGCTCAACGACTCTAAGTAGGTTTTAAAGACGACATAGAAGATGCCAGTGTCGGTGGGTATGTTAATTTAACGAGCGTTTATTAAGCAAATAGCCGAGAGTTGTGTAACATAAACGAAAGTGTTGTTAGGCTGTTTTGGGTTGGAATATAGCGTTCTGTTAGTCACAGTTCGTTGGGTGCCATCGTAGCAGAGGTTTTAGGTGCAAATTCCTCACATGTGTGCAAACAAGAAAGGTTCTTATGGACCAAAATCTACTCCACTTGATTTACTTTCAATTAGATGCGTTTAAACTCTTTTGACAAGCTTGTAAAACTTTCCGCTTGAGTAACATGCAAAGGAAGTAAATTTTTAATATAATGTAGGAAAATATAAATAACATTTGTTTAATAAACGACAATAAGTCTAGTCATCTAGTTGGATATTCTCTATCAGACATTGGTTAAACTTTGAATAAAACTAAAAATGAACTGGAAAGCTTTCAAGTCTAAAATAACTACAAAACAAGTAATAACTGCACGGGTCTAGAACATCCATTAAACATTTATATTCTGCGAGCCGTGGAAGGTTTAACTTGAGAATATACTGTCAAGTTCTCAGAGTAAGTAAAGAGTAAGCTTCATCTCCACAATATCATTGTTTCAAGCACGTTGAAAATAGAAAAAGTAGGATAGCGGTGAGTGTCCCAGTTATTCCCGCAGCTACAGTTTCAAGCAACCGCAACTAGATACGAACTTAGTTTAGTCGAGTCACCTCAAGAAAGCTTTCGCGTGTATTAAGCCTATAACAAACTGTGAACTTCCACTACACAGCTTCTGCAGTAAATTTCGAAGCTTTATTGGGCCGTTTTTTCAGCTAGGTTTATTTGGAGACTTCGTATGTTCGGTGGCAGTGTCGTAAATTCGAATTAAAAAAAATGGTTTTAAAATAAACTACTTTTTTATATCGATACCTTTTAAATAGAAGTGTTATGTCAATGGAATTTTAAAGCACTTGTATATATCTATCCTATTTTTTGTTCGGAAAAAGTGATCAGTCACTTACAGGAGGAGAAGTGTTATTGATTTGTACTACCTGTATATTTTTGTACAAAAGTATTTAAAACAAAAAACATACAAAGCAAATGAAAAAATATAATGCCTGATTAATTTTAGATTCAAGTTTTGTGTGTAGTGTTTTTCTTTTCTTTAGTATTAATGACTGAAATATGTATTTTAGCCTTGATATTTATTGTTTTACTGTCATGATAATAATTGAATATTTTGTCAACACCCCAATCAAAAAGTTCAAGTCGTTAATTGAAATTGGGCTAAATAACTAACTTTCTGATATAACTTTTCAATGGTCAGTAAAATGTAATCATCTTACTGTAGCATAGTGCCTGTTCGTATGAAACTCGTATAAGTTGTGTTTGTGTATGTATGCGGTACTGTAGCTATTCATATGAATTTGATATATGGGGCAGCGTCATGCCCACCCGGTACTTGTCGCCACTACGCACATAATTCAACTATGAATTCTCGATAGATAATAATCATTTTAGTGGGTTAACAAGTTGCTGACTGACGGATTTTATTATTTCGAAATTATTAGACTATGTAGATGCTGTTGACAAAATTACGCCGAGGTGCCGAGGTGGACCCGAGGGGGCCATCTCGACCCGAGGGGGCCATCTCGAATCCGGAGATGGCCCGGGTCAAGCCGGGGTGCGAGGGAAATGCTCTTTGGGCCACCTTACACCCTGGCGTCAGAAGACCCTAGACGGCGTGCGGTTTTAGTCGGTAAGAGTCCGACATAACCTGCCCTGCTGGTCGCGGAGTGGGTATCCATGAGGATTTCCGCACGAAAAAAAAAAAAAAAAAAAAGGTGCCGAGGTGGAGGTGTTTATTAAAATCTCATAGAATTAACTATTAAATACGAGACTGCAAAAAAATGTTGTTAGTTCTAAAGTCATCCTGCTTTGAAACCAAGATGGTTGGTTTTATCTCAGCAACCATAGATGAAGCTGTTGAATTCTAGTTAAGATGGATTCAGTGGCTAAAAAGGCGTAACCTCAAGCCCAGCCCAAAACCAACGCCAGTACTCTCGGTTGATTATACATCGGCCTCCACGACTAAGTAGGCGTGATTTGGAAGCCGTCATTACAGGGCTATTAAGCCAAGTAATGACGGTTACAAATTGTAAGCGTAAGAAATGGCTAAATTGGGTGTAGTATGGCTAGTTGAAACCAGATTAAGAAACTCGAGTCACTAGATGAGAGAAGAGGTTTACAAACTTACAATGAATAGATTTTTAAACCGACTTTTAAAAAAGGAGGAGGTTTGTTGATGGATGTTTGTTACCGAAGCACACCAAAATATATTCATGTACCTATCCGTATCATGTGGCCGCTCAGCCATTTGTATGGCTGAACTGGAACTGCATGAAATTTGACACGGAAATAGATTATTGTCTGGAATACTAGGTACATTAGCTTTTTATCGCGGATAGATTTCTGTGGGGCCTCAAATTTCGAATTGATGATCATATTATAAAGATTAATAAAACAAACTAATGTTTTATACCACATAGATGGTAGTCAAGTATACTGCCTACCTGATGGGAGAAGGTTACCTCATGGCCCATGGACGTGTGCAATACTAAGTGTTGTGCTGCTGACCCTGTTAAAACCTTCTAATGCCCTACTGGGCAAATCATAGCAGGTAACTCAGTTGGTCAGAGTATTTCCCTGTAAAAGACTGGTCGCGGGTTCAAGTCCCGTCCTGGATATTCTCTTTTACCGATTTAAATCATCCTGCCACAGTTTGATCACTACTATTACAAAAGTTGATATCATATTATTTGATAGAATCGCTGTCAATTATTTTTGCCCTGACAATATAGGGAGACATGTTAGTCGTAATAATTCTCCCATTACGAGATGTATGTACCTTCCATATTTCCATATGAACGCTTCTCGGTAATGACACATTATGACGTTGACAAGTGACGTAAGCACATATTCGTAGTCAAGTATTCCTAGTAATAAATTCTTTGTTTGTTGTTTAAATATAGTACAAAGCATCGCATGCTAGATCAACGGGTGGCTACCCGGCGCCCGATGCCTTTAATTTTTAATACTATAATGAGCTTTTCCAGACTGTTGCCCGTGGAAATAATACAAAAGTGATAATTAAAAAAACACAATTGTGGACACGTTAATTTATGGCGTTGCTGAGGAAGTAGTTACAACAATACTCCACTAATGAGTACAAAGAGAGAGAGAGAGAGAGAGAGAGAGAGAGAGAGAGAGAGAGAGAGAACTTACTGGTTATGTACATAGCGTTCATCGAAACCGAAATATTTCCTTCAAATGAAAAACAAACTCCTGCCTAACCCTTCAACGCTATATCCATGTAATATTATGGTAAATTACACATAATAGTGCACTCAAACAAAGGCTGAGTAAAAGTCAAAGTTACTCGATGTAAATGTCAAACTATCAGTTTAACGGTATCAGTATGCAGAGACAATTGGAGCAGGGGCATATCGCCAGCACAATAATTTACTTGTATACACGAACCGCGTCGCGTGCCCACTACCTCTACGAATAATTCATACTACCCGTAATGGCCTTTTAGCTGCCCGTCTAACTTCAAATGTAGTTACCCCAATGCTGTTACAAACTATGGCTATTAAAGTAGCCACTAAACCTTCCAATTTATGTTGTCACTGACACCACATGTTGTATTAAAAATTTCCTAAAATATTCAAGTTCTTCTATACATATAATAATTGCTTGTCTTGACTGATAGATTTAAATTTTATTTTATTTCGTTGAGGCAATTTTTTTTCTGTGTTGCTATAGAAGATGTCTCAAAAGATAAACGTAATAATCATTTCTCTATTCAGGGAATCGAACCCAGAATCTTATGACGATATGTAACCATACGCCACGGCACCAAACTGGCATATTTGGTTGGTTTTATTCAATATTCCGCTCCCTCTATACGAACAGGTAATATCGATTACGTACGTTTCGGAATCGTTCATATTTAAGTGAGTAGTTTTTTCCCCAGTAGACTCATATGCGGTCGTAAAGTAAAACCTTTAATTATTAATTGAGTAGTCGTTCTGAGGCCTCGAAACAATTTCAGTGCGGCATTGTAATTATTCCCGAGTCTAGTCGTGAAGTTCCCTGTTTGGGACATGTTTAACTTCATTAAGCATAATACGCGCCGCTCGCAACATACTCGTTTAAGTCCAATCTAAGTTGTGAGAGAGGACGCGTTTACATGTGAATAAATTATTATCTAGCAGTCGACGGAGTTGGCGAGACTGCCAACGTCGATGTTATAAACTCGCTGAAGGAAATGTCTTTGAATTTGTGCTACTTGTTTTGTTAGCTATTTAATACATTGACAAAATAGACGAAGATGCCTTTAAACTACGTTTCAGTACTATAATTTCTACACCGGTTTATTTAAATTAAGCTTCTTACACTATTTTGTATGCCTTAAAATTCTCAATACTACCTTGTAACTGGAAAAGAGACTCCTATTATATTGAAGGGATTAAGGTCACAGTGCAAAATATCGCTCAAGTATGTGTTGATGGACTTTTCGATGGCAGATTTTCTCACGACGACGTTTTCCTTCATCGATGAAGCTATTGGTTAGTGATTTGCTAATATGTCTTTATGTTTACGGGAGCTTTGGGGGAGTTGTCTTTATAAGTATGCTGTCCTATTAACACGAGAACACCATGAATTATTAACATATTTTTAAAGTAAAAATCTTCATTGTAAAATTATCAATATCATATCCTTCACACCGTTCACTATACACGCATTTCGTAATTAAGAAGAACTTCACCAATTAAAACGATTTTAAGGAATATAGTAGTCTTACTTTATTTCCTAGAATCGTTTCTAGACTAGACTACTGTAGATATGTTTTTTACTCAGAAATTATAATTATGTAATCGCCAAAGCCTCAAGTGACTTTTCAAATACTTGGCCGCTTTCAGGAATTGCTGAAGTTAAATTACATAATTAGAATATCGTATACTTATGGCATATTTCAATTTTAGTGGGGTACGTCAAAAATTTAGGCACCGTTACTGGCAAGTACCCTGTTACTGATATCGGACAGTGAGCTAATAGCCTTACTATTCTCCAATTCATAATAGCCAATTCAAACTAGGTTATCTTATCTGTTCATGAGCAGGCCCCTATATTGTTTCCGAAACATTTCATATGAACACAGATTCCGCTAAGGATTTACCACAACGTTTGGATTCTAGTGGACACTAACAATTATTGTTATTGTTTATGTCACTATATAAGGTATTATAATTATTCCTTACTCAAATAATAATCAAAATGTTTATTTGTCGCAAGTATTTTTACAATAAACGAATTTTCATGTCATGTTAATATTGTTTCTCAAACTAATTAAATAGGTATTTATAGAACAGATATTTGTATTCATCTCAAAATTAATGACGTTAAATAAAATGAGTATTTGAGTATATACCCGTATCACAAGGAAATAATAATATTATATTAGTATTGTAATATACGATGAGACGACCCTACCACTTTATGCGATCCCTTAACAAGTGTGAAGTAGCAATACGTTAGTGAAAATATGGTGAAGAGAACAGTATCAGGCAGGCACATTCACGTACGCGTTGCACGAAGTTTGTTTGCTACTGAATAATTAACTTGCTAATGGCCAGATCGCAAATAAACTCCAAATTATTACATTACTACTTCGTCTGAGCTATGAAATATGAGTATGTTCGTTCTCATGCTTTTAAACTGTGCTTTCAAACTACATAGGTACTTATATAAATATGTAACTTTTGGTTGCGGTCTTTACTCGCGTACAAAAATTAAGTTTTTATACTTCTGATTTCCATTCATCGATACTGACCGCCATTTTAGCATAGTTTGTTTGTTCGTAATCGATAAACTTTGAAACCATGGAACCGATTTCAGTAATGCCCTCATCATTATGCTACATTTTCGCTGAATAAAATTGACCATTTCTTATTCCGGTATGCCTAAGGGATCAGGACTTATGTGGGTGAAAACTGCACTGAAACTGCTAGTAATACATTACATGTACGAAATGTACGTACGGTATGTACGAAAGACTTACAGCTAGTTGCATTATGACTTGGCTTCAAAATTTAAACCTAACTGGCGGCCGTAGCAAACAGCTACGCCGTAGACAAACATAATTCACATGTGTATAAAATAATGTCGTAAAGCTATATTAATGAAATATTTATAGTTACAATAAATATTACTATAAAGTATTTATTATATTTTTCCTCGAGCAAGAGGCAAGTTTGTACAGCGATTGTCACGGCTCGCTGCGTAGGACGTCTACGAAGTAGCTTTCTCCGTAACCTGAGCAAATTTGGAACATACCTATATCATTTTTTTTAATGCTATCTCAGTAAAAAGGTTTGCCTTGAAAATAAAAATAGAATGTTTATGAAACACACATACTCATATCGAATGAAATTTATTAATTTAGTTTGGATCCAAACATTTTTAGTCGGCCCACGGTAAAGATATGTTATGTATCTTTGCTAAGTAAACCTTTCTTAGTTTATTTATTTATAAACATATCGCTGACTTTTACTAAAGAATTTTATACAGTATAGAATTTATCTAACTAAGCCATAGGTCTCTAAAATATACTAATAGAAACCTTTGACTTAGATAATTTAATCAATTATAATTGATGATTTCATTCTAAATATGTAATTTCTTCAGTGTATAAATAGGTAATGCAATGTATGTGTAAAATTGGTTTTTGAATACAATAACTTAACAACAAAATGAGTTTAGTAGTCTCCTTATAAGGCTCAAACTAACAAAAAGAAATATTATGACAGTAACAATTGAAACAAAAGACAGTGTATGGATTCTTTTTTTAACTTATAAATCAGTAAACAGTGCCAATATCACCGCGTAATACTTCCAATTGACATACCTGATGTACAACCATAGACGATTTACATAAACTATTTCCAGAGTACGTGCCACTAAAACTGCACTGATTGCTGTGTACTAGCTACCGATAAAAGTTTCATTTGATCGCAAATTGGACGTATGTGTTTCGCAAACTTGATGTTATCTTTTTCCAATTTAACAGGTGTTCGTATTTTGTGAAGATGGTGTTTAGATGCAATTCAAAAACGGAGGTTTTCAATATGAATAACAATACAATTGATTATATAAATTAAGTTTCTGATTTACTAACTGTTCCTTTCAATTTTAAGGTAAAATGCAAAGTATGTTCCAATCTAATAATGAATGGTTAAGGTTTACTTTACGTTAATGTCATAATTTTCCAAAGAATTAGTACGCTGAAATTTGTAGTTCAATTTGTACTAACTTTTATAATATCAAAGAGTCTAAAGACTAAAATTATATCTACCTCTATTTGACGATCGAACATTTTTTATAAATAAACCATTAGAACAAAACTGAGTAATATAATATTTCCAAAGTAGCCACTTAACAAGTTTCATTTAATTCTTAAGTGCCTATCTTACAAGATGTTATATTTTTCAAGACGTTTTAAACTTTAAAATGTTCGGAGATTTGGAACAGTATTAGGTCGTATAGAAATCTCCGTTCGAGGTGGTGGGTAATGGGCCAAGTTCGGTTAAGCCTCGGGAAGCTCCGAGACGTGTGAGGAATGCGCCCAGCCCCGCCTTATTACATACGTGATTCTTATTTATATTATATTTGGGGCCGGCGAACGAGACGCGTTTCCGATATCGGCACTCGGATTAACGCATTGGCGCCTTTTAGCGCTCTTAGTACTACACAACTTTGTAAGAACCTTACTGAGTTACGAGTACGTGAACATTGTCGGGAAACATTTTTACGGGTACATATTTCAAGGCTTTAAAATATAAAAGTAACACTAAGTATTGTACTTACGATGTGTTTAGTTTTATCAGACTTGTATAAATCGAGTGCCGTGAAGCCAATTTTGCTTGAGTTACAATAAAATTGTCTGGCCTTTTATATTAATCTAGAAATTGTTAGTACATACGAGTAGGTACTTGTAAAAGTTTGTGCGGATTTTTTAAATATGGATACTTGGATGCTGTTTCACAGAAAACGGGTGAACAGATCTCGAAATTTGATAGTGTTCTTTTTTCTTCATGTTTTTTAAGTGAGCACCGATTTTTAATTTTCCTTGTACCCAGTATTTTATGTACAATGTAGAAAGCAGGATTTTCAAAATTTTAACTGTTTAAACTTATTTACCGTACTAACCAACCTATACAAAGAGACCAATTTTAATCTTTAAATTTCACTCTTTTTATATTTCCTTTTACATTTTATCCTCATTGAAAGCACAAATCGATATAAAACATCCGGTAACAATATATCAAGTGTGAAAGGGACCTATATAAAGCATTTTCGGTAGTGTCCTGCGGGCATGTTTCAGTTGTAAGAAAGTCCGTTCGTCCCTACGGACCGGATGCAGTGTTTCCGCCCCGACCAATGGTGACAACTGTATCCTATCTTTCTCTCTTCCAAATACACTTAAAAATGGATTATCATTGATCTTGATTAGTATTATGAAGCTGAGAGTTTTATGTGTAAATATTTTTTGAATAAGGGAATATTTTTTTATTTTAAAAAGTATATTAATTTCTTTTATTTTTTCTTTCATTTCATTTATATTCATAGACATAAACTGTTGCCAGGGTATACCTGCGTGATATATTATCCTGTTCTTACGACCTACAGAAACCGATTCCCGAAATAACAAATTAAGTACCTACTGAAAAGTCCGAGGTTAGGCTATAATTGGACCACAATAACTATTTCTCGAAACTCCTGTGGGTACTAAAAAATATTATTTATATTATATTATAGGACGTGACATAACACTATTGCTACGATCTATAGAAGTGATATAGTACCCCTACAAATTTAAAATACGACTATCTATATAATCCAGTTGTAAATAATTAATTTTACTGTGTAATGTAAAACATTTATGTATCGAGAGATAAGTTACGTAATTATAGCTTCGTAGTTTATATTAGATTTGTAGATAATGATAGCTTCATAAGTAATGATAACTTCGTAGCCAATGATAACGTCGTAGATAATGATAGGTAATGGAATTGTCGCTCAAACGTTACAATAGCGTCATAAATCATTGTTGAAGCTTTGACAATTGCTTCTGAAAGTTTATTGAACATTTTGTGTGAAGCTGAGCGACACTAGCGACCGTCAGAGAAGTTCCAGTGCTTAACTATGAAGTCTTATCGATTTTTTATAGTAGGTATATATATAAAATCAACTAGTGTTACAAACTTTATTGCTAATAAGCACTGTATTACTTTTTAAGTCCTAAATTAAGGAGGTGGAGAATAAATGACCACAAGTGATAATTTACTGAAGTAGAATAAAGTGAGTGTTTCTTTTAAGACTTTTTATTTCATTCATTCATGTAATTCTGTTAAGAATTACTCTATTATTTAATTACCATGTATTAACTTTGATTACAAGACCACTGTGATATGTATCAAACAGCATATGATTGGCGTAGAGTCGAGGTTGGAGAGAGAGAGATCTTGGTATAACCGCATATATGGTCCATAAAATTTTCATTACATTTGTAATTTTCAAAAATAGAAATGTATTTTAACGACGAGAGATGAACCACGGGTAAATGAATTACTATAATAATGTAGAGTAATTTCATTTTGAAATAAGTGTACTTAACAAATTAATTAATGAATTGAAAACTGATAATTATTTAAATTACTATTAAATTGAAACTATAACCGTCGTACGCGTGTGTATTGAATAGATTTATGAATCATAGTACCTACGCTGGAATAACAGACAATTGACGAAGAATTGCTTAAAAAATCTTACCGAATCTTTTAGAACATAATCAGGAGTACATACCTGTAAAAAACAAATATTTATTTAGTAAAACAAATACAATATGTTGATAAACATTTTGTTAGAACACAAATTTCTAATAAAGGAGGCTTTCCATAGCGATATAAATTCAGCATTAATATATCAAAATTATAATTATAAATGGTGCTACCCTATTTATTTTCATATCCATACATCATAATATTACTCGCGTTTATACCAATTAAGGCTGGACGAAGATACATGTGCTTAGAGAAAGTAAAAAAAAACATAAATACAATTTAAGCTGTGTAATATCTGTCCAAATTATAACGGAGAGCAATTATTCAAAATTAATGGTGAAATTAATACTTTGACCGCTGTGTTAATTAAGAGCTTTATATTTACTGTTGAATTTGTAATGGCGACGTTTTAATTACATTTATATACAGTCAGAAACGTGAAAATTACTCTTCATTGACACATGAAACGGGATACTTTACACAGGAAGCCGAATTTACTTTAATGAAACAGAAATCAGCCCTCGGGTATCTGCTAAACAAAAACACTTCAAAGGGACTTGCGGTTAACCAGAGAGTTGATCAGTACAATTGAGATTGATTAAGGAATTGGTGACTAAAAAATAATAAAACACTTTCCAGTTGTAAACCATGCGTTTTGATAATATTATGATAGATTATTACTAAATTGACGTGTATGATTATGTCCGTGAAGGATTCCAAATTAAAAAGTAGTGTGAAGAGTCATTATACCGCAAAGAGAGAGTAGATTAATTAGTAATTACTTTTGCTAAAGGATTTAAAAGCGAATTAAGATTTAATTGGATTTTATATCAATAAAAGTGAATGTCTAAATTACTTGCAAAGTGACGAACTTTAGAACGGAACTTGTTCGTAATATAATTGTCAGGAAAAGATTTACATGAAATATTTTTTTTAAAAGCTCCCGAAAAGCTGGTAGGTTCTCAGGTGATGATGGATATGCTAATTTCAAATACAAATCTAAACTTGAGGCCACACACATGATATTATGAATATAAAGATTTTTGGTTAGACCGAACTATTTAGGTAGATAATCTTCCATTAATTCAGTATATAAAAGATTATTTAATTTTCTAATGTGTTTTTTGGATTAATTAAGGATGTAGTGATAAACATGGTAAATATCCTGTTTATAACAATAATAAATAATTAGTAATGCAAATTACCATGTCAATCTAAAATCCTATTTTTCACGTTCAATTAATTTAGAAAAATGTTAGCTTTAAAGCGAAAATACTTTTTGTCACGTTACTAAGGAACTTTTAAAGAAAATGAGCATTCAGTAAGGCTACTCGACAAGAGAATAACAAGTGAAAGCTCTCTCTGTTCGGAAATCTGTTCGTCTTGCTTCACAGTTGATATTATTTTCCTTCCCGGAATATCTTTAAAAGAGACTGGCCGTTAATAGGTACACGACGTGAATGCGTAAAAAGTTACCTTCGTATTACCACGACGCGACGTCTCGCTTCGACCGAAATATTCCTGGCGTGTATTACAATTTACATAAACTTCAGCGTCATTCGAGATGTATTAGGGATAATAATATTTCATGATTTGATATGCGGTGGCAATGCAACTGCTTGTGTGTCCTGAATACAAGGGGCCTTTGAAAATATATCGCGATTAGGTATACTTATTGGTACTTTATAACAATGTTTTAATAGCGAAGTCCAGTTTTTAATGGTTCTTTAGTGGTTATGGCCAATCTGACTACTATTATAAATAATAAACTTTAGATGGAAAGGTTTTTACTTGATTACAAATTTTTAACAATTTTAGCTTGAAATAAACATAAGCTATTTTTATGTTCTCCAAGAATTAGTTACTGTGGGTTATGGGATTAATATTCTACGCGAGCGAAGCCGCAGGCAACAGCTAGTAGGTACACCATATGCACAGTTTGAAAAACTATTTTTGTAATGATTTCCCACGGTTACCTACCTGTATGATTTCAATATTAGATAAACTATAGTTGAACATATTTGAAGTTCAAGACTAAAGTTTGTGAAATTATGTTAAATTAATTAGTAATTAGAGCCAGATATGATAATGTGGCGTCTGAATTATCAAAGCGGGAATCATTATCGCAAAGTTTATGGAATGTTTTCACAAGTAGATACTGGCAAGAGTTTATAAACAGACAATTATTATTATAATTCGAATTTCAAATTTTGTACTAAATATAATGTGAGGCTCTAGACAGATCCGAGGGAAATGCTCTATGGGCCAACTTACACCCTGGCGTCAGAAGACCCTAGACGGTGTGCGGTTTTAGTCGATAAGAGTCTGACATAACCAGCCCTGCTGGCCGCGGGGTAGGTATCCATGAGGATTTCCGCACGAAAAAAAAAGGCTCTAGACAGATGATCACCCAACCCAATACGAACATTGTTTAGAATGCGACTACTCGAATTTACTGCATACAAACTGCAAAATTGCAATCAAACTGCAGCAGTAGTTGAAGTTCATCTATTTGGAGCCTTATTATTTCTTGCAATAGGGTCAAATTTATTACTTACTTTTAACACGGAAGTTCTATTGGAATTTGTAAGAAAAATAGTAAAGTTCGACGTGATACTTTACTTTTGTCAAATATTATTCAATGAGTTAAACAAATAAACAATTACAATTCTTTAACATGTAAACACGATACAGTTTCATATTATTAACTAGAATTTATCGACCACGAATGACATCAAACAAACCGCAGTCTTTTGAGTCCAGTAATGCGATAGTTTCTTTGACATGATAATGATCCTTTGCCAGCTCATATCAACCGAATATATTATATTCTATTGACATCCTCCTTCAATATGCAAAGCAAGAAAATATTGAAAAATATAAAGCCGTATTCTCTTTATTCACGTATATGGTTTACTGTAGTTGTTGGACGTAAAATATTCTTGTGGTTGGTTATATTATACAAAAAATAAAGTGGGAGAGGCTAAAGTTCCATCAGTTTCCAGAAATCAATGAGACCTCTTGAAACTCCGATACTATTGGTTCAAATATATCCGATATTATTATAGTTGGCAACACAAACCAACTTAACATAAATTAAAAAAAAACATTGGCATCATAGGAAAGTAGGCATGAAGGCCGTAATTTGACAGTTCACGTTGTGTATGTAAATGACCCTTATGTAATTTACAAGGTCTTCTACACAAACAGACAAAAAATCAACATTGGATAATAAAGAACAGAAAACTCCTTCCAAAATGAAACCATACTCCTCCAATACAAAACCAGCGTGGTAGAGCCTAACCTAGTTCCGAAACAAACCGATACACAGTAAGCAACAACAAGGCAAACTTGTAACGTGCTTTGTGAAGTGAAATATAAATGTTTTTATCATTAAAAACTATACTTAAACTTCAATAACATACATGTTTTTTTAGTACAAAGTGGTAGAGAAGTGACTAAACGCTTATGTGCGACATATAAAACCATTTCTAAAAGAAACAATTAAGCGCAGGCGAAGGTGTGAAATTACATTTGCTTTCAAAAAGTACGAACTGTATTTATTTAAAAAAATTATCCAGCTCGTAAACGCCCTCTCAACCCGACTGCAATGAAAAATGATGATCAATTATGTAACGACAACAAAGATCAAGAGTACAGGATTACAGCGGTCAGTAAATTAAATGTGAAAATAAAAACAAAATGTAATCCGAGACAAGCCCGGCCACTGCCTGCAAACCGAGCCTAAGCTCCAAGAGAGATAAAAAACTTTTAATTGGATTTTTTTGTAAATTAAAACAATTATTACTCAAGAGTTTGTCAAAAGTGAGCCGAAAGAAAAATATGTTAAATTGTAAACGCGCTGCACTCTGTTTTGATTACATGGTAAATTGTGAAGTTATTTGCTTACAAAATGAGATTTTAGTGATGTGATTGTCTTCGATGTTTTCTACTTATTATGTGTATTCTTTGAAAGATGTTAATTCTGAACAACACGGGGGAAAATATATTATTTATTTGGGAGTAAATGTAGTTTCGGGGTGTCGAGTTCTCGTCGTGTAGAATAGTTGAATTCCGGTAACAATGGATACTGGTAGTACGAGTCGCACAATTTTTGTCAGTGCATATTTTGAAGTATAAAATTCTGCTAACGCGACTTTATATAATAGCATTGTAGAGAGAGAGAGAGAGAGAGAGAGAGAGAGAGAGCAAGTATAATAGAATAGTGGATTTTATTGTATAACCCTTTACTATTCACAAAATAATTTATGTTAATAAAAGAAAATGGAGAACGTGTAACACATTATTTTCTAGGAACCAAGTGAATCCCTGGGAGAGCTAAAGTAGTTATAACCCGCAAGAACTCAATTAGCGGTAAATTAGATTTATATAGGAAATGACATACCTGTAGGTAATGTAGTTATTAAACTCAACATAATGTATTAAAGACGGTCCAACTTTCAACACCGCGATTGCAGCAAGAAGGTAACAAAATTACGTAGAATATAGATTTCTCTGTATACTTACTTAAGTTAACCAAAACTTGTATGTCGAAGTAACACATAATATATATTTTGTACGATGTAAATATGTTGTGGAAGAAGTAATTTATAAAAGAGACGACATGATAAAATGTAATTTAGTGCGAGCAAATTCTTAAATCTTAAGCAAACATCGCGAAGGGGGAAACGGGCGCATTAGCCGCGTCAGTCATCAGCAGAATGAATCATTACTTGAAGAGTGCGCCAGTGGGTCGTGTCAAAGAGCCTAGCTCAAAGGTCCTCGTGCCTGCCGCCGCCGCGCCACCTCGTGCCTGCTCACGCCCCGCACACCCCAAAGAAGGGCTGATTGAAGGGCCACTCTAAAACCTCGACCACCCGCTCGTTCGCTCGCATTCAAGGGCCGAATCCGGATTATAGGGCGCCAAACTCTGCACCTTCATGAGATATGTATAAATTTGTTTGCAGATCGGCAATTGAAACACCGAAAATTGTAGACTCTCTGTAATTTCGCGCGATTCAAACTCAGAAATAAAATGGCTGTGTGATATTAAACTACGCTGTCATAAGGCGCGCGTTGGAAGGGTACTAAAGTAATGTTCTGGCGTTATTGAAATGTTTGTTGTTTTGGTAAAAATATTGGAGATGTTTTGGTTATGGTAGGCGCACATAGCAAGACATTTTCATTTTTACTGCTCAAGTGACAGAAAGGGTCTAGGTACATATTATATGCCTATTCCATTTTACAAGGAGCTCTAGGGACCCAAGTTACTTGCAGAATCGTGACTATTTTATCAGTACTGTTTGACTGCTGTTTCCTGTAGACTATAGAGGTACTTGACGACCTTTTGGCGTAGTGGTACTTCAGCGTTTGACTACTTCAGAGGTCGTTGGTTCTATACATGATGTCCATTGCATGGGTCTATGTGTACAAAAATGTATCAAAGTATTCATGTTCTAGAATATATAATACAAGCTATGCTTAGTTTCGGTCCGGATTTAAAAAAAATAGTTAAAAATTAATTTAATCATGCTTAGTTTCGGTCCGGATAGTGCAGTGTAATATATCCAAGCAACCAGAATTTGAATATGGACGGATGTTTGATTTCACCCCCAAAAAACTTAAATGAACTTCCCGACAGCTGCCAATTCGAGGTGTACGAACATGATCCTAGTGTTCTGTAGGGAAAGGAATGTTTATGTGCATAACTATTACGTGGAACTGAAAGATATAGTTGATTTATTATTATTTATTATGTATTTAATCCAGAATCGCAGGTTTATAAGTGCCCGGTTAATGGCAATAGGCTCGCCACCTATTACATTGGGACCTAAACAAACTGGCGAAATGTGGGTGCTATAGCACCTCTGCCTACCCCTTCGGGGATATAGGCGTGAGTTTATGTTATGTTATGTTAATCCAGAACACATCTTGTCTCCCATTTCATAACAGTTCGTCTAACCTTATAGCCTCATAAAGGAACAGTACTCACATGCACACAGACACAATACTTCTATGACATTATTGATTTTTTAGAAAAAAAAAACAAAGTTTATCTATATGACCCTCTTAAGTGATGTCATGGCGGTACTCTGTTCGTCTCATATGTTGTGCTTATACGGCACACATCGATACCTTGAGGCGAACTTGCCGTGTAAGTTATTATAAGAGAGGTGCGCCAAGGGAAATGAATGTCGAGTGGGTCGACCCGTTGTCATTCATATTAGCTGCGACGGCTTAAATTTGTAATCACACTGCGCCAATTCATGGTTGTTGCGCGGCATAACAGTGATGAAAATAGGGAAAGGCAAAAGGCGACGGTACGGCAGTAAAATGTAAATACCGACGTTGATAAAATTGAGCTTCGAGTAAGAAAAAGCGATGTGCTGTACCGCGGATCGTTACTTTAGAACAAAATTGGAATCCATTATTTGAGAGGTATTGTCGACTACAAAAGAAGCTTAACGCATTTCAATTTACATATATCACTTTTGCTCCAAAACCTTTCATAACATAATGAACAAAATAAGAATTATGATAACTTTGTTGTCCTCTGAGAAGTACAGAAATTCTTATACATTAATTTATTTATTGATGCATTTTTTTGCATAAATTGTTTGTAAACTTGTTAATATTCAATATCTTTTGTAGTTGACAGTACAATTAACTATAAAAGTAGCTTAAGTACACATTTCAATTTAAATATATCACCATTCTTCCACGTATTCTATTACAGTATTATCTGATCCTTTTCTATGAGAACACATAACTTTCGTAAATTGTCATGTGTTCAGCAACTTTTTAGTTCCACCTCGGATGCAACCGCAAGGCATCTATAATCTCCCGTTATAGATGCTACAGCTGTGGTCCTCAGTTTAGTGACTTTGTTAGATGCTCTTTGATGCCCCACTTAAAGAACCCGGGATTGTAGAAAGATGAATAGGTGCTGGGATGTTGATAAAAAAAAGAAAAAAGGCTGGAGAAAAGGAAAAATGTTAAAATTGCCTACTACTATGCGCGAGTATACGCGCAGACGCAGATAATACATTTTGAAGTAACCACGAAGATTGAACAAGTAGCGAGGTCATACATTCGTGAGAGCACTTAGAAATCTGTGAACATAATCCTCAAAGGGACAGAAGCGCCTTAATAACACTCACGGATGTCGAAGTCCGTCGTTACACAAAATGATTACACACATAAAGAACCTTATCTCTATACGTTCTACACCGGTATAAACCGGTTACAGCCGGGCGTAACCGTTCCGCAACCGCTACAATGTTTACGCGACTTTTACGCACCAATCTCGCCACCGCTAGAAATTGAAAACGGAATTATGATGAAATAAAAATACTACCATCGCAAAATGTATCTACATCGCACTTTCTATCGAGAAAACATAGTCAATTCAATAGACGGCAGGAAATGTACGCTGTCCCGTCTGATATCGTCGCATGCGTTCGAAATTTAAGTGAGCCAACGAAAATTGATTCTGCTCAATTTTACGTAAACATGACGAGTGGATGCATTGATTGAGCTAAATCCGGATTGCATTCGCGCCTCGTCCGTTCAGCTGTTGACTGTGACGTAGCCGGGGGCTACGAGCGCGCGAGCCGAATACATAAGGTCTACGAGCTGATACTGATGCACCAACATGGCTGCGAAACGTAGCGAATATTTTGTTAATCCGTAGGCCCGATAGCTACGATGACGTTTCAATCAAGTTACATAGTCTATTTTCAATAATGCATTCCGCAGTGCCTACTTGGGGAATGCGGCAGAAATAGTCGGAATAACTGCGCAGCCGTAAATATGACGAGACGCTCCAATGATGGCACTGGCCGTTCATTGTATGCCTAGTTCTAATGAAATACCTACAAATGGTCCATGTTATGTCACATAACAATTTGTGAATCTATTCTGTGCTGTAATGAAGAAATCCCAAAGTCATACAATGCAACTTTAACTCTAATGGACTTAGTTGCATTTTATGAGTTTTAGAGTTGAGTGTGCTATTGATTTTTTAAATCAGGAACTTCCCATTAACTGTTTTGAGTCAGAAAGAAGTTCCTTATAGGCGGCAATAGGTCCTTACTATAATGTGGAAATTTAAAACATGAACATCGAAATATGGGTGCTTAATAAACCTCTGCAATCAATGCAAATTAATATATGAAAACAACGATTACAACAGATCATTTTCCGTATGGATTTCTACGAGAGCCATTATTATTGCGGGGATAATTATATTTTAACCACAGTCACATAAATGTATTGCGCAATTTAACCCTCACCGACAAAAGCGATGATGTTTCACTTAATAAAGAGCGCAAAAGCTTCGATACAAACGTGTTTTAATTATCACGGAGCAGGATGGAAATGAAAGTAATTTGATCTGCTAACGGAGGGTTTTTAGCCTTTACACCAGCACCCTGTATTTAAATAAAACAATGCAAAGCGGTCAATTGTAACCCGTGGACACACTGTCGGAAGAATATCTTACGTTGCGATACACAACAACTATCTAAGCGATTGAATTAATTTGAATATCGAATTATGGAATACATTCGAAAATCGAATAAATGAATAAACCTATTTGAATATAGAATACTTTTAAGAGGCGGTTGTTAAATGCTAAAAGAGTGTGGATTCCAGTTAATGTACATTCATTCAACGGGGCTAACGGTCTAACTAAAAAATCGAACTAACTAAAACCACACGTTGTTCCGTAATGGGAGCCTATCGCAAGGGTAAGTCCTAGAAATGAAATCCCCAGAGTGTACAAAATCTTTTATACCTTATTTGTAATGCAGTCGTAAATAAATTATGATCGAAATCGAAATCAACGGTCATGTTTACGGTGTTTTTGTTCGTGAATGTGTTCATGGCTTTACATAAACATTTTTATGTTGACTGTTGTTAGCAGGAATTTGCATTTTACAGTTAGTCGCATTCGCTTGCATTTCATTCCGCACTTCATTGCAACGGGCAATTAGTAAAGAATCACTCGTCTGGATTTATTGATATAAAATCTTTTTAATAAGCGCCGGTATTGTATAAATGTTTCATTTGGTGCTTTTGTGCAAAAAAGTAGCATTGTGTGAATTTTACATAAAAATTCAGGTAAGGAAGAAGGACATTTTGTAGTATATCTATTTTATTTTGAAATATCATACCAAATATCAAAGCTATTTTATTCATCTCCCTTATAGTCGAATTGCAATCTCGCGTTTTGATAACGTGGCGTTACTGAATCGGAAGTCTGGTCTGTTCACTGTTTTGGGTACACATTTATTTATTTCACATTCCAATTATTTTCAGTTAAATAAATATAGTTCGATTCGGTAATCAAACCATAAACTACGTGATCATTAATCGGTTAATGGGAGTTATGGGGTTGGGGAAAATGTAAAAAAATGTATGTTGTTACAAAGCCTAACCGAGTGAATGGTGAATGAAGTTGACGTAAATGTTTATCCATATGGCTATTACAAAAGTTTCGGCGGGTTTCGATTCTCATGCGGTCAGCAAAAAATATTCTCACAGTGTGTATGCTACGTGATCGCCTTTTTGTTTGAATGGTTCTACCTGACTAGCGCCAGCAAAATAGAAGTCTATTCAAATACTTGTATTTTTTTCGATCTAAAAACAAAGGATTTGCAGCCGAACTGAACAACTGGTGCGCTGATACATCCAGGTAGCGTATGCTGGGTAAATAACCGACATATTTTGATTAATGACAGAGCCTAGCAACTGTTACAGATAGGTACTACTGTTACAGACTTTTTATGTACACTTAGGTACGTAATTTTTGAATAACGCTAGCTGACCAAGTAGTTAAAAAATTGTTTTTGGGCAAAATAATTAGTATTACTTTGCCCAAAAACTAAAACTAAAAATAGTAGTAAATTTCTTAGTGAAAATGCTGTGTAACTATTTAGTGGTTTCTGTTTAAATATTATTAAATTTTGATAATTCCAATGTAATTAATAATATTGAATCATATTTTCGTTTGTTCCATTTTGAAATCTGTGAATTCTTAATTTATTCTTTTCATAGTTTTTTAAGGTTATCCGTTATGGTTAATCCGTGCATGTTCCTTTGTAATATGTATAACCCTGATCAGTAGGATACCGTGACGTTAAACTTTTACTTAATAATAATGTAATATTAACAAAGACTAAAATATTACACCGCATTATAATTTAAACCGTCTATCAAGACAAAGAGACTTGTTTTCCAATTATTATTGTACAATTAAGACAATACCGAATGCACCGAGTTAAAATAAACATACCCATAATGAATAATTTGAAGGAACAACAAAATCTACCAAGATAAATGTTCGGAGCGAAGGATTTTCATAATTGAAAGGAAAACAGTTTTCAATTATTTATTTAGAAGTAGTGAATTGTGAGGTGTTTTCTAGCGAATTAATAATCTCTATTAGGGTCTAGGACCGGGCCGGGTTAATGCCCTGACCTAACAGAAGTTCATACATACGTAGCAGTCACTCATTGGTACCCCAATGCAGAAATCACAGCATATTTCTACATGGTAAAATACAAGCATAAACCTTTAGCTCCTTCTACTTAATTAATTTTCTTATTTACTCGCCGGTTGTAATTACTCGTCATGACAACTCATCCATACCATTCATGGCAGTTGCATCTATGGCCTACACTATGAAACTCGAGGTTCGCTTCAGTCTTCCTTATCCAATATTACTATAAATCAAAATTGTTTACATTTATTTGTGAAGATTGCAAAGAAAACCTTTTTGACAAAACATCGGTCAAATCTCTTCAGTATCAGCAACAGATCATATGATTTAATAAAATTATACAAATTCAAAGTTAGGGTGAGTTTGAATTTGTTGAATTTAAACACCGATATTCGTTACGAGTTGAGAGCCATAATGAACGAAATGATGTTTTACTTCGATTGCAACATTCACAAATTACGTTTCATTTTATGTTTTTGTAAAAACTTTATGTTTATTCAAACGACGTACATCTGTTTAAGATAATTCGCGAATGCCAACAAAATTCAGTATCAAAGCGGTAATTAAAGAGAACATTAAAAGTGAAACGAAACCTCCCACCTTTAATTGCGGGGGCTGGTTTCTTTCCTTATCGCAATTTTATTACAATGACAATACGCAACAGTACTCCTGTTAAATTATTTGTACACTGGTGTAGAGATGCGGCGGCGGTAAGCCAAAATTACTTATTGTACAAGAAACATTCCCGTAAATGGTGTCAAATCATCCTTGTTTACGGTACAGTCGAGAATGATATAAATCATAATATTCGTAACGAGTGTAAGTCGGTGTAGGGGTACCGACGTCTTTGCAACGTTTCCTCTATAATTCAAATGCGGCCTCTTGCTCCTCAGCGGAAAAGTTGAGCTTTCCGCACATTTTAAAACGTGGGGATACATTACGTATGTGTAACATATCTGGAACATAAATCCATATATTTTAGAAATTTTATTCGTCAGCATGAGAATTTTTTATTTGAATTTTTGATATGAAACATCTATGTTCTTTTTCATAAGTTCCTGCATTAACTTTGATGTTTTATATCTGCCGGGCGTTCTATGACGACCAAATATTTTGTCAGTAGTTCAGAAGTGGGATATTGTGAAGTTATAAACGGGCTATTCTACAGGAATACATTTTTGACAACCTCTTTTTTTATAAATTCAAACTGGAAGTCAATAACCTCTTGATTTAGACTTTATCCAATTAAAATTTACAAGAATGAGTTACTATACCAAATGCTTGAACAATCACTCGTAAAAATTGAGTCTTATGTACCTAATAATACATTGTTCCGTTATTTTTAAAAATGTCGGTACCTGTCCCTTCAAAAATTTAGAATAAATGTAGAATGAGGATGTCTAAAAATCCATAACGGGCTATAGGTTTTTAGGTTTAGTTTTACTAAACTTTTTTTGTTTTAGTTTTTTAGTACTTTGTGAAATATTCCATAACTGGTGTAGGAATAAATTTTACTGAGGAAGTAGACACATTGCAAGTGGAGGCACCAATGCAACGGTACGAGTGGTAGCTGTTACGACTGATGTGCATGGTGTACCAAGTTTGGTCCCCGGAACTGGTAAAAAGTGAGGGATCAACATATAATTTCGGAAATTCTCAGAAGTAGCTAGGTATATAAGTGTGCGTACGACTAAAACCGACCGTTATGACACTATGACCAATGATAAAGTAAGTGCAAAAATAAGAGGATTTAGGTATGAATATTACAAACAGATCCATTGGACCAAAATCTCAATTACGAATACGCTCAGATTTATTTTCCAATTTATTTTGTAATTTGTCAATTTGCATGAAAATGTTATAATTCATTGATACTTGGAATTGGCTATTATATCTACTATTTGATTCCCATATTGCCATAATAAATATTCCTTTATTTTCTTTTTGATTCACAGACAATATAACATGTACTACTGGAAACGCAACATGTTAGTTTCAATTACCAGCTGAAAGTAGCAATCAAGTCTGCTGTGTAAATTCCCATGTCTGCTGTCGTATCTTTGATATAAGATTATTGCATGTCAATTTGGCTGAAATATGGTGAATCTAATGCATAAATTGTAACAACTGTGTACCCTTATATCGCAATAAAATGAATTTGATTTGATTTGATTTGAAGTATCGAATAAATCAGAAGCATACTCCTGCGCATGCACTACGAACTGTAGTAGAGTACCTATTTAATGAGTGTGCAAGGGACTTTTAATCGTTTCGCGGCTCCTATCAGAACGGGAAATGAGTGTAGGGAGTAGTGAAATTGGTTAGCCCTAGGTAGATACCAAAGACCATGATAACTAGTAGGTACATATTTCCTTTCTAAAAATCTTAAGCCTTACATCTCACAAGTTAAAGCCGAAGAACTTTTAGCATAATAAAACTAGCTATTCGATTCTCATCATTAAAAAAACTCTTCTGGAATAATTGGATGAAAAAAAACAACTTAATTCATTTAAACAGTGACGTCATTGTCCGTCTACGTGTAGGTACCATAACGAAATAATTGTGAAAACTTGGAGAAATTTTATTCACTCATTTCAACATTTTTGTACGAAAGGTATACAAAACGTAACATAGTCGGATTATGAATAATAGCGAAGTACGAGCTCAGTCGGCACATGATATACTGTACTTTTATGTGCTTGTACACCTATATTGTCCTTGGTTACACATATCTAAAATTCATGCTCTAAATACTAAGGTGCGCAGTCGAGCACATACTTGATGGTCCTTTATTGCTCAGCACACGAAAGCAATCTTAAGCACGGTGGCACGGTGGGTATATCTACCGCTCTTTTTAATGTTTTTCGAGTTCTATTTCGACGAAAATATGAACTTTGGAATCATTGGTGCAGTTGTAAATGAGAGTCTACAGATTTTTCATCTTTTATTTTTTGTACATCTAGCGCTTATTTTTGCTGCTAAGGTGCACATTCTAATTACTGATATGTTTATTTCTCGAGATATAAATACTTAATTTAAAATCTCGGTACAGCAATAGACTTGCCCAAAATTACGTGAGTACAAATAGCAAATTGTGGAGGCTAATATATTTCTGCCAACCCTTTCATGGATATACAGGCCTGATTATCAGGATTCTTTTATCAGAACCACTGATCCAGTAGGTAGTTGGGGAACATGGAAAATCCTATAGATATTCAATCAATTATGTAAAATGCCATTCTTTATATAAGTAGGTACTAATGACTCAGCAAGGGTTTAGAAGGCCATCCTTAACCATCCTTAACCATAGATGGCCCGGAGTCAGATGGGATGCGAGGAAAATGCTTTTTGGCTAACCCTACACACCGGTTGCTAAGACCCTAGACGGCGTGCGGTTTTAGTCGGTTTGAATCTAACATAACCCATGGTCAACAGGGGTGGCATCAGCTGGGATTTCCGCACGAAAAAAAAAACGGTTGGTTGACTCAGCAGAGGCTGAACTACCCATCTCAAATCAGTTATTGAACTAATAACACAGAGTTTCCTTAATCTGCACCCTACCTATACTCGTATAGGTAAGTGATGTAAATCATTCCTGATAATAATAGCATGTCATTTAACAAAAACAGTTATAAACAACATACTGTTATACTATGAATATAGTGAGTATTAATACAAAATACTTATTTAAGCACCCTTATCCCTTTGATTTTCGTTTACTAAATACCATTACTGTGTTGTTTTTTATTTAATACGTACAAGATTACGTACACGATATCTTCTTACAAAAAATTTCATAGCTTCATATCTTCCTTACGATGATTATAAACTTATTTGAACTATCATTTTCATACCTTTAAATTGATAAGGCTTAAAGGTAACGAGCATCTGACTCACGTGAATATTTTAAAAAGTTAGAGAAATAAACATCTATTAGCCATCTTCCTTATTTTATTAATGAGACTTAATAATAAGAGTTTCAATGAACCCTTTCAAAGATTACAATAACAGGAAATTGAAAAGCGGTGACGTGTAAAGGGTTGAAAAGTTTCCACAGAGACAGCGATAAGCCTAATCAGAAGACAGTAGCTACTAATTCATTAACGGTAGTCATTTAACGAATAAGTGTTTTAACGGGAATAAGATCGTTCGGAACAGACGCAAGACGGTTTAAAACAATGCGCATCATTCAAATATCCCATTAAATTGTACGATTTAGCTCGCAGGAGCGGGTTCGGCTAAATTAAGCAAATTAAGAGCCGCTCCTGAGACAGTAATTATGGCGCGTCTGTACTTGGCCACCGACCAACTACGCTGCCTACTCACTTATACTACATCCCCGCCCGATTTATGAGGGACTCGATTTTCCGATTTTCGAACGTAACTCAATTGGTTCAACCCCCATGGGCACGCTATGGATTATGAATGTTATCGCAGGCGAGCGCACCACCGACGGCACTCAATGATTTTTGCGCTGACGAATACTTTTTACAATTAGGACTTTTTTAAACATTAATTTTTGTTGGTGCAGTATGATAAAATTCAAATAATTAAACTTAATAAAAACTTTTATTCGGATACTAAATGTGGCAATAATATAATCTAAAATATAAACCGAATTTTGCCTAATATAATGGAAATATAAGATGAATAATTTGTATAATGTACTAACCGTACGTATACTTCATAATATTATCTACATATTAAATAAAAAATTATATAATAAGAACAAGAAATTCTCTCGTAAAAATACGTTTTAGTAACTTTTACATCGTACTAATTGAAAAGTTTGCGAGATGTTTCAAGACTTTTCGAAGCCTGGGAGTTTTTCATCGCGATTTTAGCAACTTAATGCCAACGAAACGGAAATTGTATCTGTCAAAATGTTAGAAAGCATGACAAAATGCCACGTTATCTAGTGAAACAGCTGTAGTGCAGGCGCGCGGGCGGGTGGCGGCGACTTGCTCAGGCCTATCGACTCGGCCGCCCTCGCGCGTGCACTTACTCACCTCAAGGTCACCGCTGCCGACGACCATCACCCGTTCGTATGCCCGAGCCCTATGCGCAACCTCGCCACGCGACCCACCTTACATTGCGACTACCCACTTTAAAAATTTAAAGTAGCCCTCGTTCTTCCGGCACATTTTCCCGGGTGAGGGCGACCGGCGCCCGATGCGTCCCTGAGAAAACTGACGGACTTTGCCGGTCCTCATCGAGTTATATAGGCGGCAGCGGGGCGGGGCGTCGGCGCGAGTTGCGCCGTCGATTCGCGAACTCGATAAATAAATTAATTAAAAGTGCAAGTGAGTGATCGCCCGCGTGCAGCCGACCTGCGAACTCGTCTAGAGCTTCCCCTTAATTGGAATTTCAGACCCACCAGATACTTGGCCAAGGCACGGATTGTTTTTCAGTTGACGATTTACGAGCTACTCGTAGAGGTCTTCGGACGTGGCGTCGAACGAGCTGAGCCCAGATTGAACCTGATTTATATCATCCTGGTGCACGACCTCTTGTCGGCCGATGTTTCAATTTGTACTAAGATACGATTTATAGTGTGGTACTCCTATATTAAACTCTAATACCGACAGTATGGGACCAGTTTAACATTACTTTCAGTACAATGTTCAAATCAGCCGTGTTATGTAGTTTTATAATCATAAGTGTGTACCTATTGTTGTAATACACACTTAGGTTTTGTATTATTGTCGAGTTGTTTCGCCTTTATGGCTTTAGAGACAGTTTAACTCTTACATGCTTAGTCGTAGCAGGTTTACTGGTTTCATTGTGGGTAGTTTCAGGGCGGGTCGGTTAAATAGTCTCAGCAGATGCTGATATCGAATAATAAGGAATTAAATGAAAGGTATAGCACCTGAAAATGAAAATTATGAAGTAGGATCGGACAACCTTGTCAGGATAAAGTTTTGGTTACGGGTTCAAACTACACTTAGTATATTACCGACGACGATGTGAACCTACTCCTTAAATAGGCAATTTAGCTTAGGTAGAATGGTTAACAAAAGTACTAGTAATGTTACTAGTCCATGTTACTAGTTAAGTATCTTTTATGATAATATCGTCAACTCAATACAGAATGTTGACATTTATAAATCTAAGTAAACTTTCAAAACGTATTTATCAATTAATTTGACAGCACGGTAGCAAAGTGGTTATGTTGTCTGATTTGCGATCGACAACTCACTGTTTGAACTCCCGTAATTACACTATCGACGACAAACCCTCTCCTAATACAGATTCTGACACAATTCTCTAAATAAGCATTCATCCTTAGTTGGAAGGGTTAACAGGAGTACCAGTGAATAAGAGAATCTGACTGACGTAAATATTCTCTTAAAAAAATGAAAATCCTGCCGTAGTCGTATCGTAGAACACAAGTTAAAGAAATTAATTTCCGGGCAACACAGAACAAAACAATCGACTAGCACTAATACAAAAACCAGATAGTAAAGTAGGTAAGAACTAACGACTAATAAAAAAAAAGAAAATGAATTTGTGTGAGTTAATCACTTCGCTGCCGCACTAGTAACATGAACCTTCAGCTTCTAGGAAAGCTGATTGCCACGGTTGGTGACGTCATAGCAAACAGAGCAGGGGTAGTGGTGTGCCCATTGCGTAATATAGGCATTTCTAGACGAATGACAGGCACGCGGCCATTTGCGACTAATATGACTTTTAGGAATGTTAGGGGGCCATTTGAAATTCTGAACGTTGGAAGCTCCGTTCGGTGGCAATTTTGAGTAGAGATCTGGTGGTAAATTTGGAAATGTGTTTTAAACTATTCGAAATTTAAAAATTGGTACATTAGTGAAAGCTGAATTGGAATTGCAATTGCAGACTTCACAAACATTTAGACTAAGTATTTACCTAAATATTTATTCTTTTACTAATACACCTGTCTTCAAAGGCTGTATGCTGCTATTAACCACCCGATCACTGAGTAGATCCTGAGATCCTGTGCATCGCTGTTTAATATACACTGAACTACTGAGGCAGTAAAACACCCACCTTTTGACAGTTCTTAATAGGTACCTACGTCTAAGTTTCCTACTTAGCCCATTATCTTCTTATATGCGTGGGATTCTTTAAATTTTGAGAATCTGGCTTGCAAATTTAATCTTGCAGTTCATAATAAGTGTTTCTAAGTATATTATGTTTTCTTTAAATAATACCTACATTGTTATTTCAGAAAACCATTTATTATATTAGTTCTCGCATTTCAAGACTTTAAACTGATATTTATCAGTGTCTGGCTAAGTTGATAAATAGGTAGGTATATTAGTTTAGTTTCGCTTAATAATAGCAAAGTCAAAATAGTATTGTTTTGATACTTTTTAATTTAATAAGTTTTTGAATATCTACCGAAGGTGTCCAACTTAGTAGGTATTGTGAGTAGATTCCTTTCGCCTTAACCACCGGTATCCGATGTAGGTCGGCTGCCCGAAATCAAACCCAATGACATTTTTCTGAAAATCCTGTTTTTCAATTTCAAGTTTCGAAAATTAAAATACATAAAAGGAATTTCAAAAAACTGATTTCAGAATAAATGTCACTATCTGGGTTTTGATTTGATTACTGAAATGTTTAAATGTATTTGCTAGTTTACTACTACTTTACCAGTTTCTCTATTTCCGATACAAATCTATAGGAAAAGTTAGCATACTCATTACTTCACAATTCCATTGAATTGACCAGTAACAGTCGCCGTTAGCTTTGTTGATTTTTTTTTGTCACTCTAAATCTGTGAAGTTAATCTCCTTTTGTTGCTGATTGTACCTGCACGGGATAGATTGGACTTCAACGGCTTACGCGCTTAGCGGTTACACGTGCCCGTGCATGTGTATTGCACAAGCATGTTAATTGAACTCTATTTTAATCCCCACCCGGATATGACATGAATGGACACGGAACTGGATTTGTGATTGTTAATACCAGATTATTTGGAGTAGGTAGGAGGTAGTTAATCTTTCACCAGAAATTATGAATTCAGTGGGCTTTATAAAATAACTAGGTGCTACTTGTGGCTTCGCCCATGTGGAATCCTTTTCACGTACCTACCTATTTTTCATGGGAACCTACATGTTATTCAAGATTATAGTCTATTCCTATACCAAATTTCAGGTATGTTATGGTAGATAACAAAAATTTGAAATAGGTATCCTCACTAAAATACAGATAGACATTTTTTTTAATTACTGTTTTCATTTATACCTATAGGTATTATGTTATATCTTTCATACACTCTGAATATGCTTTTTTTAAAATCTGATACCTATTTAATATTATAGACAGACACTTCAATTTTACTATTTTTGTATAGAAGATACTTCGATCTCTTTACTAAAGTTGCCTGTGTTATTCCAGACCATGAGCGATCTCTGTTCCATCAAGATCCATGGATACAGTCGTTTTTGCGTGAAAGAGTAACAAACATCCATAGGTATCCATACATCCATCCATAGTCATAACCTTCACGTTTATAATAAATCCAGTTTCTACTAAAGTATATACCTGCCTACCAACACAAAAATGAACGAAACCAAAGTATAATTTTAGAATACGGGCTATTTCATGTTACCCACTATCATTCTGTGAGTCACCGTTGAACCGTGACTTCCCACTATGCCGTAGTCGAGAAAAAAAAGAACCGTAATCTTGACCGAATATCTTTATACCAAAACGTTACAACTACCATTTGCTATTAGAATAATAATTTCAACTCCTCGCACAAGAGCCCGGATAGCTCAGTCGGTAGAGCATTGGACTTTTAATCCAAGGGTCCAGGGTTCAAGTCCCTGTTCGGGCGGCGCTCTTTTTGTTAATGAGAACATTTTTTACAAAATATTCTATATTCATTTGCACTTTTAATTAATAAATTTTTATTTATTAGCGTTTTTATTTGCATAAAGTATTATCTAAATTCAAGTTTAACTCGTCTCGTCCTAAAAGTATTTTTAATTTTGTGCTAGTGGATAAAATAACTACCTACTTGAATTATGAATATTTTTAAATATTATATAATTATACCTACTTAAGTAAAACCCTAAGAAAATAAGTAGGTAACCTAAATGAAATTCTGAGCCATATTTCATTAATAAATATAAGATACTCAAGTCTTTTTTCCTCTGGGGAAGGCAGCAGAGAAGAGATAAAAGTCTGCCATCTGCTTCTGTGCTTCTTTACGAACTGGTTTTCAGCAGATTTTCATAACATTACTGAATTAAAGTAATAACCACCGACTACTCACATTACAATTTTTCTCAGATCTTAAATAGATTCTATTTAATGAGAACCTATACCAACAAAATCGTCAAGTGAGATAGTGGTCAAACGCGGGCCTATCAATTATAAATAAAAAATGACCATCAAAATTGGTTCAAGTGATAAATAAAAATCACTGAAAACTGTCTATCCTTTTACATTAACACATTAATTTTACATTCATGCCCAAAGCCCCTGTGGCCTAATGGATAAGGCATCGGCCTCCTAAGCCGGGGATTGTGGGTTCGAGTCCCACCAGGGGTACAAAATGTTTTTCTTTGGGAACCTATTTTTACTAGAGTATTATCTATATTTTTTTCGCTATAGGCCTCAAAATTCGCTGAGATTATGAATAATTTTTCACGTTGTTAAAATTGATAAAGTATTAGCGAATTACCCACACATTTCATTGGTTACATTTCTATATAGGTTTATCCTAGATGGGTTTACAAAAAAAAAAAACTTACAACGAAGCTTTTAAGGAGCGCCGCGCAATTGCATGTCGATATCACAATCCCACATGAGAATCTCGTCAAAATCTAAACGATATTTCGATCACGAAATTGTCGATATGTGGAAGGAATGTGGATTCGACGATTAATATTGTTCTGATAGTCGCATCGGTTCACGGTCTGATGGCCTAGCCTGGAGCCTCGACCATCATCTCAAAACTCTGACGTTAGGCAATTGGGCCAAGGGATTGATGCAGAAGACGGTACCTACTCTGCGACACGGCTCATGATGTGAGGAGATTCCCCTCTCTGGAGCCCTAACTACCGGTAGCTTAGTCCCTGTAGGCTTAAATTTGATACAGGGATAGATTAAATATAGCCTGGAGTGGCTATAATAGTAGCCTATGTGTTAGGCTACTATTTATCCCGGGAGTAGGTTCCCATGAGTAACGGCAACGGGAGATGAATTTCGTTTTTGGATCAAAGATTTAACTGTATCATAATTTGCTCATAACTTTAACATAATGGTTTAAGGATTCCTGTCGGTTTACAACATTCAATATACGCATAATAAGCTGTTTATTACGTCGTACAGTAGCAATAAAGAGCAATAGAAATTGTGAAATGCCTTCAATATTGAAATGTCGACCCAGTTCGCCAGGCCGCGGGGTGCCGCCGCGGGAGTGCCTGACATGGGTGCAGAGACGGGCGGGAGGGCGGCAGCTACGTCACTACAATTAATAATGACTCGTTATAGTGCTCATCTATTTTATTAGTGGAAAAATACTATTATTTCCTGTATCGTCAAAGGGTGGTAAACTCTTGAATAGATTCATTTGTTATTGGATACACTTTTGTATATATCGGTAATTTTACTGCGTTTATTTTTTTACAGGCAAGAACAATGATATTAAATACAATAAAAAGAAGAATATCATTGGGCAAGAAAGGATCTTTCCTGCTGAAATAATGAGAAATAACGTCCCATTCACTGTTACCAATAATACCTAGTGTAGGTAGGTATTATTGGAACGGGCTGTTTTTTTTATAATGGTTTCGTCAGTATGATTTCATCTTGCCTTGTAAACTGAAGGTAAAGTCTGAGGAATAAGGGTTACCATTACAGACATGATACTTAATGCTGCAACACAACACAATGGCGATCTTCAGCTTACTGCTCTTTTGCTATTGTTTATTTAATAAGCTCAGTTAAATAATTTATTTCAATTATTTTAAATACATCATAGGAAATTGCCCTACTTCAGGTATAGCTAGGTGCAAGATACGACGAGATGTGAATAAGGCTATACTTAGAACAGACTTGTGAAGGACAGAAACAAATGGCGCGTGGCATACTGTTATTGATCTTTGGAGAGAACTATGGTTTTACCATCTTGTGACCATGTATCTAAAACAGATGACCTACCTACTTAATATTTGGTGCAGATCGGTACCTAGGTACCTGTAAAATAATCTGTACCTACCTAATAATTACTTCATGTTAACTATCTGTATTATTCGTATCGTACCTACGTTATTTACCCAACCACTTTAATTTTACTATTGCTTCCTTGAAAATGTACGCCCTTACTCACCTATAAATTTAAATGAGTAGGTACATACACTTACAGTTTAATTGGATTAAAAGCAAATGCAGCCGATATATTATTGTAAACAGGCGTATAATGTTTTAGACGGCCGATAACGATAGAGTTATTACATGGATGATGGAAATAACAGTAGGTATTGTTTCTGCTATGTCGTTGACAGCTAAGTGACAGCCGCATTTCGCCTCCCGCCGCGCGCGGCGCTGTCATCGCCACTCAGGTTAACACTACGAATAATATTATTATTATGAAATTTATACTACTTTGTAAAGCTTATTGTTCCGTAGGTTTGGAAAACATTCGTTCACATCCATTTCTCCCTGACACCGTATAGCCTGCCTCCTGCCACCTACCTACTTCATTTGATCATGTTATATATAACACGTGATGAATGTTTCAAAGAATTCAAAGCCACACAATGGGATGGCGATAGTAAAATTTATTTAAGTATATATTATTATCAACCGTATTTAATGAAGAATTTATAATTGAACGTGTATGTCATAAGAGGGATAGTTTATGTACCTAGGTACTTAGTTGCAATTTTAACTGACTTCGAAAGGAGAACCTCCTATCGAAGCTTGCTTTGGTTCTTTCGATTCTAATAGGTACCTACTTACGGTTTTCAGAAAAGAATTTTAGTATTAGATCTGAAGAAGGTTTTAGTAGCTACCTCCCTATATTTAACCGTACTAAAAACGGAAGTGAGTTGGTTCGGTTCTATTTATTTACATTGGTATTTTACATTAAATTTGATTCATAACAGTCTATGATCACACATCTAATAGGGTATGAAAAACTCTATCTATTTACATTGGTATTTTACATTAAATTTGATTCATAACAGTCTATGATCACACTTCTAATAGGGTATGAAAAACTCTATCTATTTACATTGGTATTTTACATTAAATTTGATTCATAACAGTCTATGATCACACATCTAATAGGGTATGAAAAACTCTATCTATTTACATTGGTATTTTACATTAAATTTGATTCATAACAGTCTATGATCACACATCTAATAGGGTATGAAAAACTCTATCTATTTACATTGGTATTTTACATTAAATTTGATTCATAACAGTCTATGATCACACTTCTAATAGGGTATGAAAAACTCTATCTATTTACATTGGTATTTTACATTAAATTTGATTCATAACAGTCTATGATCACACATCTAATAGGGTATGAAAAACTCTATCTATTTACATTGGTATTTTACATTAAATTTGATTCATAACAGTCTATGATCACACATCTAATAGGGTATGAAAAACTCTATCTATTTACATTGGTATTTTACATTAAATTTGATTCATAACAGTCTATGATCACACATCTAATAGGGTATGAAAAACTCTATCTATTTATATTGGTATTTTACTTTGGTTCATAACAGTCTGTGATCGCACATTTAGTAGGGTATAAAAACTAATAATTAATTAAATAATTTAAATAATAAATTTAAATAATTTCAAATCTTGAACTAGTCCATCTTAAATCAGTTTCTCACAGATCTTTACCCCATATCTTATTAAATGTAAGTAGTTATTGAGATAAAAACATTAGGTAATCCTTAAAGGTTAGACAAACTTGCTTGTTCTTCTGGCATAAAATTTCGCCTAGAATCCTAGATGCTGGATTGAATTTAATATCTCAGCTGATAAGTAGGTATCCCTTCCAATAAAACCAAAAATGTTAATTCTTTTGGTTAATCAAAGATAAAGGTAAGTGATGCAAATTAATTGGAAATTAAATAAAATCCTAACCTGACTTGCTTTACTGAATATTAACGTAGAGACGAAGTTTAATAATATAATTCTACCTACTTACATAATACCTAACTAACAATAAATGGTTCGGTTGATTCTTTCATAACGTGACAAATACCAATAAAACCTAATTTGTTCTCTTTATCATAAGAGGCGTGAAATAACACCTATTTATAAGTCGATAAGAAATAAAAGAACAACAAATCTGTTGAATTATTTCTAGTACCATTTATATTTAACAGTAGGTACTTACTTAAGTGGGTACACCACATAATTTCGTTTAAATTTCCCAATGAATCAACTGTACCATTGAATTCTTTTTATAGGTAGGTAGGTATAATTAGGTACAACGGTACAAGGGAGTGAAAGCTATAAGGGGTTAGTGTAGTTTTCAAAAGGCATGCAAAGGCATAGATTTAGTATATAAAAATTATTCGTATCGGTAAGTAGGTACCTATCCACCGTGAACGATTGACCAGACAGAAACAAAAAAGTATAATAGATTATTATTTAAATATAACAACGTTAGGTATATTTTTTATAATGCAAAGAGCTTTATGGTCTATTTTCTTAAAATATTTTTTCAAGTCAAACAGAAAAGTAATAAAACTGGACGTTACGTCACTCTCAGGCATAATTAAAAATAAATTTAACAAAATCGAGATGTACCTATCTAGCTATAATTTATTTTTGGTAGATATTATTTTTCATTAGGGTGACTTGCAGAATAAAGTAACGGCATTGGCGCCGTACAGTACTCTCGTAAACCCACCGCGAGATGGCGGTGCTAGTTTTATTGCTTGTTAGCACAACAAGCTGTAATGGAGGACTACAATATTGACAGACCATTAATTCGACAGGAAATTGTGCTGAAACCGTGCTCTGTGCAGGTGATTGTGAACTTTTCAAATTATCCGCGTGCTCTGCGGTTGTTTCCATTTCAAATTGAGGCGGAACAGTCCAGCTTTTCACTAGGGGATATGGAGTTGAATAAACTCTATAAGCTACAATCTAGCAACCAGTATCCTGCACACATTCATGTAGGAATCTAATTGCAAAATTAATGCTTGTATAAAATATTGATGACCTTATTAGGTACATGACACTTTAAAATACTTTGGGGTAGACAGAGACCGCATTTTTTCAACCTGTCTAATTAAATATACTATGAGTATGGAACCGAGGTCTACACACACCTACTCCTGGTCCGTATAATTTAGTATATTTCGGCTTTTTACAGAAGTGACTGCCGCCCCTTGGGTCGGGTCACTTGGGTTTTGAGTACCTACCTACATTACATCACTCGATAATCCAGGAGTCAGAAAAAAAACGTACAAAATTATTTTCGTACAAGTAAATAGCAATAGTAGGTAAGCGCGCTTACACGCCTGGAGTAAATAATATATTTTTCTCTGTGGGTGGTTCAATCGGGCATAGGGCCAAAGCAACGCTCCAAATGGACCATATAAAAATGCATGGGTAGAGCGGCTTCGTTGGATCAGGTGAGCTCTCGAAACACAGTTGGCAGATGTGCAAGGTAAGCTAATGTATGCTGCTGATTATTTTGCAAACGTGTAAAGGAATACTTATTTGCTTTGTGCTATCCAACCATTGATTAAAGATTTTTTTTATTAACGAGTCAAATTCGGAATTCAAACGCTTCATATAAAAAATATTTAGGGCGTTTTTAATTAATTACTGTGTTAAAATTTTTAATACCTAAGTACTTGATTACGATATTAGGTATACAGTTCAAAATAATAAAAATCTAAACAGACACTTAAAGCATTTATGTACCTACCTACCCATTTATGTCTTTAATTTAGGTTCCGCGCATAAAATTAAAACCTTAAAATCTAAATCCTCGCGGGCGAAGCCACGGTCACATAGTTAGTGGTCAATATTGCAAAGACTCAAATTATTACGATAAGACATAATCAGTGAAAGCGTCGTTACAATAAGAATAATATACAATGAAAGTAAAAGCGTTTATATCCTGTTCCAAATATCCGTCTTCAGCAGGCGTCAAAAGAACATATTCTTTTAATTAAGCCACGCGGAAAGCCTCGTAAAAGTTACGAGCCCCGTGATTTAACTATTATTTGTCATCAATTTTATGTTCTCTTAAAGCAAATAGTCAGAACTGTTCGACATAAAACCTGACGTCAGGGTTCCCCTCCCCTGCCCCGCCTATTTATTCTCTTTTCTATTTTGTTTTGTTCGTGGTAATGCTATAACGAGGACTTTGTTTGTTTGTTTTGTTTAAAACCGGCTGTCTGATTGACTTTGTTATTCGGTGAACCTGGATCATGTTTGTTTACTTAGGGCGAATTTTATCCGTGAAAATACCTAATAGCGGTAAAATTAAACTAAGCTAGGCTGAGTCGCGAGATCGCGTTTATATTTATCATCATTATTATGATAGATTGCTTTTATACATACTTTTCTTGTAGGTGTAGGTACCTATAATTCTATGGAAAAAAAACGTTTTCATACTTGAATAGATCCTACCTATTATCAGTAGGTACGTAACTACCTATCCACATAAATTTATTGGGCGTATCTACTTAGGTATAAAATGAATATTTTTAGAAATTTTATACCTAAACACTAATGAAAATTAACAAGATGTTGTGTGATTTTATGTATAGGATAGGTAGGTATTTTAATTTTGTCGAAAACCATTTTTCCCTAATTTTTCCTGAGTTTAGAAATCTTGTTAAATTGAACTATTACAGCCATCTAGGGACCAGTAGCGATTCCGAGAAACTAGAAGTAAAGCAGGTTCCTACAGGATTACCGAATGCCACATGGTATCAATAGGTGGCTCTTATACTAAAAACAATGCTGTACACTAGATGGCGCTGTACATAATCTAGTGTGCGTCGGAAAATACAGATGGCAGTGTGATTAGATTAGTTTATTTGAATTTGGAATTTTGTTTTGAACGAAAAATAGATTTAAAAGCAACCATAAATTATTACACTTCTTGGTTGAAAAGTAATAGTGTTTCTTGTGTTTAGATGTAAATACTACAGTAATCTTACCTCCAAGTCAAGTTGGTGTGTTTCCACTTCTCTCCTTTCTGCACCAGGAACCGTTTCCTCCTATGTCGATGCTGGTCACCATCTTCCCGGTCTGGTCGCCCACATCGCCTCTGCTTCATTAACGTCGTCGTGGCTTCGTCGATCTCACCCGTCACTGGGATCCCACCATATTCCTGGAACAGATGTAAATTTTCATTAGAGGATATTGATACGGACAGGGTTGATTCAATCCCGGCTTTACTTAAAGTCCTTGGAGTACCTTGGAGCCCGGGGTCCCCTCTCCAACTCCTCCTTTCCATGATTTGATTTATCCGGGAACAACTACCGTTTGTCCCTAACTCCGAGAGGAAAGCCTACGCTAGAGCCTCATCCATAAATCAGTAGTGTACCGGCTTGTAGATGAAGTTGGCTCCTGGTGTGGATACACCTCTTTATTTGTAAAATTAAACGTGATAAATATAACCTTTAGATTTTGGAGTTGTATTCTGATACTACTGGACCGACAGACATTTGCTGCCCAATCAAAAAATCCTAGAACCCGATTAGATCGGTTCCTGTTTGGTGAATAGTACCTAAGAGTCCTTTTTATGCGAATAAAGATTACTGATTTTATTTAATTATACTAACTTGTAAAGTCTTGATAGCGAGTCTGAAGTCGTCGTCCACGTAGACCTGCGTGCTGTCTGCGAGCTGTAAGTTGCCCACTTCGGGGCTGCCTTTCTTCAGGTATCCAAACTGTTCTAGGTAGTTTCTCTGAAAGCAAATAAAACAAATTATGAGTATATTTCAAGCAGAGTAACATGCAATAATCTGGAATTTCTCATCATTATAATTTTTGACTAATTTCACCAATAATCCGTAAACCGTCATCCAATGAAACTTAACTGCGTTATCATGTGTTTTATTCAGTGAAATTCATTGAATAGTCTCGAGTATTTCCCAATGGGGTAAGCAGGGGCACAGCAGAGGCCACATATTTCAACCTAACATAGGTACACCTTTCGTTTCTTCTACAAACTATCGCAATTCTTTTCATCGTTAAAGTCTAGCCTAAGTCTTTTATTGCAGTTGGTAGTTCGGTCGGAGTGTGTTACATTCATCTGATTGAAGCTGAACAAATTAACTTGAGTACCTACCTACCTTCAAATTAATTTGATCAAAGATCTTCCATTCATTGTTTATTGTTATTTATCACAACTTTATCCATCCAGCGCGCGAGTTTATTTACATTGCATCTGAACGTAGGTGTGCTTTATTTTGATAGATCATTCATTGAGTTTTTTTACTTAGAATTGTTATTATTTTCTTAAAGAGATTTTAACACATAAATTCTTTTAATATCTACCTAAATGTGACAGTTTTTGAAGATGTTCTAAATGTTTATTATTTAATCAAAAACCCTCAAAGTGCTGAACATTATCTTGCTGAAATTTGGTACAGGCGTAGATTGTCTGGAATACCACACAGGTCGTATTTTCATCTCGTAGCAGTAAGACATGATCTGCCATTTGTGCTACCTACGTTACATTTTTTGCAGACTACAGTGTTGTATTCTGCATTGGTCTGCCAAGCGTATTGAATATATTATAATTATGTTAATTAATTCATCCAGACGCTCTAGACTACAAAACGATCTTTCAGAACGAAATAATGGTTCTCCACAATACACCAATAATTAAAAATGTTCTATCTTAGCTATATGCAATTAAACAGAATAGGTAGCCATACTTTAACATTGTATATAGTACCTAGCCCTGAACTATTATCGTTAATACTAAATTCATCAAATGTAAGTAAGTATTTCTTTAAATGAAGTGGTAGTAGGTGGAAAACCAAGGAAGACAAACTCTCTTACCCCTTCAGCCGATAAGTATGAAGCCTTCCCGAGGGATAAGAAAGATGAGGGTTCCTACATCTGATGGCTAGGATATACCTACGACAAGGAGGTACCCTAGTTTAGCACTACATTGCTACAGGAACTTCAAAATCAGCATTTTGGATCACGTATTTTTAAATCACGATCCCTAGTTCGAAGTACCTCGTTAAACCCTTGTTCTACATTCTTTTAATAGACTCCTATTGAACCTATTATCCCGAGTAGTACAATATATTTTACCACAGAAAAAAATTAAATTTATTAGACTCAAAATAAAAGTCAAGTCTTTTCAACAATTAGCGACATTGTTAGATCCACCTATAACAAATGACTGTAGAGTTTGTCATCTACATTTTTAAAGGCCTCATTAAACCTAAACCAACTTTATTTTCTTTGGCAAACATCCTTCTTTTTTAATTAAACCTACATTGACTTGACAATGGTACTCCTTTGTAGTTTTTTTTGACTTCCTCTTTGTGTATTTTAAGGGGCTCGTATTCAAAAAGTTTTACCTTATGCAAGAGATAAGGTGGCCGTCTGTTCGTATGTCACGGTCGATTTTTTCTAAAATGGCTTAGTTCTTAATTGTAAGGTTTATTCTTCCATATAATTACTCTATCTCTATCTACTTTCATTGTCAATATTCGATACAATTTTGAATGCATATGAACCTTCGTTATGTTACTGTTCCTGTTCTGTTAATATTCCTGTTTGGACTTTGTAGTTTTTGTAACTACTAGATACTATATTGTGTTGTTTTTTATTATATTATGTTAGCACTGGGCCCACCTGATGTTAAGCGGTCACCAGTGTCTGAAAACATTTGTAACGCCGTACTTGGACTTACTTCCAACAATGTAAGTAGAAGAGTCGCTTGGAGACGTTAACTGCTTACCATTTAGAAGGGCTGTGTTGAGGCCATGGTATTAAAAAAATGAAAATGAAAATTGCAAATATTAAAAATATCGTGGAGACAAGGCATAATACTTTACCTATTTGCTTATTGATTTCTAACCCCATAGACTAGTTTGGTTATTTACACCCATAAAAGTTTGTCTACGCGTTTTTTGAAAACGATGAATGCAATAAAAATATACTAAACACTAAGTGGATAATGGTATAGTTAAGTTATTAGGTAGGTATCATCAAGAGTTCGCGACGAACAAAAACTACAATTTGACTGAGTATATCAGGAGCTTTATCAGAAACAATTCCGTCTCGTCTATTATTCACCCCCTAACTTATCTAAGTTACCCTAAACGCTTCTGTGGAACTGTTTGTTTTGATATAGTAGGTACCTGAATTTGAAAAGGGCGTAAAGAACTCTACTTTTAAAGGAACAATTTTATGCAATTTCATTGTCACCCAATTTTATTCATTACTTTCTTATTGATTATGCTTCAAAACTTGTGTTTTTGTTTTATTTTCGAATAAGTCTTGAATACTCTATGGTTGCTGTAGGAAATTTTGTGTACTGGCCGCGCTCCGTAGGTAGGTAGATAATTCTAAATTCGAAAAGTGTCGCTGTAAATAATTCCTAAACTCGGTTCGCCGAAATTATTATAAATATAACTAGTGTCACTTCTATTTACTTAACTTGCATTTCGAAATAACAAAGAAAATGTAAGATTGAAACTATAATTTCGGATCTTTTATAATAATATTAACTAATAAGTATGATTTATCCTAGGCTCTATATTTGAGGCACCTTTAGAAGATCATTACATAATTATAAATTTTAATTTAATATTTTTACGTAGACGAAAGATTTAGGTAAAAACACGAAACACCTATTTACCATACCATAAATAATTTAGAAAAGTTCAGTCTACAAACTTTTTCTAGCTTGTAATGATACTTATCAAATTAAGTAAAAATGTAAATACAAGTAGACACAGGTACCTACTAATTTATTGTAGCAGTGTGCTTTTATATTATGAGTACAAACAGTTTTGAGCAAAAGATTAATTATACTCATTGTTATAATATTTTTTCTTGCGCGTTATGAAATGATATATCACATAGAACTGCTGTCGGGTAAGCAATATTTATTAAAGATCAATTAAATAAAAATTACTGTAAAAACAATAAGTGCTTCTTTAGTAACATAGCAAAATTAAATAAGAAAAGTATTCATTAAATTTCTAGAAATAATCTTGTATAATAGGGTAATTACTAGAAATAAATCTGTGGATTTCCGATTTAGACCGTTTATTATAATAGTTTATTATAATAACGGTCTTATTATTCTAATAGTTTTTTTGAATATTTGAATTAAACCAGTAGGTACCTAAAGGTATAGAAATCATAGAAAAGTATTAGAGAAGCACATTTTTATGTAAATATAGAAAGCACAGGAAGGTAAATTGCCGTCGTAGCCGTGTCAGGTCAAGAGCTTTCCTATATCCTATCATTAATTTATTGACGTTTCCGGGGTAATAAATAAAAGGAACCATAAACAATGCAAATATTTTTCACCAATTAGCTTAACAGTCTTGGACTAATCGAAACCCATAATTAGAATTCTAGTCAATATGTCAAGTCTGAAAATTTGTGCAGATTTTAGGATGTTTGTTACTTAATCACGTTCATACAGTTGAACGGATACCTACATCTATCCCTTTTTTTATCGTGCGGAAATCCCCATGGATACCACCCCCGTCGGCCATCGAGCCAGGTAGCTCAGTTGGTCAGAGCATTCCCCCCTGTAAGGGACTGGTCACGGGTTCAAGTCCCGTCCTGTATGATCATTTTTTCCGATCAGAAAATCATTGGAAATAGTTAGTATGCAATTGCTTAAAACACTTGACTTGCCTGAATTTAATAAGTAAAAAAGTTGTAAGTACTAGTACTTTGCGTTACTCTAGGTCAAGGTTGTTCAATTACAGGCCCGCGCCCGCGGGACAAAAAGTGATCCGCCAATCAATTTGACAGCCCGCCAAAACGAAATCCATTATTGAAAAATGATGACATTATGAAGAGCCTTTAGGAGTCTGAACTTCCGAAGACCGATTTTGTACAAATGACTTTCGAGTTTTTGGCGATTTATTCACGAATTTATTCTTTTAAAATTACGGTGCCTATATAATTATATAATGTAATTCGTGATTTTGATTAAAAAAGCACTAAAGTAATGTACCTACAATAATCTCGTATAAGGATATTTGTGGTTGCAATCTTCCGAAACGGTTAGGCCGATTTTATGTAGGTAATGATTTTGTATGCTTAGTTTGAATCTGGAATTTTCCTATCATATTAAAGGAAATAAAAAGATTTTCTGCCCCTCTGATGGTACCATACATAATTTGAGCATGTTATAAAACTGTACAAAGTTATAATAGGTTACACTCACAAACAGTATATGTTGTAAGAGTTAATTACAAATTCGCATGTTACAGTGATGTCAATCTGTCGTCAACCCGTAAGTTAAGTAGGGGTAGATGATGGTAGCTAGGGTAAATGAGCCTTTAATATAGGACATTATAAGTACCTCCAATCACAGCCAACTAGATTGCGTGACTCCATCTATTCTGTCTTCTAATTAATGAACAAATCTCTGCCATCAGCCTGTGCTAGTTCCTGCCCCGTGTCATGCTAAGTCAAAAATCTCTATTTGGGTCGATTAGATTAATGCATGTACCTAATTATGTAGTTGTTGTTGTTGTTGTTTGATTACCTATCATTACTAGGCAAGTTGGAGTAAATGACAAAGTTTAAATCTGTTTTGTTTTTAACAATTTTGTTCAGAGGGGTTTTTATGGTGCAACAGAAGTGAATGCGATTGCTGTGTAGGTATGTGATCGTTGGTTGGTTAAAGTTTTATTACTTATTTTTTTTTCATATCATTAGGTAGGTACTAATATTTCGTAACATTTGGTAGCAGTACCGTGTCTCTATAGAAATTGCCCGTACGACAGCAACATTCACATTTTATGTTCCTAAAATTGGTTTAATAATTTAATTGATTTCTAACCTAATCATCTTAACTGATTTATCTGAATTCTCTATTTCAACCTAATTATATCTCAAAATCTTAATCTAATAGGTACCTAGGTTGAAAATAAAATAAAAATATCCTTAAATCAGCAAAATTGGTAATTTGTGTTTAACTTCCAGAATAATATTTTAATTTTGAAGGATTAATTATATTTTGAAGGAGGTAGGACACGACGGTATCTCCCGTCCGAAATGAGCTGTCCGACTGGGGTAGTACCTCCGCCCTACAGAACATCGCGGCCATAATAACCATCGAGTTGTGTTTCCGCCGGTAAGTAGGGTAGCCAGAGCTCACTGTACCCCTCCTCCTCCCATCCCTTCCTAGCCTCCCCACCCCATCCCAGCCCTCCCCCCTTCCCTTCAGGGTAGGCAGCGCGTGTGTGACACCCTTAGTGTTGCACACGTTCATAGGCCACGGTGACCGCTTCCCATCAGGTGGGCCGTGTGCTTGTCTGCCACCTAAGTAGTATAAAAAAAAAAAAATACGTAAATTCAAATAATAGATGGTAGGCCTGCAGTTCAAAATTCATCGATAAATTATTCATAATTATACATGACATGCTACCGGTAATTCTACACCAGCATGAACATATGAACTTCATTAAAATATTATAAATTTGCACCTTCATCAATATCCATTATCATTCGAGAACAATTACCATAGTGATTGGAAGCGCTGTTAGCCCCCCTTGGACTATCGCCCCTTGTTCCAAATTTGATGCAGTGCGGTGCATCGCGTGTGGTTGTCATCGGGAGCTAATCACGCATCGTGCGAGGGACAAAGGGACATCTCCCACCCGTTTGATTGACGTACGCTGTCACTCCGCGCGTCTAGTTGTCTATGGTTATAAATTACCGCCATGTTTTGTGTTTAAATTACTTTTAATTTAAGATAATTGTGTTAAAAGTGGACGGTTGGACGGGCATAATGTTTATATTTTAATATTCAAACTTTTGGTTGATACATATCCAAGTTTGTGGATTTTGTGTAGGTATATTAATAGGTAATACTTCATCTCCAGAATGAAATTGGATTGAATTTTATAATAACCTACATAGACCTAGAAATTTTGTTTAGCGGATAGCGATAACAAGTTACGTAATACTATGTTACTTACATGCTACAAAGTGTTCCTACAAATAATGTGCAATCATACATTTTTATAAGCTTACAGTCCTTACAGAGAATAAATTATCGTCGGTGAATGAATGCAAATTACACAGACATTCTTGAATGAACGCATATACGGTTATATTATGTATTGTATACTATTTACATATTAATTTACAACATCTGCTCGCGCGAAATGTGTGATAAAGCTCAGCCGTAGACAATAGTATAGTTCTGTTGTAGACTCCTTGGTAGGTCTATGGTACACACTTATTGTTACCAACGCAGGACATTGGCGGTAAACTATGTTCAAATTCTGAGTGTGCACGAATAAACTCACACTTTCTTTCTTTCATAGCTGTTTCGATGTAGCTGTTAGCTTAGCAGACTAAATTTTCATTTCTATTAGTGGTAAATCAAATTTCATATTACACAGGTTTTATTGAGGTTATTCATTGTAGTTTTATTGGAAAGAAGGTACCTATGGAAGGTAGTACTTACTAACATGTACTTACTATGTAATAATAGACCATAAATAAATAAAGAAAAGAACTTATGTTTTAAATTTAAAACTTATACGCTGCTTATGTGAATCATTTGTGTTTTTGTCATCTAAAGCTCGTATTTTAAATTCAACAGATTTAAAAAAGCATACAGTATGCTCGAACAATTAATGATGTAGGTACCTACTTAATCGATAATTATTTTCTTTCTGCACCATCTTTGGTTGACCGACCGGTACTAAATGTTTGTGATGTGTGTGTTTCTGAAGGTCTAATGAATTTACTGGATATGTCCTGAATCAGGCAACAAAAGTGTATACACATGTGCACTTGTGCACTGCCTAACAATTCATCGTGCGTGGGACTACTTCTCATGTTATTTTAGTTAAAAGCTCTTCCTAATTCTAACAATAGAATGCAAGTTTATACAACACTTAATCGTCTGTGTTTATAATATTTTAGAGCTGACTAATAGGTGTTTTAACCTCTGTTCTAAAATATTTTGTTATAAAGAGTTCCTTTTTTGGTTCGATTGTTACCGGTTGTGGCTGAGTCCTAAACGGTGGGTGGCTTGGTTATAATGACATTGCATAGTGAATCGAAATACACCTGTAGATAATATAGAGACTGGAATATCCAAAATAATAGCTGTGATTAAATAATTTATTCTAATTTAGGAATTCTCAAAATTTGCTTGAAACTCGTACAACATAAAATATGAAGAATGGATGCAAACATGGATGCATAAGTGATATTCATATGTTTCTCATTCCCGATCTACTAATGTGTTCCTATCCTTTAGGGGTAAATTTCAAAAATTATTAGTTAGTTCATCAACTGCCTAAATTTCAAGTTTGTAGTCCCAGCGTTTCAGGCTTAGCGTTGATGGATCAGCCAGGGCCTCGATTCTGCTAAAGGCAAACCACTGTAATACCACTGACACTCTATAAAATGCCATTTAATTTTGGACTTTATTGTTATCAGGTTAAAGTCTGAAGTCAGATGATATTTTGTAGAGCGAATGAAAAAGTTAAATGAATTCTTTTCAATTGATTTTAGACTTTAACTGTATAACGTTAAAGTCTACAATTAAATAGCATTTTTAAAGTGTCAGTGGTATATCAGTGGTTTGTCTTTAGCAGAATCGAGGCCCAGGACAAGTAATTATAAAAGTTATAATAGAAGTTGCTACAACATATTACTTTTTAATTAATACAATTACTTATTTTAGCTTCAACCCAGGACAAAATGCGCTTTAAGCTTAACCAGATCAGTTTTAGTAGCCGAACTTTTACTGCTTAACTTGGTTCGACCGTAAAACAGAAAGGTATTAACTACATAGTTTGGTGCACACCTTTCTACTTAAAAGGAATGTGAACGAAGTGGCAATGTATGAAGCTCATAAAACACGAAAAGCGTTAAGCTAACTGGAGCTCAGTTTTAAGATTCAACTGTGATTCAATAGAATATTAGTAAGTTGCACGCAGTATGAATTTTTGATATAAGTGTACGTGTACATTTATTTTTACCCAGAAGTAGATAATGTAATTTCATGCTTCTAATTTGAAAATAACGGACCGTTCGATTCTCATTTTACCGCCTTAGGGGTGAAATTTAGAAACATCAACTGCCAAATTTACCGTAGCGGATTTACATTAGCCGTACGTCTGATTTGCACAAATCACAAACCATATTGCGATCCGCATATTTTGCAAACGAAATATCCGTAGGAACTCCCGTCTATTATACTTACGAGTAGTAAATTATCTCGTTTGTCGGCAAATAAAGGACGTGTTGCCTTATTATTGGTAGGTATATGGAGTGAATCAACTCACTTTCTACACAAATGCGTTAGCTGATTGGTGCTGTTTCAATGTCACTTAAGTTGTCTTCACATACCTAGCGGGATCGGACGGAAGCACAATTTTAGTGATGTAGAACTATCGATAGATAGAATATTATTATTTGACTTTGTTTTGTTAGTCATCCCGTGATATCCATTTCGATAATATGGATAGTGAAAACCGTGATATAGATATTATAATATTTATTCATAATTGTCAATCTCGTTGAAAGTTGAGACATCGTGTTAAATAATTCTACGGATGATGATTAATTTCATTAATTAATAGGAACGGCGATCAAAGCGAACTAAACTGCGCTATCACATTAGTTTATTTGAAATAATATTAAATGAAATCCAGCCTTAGAAGCTTTGTGATATAGCCGCTACCAATAGTTTTACGATATTTACAAAGCCACTTTTTAATAGTTCACTTTCAGTCATATTCTATTCTATTGGTTTACTATCAAAAGGCAATCGACATCGATATTCTTTTATTAATCAGGCATCACTACGGCGGTAGCCAAGTGAGTGCTTATTGCAATGTGCAGTGATTCAGAAAAATGCGCATAATAAATGACGACTCGTTAATTCAAAATTAAACGCTGGGCTGTTGTGTTGAAATGCGGGAGTTGTCACGCATTCTCGCATCACTTCGCTATTATGTGACATTTAATGTGTTTAAAATATACGTTTAGAATGACCATTGACCAGTCAGTTAGTGAGTGTGATGCATGATATTACTCGTTTTGTTCAACACGGTAAACAATCCTATCCTACTAATATTATAAACGCGAAAGTTTGTAAGAATGTATGTATGGATGTATGTTTGTTACTCTGCCACACAAAAACGGCTTAATGGATCTGGCTAAAATTTGGTACAAAGATAGATTATAGTCTGGAATAACATATAGGCTACTTTTAATACAAGCTAATACCGCGGCTCCGCTCGCAAAGTCGATCGGTCGGGATTTTCTAGATATATGTTTGTTACTCTTTCACGTAAAAACGGCTGAATAGATCTGACTGAAATTTGGTAACGAGATAGATTAAAGTGTGGAATAACATATAGGCTACTTTTTATACAAGCTGATACCCGCGACTCCGCTCACGGAGTCGATCAGTCGACCCACGGAGTAGATCAGTCGGGATGTCTGTATGTATGTTTGTTACTCTCACGCAAAAACGGCTGAATAGATCGGGTTGAAATTTGGTATAGAGATAGATTATAGTCTGAAATAACATATAGGCTACTTTTTATACAAGCTAATACTCGCGGCTCCGCTCGCGAAGTAGATCGATCGGGATGTCCAAATATTATGTTTGTTGCTATTTCACGTAAAAACGGCTGAATGGATCTGGCTGAAATTTGGTACCGAGACAGAGTGTAGAGTGAAATAACATATAGGCTACTTTTTATATAAGCTAATACCCGCGGCTTCGCCCATGGAGTCGATCAGTCGGGATATCTGGATGTATGTTTGTTACTCTTTCGCGTAAAAACGGGTGAATAGATTAGGTTGAAATTTGGTACAGAGATAGATTATAGTCTTAAATAACATATAGGCTACTTTTATACAAGTTAATACCGCGGCTCCGCTCGCAAAGTCGATCGTTCGGGATGTCCAAATATTATGTTTGTTGCTATTTCACGTAAAAACGGCTGAATGGATCTGGCTGAAATTTGGTACCGAGATAGAGTGTAGTGTGAAATAACATATAGGCTAATTTGTATACAAGCTAATACCCGCGGCTTCGCCCATGGAGTTGATCAGTCAGGATATCTGGATGTATGTTTGTTACTCTTTCACGTAAAAACGGCTGAATAGATCAGGTTGAAATTTGGTACAGAGATAGATTATAGTCTGGAGTAATATATAGGCTACTTTTTATACAAGCTAATATCCGCGGCTCTGCCCGTGGGAGTCGATTAGTTGGTAATCGTTTTTTGGCCATATCCCCGGTTCTACTTGACCAAATGCAATCAAACATACGGCAGATTTTATGTAAAACCAAGACCTTTCTAATGAAAAGGCGGCATCAAAATTTGTTCAGCAGTTTTTGCGTCCATCACGAACAAACAAACAAGGATTGCAAAAAATAGATATTTGTGGTCAACATTACCAAGTCTTTTTTTTTCAAATATCGATTATTACAACTAAAAGTACCTACTGTTATAAAGGGATATGATGTCCACACTGTCGCCTTAAATGGAGAGTGGAATGTAGGGTGGAGTCGGGAGAGGAGATTGGACAGTAGAGTGGAGGTGGAGAGTGGAGTGGCGTGTGGAGTGGAGAGTGGAGTGAACAGTGGAGTGGAGTGGAGAGTGGAGTGAACAGCGGAGTGGAAAGTCGTTTCATTCAAATAGACTTGGTGGCAATACCGAATTCCACGCGGGCGAAGCCGCGGGCAGAAGCTAGTATTTCAATAAAACTTATATTAGATAGTACCTCTTTTTGATATACATATCTAAGATCATTTGTTCTAACTGGTTCTAACCTTATTCAATAATTCGCTGTTGGTCACACCTCCGTCAGCATGGAATTTTGATCCTTTTTCTGCAACCTACGGGCATCTATCCCATAATTTATCCCTGAACAGAATTTTAGCCAGATCCATTCAGCATTTGGGTCTGATTGAGTCATTATAAAGATATTCACAAACTTTAACAAATTTATAACTAGCTAGATGTCGATTTATCACAAACAAACAAAGTCCATAATCCCAAGCTTAAGTCTATGACTGCAGCAAATTTAATCCAAATCAGTTTAGTGGTTTAGGCGTGAAAGACAGACAGTGCTACTTTCACATTTATAATATTAGTAGGAGGTAGAGTTTACAGTGATCAAGATTGTTTTTTTTTAAAGTTTGCGGGTAAGACTACACGACATGACTCTAAACTAAAAGCACCCCTGTTAGTGTGTACGCCGCTGTGGGTACGCAGCATGATACATAGTTTCCATGACGTGTCACGAGGCGAAATCAAAACACTAATTCGAGGTTTGGGGACAATGAGGGATGAATTTGAATTTCAAATGCATGAATGACACACGGAATTGACTGGAATTACATTACAGACAATGGCGTCATTTTGTTTGTTCCGCCTTTTGTGTATCTCTAAATGCACTGTGAACTCATTGAGTGGAAATTCAAGACAGCTTTCCTGTTACCTACGCGTGTGATAATCGCCAGTGACGTGCAATAATTAGTTAGTGAAGATCAAATTTTGAATCACGTCAGTTTTGAATTCTTTCAAGGAGAATATTTATATGAATCAAGTATGTATATAATAATCTCCAATTCTGTGTGATTCAAGGTAAGATAAACAAACAAATCCACTTTTATATTCATAATAATATATATACCTACCTACAGCTTCAGTTTTTTTACGTGCGTTGTCCCCTCTGGTAACTTAACTGTTGAGGTTCCTTTTCAGTTTTCATATCCATACTAGGTATATATTTCGCCTAACCGATATACCTTTAAGTCATAACAAAACTGTATTAACAGTTTTCTCAATTCAAGCGTAAAAACTTACACGCAGCAGGTTTTTAATGCGTTGAAAGCCCCACAATTGCGCCTCCATAAGCCCCACAAGACATGCCTTATTTGGTAGGTATATCTAGATACTTAAGTAGGTACATTTGCCAGGATAAAAAAGAAGAGTAGGTTTTTTTGATTTTAGAGATAATGTGGAAAGAAAAAAAGGGAATGACAATATAAAGTTATGTAACGTAAAGTACCTAAGTTATCTTTATGTAGGTAGAGTTTTGCGTACCTAATTTAATCATTTGCACATCTTCAGTACTGAGTTGTTTATAGCACGAGTAGGCTCCCTAAACATATTAGAAGTGAGCTACTGATTAAGGCTCGATATTGAATTTATATGTTACAAAATAGCACTATTGCAACTTAAAGAAAATAAAAAGTTATAATGATACGCGCCCGATCCATCAGACGCAATCGTAATTATACCTATTAGTATGGCTCTTCTGTATGTGAATGGAGCCTATCTAAGAACTTCTGATATATATATACCCGATGATAAGCGGACGAAGCTGGAGCGCAAGCTTTCCTTTGGGGTTGGAGGATCAGATGGCAGTCGCTCCCCTAAAAGGCACAATAAACCAAGCAATGGAGTTACAGGGGCGGATCCAGGGGCTCCAAAGCTTGTCTTGATTTAATACGTATAAAGTATCGTTAACATATTCACACTGCGTTACGCTTAACGTCAGACAGATTATGCAAATGTAAAATGTACAGTAAATTAAAATTACATATTCAATAAACGTGCGTAAGCCAATATATGATACCAGGTTTGGCATTTTAATATTTAAACGATGTGCAAAATTGATAGGCTTGTGAACTTAATTTTAAAACTGTGTGAACTTTATTTACTTAGGTATTTAAAACATCACTCAAAAATATAATATGGAACGAATATAAATTAACTGTTACGGGGTAAAAAAAATAAAAAAAAACTGGTACCAATGAGTAGGTATAGTTGGACGTACATACTAAAAAAGAAAACTATTGTTATTTTAATTTAAATTTATTATTTTATGTAAAGTTTTTAGATCTGGCAACTGTACCGGGTGGTTCTGATTGGTATTGATTACCGAGCTTGGTCATTTTAAGGACCTCTATTTCTATTTATATTTCTTTAACAGAAGAAGGAGCTGGTTTTTCCTCCCGAATAGGCAGAAACAGCAGACAGCCATTTTTCTTAGCTATCTTTCATACAAAGGTTTGTATAGCTAAAACCTATCGCTCTTTATTTCTGTACCCAAATTCAATTTAAATTTGTAAGCTAGAGTTAGTTTATTCAACCTTTACTGTTGCTCTGACAATTAAAAATGAGTTAAGAATTTTAAGGAGTTTTAAATAATACTGTAATTGAAATAATCCATTTGAAAACTTAAAAAAATAGACCCATGTTAAAAATTTCAATATAGTAGTTTATCAAAATGATAGTTAGTTAAATATCGATAGCAAAATTTAACACGAATAGACAACGAAAAAGCGAGTATTTTTATGAAAACGTTGTAAAACGAACTTATTTCAGCCACAGAGGGTTGATTCAGCACTTATTCATATTAAATAGTCAATGAAATTTCCAAAATTGGTTTTTCAACAAAAATAAACAGTTTTATCTAAGTTTTTACAGCTGATAGTATATAAAAAAAATATTGTCTATATGTAGCGATGACCTTTATACATTATTCAATGTACGGGTGAGCCTAACTTTGGTCTAGCTAGACGATCTAACTTTTAGAGCTCTCTCTAAATAATAACAAAAATACAGATATTCCTTTTTTATACGATCGCGTAGCTGCGTAAAAATACAGCAGGTTTTTTAAATATCATGCATCTTTGGCGAAGCTGACATAGTATTTTTTGTCATGTGCCAAGTGCAGCGTCGATAACCTAACGCGATTCTGGAAAAGAAAGAAAAATTCGGATGGAATCGGTTCTGAGAAAACAATTTTTTTAACAATTATTTTTTTTTAAACCAGTAACCCTTAGATTGATAAAAAGACGATAACGTATTGGTTAGGTCTTGGACTTGTAATTCAAAGGTTGCTATTTCGAACCCATCCAGTACTAAACTAGATAGTAGAAGTCAGAGTAGACTTGTAATTGAATTATATAAACTTGAATTCACTTGTGTACTAAGTGACAAAGGAATATAATTTCATATTAGATGTTATCTCTGGAAACTAAATAAGTTGTGCAGATGAGTTAAATTAAAATTCATACATTTTGCTTTGAGTTTCCGGTTTGTTGACGCTCAGGACGTTTCTGAGATATTTGAGATTGTCTTTGTTTTCACCTGATGTCTGGCTTGCAGCCAAGAGATATATTGCTTTACTCATGCTAATTTTTGTACTATACCGAAATACTGTAAACTAATATGGTACTAATAAATTGTGTACAAATTATTTTGAATAGTGAAAATAATGCATCTCTTTGTTGATTAAGTACCTACCTACATCATCTGCAAGTGAGTCAGCATATTACGTCTCGTCAATTTGAAAATCAAATTATTAATGCCTCCTACATACGGAGTAATCTACCAGAATCCTAAGAATTACGAAGCTAGGCATGGGTTACCGTATCTATGAAATTTAAACAGGCTGTGTATTGAAGTCGAATCCCAAATAACAAAGGCATTATGATGTACCTAACTGGGTAAACAGTTGAATAATAGTAGGTACCTAAATTATGCCTGAATGAATATCAAATTGGGAATATTTTATTGCAATGCAATATCTTTGTAAGTCGATTAATTATTGTTATTTATTTATCATTGACTCGGTGCGATTGGCTTCAATAATGAAATTGCAGTATCCGTGATTGCAGTTGAAAAGGGTCGCAAGCGCAGCTCGATATTGGAATCAGATTACTATCGCGTTCCATCGAACTGTGAATGACAGGCATTCTTAAGTATCTTGACATGTATTACTGGGAATAAACGCTATTAAATTACTTACTTTGTTTTTAAAGTGCAACTTTTTCAATTTTAATATGAATTTGGTAAGTATTTATTTAATAATTTTATGAAATTATGGCACACGACGTTATTTGTTTTTTTATTAGGCTACTAAACTGTGACTGATTTAAATTGGATACATCCAATGGATGCGTCTATATCCATACGAATGTTTAAAAATTGGAACTTATTAATTTTATGCTGAATATTGATGAGTACAAGGACATTTAATAGGTAGGTATAGTAGTTTATAGTAAGCATTGTATTTAGGTATAATGAAAAATGAAATAAACAGAATACTATAAATCAAAGTCAAAAAGGACAAAAAGGATGTACTTACATGTACTAGATTCAATTATAAAACTCTGGCAAAATTAATTCACGAACGATGTCGTGGGTACGCTGGCTGGTTAGGAAGGATTATTTAGTACTGTCAGCTACAAAGCGCTTAACAAAAGCCAAGTTTAATTCCGCTCCAAAAAACAGTTTAGATGAAACTGAATTCAAGAACAATTTTGTCCGAATCTAGCTTTTGTACGTGATATTGCTTGTATTTTTTAATATAAGACGTCTTATTAAAACCAGTTCTGTAAGTTTTGTGTGGGTAAAACGCAAAAAATGAAGTGACATTTAATATATTATGATATAATAGTTTACTTGAATGTGGTATGTAGAGGTATAGTTTAATAAACTTAAGTCATACTCTTAGACCTTAGTGTAGCCACTTAGTTTTATACTACCTATAGGTGTATTCTACTTGGACATTAGTTAAATAATTCATTAGTGTCTAGTATACCAAACTTTGTCGGAACGTTTAAACTGTCGTCGAAAGCACAATTTTTAATTTAACGATTATAATAATGACAACAATCCGTCGTTTTTAGCGATTCATTGCAAGATTATCCTTATGCATAATCGTTGACGAAAAATGTTACTTAATAAGTATTAAAAAAGAATTCTTAGTAACGATTATGAACACTTAATTATATAACTGAGAACGGGTTTTCTCCTCACATGAGAGGAAATAAAGCTCCGATATAGAGCGCCATGTGCGGGTCGCTTTGTACTCATAACTTAATTTGGTAAATTAAAATAACCACGAATTCAAAACATTATTGCATAGTAATGGACAATTAATGTTTTTTAACTGTGTTACTTTCTTCGTAACTTTTAATGGGGTTTTTGGTTAAATGATTATGTGGGTGACTGTACATTATCGTCTACTTATGTTTAAATGCACTCGTGAGTGTTGGTGGCAATACGCCTTCTGAATAAACAGTTCGCGCGCTGTGCGCATGCAATTTGTTAGGTGCGCGTTGCGTGAGAACCACTCTGATTTAGTATGTGGATGACCGAGATTAGTGAATGCACTTGTACCTAGTAACTTTAGTGACTTTAAATAAGTGCAAATGATGTGATGTTAGTTTATTCAATCTTTAGGTGTATTTGAAAAAGGTACGTAGCTACTTAGGGTGTTACCCGTTAGCAGGTAGGTACTTTGAGTAATTATTACAATCATTATATGATATTAACTATTAAATAATCTGTGCTTAGCATTCCTGGAGGCAAAAAATATTCTAAATTGTGTAAATTATCTATTACTGTAGCCATAATGAAGTCTGAAATATGATCTCCGTTGCTTTATCTAATGTAACAACAGAACTGAGGCCCATATTCCCTCGCTTATCCTTAATACATGCTCGTACATAACAAGAGAACTTGCGGTCAAAGATTACCCACACAAATGTAGTTTGTTTAGTACACAACCCTATAGCAACTTTGCCAGTAATTCAAAGGTGAAAATCCCTGTCTAAGCTCTCAAGTCAAATAGCCAGCGGTTAAAGTACCACCAAGTTTCAGTTATTGCTGCAAAGTAAATACTAATATCCGTCGGTCCTCGCTATAAAGTCGCGATATTGCCCGATATTATACGAAGACTTTTTATCATTTTTACGAGTTCCTGAAGAAATGTTCCACATTTTACTACTACACTTATGTATTACGAAATTGATATAATATTATCTTCGTAAACGTTCCCGTAAATATCAACTTGTTTATAGGTACGGGTGGTGGACATAAAAGACCAATTTTACGACAATATTAATCAAGGCCAATATGGGTGGGTTTATATTAAACATAAAAAATATGCTTTATTATAAAGCAGTAAGGCTGCTACTTCTCTCATAGAAATAATATCGAAGATTAAGCATACTGAGTGACAATAATAATGTACGTACCTAGGTACAAGAAGGTACGTATTTTAGGACATTGAATTTGTACCTACCCGAAACCGGTAAGCATTATTAAAGCAATTAGGTTTGACTTTATTCATGTATGAAATTGTACCAAACCTTATTTTGTTCGAGGAACGACAACTATTATGAATCGCGAAAATACTGAGTCACCAGAATGCTGGTCGTTTTCGTCTTGACCCAAAATAAGCCAAAACAACAAATTGAATGGCACAGCTTTCTACATGACATGTAATACATAAGGCTTACTTTTATTGGACAGTTTGCTGCTTGGTACTGGCATTATGTGTTGCTGGTCAATACTTTAATATGGCACACACTACGAGGCTCAAGAGTCTAGACAATTTCATTTGAAACTTCCTAGATAGGTTACCTACTTATCGCCTAAAATTTTCGTTATTATTAGTATTCATTTAAGTAGGTATACCACAAAACACTGCAACATTCATAAATAATGTCTGTAAGTAGACAGGTACACGTATTTTAAAAGCATGTGCGACCAAGTACTTATAAATATAATTATAAGTCAACTATTCAACTATAGAATAGGTACATTAATATAAATTATGATTCCAAAATAGTAATGCTACGATAACTATAATATGCTCTTCAAATTATGTCTACTCCCGACTTCAAATTACGGGCAAGGAATAATTCCTTACGAACAAACTTACTAAATAAGTATTTAGTAAGTTTGTTCGTAAGGATGACGATCTGCGTACTTACGCAGAAACAAAAATTAGTTAAGTTAAGAATCTTGTCCAAGCTTGAAGCCAGTTTAAATTAAAAATATCAAGAGTTATACGTTATGGATTCATTTGGTCCCCATAAACATAAATTAGCATAATACTCTCCTTTATTTTAGAAAAATATTTTAATACCACGAAAACTACAACTAATTAATATGTTGGTGATATTCATGATTGTGATAAATCTTAATTAATTCATAACACGCAACGTCTTGGCAAAATCCGGTACAGTTTTAGAACGTATACTTTATTCAGTTACTAAATGTATTCCTAACGAGTTAGTTAAACACAGTTGGACAGTTTCCATTTTAGTTTCAAGTTTCCATCTTTGAACTTTTTTTGTCAAGTAAATCATCGTGAATGAACAGAGTTATGTATAGGCTGACTTTAAATTAGCGTAATTCCTTCTTACCTACATGGATGGACTTATTATAAAGTTGTTTTTACTTTTACCGTCGATTCATACAGAATCAAACCAACCGTCTTCGCGTCGATAGACAATAAAATTACCACATTATTCAATTGACGTCGATTAATGTCATCGACGTCAATTAAATCTGTTTTTGTTCCTAATGAAAATAATAATGAAGTTGTACTGTATAAATGTAAACTCACCCTGTATATTTTATTTCGTAACGCTTTAGTTTAATCTGGTATAATGAGCGGTGATTCAACAGCCGAGCAGCTGTGCATACCTGTTCTGACTGTTATGGCAACACTGGACAACACTCTACACAAAGAATGTGTATTAAAACCTCATTAACTAATGCTTCCTATACTTACATTGAACTAACCAGAATGATTGAAAGCTACAAGAAGAGGTGGTTAAGTTTTCATTAGCTTAGAGACTTACTTACAAAAGGGTATGGTTTATTGGTTTTAGTATTGCGAAAGGATTTTTTCGCAAACTAGAAATTCTTTTCGAAGTACCCCTTCATTTCATAACCATTAATAGAAGACCCAACAATTGTAACAAACCTACAAAATGGCACATACATCTATCATTTCCGTATGATATGACGAAGGGTGGGCCCGTTCTGGTATGATAAAGAACCGTGGCACTATTCTTTTTGACAGTATACTTTTTTATAAATATCTACAGGTGCATGTAGTGAAAAAGTAAACATTAAAATGTTATCTGGAGCAATCAAATCAACAAACATATTCAGGAGAATTTTCTCTATTTCTTCAGTTGGTTAAAATATATTCATGAACGAACTTACATGCTCAAAATTCGACACATCATGTACTTACATAAACTTGTATCTAAGTGAGTGCTAAAGTATTTACCATATTTGGCTTGATGTAAGAGCCTTTTAATTTACACTCATTTTGAAATAAGCCCAAAACTGTAAATGTTAGCGGGCCAGTAAGTTCCGCGTAACGTCCAGACACTGTTGTCGATGTTAAATGTTAACAAAACGAAACATTCGTAATTCTTTATTTAAAATTCCACGAAATCCGATGATGCTCTTATGCTACTTTGTATCTCAATATTGGGAGGAAAATTAAAAAAAAATAGGACAAGACTGGCATTAATGGTTGGTCAAGGTACTGTACCGAAATACCTTGAGAAAGTGCCGGGTGACTCAGTTGTCAGAACAACCTGACGATATAGGAAATTTAAAATTGACGAATCAACCGTTAACTTTATAAAACATTTGAAGCCATCATTGAAACAAATATAATTCTTTATTTGATTATTCATCATCAGCCTAATCCTGGCTGCAACCAAAGTTTGAATTTTGGGCTCTGGGGTTAGATGTCTTATTCCTCATATACTAAATTGAAACGACTGCCGTGTGATCCCCCCTGTGCTAGTGCCTCGTCCATCAATCAGTAGGTTCGGGTTGCAGATAAGGTGAACTTGAGCACCGAAGATTCTAATGGGACGTAAAATAAACACTCTTTATTTGAATTTTAGAGGTACGAGTATTTATTTTGAAACATTTTGGTGCATTCAACAGGTGATTAGAATACATGGAATACATTATCGTATAAGGGACGTGAGCGCCAAGAGTATTAACGGGATACCTTAAAATATCTATGACACCTTTTAAAAGGATATGGAACATAATACCGTGACAAAAGGGCCTGACGCAACCGGTTTAAGGCAGTTTTGGTACCTACATATATGGCCCAGTGGGAAATTCCTATATACGCGGAGAGCGTACAAGTCACGCCGCAGACGGGATTGGAAGGAAAACATGTCACAAAGGTGGTTACTTTATCGGGAGAGAGCCAAATAGGGCGCACCGGTAAACGCGGGAACGAAACGCGCCGCGTCGACGCCTTATTAGGGTTGTCACGTGAAGATTGCACGTGATTAAATGTATTTGGATGCAGTGTGACAAATTCTGTACTCTTTATTTTTTTACTCTTTTAACTTAATGATAAGAAATCCAGAAAACTTGATACTAACTAAATAAATAATAATATATTGAGATATTAGATTAGATAATAGAACATAATAATAAATAGATAATTATACAGGTAAGTGTTGTAGATGATACCTAAATGCTCGTTTCGTAGCTGTGAAATGGGAGTGTTAATATATCTCTGCTTACCCCTCGGGGTTACACAGGCGTGAATAAATGACCTATAGGTCGGGATAGACTGGATGAGCTAGGTGGATGATTGGGTGCCATGGCGCTTATAAGGAGAGACCTATGTCCAGCCGTGGACTGCAATTAAATTGAGTATAGTATGCATGTTTTTGTCAGCCCTGTCTTGGCTATTTAAGGATTTACATAGAAATAGATTTAGACAATGAATAAAACTACAGACACGAACAATATGAGTGTTTGTTATAACGATCGAGTGCATCGTAAAATTATAACTAAAGCTTTAAGTACCTACCTAAAACGAGACGGTAATAAAAAAACATCCTATTAGTGTCAATCGTCAAAGGATGTCATCAAACTAAATTTTATTGTTTATCGAACATGTGAGTTGTTCGTGAAATAACATAAATGGTTTTACTGTTAAATAAACTAATAAGTAAAGATTTCGTCCAAAAATACATTTTAAAATGTTGTTGACCTTGCTTTTAATCTCAAAATTTCGTAAAATGCATCTTTAAATTGTAATCTTAATATAACATTTGTTAATACGAAATTATACATACGAATTATTGCATAGCGTGAGGTGCGCTTGTTTATTCGTAATAATCATAATATGTATATTTGACGTCGTTTACTACAACACTAAAATTCCATAGCTCTCAGTAACCCTTTTATAGCGTGGAGTTCATATCCCAATGAAAGGACTAAGACGACAACTAAAGCATACAATGAGATCTTAATATAATATATTATGTAAATACACGCTTTTCCTTGAACAAACATACGTATAAAGGCGATAGTATGTTTAGGTTCACATGTTTTGAGACGAAAAAATCTAAATTAACGAGTAGGTACTGTGGTGTAGCGATAGAGCGTTCGATTGCTTTGCGAGAGGTCGCGTTTTCAATTCCTGCTTAGTGTTTATTTAGACATGCGTCTCAGTGTTTCTATGTATAAAATAGCACTCCGGGAGTGCCGGCAGAAGTGAAAACTTCAATATTAACGTTGTGTTTAATTATAAGTATAAAAGTACTATCATTTATGAGGTAGAATACAATGTTTATTTATTGCGCTATCGTACACAAATATGACAATTTATATGTTGTTATTTATTCACATTTACGAATACACAACAGTGTATTTACTACACAACAGTCAAGCAATCAGCTGTCACCATCCTTGGATACGCGTGGGACGCTGTACATAAACACACACGGTCATTCGCGCAAGCGCCCTGTGCCGCCTAAACAGAGCAGCACACTCAGGCACGGTAGAAAGAGTGGGAGATACTAGTTCCTCTCCCTTCCCCTCGATCTTACGCTTTTTCGATCAGCATCACGTGACCCTGACGCGAGTTTGAAAGTTTTTACCCATACAAAAAAAAGTGCTCAGCGCCGCTAAAGAAGTTTTCACTTCAAAAATACTGTTTAAGTAGATATATTTATCTACAACCTAGAAGCGAGCCTAGATGGCGCTTTGGTATGTCCTTGAATCCATATCCATACTATTATAAATGCGAAAGTAACTCTGTCTGTGTCTGTCTGTTACGCTTTCACGCCTGAACCGCTGAACCGATTTTGATGAAATTTGGTATAAGAGTAGATTAGACCTTGAGAATGAACATAGACTATGTTTGGTCGCGATAACCGATATCCACGCGATAACCGATATCCACGCGGGCGGAGCCGCGGGCAACAGCTAGTATTTAATCAATCTTAGTGACGGCACTAAATGCCTAAGGTGTAAGTGTATACGTAATGTTGTTATTATAACATATTCTTGGCAATCAATATTGTTTCTATTTAATGGTTGCGTACGTCGCAGTCATTGAACTAAAGACCGGCTACTGGTTAGTGTGCATCGCATCGCTCATCCGACAATAATACGAGACAAAAACGCCGCTAAGTGAATCAGACACAACAATAATATAAATAAACTGTTTAGTAACTTTTTGCTTTACTCTTTTCTTGCTACGAATGGCGATCGCGGACGGATCAAAAGCTCGTATTCCTACCTTCAAACGGAGGATCCGTTCTTCTGCATCTGGGTACATAATTTTGCTTATTTACTTTGTACGTGCATGACTGCCGTTCCCCCATTGAGTAGTAACGTAGTTTAGCGTTTTGTTCCTATCATTGGCAAAATCCGTTCTACATAAGTAGCTAAGCAGTTAACAACATCATCATAAGCGGCGTTAGCCCCGGTTGCACCCAAAGCTTGTACCTACCTACTTTGGAACCTGGGGTTCGCTCTCCTACTCTTTTCTATAATTTGGAATATCTTGGCTTTTGCAAGAGCGATTATCGTGTGATCCCCTAACCATAGATTAGATAATAGTTCCCCAACACCGAGACGAAAGACTTCGCCAGAGCTTCGTCCGTTAATCAGTGTACCACCTTGCAGATTAGGTTGACTTGGGCTCCAAAGTTCTTGATGAGGCAATACAACCAACTTATTTCTTTATTAAAACCAGTTAATGGCAAATTAAACATATTATTTGCGGACGTCTTGGACAGTAGTAAATTACAAAACTAAAACAGATTGTAGACTGCGATAATAACGACTTATGCGTTACGTTACTTGATATTTTGGTATGCTATTACGGCTATAATATTTATCTTTTTTATCTATCATATTAAAATCGTAGACAACGTTGAATGACCTTCTAGTAAACTAAAAATGCGTAAAATTTTTTACTGATAAGTACTTAAATAAAATGATCAGATATGTTTCGGTAATGTCCTTGAAAATTATACTGAACTAAGAACATCAAAATCACTACCTATAGATACTTTTATTATAATTTTACTATAAAGTAAAAAGTTTCGGAAGACCAAATTCTGACCAGAGAAGATTATGCAAAAGTAGTGGTAAGACATTTCCATTATTGCATTATCATCCACAATTATATCCATTGCTAATACTTAATATGAATGATCTCCCTGCCGTGGTTTTCCCTAGCGGCTACAATATGGGGTCCTTCAAGAAGGGCATTAGAAGGTTTTTGCGAGGTCGGCAGCGCGAGTGTGATGCCTCTGGTGTTGCACGCGTCCCTAGGCCACGGTGACCGCTTCCCATCAGGTGGGCCGTGTGCTTGTCTGCCACCTAAGTGGTATAAAAAAATGTCTTTTTCAACGACCTTACAGCAAGTTGGATTCACTAAGGACGTTTTCTAGTCCAGGGTAACCGAATTGAGAATCTTTCTCAAAGATACACTTACGATACGAAGCCGTGACATTTAATTTAATTTAATCATTAAGTAGGTACATAAAAAGTAGAAAAGCTGAAGTTGCCGAAAAATATTGGTTAAATATTTGAATTACGTACGTGAGTGTACTTTTTATTAGTTAAACGATATCGGTTTCTTTTCAGAAAATGTTCATCAATAGCTAATGAAGCTTTTTATTTAATGAAACCCTGAAAATAAATTCCTTTGGCTTTTATTTTAAGTAAATCTTGGCAAGGTTTAACTTTATTATTTTCAGTCAGCACTAGAAAAACAATTTTTTTTTTGAAAATCGAACGAGATCAATATTTATTTTGAAAATAAATCTTTATAAACATCATACAATAGGTAGTGATCTTCATTCTTTTTTCGATATCTACCAAACATTTTGTTATCTAGCTCATGGACTTGTGAACTATGCCACAAGAGAATACAGATACGCACAGCTTTTCTGTCTACGTACAATTTGTGAAAATAAAAACACAAATTCTAAGTAAACTTTTTCTTTTTATGAATTTATCTTACGAGGGGTCGACTTTTATGCGACGTGTGCGAGGGAAAACTCTTCTAAATATATTATACTTCGGGATTTGGGACCACACGAGTACCCGAAGTAGGAACAGTGAGAATTTGTCCTTTAAATATGTAGCTCGAATATCGAAGTACATATTCACAAGTTTTTTCATCGTAGGTACGATGCTTTATAATCTTCTACGGGTGAGTCTTAGTGTTTTCCCGCAGATCAAGCAGACAGCAAAAGACAGAAATGTTGACTGACACTATCCTTAATCTAACTACCATTCTTAGCACAAAATACATACAGCGAATAAAACATAATTATTTCCTACTCTAAAGATAGCCATTGTTGCAGCAGAGGTTCGAAAAATACAAAACTTTATATCCAAATGAACACACAAAACATCTACGTCTTGGTTCAGTGACGATAGGTGCTTATTTGCGTTTACACTGCTGTGAAGCGTGGCCGTTGTTAGGCGTAAATTATAATAGAAAAGGCATGAGGCGTAAGGCACAATCAAAACAAAATCTGCGCCCGTTCATCGCCTTATGCTATAGCCTGACGTGATTTTGCTTCAACATCTCTTTAAGCTTATCTTTGTTAACTCTACCTAGTCTTCCTCATACACGTGTATCCAAAGCTCGCATTTAGGAGTCCGGGATACACACTCTTACAACTGCTCCCTTTATTAGTTAACCCCAACTGCGCCTAGGATTTCTTAACCTTGCAATGCGTTACCCTACTCTGATACAATACTTCCCCGCCGCCGCACCGGCCAGTTGTAGGGTTGGTTATGTGGTGCTCAAACCGACCAAAATTGTACGCAGTCACGGATCTCTAATGCCGGGGTGTAAGGTGGCCAAATAAAGTAATTCCCTCGCAACTCAACAGCAACTGGGTCATCTACGGCTTAGAGATGGCCATCTCGGGAAGTGCCTCGTAGTACTGACCCAATCAAGTAATCGAAATATAACACGGAAGTTGCACAATGTTGCGCAACAAACATTGTTCCCTAATTGAAATACCAAACGTAAACATAACTGTCTAGAATGTGTGAGATCAAAACGCCATATAAATTAGGTCGCTGTATTTGTTATATAGGTATTATGTTCTTATACACTCTCGTACAAACCGTTGAGTCAATGACCGCCCGCAAAATCGCTGATCATATGGTCCGAGGTCGGCAAACTGAAACGGCAATAGCAAGGTCGTTGTGAAACCGAACACCTTTGCGGCACGGCGATATTACTTGCCACTTGTGGAATGACTTTGTTGCTCCAGGTATTCTTAGCCGTAATAAAATCAAAATTAATTCTGGACACAGTGAATGGTGCAAAATAGTCTGTTGAATGACAATTTACTCGAAATAATGTCATAGTTAAATCCGAATCAATTGTGTTGATATCTTAGTGTTAAAATAAGTTTTTTTTTGTAAAATAACTATAACAAAAAATCTTTAAAACTTATAAAAATTGACTCTACAAAATAATTTTTAATTGAAATTGTATGTGAAACACAATATGAATTTTAAGTCATATTTAGTCGTCTCCATTAAAAATAATCAGAACAAATTAAAAATAATTCGGCGACGACCTTTCGATGATACATACAAAACGTAAAGCCATAAGTTTGCCTGAGAGAGTTGTCAAAATTGCGGCCTCCATTAGAGGTATTTTATAATAGACTGTCGTCAACGCATAATGATAGGTTAAGTTAGGAGTAACACGAAAGATGCTGGATGAAGCCATGCCGCAAGGATCGGCTAATAAGGGCTTCGTTTAGGAAATGTTTTCACACAAGACGCACAAAAGAGGAAGTTAGCTGCCCAATTTAAATATAAAAGGACATACCAAAAAAAGATCCTAATCTTCATTTTTGCATTGTCCTTTTATTTATAAATTGGGCCAGTTCTATTTTTAAATTGCAACGGTTCAAATAACTCAACCAGACAGAGTAATCGAGGCATGTTGTAGTTGTATTAACGCGGGTTCATATCCTTGTCGAATAATTCTCTTTCTTTGTTTTAATATGCAACAACTAAAATACAAGATGATATGATATGAGACAGAGGTATAGAGTAATTTAATAGGTAAGTGACTGGAATTGCCCTTAATCTGTGACAGAGGTGGGATAAGGGTAGATACTAAAAGGCTAGAAATTTTAATGGTCGTTTATTCTACCAATCTAGCATATTGTATGAAAAAAAAAAGTGTTTAGAATAACAAACAAGAAAAAATAAGGAAAGCTCAATTTGTTTTAACCAATTAGGTATTTACTCTTTTGTTTCTTATTTGTTTTGACGCATTTCTGACGCTTTTAACCAAGGCTGTAGAACTGTCAGAGAAATGTTACATAAAAAAGGAGTGATTCCAATTATATATTTCATGTGAAGCGGTATAATGAAATTATTATGCTGAGTAAGTGTTTGCATTTATTGCTCACGTATCTGTTGTAAATTACTATAGTGAGCGCAGCCCTGACGTTATTCATATGTCAGAGCAGTGACCTTATATTTAATATTGAAATTTTCAATTTTATCCTTATTATAGGGAGTGCAAGCTGTCGAAAAACTGTTTTTGTAATAAATTTATCATTGTTTGTAGAAATTTGTCTACCAGATGTTACTTATTATCTGTTATTTGGACTTTCGTGGAGTTTTCGTTTCATGCAGTTCGAAATGCATACCACTATTTGAAAAATAAGATGGTTAGTTGAATTACATAGATACCTAATGGAAATACGAGTATTACTTGCTTGTAATTTCGAATGTTTTGAATGCTATGTATAAAATAATTATAAATGTATAAAGATCCAGAAATCTGAGCCTTATTGCTACGAGTACGTAATATAATAATTTTTATAGGTGAGTATTAGAAAATTTTAAACAGTGCAATTTTATATTTTATTTTCAAGTCTCTTTTCTAGTAATCAATTTCTTTCTGATAATTTCTTCTGTATTATTCATTATTTGATTACACCTCACAATTCATGTTACCTAACCCTATTTTGTATAATTATAATGTATCATGTTATTGATCGACTGTCGACACTGCACCTTGTGTATACACGCCCTAACTGTTGCATGTCTTAGGTACCTACACAAAGAGAGCTCAATTTGTGTGGAACTAATTTTGCCGGTCGTCTGAGTTCCGAGGGGTTACTCTCGGACGATCTGACATTATTAACTGTTGCATTTTGCAGGAAGTGATGGTTATTATCGAAGCTGTGTTTACGTGTGCAAAATTTATTTATTTTGCTAATATGAGTTTGCAACATTTGTACGCAAAATCAGTAATTTAAATATTTGTCCAGCATCTTCGGTAGTCACTGGTGTGGATAGGGGTATAATATTACAAACTTTTATTTTAGTTTCACATGTCCCGTTGTCTGTAATCAACGTAGTCTATAATCAAATCTTACAAGCCATTTTTAGATTCGATTGAGCTGAAATTTGGCATACTTATATAAGTCCCATGACAATGCAATAATGTAAATAATAAAAGCTTGTTTTTACAAGGTTTTTTTTAAACAGCAGCTTGTATAGGTATATATAGATTGCGCTGTCAGGTAAATGTAATATAAATAATAATTATTGTAGGCCTCTTACACAGGTTCCATGCATTCAGATTGGCAAATTGAAATTTCCCCTATTTAAGGGGATACCCTTGATTAGGAAATTAGAATATGTATCTTGGAGATATCCAAGATACATATTCTAATTTCCTAATCAAGTTAGCCGATTGCGGTCAATTTCCATCCTTACGTAAATTAATGATCAATATTTCTATCCACACGACTCTATTTTTTGATTGTCAATCTAGTCAAATTGGTCATGAAATTGTATCGTGTTAGCTGTCGAAGTTTAGCCTGCTATTTGTCGAATGGTCTTTGTCATAGTATGGTGATAAATTGAATTGGTCTTTGGACATATTAGTGTCCCTTCCATGGCATCGCGCGTGATTAATTATTGCGGACGATACAAACAGACAGCCAATTCGGGTTAACATAGTTCACTGACTTGATGTGTGATATCTGCAAGCTGGCAATTTTCTGTCGCGATGTTGTGTGTTGATTTCATCGTGGGTGGTAGACATTTACATTTTCTTTTTGATGCAAAATATTTTTTATGATATAAAAAATAATAAAGAGATAAATATGTAATCTGACGTTTAAAGATATTAGTTATGATTATTGATAGTTTTTTTTATTTGTCAAGAATCTTTTTTTCAACATAATTTTAATTATTAAGTTTAATCACTTAGTAATGAATTTAGTAATTATTATGTACTTAAATGTAATTATCGACGACTCCTGTTAGTAAAAATACACAAACAAAAGTTTCATTCTAACGCAACGATTAGAGTAACATGTGAATGGACTCGCAACGCTTGTCAATTGACAGATAACCAATTAAACCTCTGCAGCACTGTGACGATTAAGTGGATACGATCGATAATTAAGATTAACCTATTAGAATTTTAATAAGGTCAAGTGAGTCCTGCCAATACACGTTCTCTGTTCATTAAGGCTGACAGAGGCGTCCTACTTGGCAACTAAAAGTGTTTGGTCTGTATAATTTACGTAGATGCAATCAAGCGTCGACCACGTCGCGGCGTGCATTGAATGCATGTGTACTTAACATTTGGTATATGCAACAACGTATGCAACAATGTATGCAATGAAATGTATTAAGTAATGTTTTGGCGTGGTACTACATTTTTATTGACTTTGTTTGAAATAATATACAGGGTGAATTTTTCAAAAGGGATTGGATGGCCAAATCCGAAACTATAAGGAATAGCGAAAAATGCTCAAAGGAGTCACGAGCCCGATTTTGATGAAACTTAAAACCTCATCATTAGATTTTTGAAAAACCAATAAACCTAGCTGAGAATCGAACCCGTTGATTTTGAAAAAAAAAACACACCCTTTATTATTACACCATACGATAGTGTCGCTGTTAAGGAACAAATTCTGCTAAGTAATAATATACGGCAAATTTAAGGAAAATTTAGAATTTAATAAAATTCATGTTTCATGTACCAATTTGTTTCGTTCGAAATCCCAGAAAAGATCGTAACTATTCCGTGTTTTAAATTATACTCAGAATGATTATAATGATTGATGTTTTATTTGAAACAAGATGGAGCTCCAGCCCATAATAGCCGTAAAACAGATTTTGATTCAGTAGTTTGACGACAATTTTATTGCAAGGCATGGTCCTGTGCCTTGGCCAGCGAGATCCGTGGATTTTACTGCCTTAGATTACTTTCTTTGGGGGTATGTCAAAAACGAAATTTACAAAGACATATGATACAGAGGTACAGTTGATTACTTGAAACGTTCTTTGGAGAATATTCTAAACGGAATCAATAACATTCTAATATTGAATGCAGTACGACCCTTGAGGTCTCAAATCCAGCTATGTATTGAAAACAATGGTCTACATTTTGAACTATTAATCAGTTAATGTAAGAAAAATAAAATGTATTTTGTTAAAGATGAGCTCATTCCTTTAGTTTGCGGTATGCCATTACTTCCCAGAAAAAGATCCTTAATAGCAACACTATCGTATGGTGTAATAATATAGGGTGTGTTTTTTTTTTCAAAATCAACAGGTTCGATTCCTAGCTAGGATAATTGGTTTTTCAAAAATCTAATGATGAGGTTTTAAGTTTCATCAAAATCGGGCTCGTGACTCCTTTGAGCATTTTTCGCTATTCCTTATAGTTTCGGATTTGGCCATCCAATCCCTTTTGAAAAATTCACCCTGTATATCAACCCTATAACAATTTCCCAGTTGTGGTTAAAATTTGGAGCCCGAGGCCCGAGGACCGCCGGCTTCCACTTAGGTATAGTTTTGATTAGTACGTATGTCGGATTTTCCGAAAGTCATTTTCGCCTGACCACCCTAAACTGAGTGGAGCGCCTGCGCGAGAGTCTTATCCGTTGTAAAGCACGTTGGCTTGATTGGCCTCAAGATGTTGCTAGGGCCCTCTACACCCTGTTTGAAAACAGCTTACAATGTAATACTTTACTGTAGGTACCTACTTACTCATACTACAGCAGGTTGCGGTTTTACTTATGCTAAACTATAACATCTGTTGTATTCTTACCTGTAACAAACAATAAATAAATAAATTGATTGATTGAATTTATAATGTTATAAAGTAAAGATGAAATAGGTAGGTACGTATTGCACCTTACAGATATTCATTATAATGAAGTGAAATATCATACAGTGGTGTGAGATCGAATTGGTTTGTCTTAGAAATTATCCACCTAACACAATTTCATCAAGCTTTCGATTATAATTTTATTATTTGAAATAAGGTGCCTAGGTCTATATAATATACTTGCCATAATATTATGTTGAAATAAAAGTATCTTTTATTTCTTATAAGGTGCCAGTGCCACCATTATAAGATGCAGGGGTATTATAAAAGATAGAGCAGGAGTAAAATACCTAATAATATCTATTATTGTAAGACCTTTTGTAGATGTTAATAAAATCTGACCGAAGATGTGACCGTTGGTCGTCTGCATCAAGGGTCACCGGATTAATTCTCGTGAAGGAATTGTAATAGCTTTTCACCTGACGTCTGTCTGGCGAATCTCTAACACAGAGCAGCTGTGAATTTCAATATATTTACCCGCATTTAATATTCAAATATGTACCTATGACATTTTCTCAACATAAAATACTACTAAAACATTAGGTTATTTTTTTACTACTTTGGCTTAAAGTACCAGTGTTCTTTGTACGTAAAATTTTTGTAAAAAGCCGTTATTTTAAGGTATCATATTTCAATCTCATTCTTGAGTGCAAAATAGCCAGCCTGCCCAATAAATATGGACACAATACTTGCGTAATTTTACCTGGGTCATACATTGTGGTCTCATGATGCTAAGATCTTCGAGGCTAAAACCAACCTCACCTGGGAACCGATACACCTGCTGATTGGCGGACGAGGCTCTGGTGTGGGGAGGTGGGTAGGTTGAGACAAATGGTAGTCTGTCGTGAAGCCTACATGAGCCAATAATGGAGGAGTCTCCTATACCTCCCAATGCATGTGCGGACCCCAGGCTCCAAAATGCCACATGAAAATAGCATTAAAAGAAATCCATATACCTAAGTATCTTGATGATCGATGGCTGGCTATGGAATTATTTTATGTATGAATATCCCATGTTATGTGTACGATTGTACTAATTTGAAACTTAAATTTAACTTAACTTAAAAGTTAAATTTGCATTAAGTAGATGCGGGTCATAAAAACCGCCTTCAATATTCCCCTTTCAATTTCAATAATTGTATTTATGATAAGCTTATGATCGAAACGGCTATAAAATACTCGTAACCAATTAAATAAATTACTATTGGTAAGTAATCGAATTGAGATATTGAGGCTTGAATGTTTAGTACTTACTTTATTTTATGTTAGTACATCTCAGAACCATATCTGTGCCGTTATTTATCTATACATCTATACATATAATAAAATGGTAGGAAAGTCAAAACTGTACATTGAATATTTTTTTAAAAGAATACTTGGGGTGTGATCTACAATCGATACCGAAGCCAAAAATATAGTTTTTAGAATTTTTGTCTGTTTGTCTGTTTGTCTGTATGTATGTCCGGGATAAACTCGAAAAGTACTGCATGGATTTACTTCAAATTTGGCAAGAATATTATTAGGAAGTCGGGTCAACACATAGGCTACTTATTATCACGCTCTCACCTACGGGGAACGAGCAGTGAACGTTTATATCTTCAACGCATTCTGTAACAACGTGTAAACTAAATACGCATATTTGAATGGTGTTATTATGTTAAACATGCTATAAGCTAGCTTCACACTATAAGTAACTTGACCGATAAATTATAGAATAAAAAACAAACTTAATTTTGCGGTTCAATCCGTAGACCCGATTACTGCACCAACCGCAAATAATAAGTTTGTCGTAGGTTACGTCAATAAAACTGTAGAGAGGTAAATTCTGTACATTGAAATATTTACAAAATAACTATTCGGGGATGATTGGTGATCAATACCAATGGTAAAATGCAATCAGTAATTTTTTTGTCTTTCTGTCTGTCTGTCTATCTGTGCACGCATGGATAAAAAACTACTGGAGAGATTTTGATCAAACTTGGTACGATTTATTTATAGTCCATACTTCTGAACAACATAATAATATCACACACGCTCGCCTAATGGGGTTTAGTGGATCGAACATGTCCTTAGAATTTCTTCTAGGACATGTGGGTTTCCTCACGATGTTTTTCTTTCACCGTCAGCAGATGGTAAATCATGGTGATTAGCACATATAAATTCCACAAAGTGAAATTCACATTGGTACTGTCCGGCCGGATTCGAACTCAATACCTCTGAGCAGAGGCCGCGTCCTTATTCCGCCTCAGCCTGCTACTGTTAGGCCAGGAGGGCCTGTCTCGGCACGTCCCACGCCGGACACTTGACCAGCGTGTGCAGCCCTGAGCGGCGACTCCTTTCGAATCAGACACAAGTGATCCCCGAAGTACTTACCAGAGATCACCTGCGTCAGCCGGTACGAGGGGCCCCCGTGAGGCCTCCATGTCGGGTCTTACCGCCACTATAACGGCGTGCCCCGCGCTTGGTTTTTTTTTATAGTCGATAGGCTCGCGTTTGCCCAAGTCGGTCCTTCCACTCCACCACGGTATCCTGGCGGAGCTGGGCGTGGACGGCCTCGATAACTCGAAGCTCCGGGTTCAGTCCCCGCTCCCGCGCTTCCTTTCGCCACCAATATAGGCATAACGCGCTGCGGCGCTCCCAATGTATGACATACACCTATTACGGCTATTCAGAGCCTCCGCCCAGATCGGGCACGCCGCCGTAAAGGGCCATGGACCGCACGATCCCCGCGTAGAGCATCCTGCGGGAGTCATCCGGCCCCCTCATGTTGGGCAACAGCCGCGCTGGCAGCAACGTTGGCCCCCTTACACCCTGGCTTCAGAAGACCCGGCTAGACGGCGGCGTGCGGTTTTATTCAGTAAGAGTCGGACATAACCTGCCCCGCTGGCCGCAGGGTAGGTATCCATAATAAAAAAAAGGCTATTTTTTATATAAGCTGATACCCGCGACTCCGCCCGCGCGTCAAGGTTTAAGGTAGGTCATCATTTTTTGGTTATATCTCCAGTTCAACTTAGCCAATTACAACCAAACATAGGGTAAATTTTAAGTCTAAGCAAGAACTTTCTAATAAAAAAAACCTCATCAAAATACATTAATTTAGTAGTTTTTACGTCCATCGCGATTATCGGCTTTTGATGGGGTCTTTTTATTAGGAAGTTATTGGTTAGACGAGTGGAGTGAAGAGTAGAGTGGAGAGTGGAGAGTGGAGGAGTGAGTGGCGTAGAGAGTTATTTTATTAAAATAGACTTGGTGGCGATACCGACCTCCACGCGGGCGAAGCCGCGGGCGGAAGCTAGTACTAAATATTCTAAGTGACAATAAAAATATTTACGGTTGAAGAAATTAAAATACGTCGGTGGCGCAGTGATTAAGAAGTTGACTTTACGACGCGCGCCTTCTCCTCGGGGGGTTCGAACTCCTTTACCTAACACCAAATTGTATATTTTCAATTTTAAATCAATCCGTCTAACCCACTTATTCACGAGAGCAAAGAAAGGACAGGACAGACGGTAGCAGAAGGATGAGCCTGCTAGGATGCAAAGACTAAGATAATTATCATGGTAACTGGTAACATCTTTCGAATTTAACTCTGAAGTATATGGAGCAGGCGTCATCTTCTTCTCTGACTATCAAGATTTGAGCTAAAAAAAACTAACACAAAAAGTTTGTAAAAAGCACTATTCCCCACAACTATTTTGTACTTAATTCGATTCAAACTACAACGCTGACTCAGGAACGAACGGTTTAAAACTTTAATTATCTTTTAGCAGTGTTAGCTTTTAATTTCCTGTTCAAATCAAAGGTGGTGTGGTTCTTCGAAATCCTTAGTGACAGTAAAAGGAAAAGAAAAAAAGGCTGTTTTATTAGCTGCTTTGTGGTCTTATTGAGCCGAGAAGACTTATCTAGTTCAAAGGGAACTCAAAGCATCGGGTTTATCGGTCTTGTTACTAAGGCATAATTTATATTCAATGCAATTGAAGCAATTAGTTGGCTAACTTTTCGTAATTTATTAATCGCTGTGGCCTGTGGTCCTAAACCTTTCATAAAATAATGAGCAAAACATGAAACATTTTAACTCCGCCGTCTGGGGATTATAAAACAACTTATTTACAATTTTTTTTTAAAGATAAACACTGTACTGCGCTCCCGAACTATAAGTAAAACCCTTAAGCTCCTGGGAACTCTCTTTATTATTTTTATTTACTAAATTTTTACGCATTGTGAATCAAATGAATAATATTATTTATTCAGTAATTAGTAGATAGATCAATATTTACATAGTTTCTTACGTGGATTCACTTATTAGTTACCTTTTACCCTCTGGGTGATCTTACAGGAGTGATGAAATTCTAAAAAAGACTGTACATTTAAACCCGAAAAAGGATTTTTTAAATATTTTGTTACTTAGCAGATTTACTTCAGTACATTATGAAAACGATTATGTGTATAAACGCACGTATCTTTTCATCTATTTCGGTATAAAGGCAGCTATTTGACGTCTCGGGGGTAATCAGTCTTTGGATTATGGTTTGATAAAATTAGCAATTTCTTTGATGAAGCTAAAGCTTTTATCATACAAAAACATAAGTTTACATAATATTTACAGTAGAAAATACTTGAGTTTCGTGCCTCGTTATTTAAAATATTTCACTATCAGACCGCTTACAACACACTCAAATATGCATGAAATATGGATTTATACGTAAAATTATACATAAAATAATGTTGTAGGATTTTATGCTTATAGAATAGAATTTAAATAAGACATTTACATGTTCTGAATACACACTGAGTTTTGAAAACATTGCTTACAAGGATTATTCCTAAGAATATTCCTACGCCGAAATCTAGATAGGTACGAGTGGTATAATTAATACCCACTGATTTATTAATGATACATTATGTTTGTTTAATGACACATTTACTTGTATGTTCCTAAAAATAAAATATTCGCAGTAAATGTAATCTAATATGAAATTTTCTTTTTATTTGCTCTTTTTTGGTAAAAATGTTTTTTTGTTAATGCAAACTTTAGCTTTGTACTGCTATACCAAAAAATAAAAATATGACAATTATTTATTATTCAAGTTTTTGTATTGTTTCTTTCAAAATATATGTGATTGACTAGATGAGTTACCACGGTAGGTAAGTATTTAGAAATTGTATTAAGCTTTTGACTTAATAATACTAGTTGTTAAGTAGGTATTCTATTCTAATTAAGGAGTTTAGAAATATAGGATGAATAAACTATGTCAACTAAGTTATTCTGTAACTCCAAATTGCTATTTATACTAACTGAAGAAATTGGATTTAACGATATTCTCGGCACTCACTTCACTATTCGGCACAGGTACGCTTATAATATTACCATAGTATAGGTAATTGTTAAGCTTTTTGTATGTTCAATAATGACATGAATTTAATAACATAATATATCAATTTGATCGGTATATATTTTGCGAGGTCGACCTACTTACATACTGGCTAAGTACCGATAGCATATACGTACCTATATTTAAACATTTTAAACTAATACCTAATAATCGCATGAATTGCAGTGTGGTTATACTAATGAACGGCATTACTTGCATTTTATTAAATGTCAAGTTCGTAACATAAAGGATTGGTTAACTTATATACTCGTATATGAACTTGACCTGTGAAGAAAAAATTGGTGAGTCAGTCTCACAATCCAATCACTTGTTAAGTTAGTACCTAATATCTGACGAATCAATTTGCAAGATCTTGGTTGCACCACGAGCATTATAACATAAATATACCACTATTGTAAGATGTAAGTGCTCCTGTCTTATCTGAGAAAAAATATAATTTGTTTGCTACAGTTCTGTAATGATGTTCAAAATAATTCGCAATGCAATTTTTTAGTGACAGTCTGACTTTGAGATTTGAGCTCTATTGAAAATTTTTACATAAGTACATAAAGTCACGCCTTTTCTTAAGTGCATAGTAGGTATCTATGAGTACCTACCTAAGGTGTCTAAGTTATAGGTATCTATAACAGTTTGAAAATCCGTTTAACTAAAAGTTAAAGTTCAAAATTAACTAAAAGCGTAGACTAAAAGCTACCTACTGTGTTTTACTTAATGAAATAAATTGTGTACACCTAATTACAACAACAACTTAACACAACCTAACTAACAATTGAATTAAGAACATTTATTTATCGGTGCAATCCAGCTTAAAGCTCTGAAAAAATATCGATCCCTAGTTGCGTGCGTTGAATTTGCATTAGTTGAGTGCGGTAGTCGTCTGCCAGTAACTCAGTAAGGAGGTCGGATGATTCACCGCGTCATGGCGGCGCCTGCGATCGTGCGATCCCACGTCTTCCCGACGAACTACCGCTGACTACCCCAGGGAACTGACTAATCTATTTTCATTCTTTTGATGTGAAAAGCTGTGATCGCCGGCCTAGAAAATTAAGTGTTGTATCAACAAATTTTATGTCGTCGTAAGGGTTGTATTTTGGGATTCCAAATTGAAAAAGAGTGATTTATTTTCTGATAGTTACAGAGCAGATTTTGATCTAATTCATAGTGGGTCAAAGATTGAAGTTGTTTGTAAATATTGTCTGATAATAATTGACAACCAAATTATGGTTGTCACTCGTGCTATGCTTTCGTCTTCAAGTAAGAATAAGAAAATGCCTATATTCAGTTGGTAGAGGGAAGGACGAACATGATAGTTAAAGTGAACTTGAAGAGCTTCCATGCATACCTATTTATTGTCAGTTTGAGAGCTGTAACAAATTTTCTTGTCATAAAATATGTTGAAGTAGGGTCTTAAAGACGGCCATACAGAAACCAGCCTGCTAACCATCTAATAAAACTGTTTACTACCACTGAACTTATTCATAACAAAATCAAATGATAATGTCACGCTTTATGGCAGGCTTAATAAAGGCAACAAAAGCTTAGATAATAATTATTAACTTGCTTCTTATTACGTGACACAATGGGGTGATACAATCTTCGCACAAATAAGATTTAATTAACTTATTCGCCGTTAAGTTATGTTGCGTGTCACTGAATTAATTATACAGATTTGAACGAAATCCTTCCAAAGGATTGGCCTTGCTCATTTAGTCCGTTATGCGCACGATTTAATTCATAGTTATTTAACAAACTTTCTTAAATATATCTATAGGTACTTGATATTAAATATGTTTATAGAGATTTATTTCACACTGACTTCTCATAAAAAATATAGCGTTTCATGCGATACAATTTCACTGTTATTGCAGTATTTCTAACAATTCTCTTTCCAGCGATAATAAATTACATAAGTACATCACCCACTTCATACATGTTACAATAGTCTTTTATTTATTATTCGTTAAAGCAACTGAAGGAACACAAAGATCCCAATAAAATCATAATGTACTTTACTTACACGATAGAATACGAATTTTACTAAGTATTCTAAAGCACTTGCCTACGCATAATTCAGTAAAAGAAGTTTACTGCGTGTATCAAGAGACGTTTAATAATATAATAAAGCTTAGAATATAAGATGTATTATGATTCTTATATACAGCGATTCTCTTTCAGTACCTAAGTAGAAGTTTTTACATATTAAGTTTTATATTATTTTTATATTCCTCTGATCAAAGCGCACGACAGTGCGGGACAAGTTCTAGCAACCAAAAGTGAATGAATTGAAGTTCAATTCAATGCCAAGTTTAGATGCACTTTAAAATCGATCATAATATAAATAATCATCTAAATTTCTTCTAAATTTGAACTTGGCAGGTTTTCGTGCTGTGCCTAACACTTGCTTAATTGTATAATTAAATTAACCTGCCAAGTTAAAATTTAGAAGAAATTTAGATGATTATATTATGACCGATTTTAAAGTGCATTTAAATTTGACATTGAATTGGATTTCCATCCTTTTTTAGTTAAGGCGAACCTTTAGCCGAAAGGAACTCAGCCCCCTTTTTAACAGGTATGTTTTTGGTGGGATAATATTTTACTTGTTCATTTACAAATAATTATCTACTCGACTGTTTCCTTATTTGCGCAATTATAATGTAGGTATGATATACTAAACTATGTTAACAATACGTTTTCCTCTATTAACCTATTAATTAGCCTTAGAAGGTCAACGAAATATGTAGGATATTAATGACAACGGTAGGTATACGACTTTATTCTTACTTATAAAAATAGTAAGTTATACAATATGATATTAAAAGAAATAGTACATCAGTGAATTAGTGTGGGTACACCACGAACTACCCAGATCCAAGTAATATAGTCCATACCCCGGTTGTCTGGAAGAAATCGTAGACTGTGATAACTGTGATAAGAACGCCCATTGTGTTTATATTAACTGTACTGTATATTTGTACCTATTAACTTAATACTTACATACGTTACTATTGACTTAATACTTAACATACGTTCGGAAAATCCTATCTTTAATAATACTGAATATTTTTCCTTTATGCATTACCTTCTTGGAATTCTATATTATATTGTAAATATTACTGCACCAATAACAAGCGAAGCATGTATTAGTCCAAATATAATATAATAAATATGTTAATCATGTGAATATTATTTCGAAGTTACGAGTAATATGATTCAGATTCAGTATGACGGAAGCTATATTTTTACAGCACACATTACAGCTTTTGTGGCTGAAAAATGTGATTAAGATCAGAAAAAATATAATAAAACTACAGGTAGGTACATGTGAATAAAACAGGTTTTTTAACATAGTTGCTTCATTACACAGGTTAGGTACAGGGAGGAAGGTTAAGATAGTTTAGTTGTGCTTACAACGCAGGAGCACGAGACAAAGGAAGAATTCATTCATTATTATAGCCGCGGTCTTCTGTAGAGTGGAGGTACTACTCCAGTCGGACTGTTAGGTACATGTTACCTACCAATAATTCTGATAAGTAAGTAGATTTAAAATTCCCAGGGTACAAAGCTAATATGTGATAACTTAAAATTACATGTTTAATATTTCATGAAAGGTTTAAAATGGTCAATAATTAAGAATTAGTTAAGCCACTGCCACTGTTGTCGTTGACTGTACATCGGTTGTAATGCAGTTGCATCATGAGTCTCCTTTGAAACCAACGCAAATCATAACTGTACCGTTCTGTATTACTATCAATCGCAATTTATTATTCTTGACAAGTCATAGAAGGTATGACTCACATATCAATGCTTTCGAATATGCCATTGTGAAAATCGGTCATTACATTTAATTTATTATACGTTTGGTTTCAAGCGTGGTAAGTCCTTCTATAAATTTTATTTTCACGACATGGCCACCAGTATATCCGTCACTAAAAGCCCACGAAACAGTCATTTTCAAATGATTTATGGAATATATACTTTTTAATCTTTTTTTTTTTAATTTATGTAGTCATTGTTGCACTGGTGCGGTCCAAGCGAATGCAAATTAAATGACAAAAATGTTCGCGCGTCGTGTTTTGAATTTACTAGGGGCGTAGTCATTGTCCAATCCACAACAGTTAAGTGTGTAATTTGTATCCTTTTATATGGAGGGAAAGTAAAATAAAAGTCTTGAATAAAAATATCAATGAAATATTTGCTTTTGAAGTCTTTGTTGACATAGGCGCGTAGCTAGATACACTTTATCTAATTTCATACATGAAACGCTCAAGATTCATTTTTCATTCGAAATATCAACAGCCCAGTCATACAATACACCAGTCACCACATATCAATAAACCAGTCTTTTGAATGAGAACTGCCAATAGTAGATAGGTAGGTAGATCACTCACCTAGGTCAACAGTGAAATTGCTACTTCAGATTCAAACCAACTAAAATAGCAGTGTTCCATCACAGCAAAAGCAGTCCGTAATTTTATTTTAGCGTTGATCCCGATTCCATCCGAGGCTTACACCTTTTTTATATTGTTCACGTCAATATGACTTCGCTGCTTTTCGTCTTTCGATCATTGAACGATTACCGTTTTAAGCTTAACCCCGAAAAGTAAATTATATTACAAATATTTAGTTGTAATGGAAAAATCGGCATTAGCAATAGATTTAAAGCATGTTTAACTATATTATCCTGCAGTTTTTGGTTAGTCTATGTACCATCTCCAGTTTCAAAACAAAAACATCAAATAACTATGAAGGCTCCCATTAAGATAAAGTTACACTTGATTCGCAAGTTCATTACCACAATGAGACTTAATTAAAACCTTCCATGACCAACAATCTTTACAATCTAAGTTCTTAAGTTACACGAGGGAAACGGCATACTTTGGTCGAGGATGGAATACAAATAAGGCTGAATAAAAGCTTTAGACAGATCGCTCCTTGTTTGCAAAGTTCCTAGTAATTATGTTGGTATTATACTACGGTAGGTACAAATACTTTGAAGGTTTGAATCTTATTTAATTATTAAGGGTGTAGATAGGGCTCACCAAGCCAACCTGCAAGTGGCTACACCTCTACTGATTGACAAACGAGGTAATGGTGGCGAAGGCTTTCCTCTTGCAGTTGTTGGGAGTTTTGTAGTTGCATCCATAAAAGCTAAAAGTGCAGCAGTAGAGCGGACCACATGCTCCAAAGAGTAAACTTTGGTGGCAACCAGGGTTGATAGTCAGATAAAAACTCTTATTTCATGCAGAACGGCTATCTATTACTAAGTTTGATAAAGTTACAAGGGTTGTATTTACCTATTATATACACGTACCTATAGTTTAAAACTAAGTTAATATACCTTTTATCTTTATGATTACCTATTTTAAAATGAGTCACATAAAAAATACATCAGCGGTATTTCAGAAACGAAAATCAATCTAACGAGGTCCTAAGTTCGCTTTATCTCTGTAGAAAATATGTTTACATTAAAGTAATCGATTAAGAACGACAGATAAGAAAGAAAACACCGCTGAATATATTATGTCCAAAAGTTTTTTTTCACTTTTAAAAGAAGTTAGCTGGTTTAAAGCTCCTTTTAAGTTTCACCTATTACGACTATTAGGTACTTAAGTACGAATACTAACAAACTTACTCTCGTTACTAACTTTTGTTGATTGACTGGGACGACCAATACTTTCAGCAACAAAACATAAGACAACCTTTAAACTCTTCACCTTACTTTTTTGTGTAGGGTATGACCATGGTTTTTTCACCACTGAATCACCAAAACTGCTGACGTAGAATGGATCCCATATGCTGTCTGCATCAAAGTATATACTTAAATGACAGGAAAAGATCCTTCCTAGTAATCGCAAGACGTATTCAGACTAAATGTATTATAATTAAGGTTTACAATGGATGTCCGGCCACGTCAGTCCAGAGTAGCGTCTGCACGGCATCCTTATAACTATTAATCATCGCATAACACCACTATTGGGATATTTAACTTGTTTCTAAGACATATGGGTCTGCTCGGGCTGATTTATAGTTGACTAACGGCTTTGTTATGTATGATATTTAATTGTGGTACCTACCCTAATTGATCTTCGATTATAAACAGATTGTCGGTTATTTACACGCACGCAATGAATAATTATTATATATTATGAGTAACTCTACAATCAACAATAATTTAGGTTATTAATCGCCAAAGTTTGGAATTCATATGTTACACAGTTAAAATGTCAATGATATCTTTCGTGAGTGATATTCATAACATTAGGTTTCAACAAAGTTCAACTAGTCTCGGACCCTAGGGCGTTTCTTATACGATACATATAACAAAAAAGGAATTTGTAAAAATTTTGTCTGGATTAGCTGGTAAATTTTGACAGGACATTTGCAATATGATGAGGTTCAACATAGGCCACTATTATTTTAGAAAAAGAATTAGTTTCTTTTTAAAATGAAAACCTTAGATATCTGTATCCACGCGGGTGAACTAGCGGGCACAGCAAGTAACTAACTGCTGTGCCCGTGACTTCACTATATATAGTAAAATCAATGTTCCTGGAAACTCTGCCGACTTGTAGCAGCTTTAATAAGACCACTATTTAATGTTTTATAGTAACATTGAATCAGGGTTTTTTATTCAGCAATATATAACACGATACAATGACAAAGGCGACACGCAGACTTGCTATTGCGCATTTCTATTACAGTCATAAATGAAATGAACTGTCTAAAGATAATATGAGTAACATGCATTCACAAAGGGGTTTATTTCGATAATTCTAAGAATATATACGCTTCTAGGACAGAATACATACTTAGTTGTCTGTGCTTGTAGCATAGATGACACAGTAAACAATAACTTTTGTCTAAATCCGGTACGCTCGTGGCATCGTAAATACCGAATATATTGTTTTTTGATTCGTCAAAATACCAGAGGGTCAATTCTTGTAAAAGGAAATATAATAGGAAATACGAATTACGTTTCTTGGGTATCTAGATAATGCATAGGTACCTAGATTACCACTGCTAACAATTTCAACATTGTTTTTTGCTTTGTTTTTTTTATTAGATACTTTTGTAATTTGGTTTACCATCGCGACGTTGTAACTTCCATGTTTCAATGTCTTTACGAGTTTTATCGTCAGTTTACTCCGGTTACTTAAAGTGGGATATTATTTTGTAAGCTTTGTTGTTTGTAACAATATATTATAATTCATACTGAACTTGACTATAAACCTTCAGAGATTTATAACGGCCTATTCAGTTTTATACGTTACATGTCACTGTTATTACGTTGCCATAACTTGCTTACTTATTACCATTTTCTACTAGAAATAATTTATTTATGGGACCGTATTGTAAAATTTATTACATAATATTTGTACAATTATTAATTGGGTTGTAAAGGTCAGATGGCAGTCGCTTCACGGAAAATATCGAGGTCCAGCCAAATCCGCAGTTAAGACTGATAAAGCGGACCCCAGACTCCGAGGTGAAAGCTTTGGATGCGACTGGGATTAACGCTAGGTTGAAGAAGAAAAAGAAGATTGTAAAATTAATTAATATATTTTAGAACCACTCTATTTGGCTACAGCAGATGTCTAGGTTGGGAGGTTAGACGGTTTTCTTATAAAAGCCAATAAAATCAATAAAACGAGGAACAAGACTCCGGCCTTGCACCTTTTTTTTTTTTTCGTGCGGAAATCCTCATGGATACCCACCCCGCGGCCAGTGGGGCAGGTTATGTCGGACTCTTACCGACTAAAACCGCACGCCGTCTAGGGTCTTCTGACGCCAGGGTGCTGGTCCGTTCCGGGGTCCAAAGTGCAAGCTTTTGATGCGACAAGGATTAGCGCTTGGATGAAAGGACGCTAAGATTGAACGTTGAATAGCATTGAAAAATGGAACGTGTATTTTTGTTTATACCTACGCCCCTTCAATAAAAAAAGGATATTCAGTTACCGATTGTAAAAATATCCAGAAGCTGAATTACGAGATAAATGCCAAGTGAAATCATGATCCACTACGCTGCAGATAAACCATAAAGCCACTATGGTCCTATAACTAACCACAGTCACAAAGGAGACTTTGATAAATAGCAAGATTATCACAATATTGATGGTTAAAAAACTTTCTTTTGCTCACAAGTAAAGCGCACAAGACTTGTGCAAATAATAACTTATAGTGGAAGTTTCATTTTATTGCCTTTTTACGGTTAGGTAGGTATAGTGCTGGGTATCGCGGTGGGAGGGCAATGAAACCTACAGGGTGTAGAGAAAGAATAAGCATGTGTTTATAGGTACTAACTTGCTATATTTTAGTCGTAGTATGTTTATTTCTCTTCTCTTTATGTACTATTTAGGTATATCAAAATTAGAAAACAGTTGAAAATTGGTTATGTTTGTGACGAATAAGGGATTTATTTTTGAAGAAGTGCTTCGAAATAAAATTATATTAATCACAGCTATATTTCTTAGTAGTTAAACTACAAAATATAAGAAGGAGGAAGAGGAGGAAATAGGATCCCGGGCTCCAAGGCGAAAGCCTCAATTGTGACCGGGGAAAAAGCTGAATGTTGTGACGATATACCACATACTTAATTCACAACGAGATTGGCTGTTCACTAACATAGTATGTCATGGCTGTTCTTTGTTGAAAATTATAAGTATAACCAATCACGTTACTGTTTTGTGTGACTAGTTTTCGTCCTAACGAGTTCCGTGTACCTTACGTCTCAGGAGAGTCTAGTCTAGGTGAGTTTATTGACTCTTTTATGGTTTTATCTTAGCTTTTTCTTAACTACACCCTTGGTGACCATTTTTAAACAGTAAACAGTGTGATAGTCCAAGTTGGAAACGCGATACAGTCTAAATAAAATATTTTACGTATAATAGAACCTTGTTGAAACATAAGTGCTCCCGCCCCTATAATATAATCTGAACATAAATCTCATCCATAAAGTATAACGACAATTCAATGCCTTTTAAATTTATGTGCCTAAAAGATAGGGCTGTCGGGGGACACTGGATAGCAAGTTAAAGATACTATTCTTCTATTGTCTTATGTTAGGTGCTACGTTACACACCTCTATTCGTTGTCTTTTATAGTCAGATTTTCAAAATTAAAACCAAAAGTAAAAACACAATTTATAAGTAAATACGTTGAAATCTATACTAACTATTAGTAAAGCTGATATATCTTCTACTAGCCTTAGGTATACTGTTTTATGTGAATAAAATGATTTGGTTTGTCAAGTTTGTTTGTACTCGTTAAGTTTTGCAACTATTGCTTTAAACATTCGTTGCGTTTGATAGCCCACTTCTTAGGGAAGGTTATAGTATTGTCAAACGAACTCTTCTCTTTGTTAGTTCCGCTGTGGTTGTAGACTGTATAACATCAGCTATAAATCTTAAGGGCCGAGTAGTTATAAGAAATATAAGTGCATTAATTATACATGGATATTTGATCAAGTTATTCGATTCAATTTGTTCATACTAAATTGTTTACCAGAAGAATTAATCAGCGGTTTGTGAAAATTAATTTGTATTTTAAATTTTGCCAACGTTCCCAAATCCCAGTGAGTTTAGTCTTAAAACTTCTGTTAGTTCAATGGCACCGAAAATTATTCTAAAATATGCAGTAAAATATTTTAGGTTTAGTTATAACTATACTTAATTATTACTCCAGACTTTAAATTCATTATTCTTTCCTTTTTTCTTATTAGCCATCATTCACTTTAAAATGTCTACGCGTCAGATAATTATACAAAAAAATATATTACCTATCGTGTTAAACTAACCCTGAGTATTGAACTGAAACAAAAATGCATTGATTGACGTATTGAAAAAGAACATAAAAAGTTCTTCGACCCTCAAAAAATACTATACGGACACGAAGTTTCGACGATACGTGGTGTTTTGTCAATAAAATTGTTATAAATGATGTTATTGACTTCGGAACGACCTTTACATTCGATTCATAACTATTTGGTAGCTCAGCAGCTGTGCAGTTCAGGACTCGTCATTTGATTTTACACATTGGGAAGAAGATAGCGTCTGTTTAAGACCGTTTTACTTCGCGGTTTTATCTTAGAGAGTTATTTCTATTGTATTGCCCATGTATACAGCTTGACAATTTTTTAGATAGTTAAAACTGAAGTTGTTCAATTATTTTGTAAACGGTTTTACCTACTTTATGAAGATAGAAAACTGTATATGGTGAAATATCTGTTATAAAACCCATATTACGTTAATAAAATAATTTGAATTGGACAGTCGAATATACGTGGGAGAAAATGTTGCACAAAATCGAAGCAAACCGAACTTAAACATAAAGTTGAATAAAATTATACAGAAAAGGCATAAAGTATAATTTGCCTTTGCTTTGACTATGCTTTACGCCTTGCCTTTTCTGTATATTTTAAGCCTCAGCCAAATCCTCTTTTTTCTCGACGTGCCAAATCAAAATCCGGGTAGGTACAAAAACATTAGATTCTACAATCTATCGAGTTATCAATTAGATGTTGAGGAATGGGCGTCACCTGTCAGTCTGTGTTCATGTTTCGTGAGCTAGATAAATTAATGCGTCTGACCTGAGCACATCCGAACCCCTGTTCTAAGAAAAAGGAAAAATATACGAGAATTTGTTACTGTTTTTTTATTAGCACATCTGAAGGTTCACTTCACTCGAGTACATTTTCTCATTAACTCTGGTCTGTCTGCAGTAAAGATTTGCAAGTAAATAGTTTCTTTACTTTCTAATCAAAATCAGAAAGAAAGGTATGGATTGAAGAATAAAGGTTGTTTGAAGAAACTTTTTAATTTACAATATTGTTTACCTTTGACATTTATATTAAATTTAGTTTTTTAATAAGCTTTACATTATTTTCAGTTACTGAGGTGCATTTCCATTTCCAGTTAAGTTAGACTTAAATAAAAACTATTGTACCTACCTAACACCCTTTTTAGAGAACTCTTCAACTCTTTTTGAAGGAAAAAAGCAACATGTACAATCGACGACAGAAGTTGATACCTATAAGTACACTAAAATATTTACAAACCTTTTTTCCGTTAGTTTTGAAATAATAAATACTTAATAAATAATTTTTTATATTATTAAGACTTTATGTTCAACCGCAAACTTTTTGAGGAGACTTATTTCTTTAATCCAAAACTCTATGAAAGCGTAAAAATAAATAAAAAATCACACAAAGTACAATCGCTACGAAGTATTTTACATAGTGGGTTGCGATCGCAAGTTACCATCAAGTTATTGTGTGCCAGTTTTTGCGAAACAGTTTACATTTGTCGAGCAGTATTTATTGCGTGCGTGTTTATTTGCAAAAAATACAGTTCAAATTATGTCAATGGAGAAAAATACGTGCCGCTGCAGCTATGGGCAGTGATGTTATTAGATTTTATCCTATAACTCACGTATTGTTTATATTTCTATCGTATAATTATATAAATACACAGTGCATTTAGATCTCTTTTTATCTTTTTAGGCTACTTTGGAGGTTGCCTCTCTGCTTTTCTCTTGGGCTTTCCTAACGGGTAGTCATACAGCATTTGACTTTTAAGAAGATGAAGTGGAAGCCTGGACCCCAGGCTCCAAGATACTTTATATCATACCTGTTACTGGATTGAGATTGGCGTTTGGATGAAAAAGAAGAAGGATTATGGGTAAATATTTTGAGAAACCTTTTCGGTAAGAACGATTTCACGCCATACCATCGCACACCCTTCTCTGTGTAACACATTATTAGTTTCAGGAATTCCGAACTCTGAACCAATAGTTTCTTTTAATCAATCTGTCATCATTTTCGAGAGCATTGGTTTTGAAAATGATGGAAATGTTTTTATTAAGGACCGTTTAGTACATCGTAAGTTGATGTTTATTATTTTGACATGCGGTCGTACCTTAATCAACATATAATATCTAAGTATATGTATAGATACAGCGGATGTACCACTAATTCATTTATCACTTCCATTACATTAAACAAATTAGCATAATCGCCTTTAGTAACAGCGTTTAACCCTACAGTCTGTCCATTCAATATAATAATGACTTGTAAGGTCGTTGCTTTTGAACCCATCGCGCTATTATTCTAATCTAAACTTTAATCTTTCACATCCAAAGTTTAAATTCGAAGTTTATGTAACTGATGGCAAGTTCAGAAAAGCTTTTTCAATGGATGTGATAGGTTACATCCTGTGGTTTCAATTACATTGGAAGTACAATTTATAGTTTATTGATATGAATGCTGTTGAATGGATAAACTGGCTCAATGGACGTGTGTAATACAAATAAGTCCCTACTTGCTTGTGGTTTAATTGCTACTGAATTAAGTAGATTGAATGGGTCTTTAGGTGATGGGAGATAGTTGCCCACATTCGGTACAATTTAATGCACAGATTTAGGCTGAATACGAATTCCATTTTGAATTACGTTAACACTTTTTACGCAATGGATTTACCTATTCAATGAAGACGACAAATATATAAATTAATCTCTTGTAATTGTAGCTGTAGTGTTTGTGTAGAGGCCATATCAAAATCTACGAGGCCCAAGGCAATCTCACCTGGAAGCCGATACACCTGATGATTTAAACAATAAGACATTCCTATCAGGACTCCTATGGCAGCCGGCAGTAGTTCTCATAAACTCCATATAAATGAAATCAATAGGATGAGAAGGACTAAGCGGACCCCGGGCTCCGAGGCAACGTTTACCAGGTCCATAGGTCAGTAAAATTGTAAATAACATGTTTTTCTCCAAATGCAACAGCATTATGAGCTGAGCAATGACTTTTAATTTGACGTCTTGAATATTAAATTCTGGGTTTGAATAGTGAAGATAATGAGCAATTTAAGGTCATCGCGCAGACAGCCGAACTTACAAACGTTGAACCCTATATATCAAGAATAGGTACTTACTTATATTAGATACCTTTGTTAACATTAAGTAAATACTATTTAGTATTGTTTTACAAATGAAATCTAAATAACCTCTGTGTTTGACTGTACATGTAATTAACGTATTCCAAATAAAGCTGGTATCTCAAAAGTTTTTAATATTTTGGTATAATGACGCTTACGTATCATAAGTACTTTGTGTAACACAGTTCAGTAAACTCTATGGAAGCTTTTGTTTGGTACGAGAATTTAATACAATGGTGTACGGTTGCAACCAAAATTAACATAATTAAACCGGGTGCATAAGAAACAGTTATAATAGCAATGATTCATTAACAGGTACGAGGATACTTCAGATACCTGTTACATGAATCACGTTATGTTGTATCGTGATTACGGGAAAACTTCCCTCTCAAGAGACTGTAGGTACCTACTTTGGGATGAAGTAAGTAGCTACTAAGTAATCATCGTAGACCACATCGTTACTTACAACCAGGTGAGCCATAAATTAAAAAAGAATTTAAAATCTGGGATTCTTTCGGAAAGGTCTTTTCAGGGGCGGTGTCGTGTAACAATGTAAAAGGTCTGTGGCTGGTCATCATCCTCATAGCGATTTCCCAGTTGCGTCCAAAGTTTGAACTTTTGAAGCCCGAGGTCCGCTTATTGTTCCAAGAAGCTTTACTTAATGGATGCTTGTAACATAAAATACTTCAACTGACAAAATTTCTGATTTGTAGTTCCAGAGGTTCAGGCTCTACTTTCATTAATCAGTCAGGATTAGTTAGTAGGTAGTTACAAATAGTGTAGATAAATATTAGGTCTTGAGCAAACTAATAAAATACTTAGATATTCTCGTACCTAATAAATAAGGTGATTTATAATTTCACAATGCTCTCCTTTAGAGAGAGCAATTTGACTTAATGCATCTTGTCTGTTTCAGTCTCGCCTTTACTGATGACAGCAAGCGCCGGCTATGGCCGTAAAATACACGTGTTCGAAATCATTGCTGAACAATAAACCGTCACTGTGCGTCGCACATCACGGAGGGCTATAAAACGAAGTTATGGGGAGTTTTAACATTCTTTCATTATAAAGAAGCTAGAAAAGATAAGCTAGAAGAAGAGACAATTTTAGTAAGATGAAAAGGGAGTTAGGTACTCTCTACTACACAGTAAAGTATGTTAATGTTTCGGAAGGTGTTACACGGGACGGGGTTCTATGGTGGACATTTTTGGACCAGTAATGTTACTAGGTTTATTGATTGACACCTATGGTACGCAAACATTTATAATTTTATGACTGCAGGCTCAGCATGACGAGACACGGGTTTTCTCCCATGTTGAGTCTACTGAATGATGATGTATCCTATGGTTTGGGTGAAAGTGCTGCGAACTTATACCCATAGTTTTAATCCCCTTTATTTAGCAAGGGTAAGAGTTTCATCATGCAATAAATGCTCATTATTTATATTATGGTGGCACCGGGCGCGTATGTACTTTAGGTATAGTTTTAACTCTATCTCTACTAGCGCAAATAAATTATAATTAAGTACACAGAAAACTACTTTATATAATTAGAATAACAGGTGTTTGTTAAAGATTAAATAAAAATAAGTTTGAAAATGAGGTCTTGAGGTTAATTAGTAAATGTTTTCCACTAAAAAATGAAAATTGCGTGCAGGCTTGAAAAAGCTTTAATTATTAAATATGTTTACTCATTCAGGTCATTAAGTACTAACACTAAGGTCAAGTACTTTACATTGTTTGTAACTGAACAGTTTACATAAGTGTTAGGTTTTTAAGTAAATGGCAAGAGGGCAAGCAAGGGCCTGACCTGACCAAATTGTAGACTAATTAATATTTCTTTTGTTAGGCCGTATATCTATTAAATCCGAAAGACCGTGATAAATAACTTAACTAACTATATCAAGGCAAGGGAACAAGTCAGGCTAAGATTCTAAAATGAGCAATGTGAAGTAAGATTTGAGCAGAATTTGAATTTGAAACATAATAAAAAGTAAAATATAAAAAAGTGTCAAAGTCATACCTCTATATGACGCCTAGTGGCTTTAGCTTGACACCTGCTAAATTATGATTGACTGCTGGGATTCAATTTTTTTTTATTTTACAATTACCCACATCAAAAACAACCAACGCCAAATGACAATATTTTATTCACGAACAAACCTACTGACTGTTCAAAATTTTATACGTAATTAAAATTTCAACGTATGGAATGGTTTATTGAAGTTTAATATTTAACATTCTTATTGTATTAATGTAAAGTACAGTACTCATGATAAATCATAGGTAGGTACAGTACCAATTGACGGGAAGAAAAGCAACAGTTTGGGTAGGATATAGGAATGACGGTTTGGTAGGTATCTGTATAGAGTTGTTAAAACAGTTATTGTTTATGAAATAATAGCTGTTACCCGCAGCTTCGCCAGGGTAATGTTCTGGTCTCAGGGCTGCACACGCTGGCCGAGTGTCCGGCGTGGGAGGTGCCGAGACAGGCCCTCCTGGCAGCCCTCGGGGTGGGAGTCCTCACACTGCCGGTGCTGATCGCAGCGATGGTGCAGAGTGCGGATGCGTGGTCGGCCGCCGCCTCCTTCTGCGAGCAAGTGATGCTCGAGAAGGAGGCGGCGGAAAGGGTTCGGGAGAGGCTGCACAGAGCTCTCCCGAACGGCGGCAGGCGCGGACGCCTAAGGCGTCGGAGGTCTAACGACCTCCGTCCTCCATGAGCGCTGGCCTGGGGGTGACGGGTGGAGCCGCCTGTCACCCTAGCAGAAGCAGGCCGAGGCGGCGGCGCGCGGCAGCGCGCTCCCCCCCTATTCCGGGGGTATGACGGGAACCACGCGGTTCCCAAACCCGAGGGGGCCATCTCGAATCCGGAGATGGCCCGGGTCAAGCCGGGGTGCGAGGGAAATGCTCTTTGGGCCACCTTACACCCTGGCGTCAGAAGACCCTAGACGGCGTGCGGTTTTAGTCGGTAAGAGTCCGACATAACCTGCCCCGCTGGCCGCGGGGTGGGTATCCATGAGGATTTCCGCACGAAAAAAAAAAAAAAAGTGTAATGTTCTGGTAACCCATGTGAATCTGCTCCAATGATTCATTTATTTTGCTACTTTTAGCAACTTCTAAGGGATAGTCTCCCTTAGAACCCGACTTCATAAGTCATTATTAGCTAAATAGGACAGCGGATTATCGTACCTACTTAGTAAGTAATACATAGACTTAACTTATTGACTTGGTTTAATTAGGTTGAATAAGTCAAATAATGAGTTCACAGTTCAACCTATCGCTGAACGAACTTATTGCAACTTATGGCGACGGTGTAAACAGAGGTGTTGTAAAATTTTCGGTTTCGCATCATCTTCTTTTCTTGTCACACCGCCTTTTTTAGACTCAAAGCTGTTTTTTGTATATTTTTAGGAACCAAAGCCATCCAGGAAACAAACTCAGCCTATCGGCTGTACTTACTATCGCTGCGTACGACAGCTGAAATATAATTTACTTGAATGAATCAAAAGTAATTCTAAATGAAAATGAGATTACCAAACCACATTCATTCAGATTCACCGTTAAACATAATTAATTAGGCACTGAAATTTTTTTGCAACACAGAAGCAATCTGAGTAAAACATTGGCGCCATTTATGATTAAGATCTAAAACACGTGTCCGCTTGCACCAATAAAACGGTAGTAAAGACGCTTACACACCGGTGACTGATCGAATTAATATACTGTAATGCTTGCAATAAAACCTTCCGCAAGAAATACGATGATATAAACTTATTTTGAGTGTGCATGACGGATGGCTTCACTGTTAAGGCGCAGTCTAACTTCAAAATTAACAAAATATTAAATTTTTCAAACACGATCGTGACAACTACCATTATCATCATTCTAGCGTTGGTCTCAGTTCCATTTGAGAATCAATACTTCTGGGGTCCGTTTAATCCGTTTAATTTAGTTTATAGGTACTCCTTTTCTGAAAACGACTGTCGATTGACGACACATTTCAAGAGGAAATCATGCACCAGATTCTCATCCATCAATCAGCAGGGTTACCAACTTGCAGTTCGCTTGACCCCGAAAGTCTTAGAGGGTACCCGTATATTGTAAAACAACTAAGTAGGTATAATTATATCCAATTAGCCGTTCCGACAACCTATAGGAACGTATCCCAGAGATAAATAGTAACCTATAGATTTGTATTCCCAGGCTAAAATCTAGGTATCCCTGTACTAAATTTCAGCTTCATGCAGCTGTTAAAGCGTGATTGAATAGGTAACAAACGAGATAGGGATTATGCAATACCGTGTACTTAGTTTGTGGCCTAATTGCGCTGATAAATGTTTCTGTCGGTCTTCTACTCTCTTCCAAACATCAAAACATCTTCACAACCTTTCAAATTTATTAATTTAAGTAAGATAGAAGATTTAGTAGGTTAAGTAGGTGTAAGGTAGTAGAATGTCAATGGTTATGCAGTTTTAAACACAATTTATACACAGATTGTTTAATTGAAGTAAGTCCTCGCCTTAAGAGCTTCGTTAGTACACACATTTTATTTATTCATTTTGATTTCTTTCCAAGATCTCGGTGTAATGTAACACTTCATGCAGATAAGATTCACTTCAACTCTTATTTATAATCTGAAAGTAATACTGTTTTGAATACAAATGAGTAATACAGGCATAAAGACTTCTTTACTAAAGCTCAACAGCAATGGCAAACTGGAGTTTTAATATACCTCTGCCTACCACTTTGGGAATATAAAGGCGTAAGTATACGTATGGGAATCATTTTATAGGGGCTCGTTGCTAAATGGTAACCAAGTAGGTTAGCAAATAGCAAGCTTAAAAAATAAATACTACATAATAGTTCAGCCGTTTCGTACTTAGAATGAAAGCTGATGATGATGTTTTTAGATGGTAGTGGTATATTATGTCTTTGAGGTAAAAGCACACAGACCAACTGTCAGCGAATTATCGGAAACTCAGTGAATACTTAATCAATGATCAGACGTTATGATTTTCGAGTACCGATTCTCCATATAAAAAATACGCGGCCTGCGTGCGTTGGACATCATGTCACGTAAATATATCACTGTCACCAACACAAGAGATAGGTAGTCATACCTATCTCTTGTGTTGGTGACGCAGGCCGCGTAACTTTTTTCTCGTTCCTTCGTCTTTAGAGAAGTCTGATCAACTATGCTTAACCGATCTTCAAATAATACAATCGGTTAAGTACGAGTCAGACTCGCGCAGCGAGGATTCTGTACAAAACAAGATTAAGGGATAAACATAATGTTGCTTTTGGAAAACTGGAGTGACCCATGCAAATAAAGTCGCAAGTGCAATTGAAGTTACTAATGTAACTGGAGTTGGCAAGTATAAATGTAACTGGCGTTACCAATGCAACTGCAGTTATTAATAGGTAGGTACAACTGGAGTTACCATGTTGATTATTTGATGTTAATTTTCAACTTAATATCACGACACGTCCCTTACAGACCGACGGACAGACAAATGGACAGACAGACGGACAACCAAGTGATCTAATAAGGAGTCCAATGTGAGGTATGGAACCCTAAAATAAACAAAAGGAAGTTAATAACGTAGGTGACGACGTGATACTTATAGTGGTCAGAACTTACATTAACATTTACCGTCTGGTTTGCAATGCCTTAAGTAGAGCCGTGAGAACCAGGCAATAAAACCTTTAGTCACTCTTTTCCAATTACCAAATTCCAACATGTTCTTACGAGCCATATAAAGGTGAGGTGAAGTCCCTTTTAATGAATATAACACTAAATGCTTTGCTCAGTTAGATTCATCCTGAAAATGCGTTAATGTAAATCAATGACTGCGTAATTTCAAAATCCAATACAAAAACTGTGCATGCTTTTTTAAATAGACAGCATCGTCATTCCATTAAACTTTGAAGAGCGAAATTAAAGTATCGCATCGTTATGTTCATATTTGATTGCACAGATTGATTAAATAATGTGATGTCGAATCAATAAAGCAGTCGTTCACCTATCGCAGTGAAAACGCTGGCCCAATGCCCGCCATTGATTCGAGTCTAGTTGAGATATTGCTAGATGCGACTATACCCACTAAGCATAAATATCGCTGTAAGACATAGACTTAATTAATGCTGTGTTTCAGATTAACATACAATACCATAAACCTATAATTTCTATCTATACCTTTTTTTTTCGTGTGGAAATCCTCATGGATACCCACCCCGCGGCCAGCGGGGCAGGTTATGTCGGACTCTTACCGACTAAAACCGTACGCCGTCTAGGGTCTTCTGACGCCAGAGTGTAAGGTGGCCCAAAGAGCATTTCCCTCGCACCCCGGCTTGACCCGGGCCATCTCCGGATTCGAGATGGCCCCCTCGGGTTTGGGAACCGCGTGGTTCCCGTCATGCCCCCGGAATAAATTTCTATCTATACCTGGCTACGACTAGCTGTATGACATTTGGTTTCGATATAAGACTCACACTTGACCAGCAACAATGTGCCACTTTGTGTCGCCGTCATACAGATGATAATAACATTATGAAAAGGCACACTATGCCGATTAAGCTCATTTATTAGCTTATTTATCTGATTTCTGTGTCCCTTTCCTATGGGAATATCGGGATGAAAACTGGTATATGATACTCAGGGATAAAGTAGTATTTCAATAGAGAAATAATTTTTGAAATCGGTTCAGTAGTTTCAGAGTGTATCGATTACAAACAAATCTTTCCTCTATATAATGTTGATATAGAAAAGCTCACATGTACAAATGACACATGACATAGATGACGAATGGCTACCGTCAGGGAACGACGACGGAGCACTTATTCGTTCATTGATATGAATAATGTGCGGTGACCCTACGATAAATTATTATGTAATACCAATTGACTGATATATTAGTATTATGATAACAGTAAATTTTCTACAAATAGAATAGAAATTCGGAAAGCAGTCTTGAGGTGTGATTCAAAATTGTGATGGAGCCTAGGGTCCGCTCACTCCTTCTCCTCTTTTATTTGGCTTATACGGTTACGGAGAGCTACCGGTGTCTGACCTCCCAACCTTAAGTTCTTCAAAGTCTACACCAGAGCCTCGTCCATCAATCAGCAGGACATTTCCAGGCAAGGTTGGTTTGAACTCGAAGGTCATCATTAAAACAATTTATAGGTACTTACACGTAAAATTTTAGAAATATTGTTGAAATAGTTTTTTTTTATCATCGACTAATGATCCCGGTTGCACCTGAGGCTTTTTGGCTTGGAGTTCGAGTTTCGCTTTTCATTTTTTTATTGGACTATTAGGGGAACGATTGCCATTTTACTAACCACGGAAGGAAAGCCTAGGCGAGCCCTTCGTCTATTGATCGGCAGGTGTTAACCAGCTAGTAATGAAATGTGTAATGAAATATGAAAGTAACACCACATACTAAGAAATAATAACACATGTGACAAAACAATGATTAGGTACTTAACTTTGCCATCGAAATAAAACCAGGAACACAGAAATACGACGAGTAATTTTGATTTGAAAAGCTTTTAAAGTACAGATATACGAGTATATGTATCAGAAGGTACCTGTAGTTTATCGGTCGCTTGCAACAACCATGTCTGATTTTTCGCAACAGGCATTTGGCTTATGCATCGCATAATGCGGCAGCGGCACTTTATATTATTTATTAGGTAACAACACGATGACCCATGTTAAAAAGCGGGATAAGTTGAGGGAGACAGCTGGAGGCAGATTGATTTAAATTATTTGTTTATTTATATATTAACTAAATAGTCCTTCTTTCTTTTCAGATGTATAAAAAATATACCTAATAAATTAGAAACTCTGTATTTTCGTTCTTGACCTTTAAAGATGTAAAATGGCCTTTCTTGACCCAATTTGAATTTCGTATAATAAATTCTTTGAATAATAATTCGCACATCATTTGTTATGACAAATTCTTTAACAAGAAGCGATAAATCTATCATAATAAACGTTAATGCTCTTGTGTTGAAAATAAAAATAAATAAATCAAAGAGGTGTGAACTTTTTTCGACCTACTTTGAGTAACAGTCATTATAATAATATACTTAGATGAATCAGCGTAACTTCTCTACCTTTACTTATGGGAAAAAAAACCATTATATCTAAAAATAGCAGAGTGATTTGCCATTATACTTTGTACAACTGCTCTTCGCATTAACAAATCAATGCTAAAAAGTTGTCTCTTAGAGTATGGGTAGGTACCTACATACCTAAGTAAAGTGGTCTTTTCAGTTAATAATAAAAACCATTTGATTTAAACTACTTGAACTGGTTCGTTCTTTACTTTGCTGGATATTTTGTTTATAGTCGGGTAGTAAATACCTACTGTGAATAAATACTAAATACTGTGAATTTTATAGTTGAAGTCAACTGATCTTCAGCCGATCGACAGCTCTTGAATTTGGTTAGACTTTGTCTTGACCGTGTAAAAAAAGACTTGAGCTTGGGTAATATTCGTGAAACTTTTAAGAACTATTCGGCGAATGCTATGCAAGTTTTTCTGTGGATTGTGAGTGGTATTCATTGCCAATCAAATTACTCATTTAACAACTGTCGATAACGGAGAATATTATTAGAAAAATAACGCATTCAAATAAACCACTTGGATGACAAAAGAGCCTTTCAATAGTTCATTTTCCGCTTCACTGGCTTGAAGCCAAAGCAGTGCATATAAGCTCTGTACACACAGAGTGTAGGAAGGGCGCTACTTACAGTTATAATAGCGAATATTACGAGCGAAATAATATTATAAAATATTTAACAAGAAACAGAGACACTGCTGGAATTATTTTCAACGTTAAGACAACTATTTGGTACAGCAGGGCAATTAATTTATGTAACTAGTTTTCATAGCCATCTCTTTTGCTTGTTTACGCGTCTGAGAATCACGGAGAATAATTAAAAAAAAGAACTAATCGCGCGGTAAAAATACAATCAACATTATTGCACATCACGCACTCTATTTTAAATGCCCTTGTCAGACGACTCATTCTTCCCATAATCAAATAGAACATAGAGTTAGTACTGGGTATATAAAGCAAGAAGTTTATTACATTTGAGATGCCTAAACTGTAGTTTGAAACATCAAAACATGTACTGATGAGTAATATTTATTGTTATTATAAATTCTAGTTTATATACAAAGGGATGCATAAGTAATATTTGTGTGAGATAGTGAAAATTATTTAAGATGTATGCTGAGTTTAGATGTGTCTTTCTGTGCAATACATTTTACAAATAGTAGCCGGGTTGCGGTGCGAAGACGTTGCGTCACGTTACCGTTCCGTCCCGCCCGCTGTGTGCTCGTAGCTTTATTTTTTTAGAGCCCTATCGTACGGTCACATTAACTGCCTTTCCTCAGTGTCATGAACATAGAACGATTTATTAGTAAACAAACCCGCCATTTCGAACGCAGTGACTCATGTCGAGTTGTTGCAGACAAAAATGTTACAACGATAAATTTAAAAAATGTTCAATTGAATTATTTGGATGAATAGGTTAGCGGAAATACATTCTTTCTGGCATTAGATGAGTTTTTTCATACCTCAGACTATTTCATACATAGTTTAATGCAAATATAGAATGGGTGTATGGACCTCGAAGATCTTGGATTGACTGATAACTGGTCTAGCTACAGAACTTCGATATACCTAGCTAATGGGCTCAGAATACAGTGTTCTGTATTCTGAGCCCATGTGTTATGAAGATTAGATGGCAGTCGCTTCACGGAAAATATTGAAGTTAGTTTCAGTCTTACTGCGGAACGGCGGGTTTTATAGTTAGGATGAAAGCTGTTAACCCTAGTTGGGAAAAAGCTCGGCGAAGGAGGACTCGTGTAAAAAGAAGCAAAAAATTGTTGTGTGAAGAAGCAAACATAACATGAAATACAATATCGAAATAAAAATTAAAGCAATTTGGAATTAAAATATTATATTCTCTTGCATTTTCGCCAGCTAATTTAAGAAGTCAACTGACATCTGTCATTTATTTCGACATTTCTCTTCAGACATAAAACAACTGCAATGCCTTGGGCGGCAATGAGAGAGAGCTGTTGAAATTGAGTAGGTATTTCTCAGCAATAACATCTGTTTTCAGTGACAGTGCACGTTCCTGGGCTTGAGAGTGAGTTAATAAATCAAGTTTTTTTTTATTTGTCACACTGATATGCTCGTGAAATTCATTTTGCATCAAAAGTGAAAAACGACGCCATTTTTGTGTAGTTTATCAATAACAGCTCTGCTTTTTATAAGATTTTTTTTTCTCTTTAGAGGCCACTTTCAGTACCTACCTAACTGTTTTAAAAGGGTTTAAACGAAATCATGCAAAAGATGTTGCATAACAACTGAATACTTAAAATAGAATTTATAACTTTTCTCTCCTTTTATAGTACTTGTAAGAGGGGGGCAACCTGTTAAAAAAGTGTACACAAACATTAAAGATTTTGTAAACAATGAATTTATATAATATCTTCGAGGGGTATGAGGTGAAATAAATAAAATATACAGTTCTCACAACCGTATTCGGTCCCCATGTCAATTATTCTAAATTTTTGCTCGAGTCGGGCATCGAATTTGAGATCTCATGCCCCGCAGTCGCAGTCGCTATAGCTGTACCACTGACTCATTAGAAATAAGGAAATAATATCAGCGAAACAGAGAACACGAGAGGTCACGTTCAAAAATAAAATGCAAAATTTTAAATAAAACAAAAAATTTCCCTAACGAAACAAAAACTTTCAAAACTATAAAGAAATTGGTTCATATTTCGAACACAAAACATTCGATCAGCTGGTTCAAAGGTCAGTTCCCGTGCCGTTGACCTCGACAATCGATCGCTTCCCTCCATGGCGTATAGTAACCATCCATTGAATAATATTGATGTACTGACGAGAACAACAGTCGTTAATATGCGCTCAAGGTAATCTCCCCATTCAGCCTATTGTCTGACTGTGCACACTTGAAGACACATTCGTTTGAAATGTAATTTTGTATTGTGAACAGGTTTACCTTTACTTTATAACAAACTAACTGTATCCGCGATTTCGCTCACGAGTATTTAGATTTTTAAGGTTTTAATTTTTACGCGGAACCCTATGTTTTTTTCTAAAACCGACGTAGCTTTTGTTACACATAATAAGTGAGTGAAAGACCGGTCAAATTCAGCCCAGCCATTCAAGAGATTATCTACCTAATTCAAACATACAGTAAGAAAGACTGACAATTTTTTTAAATAGTAAGTATTTACCTACACTCATATGCATTTATTTAAAACCTGGTATTTTAATATTACAAACAGACACTGGAATTTAATTTATTTGTAAATGTACCACGCATAATAATTAAATAATTACTGTACCGCACTCGTGTAACTTTTCAAGGTCGCTCATTACAAAAAAGAAGTATGGCAGCTAAAATTATAAAAAAATCCATGGAACAAATGCGGTGGCACTACTTTGTGAGATATGATTCTTAAATGTTGTTTAATTTGTTCCATTTTTTTTAAAGTTCAATAGAGCACTAATGAAAAAAAATTATTACTGATTGGAACACCACTAGTGAGAGTCATCCAAATAATAAAATGCTAAGCCCGATTAGTACTTACGGTTTGAGCATTTTAAAATTTTAACTATAAATTCAATATAACGAAGTAACTATATTGTTCATATCTTGAGTAAAAAAGCTCCAACACTTTGTTTGCTTTTAAATCGTCACAAATAACACCGTTCTATCTTGACCTTCCTTGGGTTATCGGGCTAACACAAACATTAACAGTTGCTCTAAAACAAAGTTGTTCAATTTTGAAAGGACTGTTCTAATGTCAATGATTATTGTTTACTAAAAACTATGTATCGGTACGTGGGTAGTATTATTATTTATTCTGTGGTATGCAGTCGTTTCATACCAAAATATGAAACTATATTTATGTCAAGTTCATGCCACTGGGTGGACTAGTCATGATTTGATAAACACGAATGGAGGTTAAAGTAGGAATGGCTTTTCTATTCCACCTGGGTGTTACCAGTTAAGAGAAAAAGAGGACTTGTAGCTTATAGTATGATTTGAGAATTAGTTAATTGAATTACTTTGAAATACTTATAATATCTATCAATCATTTTAATACAAAAATTGAACAGAATTACTTTCTCTTTTAAGTGGGTTAATTATACTAAAACATTCTTAAGAATGTTGAAAATCTTTTCTGAAACCCGCATCAAAATCGGTTCAACCAAACGCTAGATAATCGCGTTCAAACTTACATACAAAATTTAGTAAACCTCCTTTCTAAGTCGGTTTCTCCTTCCTAAGTTTTGTTAAAAAAGGTAGGTAGGTACGTGACTTGGGTCAGCTCGCAGCAAAAAATAAGCTACATTCTACGCAATCATGTGCCCAGTTAATTAAAAATACCTTTTCATTGCACTACACCAAAGAGTATACGTAAGAAATTCTGTATCCTGATATATTAGTGGTGGGGTGTCTCGGCCCGTTTTTACAACCCTCGAGGGTGCCTTCCTATCTATTTATAAGGGCGTAGGGTTCCACACGACCTTTACAAGTACAGCTATAACTGATATGCTTTACAAACTGCCGTCATAAAAAATGTTCGACAAACTACAGAATGATCACGGGTTGTTTGTGGATATCAGTTAAAAGTATAATAGATATTTATTTATCCTTTCAACATCGTTTAAACAATTAAAATAACTATTATTGTCAGTTCATAATAATAAATTTGCGGAAAATGAAATATACACCATTAGATTGATTACTTTCGATAATCACACTTCGAGCTGTGAGTTTTGCGGTCCACACGTTAATATTTACTCGTTCTGGAGTAAAACTATCGAGTAATACCAATACCGTATGGTCCGTAGGTATGTGAGTACCAACCATAAGTAACTGTATCGGAACACTCCTCTTGGCGCGAAAAAAATAAATATATTCATTTCAGATCATATTTCAGAATCAACCGGTAGCTCACTCTCGCTTATAAAGCGTGACTAACGGGTTTTGATAATGTATACCTAATAGAATAAGAGTTATGGTCTGTTTATCATTACTCTGTTGATCTATTCGCCAAAATATCAGCTGGCCGGGTCACGCCCTCAAGAGAAAGTGTAGCACATTTATAGTACGGTTTACAGGTAGCCCCCCTCGTCTCGCCTGTCTAAACTTAGACTATAAGGATGCTGCCACCGTGAAAAAACGTGCAGACGAAATCTTTAATTGATTCGCAATAGCTTTGTATATAGAAAATATGATATAATACTGTAACGAGCAATATATCATTAAACATATCATTAAAATGTTAAGATCTAAACTATAATTGCAAATACTTATTGCAAATTGCGCGGAATTATCACCCCATGATAAAAGTTAGCTCTTTGCGAGTTCCATTCAATAAAAAACTACGAAACTGAGAATATCTTAAATACAAGTAGAAATTTCAATAGATATCAATCAATCAATTAATTAGCCTATTGCACAGTCCTCTGCTGGACATACGCCTCTCCCAATGTACGCCAGTCATCACTGTGAAATAGCTAACAGCACAACAAAAAAATTAAATTAGCGGGGTATATATTTTCTAAATCGCTACCGCTCATCCACCGTGTCCACTCCCTTACAGATTATATTAGGCGGCAGCGCACGCGCCGGGCGCCCTCACTGTCTGCGTTAGTATATATTTGTATAATACACTGTATTGACTTTATGCATTTATGAACTCTGGTTAAAAAGTCGGGAGGTAGTTGCGTGTAATCCGATCGAGACGGAAACCCGCATTACAGAACATGTACCTACAGCTATTTAGCAGAAATAGGTTAATGTTTTAGTGAGCAGACGGCTCTTATATTTTGGAATTATAATTGCATACAGTACTCCTAATTTAATTCATTATAAATAAGATCTTCGAAACCTAAGCCAACCTTATCTGTAAGCCGATGGATCTGCTAATTGATGAATTGAAACGTGGAAGTGAATTTCACGGGGGAGGAAGCTAGTTTATCCATATATCCATCCTTAAATATAAAATTTCACATTTATAATACTAGTAGGTTAATAAACAAGATTGGTTATTTGTCTAAATTAGTGTTGAACAACAGTAAAGTTATCTATGAGAATGAATTTCGACACTCCGCGGGCGGCGGGCGGGCGGCAGGCGTCTAGGTGCCAAGTTTCAACTAACTGGCATGAATTCCTAATAATGTCGACAAGTTTACGAGATTATCCGTAAATTAGTATAGGTACCTATGAGCTTTTTTTTGTTAAAGTTGAAACTTTTTGAATTACATTAAGACATTGCCAATGATGTCGAAAAAGATAAGATACTTTCATAGTGAGCTGTTTTCAGGTAATGTGTTATGAGATGATAATAGGTATTGTTAATAATGGTGTCGATTCTAACATACATTTTCCATACCAACATAAGGTACATTACCATTTGAGTGAAAGAAATTAGGTAGATACGACCATTTTTCTTTAAGTCATTTAATGACTCTAATATGTAATAATCTAATGGAATTTAGTAGAATCTTTATAGGTAGACTTGTTATTTCTTTGACCCAGATTCGAACCTGCGACCTCTCTATCACAAGTTCGACGACTTAGCCACTAATCCATCATCACTTTACTGAAGGGTTATTTCACATTTGAAGGCTATAACAATATACCGGCTCTATAAACAGAAGGTATAAAACATCTAATTTTATATATGGTAGTACAAAGAAACGAGGAATCATGCCACACTGCTGCCAGCACAAACTAAACGTAGCAACTATGAGGAATAAACGTGACCATATTAAAACGCGGGTAACGAGAATGCTGTATGCACTTTTAAGGTTACAAAGTAACTACGACAGGACAATCCGGTTTCAGTACAGACCAATAAATTCTTTGTGACAGTCAGCTAAGGGCTCTTTTTGTATAAAGTTAGAACAAGTTGAAGTTTTCTGGTTCATTTGGTTGTAGTAAAACTTGAGTGTCGCCAGGGAGTAGCGTAAAATTTATAATGTCCTCACTTCAACGAAATTATTGTCTGTTTCTTTTAATTTTAGTTCTAAAATACTGCAGAGGAAGTTTTGTATAGATAATTATATATTATTGATTATTTAACATATAATTTATTAACAATAATAGGTAGATAAATATGTACCAACAGAATGTTTTTTTCAACATTAACTAGGTACTCAAATTTTGTAATATATTTTTCTTTTGTAGAAGATTCAAATGCTTTTTTAAACTATGGAATCTTTTAAACTACCTATGGAATCTTTTAAAAATATTTTTATTCGCGGTAACAATCAGTGTCCAAGGTCTATGACCACTTTCCGTTTTCGAACAGTAGTTTTGAGCAAAGTAACTAATGGTTCTTATGATGGCTCTATTGAACTAACTATAAAAAATGATTACAATATATTGAACTATTATTATTCGCGTTTTTAAGTTTGAAATGTGTGCAACCATCATAGACTTTTGCCACTGACTGTACCTAAATTACTGTTTGATATTCTTGCTAGTCGCTCCAACTATCAGTAGAAAAAGCGAAACATGGTAGGTAGACAAGTATGCCAAGATCGTAGCAAGTGAAAAGTCTACCTAATACTTACAGTAGTAGGATAGAAGCGTGAATATTTAACAAATTCACAGCCGAGTAGTTCTTCAGAAATATAATTATTGTCTTCATTGTACCTAATTACTCATTAGCACGATCAAGACTTTAAAAATGGAATTAACTTATTCTTGGAAGCGGTAACATTGTTCTTACATGATATTAAACTCGAAGCTGCACGCGAATGAGTATGAAGTACGAACATGTATTGTTAGTAATGAGTGTAATGACAAACTATTTTTAAATATAACGGCCTTTCTTATTTTCTGGAAAACATACCACGAGTAATTAAAACTAATGAAATTGATGACGTGACGCGGTGTAGTGGCTGATGGCTCGAAATGTACGAAATAATTACTTCACCATTTTATTAATCGAGTGGGATAATTATTCGATCGCATTGAAGTAAACTATTATTAGCGATCGAAAAATTAGGCGCTTTTTTTTACCTGTCTGTTTCAATTTGACTTTACCCTGATGGTACTAGATGGGCACCATTCCAGACTAAATGCTAGACCCTACTTAGACGGTCTCGACAGATGCGTTTTCACGCCTCACTCAAAGAACCCTCGATTATAGGAAGAAGGAAACGCTCCACAGTCCCCTAAGATATTCATAACGGCTTCTACCCCAAAATCTAGTTTTTAATTCCAGTACTTTCTTCCACACCATCAGAAACCAATGATGTTCAATCAATAGTAGTATAAACTATTCCATTTCTAATTTTCCTTCCCACGATGGCATTTGCATATAAACATAGTTAGCAGACACTAAACAGAGATATAGGGCAACGATTTCCTACGTCATGGCCATAATGTTGAAAGAATATTCTAAAAATACTGCACTAAAACATTTTTAGAATAACAATGGGAAAGCGGTATCTGTACTGACTTGATTATCATTTGCATACGCCTTGTGTCGTATTAGAAAGGAATAAGGTTTATTTTTATTTGGAGATTTGTCGACGGATACAGCGTGAGTCAGAGCTACCGGAACATTGGGCCGAATCGTGTCCGGAGCTCACCTGGAAGTCGGCAGGCGCCGGACAGCCAATGAATACTAATTGTCAAATCTGTGGACTATTCATGCCCCGTGACAAACAACATACCTTTAGTTAATTGATACAATTTACATTGTTAATTGTTTATATGCAGATGAACTCTGTTTGAATTAAAAATTAGGTGCGTCAGTATCCTAATGTATTTGTATGATATGCTAGACTGCTAAATATTTATTTGGGACAAACATAGGCATGCCCTCTGCAGGCTTGCAACGCAGTGTGCGTTGCGTTACGCTATATCAATCATGTCAAAATATTTTTAATTACGCCATACTGCTGTTATTAAGATACCATAGTTTGAAACTCCCTTCAGATTATACAAGTATCGTAGTGTGTGGACGCCGGTGGCGAGCGACGTGCTGGTAAAAAGTAGCAGTGCTTGAGTAATTTAGATCCCCGTGATGGAACCCCGTGTTGTATAAGTCGGTTCGATTCCTATCATAACCACCGCATGAAGGAGGAGGTTTCCACTCTATATAAAACTAGCGACCCGGGACCCGGCTTCGCCCGCATGTAAATTCCAGTTTTCCTATAAAATATATGGCATTCGGTTTTAGTCGGGTCGAGTCTAACATAACCATTCTGCGCGAAAAAAAGGCCTATCTTTAGTAAAGGTTACTTAGGTATTAAGTAAAGATTACTTATACTATTAACAATAATTAATTTCTGTTTAAAGTTTTAGCAGACGGTAAAGTGTTTAAGACGTCAGCTATAAACAAAAGACGTCATTGTAGGGCTTCAAGTAATTAGCAGTTTGTCCTAATTTCCGCCTGCGCTTGGTGATATTTGATCCACGTACCTACCAGATGTAGAGTATTGACTGGTCTTTAACCTATTACATCGCTAACGAAAAATAACGATAAATGAAAAAATAATGACTCTATACTCCGATTTTTAATTCTAGGCAAGAAAATGACATTTGCAGTGTTGCAGGTTTTTTGTATCAAATAAATAGTGATGTGGTTGAATCGAGTTTTCCAATTATAAGTTAGTCGTGAGTCGAGATTATAATTCTTTTATTAAAAATTTGTATATAAATAAAAATATGTAATTTACGGTAAATAAACAGAAAACATACACAGTAAGTAATTAAATCTATATATTATATAAAATCAATTGCTGTTCGTTAGTCTCGCTAAAACTAGAGAACGGCTGGACCGATTTGGCTGAAAATTGATGAGGAGGTAGCTTAGAACTAGAAGAAGGACATAGGATACTTTTTATCCTGCCACGGGGACAAAGTATGCCACGGGCGAAGCCGCGGGACACAGCTAGTATTCTATAAAAAAATATTTCCGTCGTGTAATGTACTAGGCGAGCATAAACTGCAAAGAGGTTCATTCACTGATAAAAATAAAGAATGACTAAAGTATTAAGTCTATTGATTGCCGAACATCACTATTGTAGCGGGTCACCCTTTTTTGTATCAGTGACAGTTGCACTTGTCATTTTCTTGCCTAGAATTAAAAATCGGAGTATAGTTTCTAATGAAATACTTAAATGAATTAATATTTTAGAACTTACTCTTTAATACCTAGAAAAACGCAGGTCTGCAATTTAAATATAGATACATATTCATGCATAAAATGATTTGCACTGAGCGGGAATAGAACACGTGCAGTCATAGTACCTATACACTCTACCACAGGACATAAAGGTCGTAGGGACATAAAATAAATTGGTTTATATAAGTACCTCCCTACATTTTTATGACTATGACTGCTGAAAAACCACGGCTAGGCTAACACACTACATTTCATAAATGAATGACTGCTAAAACAAAGCGGCTATCAACAACGTATGAATAACCTAATTATTGTTGATTCGCATGTAAATAGTGCTCTCCGGCCTACTCTGCATCTGAACAACTGAAATCTGCCATCTCGCTTTAACAACGTTATTTGTGTATGTCCATCACTGTTTGGCGTCTAATTTTATCTCGGAGATGCGGTTTCCGGTCAACGCATACTGTTCAGCGGGCCTTGCAGTTGCATTGCACTCAAATAAGATTTGTAAAACAAACACTTCGACGTTGCAACATTCGATGGTCCCTACGTGCATACGGACCTGTCAAAAATGGCATTTTTTATTTAATTTATTGGCCTTAGGTTCTCTTTAAGGCGTTTTAAGGATGTGCTGAAGAACTGTAAAGTCGACGTTGGCACATGCGAAAAACACTGGCTGATCGTGGCGAGTGGCGGTTAATTAATAATGGCGTGCAAGATTTTCAGGCAGTTAGAACTTTGAGTCTGGATAAGGCGAGAGAATCTCGTAGAGTGTACACATATGATTTTTTCAACAACATTATGACATATTGGTACCTATTTTCCAGCAGAAATCCCTACGGATACAACCCCCGCAGAGCTAGCGGGGGCGGTTATATAGGACGTGAATCGACTAAAACCGTACGGCGCGCGGCGTCTCAGGTCTTCGAGCGTGGTGGTGTGAGGTGACTCAAAAGGCATTACCCTCGCACCCCAGTCCTGATATGTACTTACAATCTGCAACCGTGCTTTCAGCAATAAAATGTGTCCACACTTAGTCTAGTGTCAGTAGTTGAAGTTAAAACCGGCTTGGAATCTTCATTAGTCAGTTATAATGTTACTTCAAAATAATATAGAGTTCAATAATATTGAGTGCACCTTACATTGAGGTCTTGCGCAAAGATATTATAAATGTTTGACTTGATAGCTTATCATTTTCTCTGATAATTTTACTAGGCTTGTTTTAACTGTTTGTAAAACGAGTTGATTACCGATGGTGGCGATGGTCATATTCTTCTGTTTACATAATATATAGTTGGTCAAACGGATTTTCAATTCTGCTATACTTCTACTAGTATATTACGACTAGCTGATGCCCGCGACCTCGCCCGCGCAGCTTTCGGTTACCTATCTTTTTTTTGTTAAATCTCCGTTTCTAGTTAATCAATTGTGATCAATATTTAGCAGATTTTAAGTCTCAACAAGATCTTTTTAATAGAAAAACCTGCATTAGTTCAGCAGTTCATGCGCTCATTGCGAACAAACAGACAAAAGAATGAAAGTCTTTTGTATAGTTCATTTGACATACTTAATCCAAATATTTGTTTTAAATATCTCCATTACAATTAATTCTAACTATCTTAAGTATCATCAATGGAAATAGGTAATAAAAGCGCATAAAGTAATAAAAGCGTACCTACTAAAAAAAATTCACAGGGTCGTCGGTCATACCTTTTGCTTACACATTTCTTTGGTCATTATATTTCACAAATTCTTTTGTCTCACAAAAACGTAATTTACGAGCATTGTGTACAAATAATGAGTAAAATTCGTGGAACAACGTAGGTACATTATCACCGTCTGCAATCAACATGAGTTGACTAATTTATTAACACCGTTTAGGTCATATCAGACCCGATATCCAGTAATGAGAAATTTATAAGAAAATATGCTACCACTAACAGCGGCCCGTGGCTCCACTCGCGTGAAATAACATCCATTTCTCGCAACCTACACCAACCAAGTATCTGATGTAGTCCGTGTATTATTTTTGAAATAATACAGGCACTTCATCCCAATAGGTTCTTGTAGGGACTTTATCTATGTGTGTGCATCAACCATTCTGCCGTGATGCGTTGGATTCATGGCTGACAGACCGACACTCGCCGTGGAAAGATTTTACAGATGCGTGATGGCTGTTCTTAGTCGGCTACCGTGCATGATAAAATCTACAGAATCACCCACCATGGAAACGAACCGAATTTTTCCCAATAAAAATTATTTAGTTAAAATCGGAGATCATAAAAACATTTTCCATTTCGTATCAATATTTCCATTATTAAGTAGGTAATAAAATCAATATCCAGGTTTCTTCAAGTCAATCTTAACAGGAAACTGGTTGCCTTCCACTGCCGTTACTTTACTAATTAATAATTATAGCTAAGTAAGTAAAGGATAGAGCAGGCACACTAATAAGTGAAATGTGAAATATAATACAGTTTCTTGTAGATCATGATTCAGTCCATATTTGGCATAGATGGGCATTTAGAAACAGTTTCAACTACACTAACGTGCACGTACCTATAAGGTCAATTAGAATATTTCCAGTTCATTACGTTGACGAAGCTACCCTGGCTCTGATACCATCAAAGGTACCCTGGTAAAGGTCCGTTCTAATATGCAAATTATAATTGGAGACGCGTTGAACTGGTTCAGTGCACAATAAAGTTATTTCACTGGGTGAACAGATTTTGATTACATTTTCGTGATATAATGACATATATTTTTACGCCTGTTACCTTCGAAAATTTGGACGTATAGTTTTTTTAGGGTCCCATTCTTCAAAAAGAAAAAAGCGGTCTGTCTGTCTGTCAAGCACTTTTTCGGCGGAACGCGCGAAGGTATCAAGTTTAAATTAATATCGAATACTCGATTCTGCGATCTTTTAAAGCGATATAAAACTTCTAAGTCAATGCAATGGAAAGATACGGCCGTTTATGTTGTCAATTAAGACGCTTACAGATTCCAAACCAATAGAGTACTTCGTGTTGAAAAATTGGAAAAATATACAGTAGTTTTGTAGTTAAGTATTAGTAAACTCGCAGTGATGTTCCATGTTAAAATGTCTATGTTACATAAATTTAGGTTATAAAAACGTTGAATTTGATAGAACAATATGTCTAATAGGATGCTATAGATAGTAGTGGTGAATATTTGGGTCAATAGCGATGTCCTCCAAAGCGTCAATCTAATTATGAGTCAGTACTTCACTAAGCGATGTTTTAGCACATAAACTGTTTCTATCTCCTATATTAAAATTTAGGTCTATCATTATTTAGTACTTACTAAAATATGGCTGTAGCAAAAACAATTTAGAGGCCTTGTAAGAATAATACTTTTAATTTATAGTTTCATGTGTTAAATGTGTTCGAAACGTGAATTTGACCTTTATTTTAAATGCGAAATTTTTAAGGATGAAAAGAAAAATTAATAGATACCAAATTTTTTTATATAGGTACCTAGGACACGTCAAAATGACTTTACCTCGCCTGATGGTAAGCTAAAGGCAAAGTCTCTGGGGAGACTGGGGTTACCATCACATACACCGGTAGTGCTATAGTGGCGGCCCTCAGCTTGACGGCCTCATCAAAAGGCCCCGGGACAAACGAAACACATGCGCTGGTAAAGAATTCGAAGTCTTTATGATGCGGCAAATAATTTTTTTTTATATTTCACACAAAAATGGTAGACAGGTGTAAAGATCTGAATAAAATTTGGCACAGACTGTTTACCCTAGGTATAGGTTCTTGTGTGTCCTGGAAATGGGGATATATATCATGCGGACTGAGCTGTGAGCAACAGCTAGTTAATACAAACAGGTCATGTTTGCCAATTTTAAATCTAAATTTACCTAATTGCATCGAAATTCTTAGACACGTAATTGGCGGTCTATTTCAGTTTTTATTCATAGACAGGCGCGTTTATACAATTAGGGCATTGACATTCTAAATAGATAGATGCGGTTCATAGATCAAGTTAGACAGAAAGAGATCTGCTATAATAATATAAGACTGAATAAAACAGATTTTGCTGTTATCAAACTCCAAAACTGGAAACGAGTTTGACGGGATTTAAATGTCTTCATCCTTTTTTTAGCTTCGGTAGAAAAAGAGTTGGGGATACATTTTAATGTTATCAAGCTAAGAAGTTTATTTTTTTTACCATTGGAAAGTACAAAATGTTGTAAGTACCTGTAATCATTATAATGGTTTTTTTTTTTTCAAGGAATGCAATATGTTATTTCGTTCATCTTGCCAAGCCCGGCTAGCTCAGTCGGTAGAGCATGAGACTCTTAATCTCAGGGTCGTGGGTTCGAGCCCCACGTTGGGCGCAATACTCTTTTTGTAATCTTGATTTTGATGTTAAGATTTTCGTGCAATTTTAGTTAACTTGATTGTTGATTCAGTGATTCTTACACTAGGAATTGTTTCTCAGTTAATTAATTCTGGCGCCGGCATATTCGGTCATCAGAAGTGACCTCGTTTCTGCTTAGCAGATTATACACATATCTTACAATGCCGACGTTTATGTACATTGTTGCCACAACTGAGCTGAAGTGCGCCATTGTTGACAACGTATCTAGCCTATATAGTGCACATAATTACTTAAAAACGCATTTTTCTGATAAGAGACTGTATCTTGTGATAATGCACTTGAATAACGTCTCAAAACATTCTGTAACGTAAAGTGTGTTGTAAACATTATCTTGTATAATTCTACTGTACGTGTGTACCTATGTCCTAAACTCCTCCTAAACGGCTGGACCGATTTGAATGAAATTTTTTGTATGCGTTTGGGTGGCGACCTGGATGGTTTAGATTCACAAATCAGCAGATGGCGCTGCAGTCGGAATCCACGACAACGTCTGTTAGGTCCGCTAGTAAACATGTACGAGTATATATAATCCTACTATCTAACATTTTTTATGAGAGTTTGCGGACATTCATGGATGGATGTTTGCTACTCTTTCACGAAAAATTGTTTTTGTGGACGAAATGAAAAGAACGGATGTGAATAAAATTGGTAGTACGGTAGATAGAACACATAGAAGTATGTATATCAAAATAACATCAAAGGCGAAGGTTTAAAGTCGATAATGAAAAGGCTTGTTTAATATTATTTCACTGCAGGTTGGTTTATACATGCGAAGTTTCAAATCTGTACGATAATTAGAAGTACTACTAGTAATTAAAATCGTCAGCCAAAATACATTGCATATTGAAGGGAATATGAGTATAATAAAATGTCTGTATTAATCTTATTTCAGTTAAAGTTAACATTATAGTGATTTAACACTGGCCAAATAGATGAAAAGAACAAAGAAAAATTGTCTATGAAAAGTTGAAGTGAATAGAGAAATGTTGCAGAAAGAAATAATGGTAAGCTACCTAGTGATGCAAAGGACGGCGGCAGACAATGCATACTCCGTGTTTTACTAGACATTTACTAGTGCTACTAACTGAAGCCAGACGTCTTTTGTTCCTACCGAGATATTTGTCAGTCACTAAAGTACCTAGTTTATGATTTCTTTAGTACCTCTTAGAAATATTACAAGACTTCCTTTAATATTTTACATCTATCTCTTTTACTAGTTCTATTTTCAAACTGACATTGCTATTCAAGATATACACACAAGAACTTACTCCACCGATTTTGATAAAAAAATTGTCTTACGATACTTATGCGACTATAAAATGTATCAAATACTAAAGTTGATTTATATTTTTAGTTAAATAATAATAGTGAGATTCAAACCTGGTATAGTCCCGTCCCGTCCCATTCGATAGCTTTTTCCGGATGAGCAATTTGAATACCGTCCTGTCCATCTATATCCTCTAGTCATCTATCGGAATTCTAAAAGAATTGTGTTGAAAAATTGACGATACAAATAGAATGTATCATTTCTTTTTATTACATTTTCCTGGTTCTCGTCTTGATACAGATTCTATCTTTATTAATTCTTGGCTGGAATTCGTATGAAATATTTTGGAATTAATTATTGAAAATTGATAAAAAGATTTAATACTATGATGATAATATTCTTCGACGCACTCTACAGCGCTATCTAGAACCAAAAGCATAGCTTAACTATGTAAAATATGTCCTAAATTGCAGATGAATCGAATACATTCTCTATTATTAACACATACAAATTAGAACATAGTACCTAATACTCAGATAGAACACTCAGACTAATACAAATAGACATATTTAGCCATAAAAATATATTATCTGCACTGAGTGACAATTCAATCCACAACCACTGACATAGCAAATGAACGCTCTACTGCTAGGTAAATTTATATTTTGAATCACTTCCTTTTGTTTTTAATAGTTTCCAAGATTCTTGTCTTGGTTTTGGTTTTGTTTATAAGTGTTTCGGATTTTCTCAAAATAGTTACGCACTCGTGTGGTCGATCCTTGCAGCAAATATGCTCAGAGACCGACCACGTAATTTTAAAGTAAGTAAAGTAGGTTACTTATAATCTAAAAATTTCGAAGTTGTAAGGGCTGACATGCTTGGCAATTGTCTCACTACCACAGATGCCCAAGATCGTGCAAAGTGGAGAAAGAAAAGCAGGAAAGTGGACTCAAAAGTGTAGGTCTCGAATCTAATCAGGATACAACGCTGATAAATGAAGATCAAGACTTTTATTACTAAACCAGTTATTGCATGAGCTATGCACTCGTAAACTACAAGTACCTAAACTTGTGACACAATATTAAGTGTAATAGCATCACTATTATAATGTTACCAGGTTTATTACCAGTGTGGGTTGAACCTGCTGCGAGTACGTACGCCCAGTGTAATGATTCTATTTCAAACTTGATGCAATAGTCTATTTTCATTGTTTCCCTACCTTCGTATTGGTTGTAACACCTCCAAAGAGGTATTTCTAAGATTCCGCTGTCCGTCTGTCTGTCACCAGGCTGTATTTCATGAACGGTGAAAGCCAGACAGTTGGAATCTTATTTTCAATTAGGTAAAATAGTCAAGCCAATTGCTTTTTTAAATGGGTATACTGTGTTCGATTTTGAATATTCGAAAATCCTACTAAAAACGTTTTAAAATGTATTTTTGGAGAACAATCACCAACACACACACATTTTAATGAGTTTAAAGAGATAGAGAAATCTTCCATTATGTAAGTTAAAGGTTGCAAATAAAATCATCATTAAAAAACCTATAATATTTTTAATCATAAAATTCCAAGAATACTTATTACAAAACTAAAGATAGCCATACATTCCTTGTGATTTATTAGCGCGAACTGTCAACACTATCACTCACTTATTTACACAGTGATTTTACGAGTACATTACTTTAACAGTAAAATTAGCGGTAAGTTGTAATAAACACGATTCAAGCATTATAACAAGTTATAGAGAAATGTTTCAAATCATTGCCTACCTACTAACTACTTTCTTATGCATAGCAATTAAATTAACTCGATCTTACAATAGTTGATTTGTAGACGTTTCTGAACCTAGAGGCCTGTCTAGAATAAAAAATGTCTACATTCATCAGAATTGGTTCAGTGGTCTAAGCAGATGGAAAGACAGACAGAGTTACTTTCGCAATTATAATATTAGACGAACTATTAGGTAATCGGTGATATTAGTATGGATTTTCACCGTTAATTTCCACCGACTCCAAAATTACTTTCCAAAGAGGTCCCGATAATGTTATAAATTAATTTTTATGGTATCTGGTAAGCTAACATGCTGCTATAACACTCGTGCCTAGTTTGTTGAAACACTTTGTTTCTCCGAAGCTGTCTGACATCGATGATTGCACAGTTGGTTTGTGATTGGCTATGCTTTGGTGATTGTTTGAGATAATACTAACTTCCACTTGGTTACTAAATTCCATCGCATTGAGCGCCACCGGGCCCTCTGGGTGCAGTATAACTTTAAAAGTCGCTTACCATCAAGTTATTCGTGCACTGTTTCACCGTAATCTTGCTTCATACCTACTCTAATACTGTCTTACTAATATTATAAAGACGAAATTTTGGAATAATAGACTACTTTTTTTATTCCTGAAATAGGTTCCCATGGAAAGTAGGAATAGAATACAAGGCAGGTGATGCCGCGGGCCAAAGCTAAAAAAAATAAAGTCATAAAAGTCTATTGCAACTTTTTAGTACTAAGTTCTTTAACTAAACACAGTATAACATCAACACCAAATAGTTAGGTATGATTTGAAATAGTTTGAGAAACCATGACCCAAAGCTGAGAGCGGTAGGTGCAGTATCGCAACCGACCAGTTATCACTTACATAACTAAAGTCTAACACAAACAGACCCACAGGCGCACGCGCAGGAAACTGTTAAACATTGCGGTCACGCCGCCGTGTTTCAACTCTAATTAAATTCGGTTCAAATCTGATTGCACTCATCTTACTCGACTTGACCTCATTGTAGAGTTTGTCTAGTCTATTTATGATTTACTTTTCGGCGTTGTAGTAGCTGCTATATTAAGAAGTTATTACTGTATCACAATATTTCTGCACATGTTGGTCTCCTATTCTTTATTATCTAAAGGAGAATTTTACTAATATTTGAATTTTAATGTAAAAGTTTGTGAAGATATTTGAATGTTTGCTACTCCGCTCACACGGCTGAACGGATCTAGCTGAAATTTGGTACTGGGATTAACACATAGGCTACTATTTATCATTGGAATAGGCTCTTATGTGTAATACTCGTAGGACCGGATCAGATTTCCACGCAGTCCTAGCACTCGGTTAAAAGCTACTCTAGAATAAAATCAAATCTATATAATACGGATAAGCTTGCTACTCTCTTAAGTCTAAATCATTGGCTATAATTAAATAGAAAAATAATAATACACGATTCGATTAAATCGCAAAATCAATTCCTACCGCGTAATGTAGCTTCCCGTCAGACCCCATAAAATTAGTCGAATTTTTCACTATTTGTTACGGTCCACGTAATAAATGAAACTCCTCCGAAGACGCGGACACTGGGGCATGCCTCCCACTCGTCACTTAGCCCATTAATCTCCTCCCAAACGGTCCGTCCGTCTGTCACTGCCAGTAATCTAATACGACACGCCAGCTTTTTGTCCCCATATTACTTGCACTCAGTAGAAATACGGCTCAAAATGGTCGTTAATCCGTCAGTGGATAACAGTCCCTTCTAAGGAAAGGTTTTACCAGTATTCGATGTTTTGAATCTACTTGAATAAGGGACGAAAATCTACTAAGTATACCCAATAATATCGCAGTTTACAAGCATATAGGCTAAATATTATTTACGAATATAAGGTTGTATGAGTTCTGAGTCCTGACCGATGTCTCTTGCAAATTATGCAATACTTATTTGTTTGTCATAAGTCAAATCGGTGTTTACAGCTGAGATAATCGATAAACCACTGCGGGTGGAGTCTTATACTCCAGTTAAGCTATTCCCTAGTCATCAGCTAATTTTTCACTTTTGTCGATTAACTTATAAAAGTTTAGTCATTAGTTAGTTAGTCGTATGTTCCTACATTTGATAGCATGTAGAAGATTCAGCCCTGTGTACCCATCTTCATCCCAATGATATATATATCCCAGAACGATAGCAGCAATAATTACGATTGTTTACCTACCTTTAAATATGAACCATTCATGATAGATAAATTGAAATGAAATATACACATAACTTATCCATAGAGGTAGCGATCAATGTATTTAGCTTTATCAAACAATATTGAACGCATCTTAAAGTCATTCACATATTTGTACTACAATTTGATTGTTTAATGCACGTTGAATTCCCTGGAGGGCTGCTTTTCAAAACATGCTGAAATATGTTTACATTTAATTTCTAACAAAGAGTCAAAATACAACATTTTCCAAACTAAATTAGGGTCTTAAACTTTGCAAAATTTAACCTCTCCAACGTAGGTAGATCGTCCAAAAACCGTTTAAAGGTTTTGTGAATATAATTGGTTATTTTATATGTGCTTATATTAGTTTCTCTACATTTCATATTTATATACCAGGCATTCTTTTTTTTTTCAAATATGATTGTCAGTTCGTGATTACAATCTCCTTAACATAGGTAGGTATAGATCAATGTCTTCACCCATCAAGATAAGATAGTCCGAGAGAACATTTGTTTACTAAAACGGTAGCACCGTCTGCTTTTGTTTCGTATGAAAAAAATTTATTCGAATCTTCACAGATGAACGAAAAATTGGCTATGTAAAGTAAGACATTGTCTGGTGTACCAGACAGATTCAGATAAGACAGACAATGCTAGTACAATACGGAGTAAGTTTCCGGCTGGGGACGGGACTAAATACAAGTCGTCAGGATACACGTATCTTAAGCTCCTTAGTATGCATGAGCATGTAAGCCTCTGTATTACGTTCTATAAATCAAGAGCCTGGTTCTACATAATATTACGAAGATTTTACTTCAGATGTTGGCCCATTTGACGAATTGATTGTACAATTTAATATGGTAGGCTTTGAGAAACAAAGCTAATTAAATTCAAATATACCTTATTGATTTGAAATCCCAATTTGATAGCTACCAAAGTCTTTTTTAACCAAAAATATAATTCCATTTACTTATGAAAGGATTTGATTTCAAAACAGCATACAATTTATTTGAGCTGAGGTTGAAGTAAACTTACAAATATTGTTCATATCGCGTCCGCTAATGAGTCACATCATATCGCATCTCTTCAAAATATTCATTAATCATTCCAATAAATGACACACCAATAAATCAATTCTGCGTATCATTCAATAACTTGCAAGTGCTTAACACTTGCGGGTAACAAATCATACAGTCTAAAAGGAGAATCTTACACTCTATTGAAATTGAGCTCCATAAAGGAAAGCTAAATTTCAAACTGGAGTCAAATCATGAAATCATTTCATTTAGTATTTTGATTACTGAACAAACTACAAAAATCACAACGCAAAATGTAGATATCAAAACATATCTTAACAAAAAGTCTTTATCAACCAAAATAACCGTACTAACTTATTATTGTATTTTAAAGTTAAGCTTTTATCTGCTCACTTGTATTCATATGTTGTTCGCATAACGTTTGGATTATGCAAATTCTACTTTATAAGGTTTGAATAAATAAAAACACTTACCGCAGATTTCTCGTGATGAGCACTACGCGTGGGTCGAGAATTCGACGGCGCCGCAGAACAAGCCGCTAACATGGACAGGAACAGCCCCATAAAGGCTAACGCACGCATGCGAACGCCCATTGTCCTCCCGATCGCTTCTATCCACTGTGCATCCCGATCTTGAGCACATTTAAATTTCAAATTAGCGGCCCGCCTTCGATCACCGTTTTCGTCACCACCATCCCTTTTATTAATTGATTCTTTATTGTAAATATATTTTTTGTTGTGCACCGCACATCGTTCGAAAGCTTTTTGAGTAAAGCTTCGTCTTTCGGGGTCATAATGGCATTCTTTATTTTCATTATTTATCCTACATCTATCTAAGTCAGTCAGTTCGTGATCTTGTTCTAAATTATCAATGGAATGGTTACTGTTCGTCATTGTATCATTATTTGCTATAAGACATGAAATTTGTTTTTCTCGTGACGTGGGAACTGTTTGAGACATATTGACTTTTAATGAAATGAGTTTGGAACTTTTATGAATAGAGTGTGGAGTTTCGACGGGCGCTTGTCGCGAGCTGTCGTACATAGTGGTAATAGCTCCTTGTTCACAGGTGTCAGCTAAGCATATTCGTGCGTCTGCAACGTGTAGTGGTTTCCTCATCAACTCTACTACAGCATCGAGCACTTTATCGGCATGTTTCCTGTTACCGTGTGCCAGATTAATTTCTCTCTGGACGGGATGCTGCGTTATCTCGCAACGTGGGCGGTGCGCTTGTTTGTTCTGTACTTTTAATATTCTTGTATGCACAAGATATTGTAGCAATTTCTGTAACAAAGAAAGATAATGATGACAATATCGTGTGAAAAAAATTACAAAGAAGTTACTCGTGTAGGAAGTATTTTGTTTGATTTGAATGTTAGTAATGTTGTTGACATTGCAGAGTGATCACATTCTTGAAGGTATAGGTATTCAGTTATAAATATTATATGTATTGCGTATAAGAAGTTATAGTTCTAGTTGCATTGAAAACAGGAAATCCAGATAAGGAAAGCTCGACAGACGATGGCTGAGTACAGTTTGAGTGTAGCATTAAATTGATAACAGAAAGAGTAAGTAAGTGGATACTTATTTAATAACATCGCTGAGATAACACCTGCCCTTTACATAAATCTTCCTTTATAATTTTGTTACAAATAGATGGTTTGTTTGCCTTTTGTACTTATATAAACACTATGTAGATGTTTCTAAATACCATCATCTAATTTATTTTATTACCCTAAGTAGCAGTAAATCTTTCTTAATCCATTATGTCTATATTAGCTATAAATTGCGAAACATTTACTTTGGATTGTTGATTTTACGCAAATTTTTGCAAGGTTTGGCTCCTTGCAAAATCGGCGTAGTGGTTTTCTGATTTTGACATTCGAGTGATCTATTTATTCCCCTTTGTTCTAGCACTACACAAAAACCAAGTCCTCAGGAGCTACAATATTTTTTTCGCTAACTAATGCACAATTTTAAAAATAATACGACGCAATTATGATTACTAAAGCATTTAATCCTTATGGCAATTACCAGGACAATAACTAAATGGGTAACTACGTACATATGATATTATAAGGTAATTTCCTTACTTCAGTACCTATATTTTCAGTAAGTAGGTAGGTACTTCGTAATTCGCTGTATGAGTAACTATTAACACTCTACATTTTAAAAATGGATTTTGATGTGGTTATTTTTATTAGACACTTAGGTAAATCTGCTGTATGTTTCATTGCAATTAGTATTATATTATAACCGGAGATATAACCTAAACTCGCGATAACCGACATTTATGCGGGTGGACCCGCGGGCGTCAGCTAGTGTACATTATATATTATAACTGCACCAACGAACATACTTAGTATTGTGTTGTACTAATAATAGCTTTATTAGCGATGGACCTAAATAATTCTCAACTGATTTAAGTAAGTATATGCAGTACCAATCAATTATACAGTTGCTCTAAGACTTGAGGCAGTCGATAAAGGAGGCTATCAATTTCAATTACAAACTTATTGCTATTATGCATTATATTAGTTAAGTATATACTAACCAGAACGTAGAGACAAACGCAAGATAATTTAACTATTTTACTTGGCTATTTCATTAAATAGTTGCTATCTGTCCGATTAAAATTTCAGAATGACAGTGATTCATTTGTATGAGATGTTCATGTTTACATTAGTTTGACAGTTGAGGTTCAATGTTATGTTCAAGTTTAATAAAATTCATCATCATGACCTCATGATCCGGATAGAAAGGTTAACTTCATCCGTTGATTTGAAGGTATACCAGCTAACAGCTGAGATGTTTTGAGCCCTAAAGATATTAATAGGATACCATTCACTACATGTAAACTTGTTTAAAAAAGAAACGCCCAGTTTACCTACTTACCAGCTGATCAATACATCTACCTAGAATACCTAGATGATCATTGTTGTATTTGTATTTAGGTTTTTTCGCATTATTTGTATAAATAAAGCTTAGCTTTGTTTTATTTTCATGTGGAAATTGAATGATGAGGTAAAAAAGAAAGATACTGACACTGTAGTTTAATTTAAAAAATATAGCACCTACTTATAAACAATAACCAATTTAAAGAAATTTCTGTTTGTCTGCCTCATTGTATAATTGACTTAGCTTTTTTTCTGAAACGGCTGCGCTGATTGTAGCAAGCCTTTCTCAGGCAGGTAGCTGATGTTACAAGGCGTAATTTATGCTACTTTGAACCATGCACTGCGCTGTGGCGCTGCACTTGTTTGCGAAATTTTCCTGTGTAAAGCCTGGATGGACGGGCCCGGTGTATAATATAATAGAAATAAATATGATCGAATATGGTCGTAAAACCAATAAACCCAATTAATTCTTATTGGTAATACAAATAGAGGCTATAGATAACTAATAATTAAACGTCACTCATGATGATTAATTAGCTCTAACTTGAATGTATTGATACGTCTTACAGACAGACATAAAAGGACTAACGTATTTTAATTATTTTTTATTAAACAATAAAATATAAGAAGTTCTACCAAATAAATGCAATATTATTAAAACACTCGGTGTGACCTCAAAATCAACAAAAATTGCGAACATGTACGTGACACATCAAGCTGATGCCCGCGACTCCGCCCTTGTAAATGTTGGTTATTTTAGGTCATATTTCCAGTCCTAGTCAGCTAATTAAGTACCTACTTGTGTAATCGTTATCGTCTCCACCTTTGCTTTGAAGTAACTCAAATAAGCAGTGGTTCCTAATTCTAATAATTGAACTGGATTTGTTCATGACTTTCGAATATAACATCGGGAGCGAAATACTTAAAATTGTCAATCAAAATAAAACATGAATCGAATAGATATCTATAATATAACATCAAAAATAATTTTATCACAATTGTAAGTAAAAACTTTTATTAGGTAAATATTATGTCTCGAAATAAAAATTACGATTATATTTTATTCTACGAACTAAGTATGGAACTTTGAGACTGAAATGTATGTTTTCAGTTTTATTCTAAAGAAAATAATTTTATTAAAAACTCATTTCTCATTATGAAAACTGTCATATATATTTTAATGACATGAATTTAGATTAACAAAAAATTGTTTTTATAATTTTGTAAATCTGTAAAACAATCTTAATAAAATCCAATTTTATTTTAATAAGATTTTTACAGACTGAGCGTGAAGTTCAGTAATTCAAGTTTTTTTTGTTATATGTTTTGGATTCTGCTTTAATATAAGAACTCAGTGTAGGTACTTTACTGTAAGTTTAGAAAAGGTAATCTTTAGAATGATCAAATGAATTGATAAAATTTTAGGATTCATTTGTGTATATTATAATTTTTATCTTATAAATATTTTTGTATTTTAGGATATAAATTTTAATTAATAATTATTAATTCGACCACATCAACAGTCTATTCCCATTTAGTTAGTCTGGCGAGTGGTTAGATTTTTTTTTACATTACCTATTTAAATTCATTCGCCACTGATCATTTTTCTACATGTCAAACATTATGTTTTCTCACCCAGTACCCTATCTGCGTCATTAGATGGAGAGGGTTAGTAGGACAAGAAAATGCCACAGCCCATAACATTATACGGTGCAAATGTTAACACAATTTGTGTATTTTTTATAAAAGGCACGTTAATATGACTTCACCCTGCTGATGGTAAGCTGGGAGTGAAGATCTTTTTACGGGTATACATGTGAGGGGGTATCCCCCTCGCATACCCGCTCTAGGGCCAGAGGTGAAATATGCCTATGAACTGGCTAAAACCACCCAATATCAAAGGAAGCGTTATTGCAGGGGTTATACTCTAGGAAGATCTCCTCAGGAACCCCAGCATCCATTGACTGCCTATGGCGCAGGTAGACCCACCTTGGAATGCCGTTGTGGTTGAGAAGGACGGAACGGACCTACCTTGCTAAATTTCGCCTATTTCCTGCGTTTAACTCATAGAAATGTTCTTATACCTATACCTAGTTTCATTGAAGTTCCTATTGTCACTTAGTATTAGTTTTCATGTGTTTGATAAAAATGTGAGTTTTTATCATGATTCAAACCAAGAGATAGAAAGACGACCTCTTCCTAAATTTAGAAAAACATTGGGATTTCAAAGAATTAGCTGGCGAGTAAGAAAAAGAAACCTACCTAAATAAATTATTAAATAAACCAGTCAAAATAGGGGCTACCATTTTTTGTGATGGTCTAACAAATAAATAGTTTACAGTTTCGTAACAGACCTACACCTACAGAAGAAATAACTGTATCGAAACACGTATAACGCATATAGTAATTGCCAAATAGTTTAACTTAAAGCTTTGAGAATGAAAGTAATGAACGCAAAGCTGTTAAAAGCAAGCCGTTGGCACAAGTTACTGCAAGTGATTCTAAGTGGGGACTATTTATAAACGGACGCAAGTCTAATTGGAGAGCCACATGACCGACACACATCTATAACTAAATAAATCATAACATCGTACCTACTTAATTAATTTTAACTTCCAATTAACAAATAAATATGAACACAAAAATACACATTTTATTAATAATTATTAACAGCTTTGAAGAAACGTCCATTTATTTCAGAATATTATCAATAATAATTATTAAGAATGGTAAGAAATGAAAAGTATTGCTACAAAACTAACTAAACTAATGTTGAATTGCAGTACCTACTTATAAATGATAATATTATTATGATAGAGTAAATAAACAAAGTTGATAACAGTGATTATTTACGATAGTAAATTAATAATATTAACGCGTTGCATGCAAAAAGTAAAAAAGCCCAATTAAACTTACACTCTTTTACTCCGCTTTAAGTATAAATACAGCAAAGAAAATCATGAAAACAAAACAACGCTTTCAACACTTGGCCTTCCTTTCCCTTTCGACCGAACAGAAAGGGATAGCAACTGACACAGCTGACACTGAAAACTTTACAGAATTCACACTGAGACTATACATCCAGGGAAAATAATGAAGCTAGTAAAATAAGTGACCAGTTGACAAAAATCGATAACTGCAATAATAAAACTGACACAAGTATTTCGTGATACGTACAAACGAGTACTTCATTCAAGTAACGCACTGTTTATGTGGAAATTTGAAACTAGAACGAGTGTATCGTAAGAGAAAAATAAGTGTCCATGAGCGCAGCGCTCCGCACGCGTGCTCCGCGATCATGCACGAGCTAACTACTAAACTTTGGGAATGGTACTGGAACGACTGACTCTATAGACTTTACACGGCCCAACGTTTATCACGCTTTTGTCCCTTTCTATCCCCATGTAAAAGATGAGAGCCCACATAGAACGTGCCCATCATCAGCCTGGAGTTCATGTGTTGTAGTTCGTATAATAATATTTTTAAACAAATGAAGGGTTTGTGCTTTGCTTTGTAGTGTATTTGTCGGTGAATTAAAGCGGAAAGGGCCACCCCCTTTGTGATGTTAAACAGAGAATAGAAATTTATTTAATGGGTATTTTTTTAACACTACGAATATTAAATGCTTGGACTGGAGGTAGGTACTTCTCCAGTTCTTCAATATAATGAAGTATAAAATAATTGTGATATGGTCCTTTTGCCTATCCTAAAAGCTTACTATTTTGTGCTGAAACTTTTCGAAATAAAACTATTTATCTTGGATTCTATCACTATTTATTTGGAAATACAAACAAAAATAAATAAAAAACATGAAAAAAAATTTTTTTTTTCGGTTGCTGTTCAGCAGCCATGGTCACTGGGAGTCAGTCTCCAGTTCATTTTTATACACAACAATCCCATAAACTTAATTACCATAAGTTCGTATTGAAAACTTTGTTTCATTAGATGTGGTACGAGTATTAAAAACATTAATGTATTTTCTCGAACGGCTGCTTGAATTTTGTGATACCGTTACTGTTTGGTTTCTTCAAGTATATTATTCATTTAACTAGCATAGGGTTTTTTAGAAAATCCTGCAAAGTAGGTGACGCGCTAATAATATCCTCGTTCCTCAGGATACAAAGTTACAAGCGTGTGATACGACACCACCTTCCTTTTAATATGTAAGTAAGTATTATATTATCCCTGGCATTAATTCATATATAGCTCCAACTATTTAAGCACTGCTTAACTAGAGTAAGATCGATAGGTAAATAGATAATTCTTTTTTGTGCACGGTAATATCATTCTTCGACTCTTTTTCTTGATTGAGTTTTTTCTCGTTAAGTTTGTTCATCAACAGGTGTATCGATTAACAGGTGAGTTTGACTTGGCTCCGAAATATATTGGTGCGGCTCAGTGCGGTCCCAGACACCGTTTAGTTAGAATACTTAAAATAACTAGTACTCTGCAATCATATCTCGCATACTCCATACAATGTCACGAGGAGACTACAATGGTGGTTGTTTCATTACTTGATTATTATGGTAAATCATTTATTTACGCAGATTGAGGTAACAGTGTCTCCAAGCTTTATTGAACTCCCAAGCTGATGGTACCTACATTACAACCATGTCAATTGAATTTGAAAAGTACCTAATTGAAAATTTTAATCTCTTCTCGAGTTTCATCGATTTTGTATTGAATAGACCTTGGCTCATAATGGGGAAACATTAAATAAGTGAGCCAGGATAAAAGGTAAAAGTTTGCGAAAATGATGATTTATCCAAATTCTTCTCTAACATTTTTTTATAAAATCTGGATTTCTCCGTAAACCTTCTATGTCATATTTGTACATATTAATGTCACATCACAAAATATTCTTTGGCGGTCTCTTTATTTGTAGTCCGGGGCTTGCATGGACGCCTTTGTCTCGTTCGTATGCCCCTGTGGGGTCTTTGTGCCAGCCGCGGTGACATTAGGGGAACATATTAGATACGATCTTCATAATGCTGTGCAAAAATTGCACATGCAAAGTATTTTATGAAATGGTATTTTGATGACGCAGTAAAATTTCATTCCTTTTTTGAGATTATGGATTGTCAATTTTGAAGCTCAGACAGTGTTTTGAGCTATCGAACACTTGAGATGTAATCTTAACCCTCATTTATAATTGCGGAAATTTGGATGAATCCATAAACGTTTGTGCTCAATCACAACAACGGCTGCATGGATTTTTAAATTTGACACAATACATGTAGATCTGGTCTGGAATAGTGTATATAGGAATTGGTCGTAGGATCAGTATTCCACTCAGGCAAAACCGCTTGCAAGCCAGTTCAGCCTAACTAAATGGCTTAAATAATAGTTGAATGACGCTTTTATTCTTAAAACGGATGTCATATATTTTGTCTAGCTAGTTAGTAAACATCTGGTATGAAGCTAAGCATGAGGCATACTTCACATGCTAACTCTTATGTAAACAGTATGATTTTATTAGTCCTAAATAGAACATAACCTATATTTTGATTTATTAACGGTATTTATGACTCATAAGAATAGAAGACTGTTATCGTGTTCCAATCCAACTATCCATATTGTTTTATAATCGGCCTCGCTAGCCAGTGGGGGTTGGGCGGTTTCCGTGGGGATTTCCGCACCAAAAAAGGTACTGTACATTTCATAACGTAAATTTTCGATGACCAATTTACAGTCACATCCGAATTAAGTAAATAATAAATCATTGACGAACACTTTTTATTCATAAAATATTTATCACAATATTACGCGCTACATTCTGCCGTGTGTCATACCTACATTTGTTGATATTCATTTATAAAATGATTATTGAAATACCCAAGAGTTCCGTAATGTATAAGTAGGTATATGTCACTGATTCAATATTGAACAATCGCATCATCATTATCACAGCTATAGTCTCGGTTGCAATAAAATCTTGCACTATGGAGCCTGGGGTCTGCCCTTTTATACCTCTGCGAAACATCTGCTATTTGATAAACACCCTCTCTGTGCCTGAGCCTCATGCGTTAATCAGCAGGTATACTAGCTGTCAGGTTTAGCTGGCTCGGAGTCCGAAGATCTTGATCAGTCCCTAGTCACCACACACTAAACCACGTCTGCATTATCAGAGTTAGGAGATTAGGAGTTAGGATCAATAGTTGGAGGAGTACTAAATAAGTAGATTAAACATTTTGAAATATAAATATTTTATGTTAGTCAGAACGAATGAGTTATAATTCTTATAAAAGTATAATCACTTCCTTCAAGTTAACAATGACATAACTTTTCACATGACCATACTGCGATAAAATGACAGCTAATGCACCTTATATATCACACAAGTACCTACTCGTAAATGTCAGGTAAAATCAATCAGCGATGAATACAGCATAGACAGTGACTAATAAAAACATGCTGTATAGCTGAGTAAAGAAGTAGAAATATTATTTTTTGTTAAAAATTGTTGATGAGGCGTTTAATATCTCTAGGAATGTCGCCCTTCCGGTGTAGCTTGTACAATTAAAATGATGCACAGTTGAAGAAATCTAGTGGAGGGATATAATTGGCGCTTCATGTGTTTTTAAAGACAGTTACATGGGTCGTTAGCCCCTATAACTAAGTTAAATGATTCTGTTCCAAGTGAATTCTCATCGGTAGTGTACCAGAATGGATTCTTATGAGAAGCTATTGATTAATCTGATTTGTCCCACAGCTGAGCAAAGACTTCCACCTCTAGCTATTACGAACTTTTAATTATTAATTATTATCAAACTTATGCACAGACAGTCAATTTTTACTCTCAAATACACTTATCCAGGTTATAATCAGATTTATAGCTACCAAATATTGATTTCAATTTCGAATTTCAACGACAAACATAAAAGCAATTTGTTTCAAATCCTTATATATTTTTTGAGATTAGTTTATTAATTTCAAAATGAAATAATATACCACTTAAGCCTTAGGGAAAAAATCGTGATTCTGTTCAGACAATTAAATATTAACACACTGAAGGCTAGACGGAAAGGCCAATCACCTAGATAACTGTGCCCTTCATACGTAAGCAAGTTTCAGGATAATTCAGCACAACAGGAAAACCAATATTAAAGTAATAGAGGAAATATTCCACAAGATCTCTGTTTATATGTTCATAATGCGGCAGTGGCCATACTGACTGTGTTTGGATAGACAGGTAGATGACCAGCCGCAATGTCGCTTGCTTATATGGAGTCGGACTAAAATTGGATGTTAATGGGCATGTTGGGAGGATTATATGTATTTCTTTGTAGGTTAGAATTGCTTGTTTCTCGGTCGGTTATATCAAAGCTAAACAAACTCATATTTAAGTTATGAGCATTGCGCTGATTGCGCATGTATATATAACAAAACACTGAGACTTCAGTGAACTTGTCAAGCATGCACCAAAATCTAGTCCATTAATCAATCTAGCGCCAGTAGATGAAATGGCTTAGGCTCCGAAGATTAGTGGGTCTCTATCATTATTGAATGCTAACACAACGCGTAAAATTATCCTTATAAACACGAATATGTAATCATATTTACTAAAATGAACTATTTAATACTCAAATTAGTAAGTAAAATAAATAATAAAACATGCCTACATGACGTGACCAATACTAGAAACACGTGCTACAGTAGATATGTTAGTAAACAAATTGTTTTCTGTACCTACCTAGACCCATTCCCCTCATTTCAGACTTGGACCTGAAGCCCTTCCTGGGAGTAATTTTCTCATGACCGACGTGAATTGCTCATTTAATTACACAACGTAACATTCAACTGGCTAGGGCTCTACCACCTCATATGGGGTGAGCCCAAGCCAACCTCACATGCAAGCCGTTATAGATGGACGGCGCTTTGGCATAGGGTTTCTTCTCGTAGGTCAGACGGCAGTTATTCTTGTAAAAGAGAATGAACAATACACAAGGAAATCAGGAGCAGAAGAGCGGACCCTGAACTTTGGATATTGTCAAGGTGTGGACCATCATTGTGCACCTAGGTATAAACTACAAAAACTAAGAACGGATAATTTTTATACGTGCATCTGTCTAGTACATATAGAAAGTCTCTTAATCACGAATATGTGTGAACGTACTTTTCACATATGGAAAATAGTACGTGCCATGCAGCTCCGAGCGGTGGAGCGCCGGCGTCGCTCAACGTGACTTTGACCCACGACGGCTTTGTTGTTATATTAATCACGATGACGCCACATATGTTTTGTGTTATGTTTTTATACCGTTATAAATTAAAATGCATCTTTCTTTTTGTACTAACAAGCACTTAATGTTAAACGGTTACTTGTAAAACTTGAGATAGAGAAGTCCCTCACGTGCTATCTATCACCTGCACCTGCAGCTACTTGACGAACGAGACTCTGGCGAAGGTTTTCCGTTTAGGACAGGACTGATGGCAGTCGTTTCTTAAAAAGCCGTACAAGTCAAATCACAAGGAGTAATGGAATAAGCGGACCCCTGACTCCGATGTAAAAGCCTCGGTAGCAACCGGGCATAATATCAAGATGATGATGATTACATATTATTTTGAAGATTACATTTTTAGCTCTATCAAGTAGTTATCCTACTGATATTATAAATGTGAAAGTTTGTGAAAGATGATTCAGTAACAAACTCAACCAAACCAACCAATGTTGAACTTGATACAGGAATAAATTATAGTCTTCTAGAATAACACAGGCTACTTTTATCCCTGAAATGTGTTTCGATGGATTGCAAGGACAGGATCAGAAACACGGGCAACAAGCAATGCAGAGATTCACACTATCATACGGTACCACAGATTTCGTAGGTAATGTCCTGTCCGTGGCATTTCTACAGTGAATCATATTATCATGGCATGGTAAATCATCTTTAGATAACCTCTTTAAACGTATTTGCCTCTTCCATGTATCCGAAATTCAAAGTATTAAGAAATTGCTTTTACTACTAAGAAGCCGTCGAGTCCAGGTGTTGGCTAGCCGCGACTACAGATTATCTACGTCAGGTATACCGCGTGATTGCTACACACTTCAAAGCAGCGGTAACCTATAAGCGGTAAGCTCTGACAACCTAGATTCTTCACACCCAAACTATCCAAGTCGCTTCCGGTATAGATACATTTGAATATCTACGAGTCGTTCACCTGTATTGACTTATTGATTTTTCTGTGACTAAATACTTAAAGTGGCACACACGATGCATCCACTTATGTAACACACTAGCTGTTGCCCGCGGCTCTGTCCGCGTGGATTTCGGTTCAAAATCAACCTTGATGATTATATTTTTGGTTATAATATTAGTTTTACTCAACCAATCGCAATTGAACATTTATCAGTTTTTATGTGTTGAAAATCCGTTCAGTAATTCTTGCGTTCATCGTGAATAAACAGACAGACAAGAATGCCAAAGAAGAATTAGTTTTTTATTAATATTTTCAATGTACCTATAAAACTATGAAGACAACAAATTTTCAATTTTATAATGATTACCTATATATAAATTATCACTGTCACCAGAGTTTTGACTAAAGGCGTAATAATTAAAAAAGAGTGAATAATTTGTACCTAGAAACCTATTTGACCTTACAAGTTTGTTATTTAAAGTTGTACGTTTATTAATAGGTACCAATAGTTCTGCAGGTGAGTTACCTAGACAATGCCTAGACCTGATATTAAACAGAGTGTCTACTGTGAGGGTTCACGTATTTTATCTCAGGCTTTTATCAAAGGCTGTGTTCCCATCAGAGATATGCGAAGGTGCATAGTGAGGAATGTGTTTCTAAATAACTAACATAATCACTTCATTTACCTAGCCTCTAAATCGCACTAATCTCATTCTTCTGATAATCTCGATAAGATTTGTGAAATTATTAGTTAGTAAATATTAGTCGGTTGTTCATTACCAGTATACAATCCCGCCAAAACGAATCACTTGTTTGAACAACTGCTTTAATACCCCAACTTCTTAGTATAAGTACTTACTTACCATATTTTCTTTCTAAATTTGAATGAAAAACAACCGCAATTCATATGAAAAGTTGTATTATCGGTTAAACTATTAAAAACACCGGTAGGTAATGAGTAACAAAGGTGGTTCACCAACTTCTAAGTACTTGACCTGAATGAACGCCGCTCACACGTCACATGCATGCAAGTTGACTAATATGATTTATGAACGGTACCACACAAAGGATAGCGATTGATGGAAATATACAAACATACGAAACTAATGGTCACGTATTCTCCCGTCTGCGGTTCTGGACTCATTTTCTACGGTTAGAAGATCTTCGGGGACAAACCAACCTCAACTCCAAGTCGATATACTATAAGCGCGGTAGCCTAGTGGTTTGGGTAATGGACTGCTGAGACGAGGTCTCTGGTTCAATCCCAGGTTCACCATCCACCCATCAGAATCCAAAAGCATCATAATACTGATTTTAAGAAGACAAACTTTGTTATTTTAGATTTTGTGGCCATCTCTCTTGGGTACATCAACGTTGCTTTTGCTCACAACGAAGTCAAGGCTTTTTTATTTCTTTTGAACTTTGAATAATATATATTTTAGCGGGTTTCTCTTTGGGGGTTGCTTGATGAATTCACTATTCAAAATTGTATATCTGACTCTGTATTTAATATTGAATAACGTTTTCATAGTCATATAAGACTACGGTTGACCAAGGTACAAAATGAACCGCAATATATTATTGTACGAATATCATGAATGTTTCAAACTTGGGGTAATTTATTTCCATATTCATAGTTTTGTCTTTTTGGAAGAAGTGGGTTCACGTCGTTAGTATAATGGTCCGGAATCGAATCTGCGACCCCTCGTCGCAAGAAAACCTTAGCCACTTTGCCTACCATAGCCGATAATAGCCATTCAATGTTTCGAAATACTTATTTATAGGTAGTCTATCGCAAATTAATATTGCGATGAACTTTAAAAAACAAGTTCAAAGGCTATTCTAAAATTAAAAGAAGCCCAGCTATTATGTGATATCAATATCAGCTATATAAATAGGTTATGAAAAATCGACTAAAATAATAGACTTTCATCGACTTAATTTTCAATCTGCTCAGATAAATAACAACGTATCCAAAATAAATAGCACCTTTTCAAAAACACTTTGTAAGATTATAAAAGGATTATGAAAAAGGCCTGAAGGCTTATTCTGTCTAGAAACAAGTTTTAATACGCAGCTGTAACGTGAGTAGTCGATGGATTTCAATTGATTAACATTGAAGAAAGAACTGAATATTTTTGAAGTCTCACCAAGATCGTTGGGAGCCCAAGTTAACCTCATCTGCAAGTGGTTGCACATGCTGATTGACAGACGATGCTCTGGCGCAGATTTTCCTGTCGGGGTTAGGAGGTCAGACTCCACTCACTCCAATAAAAGCCATATGAATCACACTGATTAGAAGAGAAAGAGTACCTGGAACCGGGGCTCCAGGGTGAAAACATGAGATGCGACCGAGAACAAGCTAAGATGATGATGATGGCGATGTGGAAAAGAAAGTAGTGAAATAAAATTACATCAAATAATACGAACAGGCGTGTTCCATTTAAGGCTAGACAATCCGAATAAGGGAGCAGAAATGCAAGATTCTCACAGCCTTAGTCAAATTTATTATTTTCACCTTTAACCCAGATCGTTCAGCTGTTCTTTCCTTGTTGGAATAGTCATCGACTATTCTAATTGAACTGTCACCTTCTTTCAATAAAGTGACTATTAGTTAGTCATCGTCTTAGCCCTGATCCCGGTTGCATTCAAGACCTAGAACCGCTTGCTCACATATTCATCTTGAAGACGCCCTTGATCAATCATCAAATCATCAGATTGATTAAATTAATTTTACCTTTACTTAAATTTTATTCAACAATGGATTTTATACCCAGATTTTATTAAATTTTATTCATAAGAAATTAGTAAAAATATTTTCCAAGTTGGCTAGCGAAGCCAAGAAACAGCTTAAAACCAATCAAGGTATTAAATACCAAGGATGAAACGTATACTTTAAGCGATGTTTATCTTTTCATGAACTCAGAGAATGAAAATATTTGTTGTCTTAATTCTTTTCAAGTATGAATAAAAGCTATCAGTGAACCAAAACCACTTAAATAAAAAGAAAATTACCTAACTGGTTCTCGTATAATTTTTATAATAAGCTTATTAATTAGGTAACATGTCCTTTCTGGCACCTAGATATATTTTGATCCCTAGTCTACCAATCTAAATAAAAAAAAGAAAATACAAAAATGTTGGATGTTTTTTCATTGACATACTCGTACATATTTGATACTGATAACTAAATATGTATTGAAATTGCGATCTCAGACAAGCGCATTAAGCTTGTCACATGTGGGCCTCGTATTTTATATGCACAACCTGAACACTACAAAATAAATTCAATAAATACTAGTTTCGAGTGTACCCAAATGCGTACCTAATAAATAAATATGAACTCGGCAAAAGATTCGTTTCAGCATAGGTATAGGTTACAAATAAAAGTATAAAATACAAGGACTAAAAACCCCTAATAAGTATTAAGTCAAGAAGTACCGTAACATGTCCTCCAAATTATTCATCAAATCCTCCAAAAATCTACTCGGACGAATTGGAAGTCAAAATTAACAAAAAATAGTGAGTTAATCAGCCATTTTAATTTGTCCTTCCTGCTTTTAAACAAGCCTAATCGATGTAACAAAAGTCTAATTAATAATTATTGTTATGTAGGTACTATTTTTGCTTTAAAACTATTATTATTTTTAAACTTTACCTAATCAATTATGCATTTCACAGAACTATCATTTTTCAAATTCTTTTATTGTGTATTATAAGAGGACGTTCTAAGAAGTTTCTAGGACAAACGAAATCGTTTTTTTTATAATCATATAATTAGACAGGATAAGCTTTTTAGATGCCTAAATACATATTGTTACAGAGTATGATTTCACCTAGTAAAATTGTGAGCGTCTTGTGTGTACTCAGTCTCATGTGTACTTAGTCTAAATCAATTCGTAATTTTATGAGATTCGTGTACCTACTGCCGATGGTACAACCTTATGTTTATGAAAGCATAACCTTTAAAATAATACGTGCAATATACATATCATTTTAGGTTAACATGTAAGATTGATAACCTTAGGTTTTATAGCCTAGGCATAAATAAATGCATCGTTGAAATAAATAATGCTTTGACCTTAGGTCGGTAACACACGAACCGCAACAAGCTGCTTAAAAATTTAGGTTCCAAGACATCACTGCGACGACGCAGTGAACAGCTGTCATATTTAACATAACACGTTAACTTAAAAATAAATCAAAATGTCGTGCTACTTACATCCTATTCTATAGGTATTCTTTTGATTTTGTTTTTTTTTAACTTTTAGAAAAATGTAAGTATTCTCATTCACATATCATGCGTTATAGGCATGGGCACGCTGCATTCAGTAGGTAGGTAGGTGGTCGACACTCACCTCATCCACACTGCCATTTGTTATTTGTAATAATGATTTGTAGTGTCCTGATTGATAGTCCATCACACTTACATACGCACACACTGTGTCACTAACATACAAAAATTTTTATTAACCATTCTACCCTCACATACTCTACAATAATAAACCACAAGAATAAACAATGAATATTTTCTAAAATAGACCGCTTTACAATGTAGTCGCCTTTATAAATTCCAAAATCAGTTATCAACATTTAAAACCATTCCATTTCGTTTAACGTAAATATTAAAATGGCATTTTTGAATGACATCTAATTATTTGAGTAGCAAGAGAAATATTTTAAATTGTCATAATTTAAATCGCAAGACTTAGATTTAATTGTTAATTAATTTGAAACGTATATATCGAATTCAACACAATGTGCAGTGCAGTCAGTGAGATATTTACTGGTGTATAACTGGTTTTAGCACATGGGTGCACTGTTCTGCGAATTACGAATAAAAACATACAACATCTCTTAATTTCTGGACATACTTGATTAATGATCATCGAGATGGCCGTTGCAATGAATCACTTGACCCTTTGGAATGTTTTGAACATTTACACGTCAGTGATGAGGTTTTAGGAAGTAATTAAAGGTTAAATTTATGAAAAGGCGGTCATCTGATCTTTGTTATAACGAAAATTATGGGTTATCATATTGTTTAGCATAATAGGTACAACAAGATAACTGTTTATAATGATTACACCAAATGTTTCACATATATTATTGTGATTGGTACAAGATGTACCCACTGACTTCACCCACTAATGGATGTAGAGGGAATTTCAGTGCCCCCGAATGGAGTGTTCAGGGACACTAAAATTATTACGCTAACTGTTACACGAAGTAATATTATTTTAATTATGAAAGCATTTTTTTTAATAAACAATATGGTATTCCTATCGACACTTGCCTACAATTATTATTAAAATCAAGTGCAAGTTACATACAATTTCATTTTACTTTTTTTCAGAGTGATTACTCAAATATAATTTAAATTAATGAATTAAATTTGAATAAAAAAAACAATAAATATCAGAACCCAAACTAAGATGCTATTTTAATTTACGTAATTTATTGATATCTTGGGAATTGCACCAGATGGCGTAAACGTAATTGATAAGTTTTTGTAGTTAATTTCTAAAACATTTATATTAATATCTATAATTGAAATTGTACTGCACCGCGAATTAAATCTTGTTTTTAAATAAAACTAACATTGGCCGGTGATCGAAAGCCGACAATTTTCGCCTATTCGCTCTAACGACGCTCATTAGCGTTCATATGTGTGTATCGCAATCTGCATTGTGATACATTTGTATCTCTTTTTTTAACTGAAACAAGAGATACATACAGGGGCAAAGGGACGGAACAGCTCTGCAATATGTACGTATTAAATAGGAGACAAAGACCCACTGTGTATTAATAATATAAATAAGTAGATTATGCGATAGACAATATATGAATGCCGTCTAACCGCCCCACTTAGCAGGTGTACCGGCTTTTTTATATACTGTATATATTATAAAAGCTATGTATGCTTACATAATAGCCGGACGTCCGCACAAACTCTACGCAAACAATTAGACGTAATAAATCTAAGTAAAAATGCGTTCGCTTACGTACCTACATTATCTTGCGTGTAATATATCGCAATTTATAACAATTAGTTGCGGCCTGACCGACCGTCGACCCTTCGCCCGACATCCTGCGATGCGATAATGGTCTGATCGACAATATAATTTAACTAGAACACTCATGTGTATACATACACATATTATTATTATACTTACTTATTATATGAGCCAATGACCATGGAGAAGCGCAGTTAAAATAATTAGTGTCAATTGCTAAAGTGTGATGGGATAACTTGTAATCAGAGTTCCAATCCTGCTTGCATCCAATGCTTGCACTTTTTAGTCCGAGATTCATCCTCCTACGCCACATTTTCATGAATTTGTTTGGTTGCCCGTCAATCAGCAGGTTTATCAGCTCGCAGGTGAGGTTGGCTTAGACCTTAAAGATCTCGGTGGGGCCATTAATATTTTTACGGCTTCCATTTAATTTGATCCTCGTTTGGTTTTACTGAAAACAAGAGAACTGCCACAGAAAAATGGATCTACTGCAGACGGTTACTAGATCTACGAGTATTATGCAAATACAGGTACTTGGGTCATTTCAGTCCTAACTCTTTTGTACACGTCTGTACATTAAAGGAAATAAATAATATTATTTTTCATCACTTCAAAAGCGGACCCATTTTACACAAGAAATATAAGAAATAATAATAATTATGTCAACTGGGCCCGCAGATCCAATTGGAGCGGATCAAGTTGACTAAAGAGCTGGTTTATCACCGCAAACAATTATTTCAGTATTGATGCATAATTAATGAAATAATAGTTATTATTATATTCCATAATTTGAATATTGAATTATTGAATATGAGCTACAAAGAAAAGTACCAACGTACATTTGTGATTCTTTCGTTCCTCACTGTCTGTCGATATATCATCAACCTAATTCTGTTCAAAGAAAGCGTTCAAATATTTACAAAGCATCAGGTAAACCATAGAAATATACGTGTGAAGAACTCGACCGACAATCAATTTCAATGGGAAATGTTTCGGATAGCGAAAATAGAAATCGGTCAAAGACCACAGTTGCTAGTTAGCATCTAAAACGCCTAAATGTGTGGCCAACTATTTATTAACAGCCAATGTTTGCGTATAATCTGGAAAATTTAAATATCCGCCTTCACAGCAAAGTTGAATGTATGTAGTTAGCTTTCAAAACTGTAAAGAAAATTCTGCAGACGCATAATCTTAGTAAGCTATAATGCAAATTGTATAGTTTTATTTTTACATATTGTGTGAGAAAACAACAGAATTTCGTTCCTTTATAAAAATGTTTACCATAGCTGTACCAAAGGTGGTAAGGGGTTTGATGTCATTGAAATTATAAATATTTAAATAGCTTGTAATTAATTCCATTACATTGCAATATTATTCATATTCATCGTTAAATAATAAAAAAATCGAATAAATAAATGTGAAAATAGATAAAACGAGCTTTCTATTGTTTTAAAACTTTTCATGTAAGCACGCCGGTTTTAATTGCATCTGTCTCCTGACTTTGACCAACTGAGTACGATATTTTAATGATAAACTCAAATAAGTATATATTTTAAACCGACTTTAAACATTTTTACGATATTTTGCAAAATTTCTGCACGAATTTGTTTGTGTGAATTTTCAATTTCTAGAAAAAAAACTATGAGCGTAGTATTCGGCTGCTGATAAATACAGTCATATAGGTAGGTAAAAAATAAAACCTTTATTTTGACTTGACAGACGCCTTAAAAATTTCAAAATTCAAGTCACTTCAAGTATATAAGAATAAAACGAAAAAGTACCGTCAGCATCGCATTCACATTTAGATGTCTCAAAGAATATGTGGATTGCTTTTCAAGCACAATACCTACACGGTGCACAATAGTGTACCCAGGTGCTGTAAGAGGATGACGTCGAGCAGTTGAATAGAGGTGCTCCTCACTATGTAATACTGTATTATAATAGACAAGTGACTATTATAAAGGTGGCTAACTATATTTTTAATATAAACGAGTATCTTGAACCTCGAAAGATATTTTTTTCAAGTCCGACGAAAGATGTGCTACGCATCATAAGTCGTGTAGCAACCACAGATTACTAGCAGAAGTGGAAATCAACCTGCGGTTTGGCAAAAAGAAAATTGCGTGGGATTATTAAATCAAGTTACAGGATTTTACTTTCAAAATTTTCCCGGATTAGTTAATAAGTACCTAAATATAATAATGATTAGGAACTAATGACTATATGACCCAAACAAAACACCATCGCCAGTGTTTAGGAAACCACAAGTGTGTCAGTAGGTGTGTGAGGAAACGGGATTGTACCTCTACAATTATTACAAGTAATAACAATTTGTCATGAACCAACATGAATAACATGACGTCAAACGTTCAAATATGGAGGAATATCTACTGAAGTCAACGGGCGATTCAATAGAGTACCTACTAACGGAAACATAATGCTAAAGGAAATATAATCCGAACACCAAAGCTTGCAGGTTAGTTAGTTAGAAGTTGGGCTTTACGAGAGAAACAGCCTTTTGAGCTACCTCTGTATCTGAAGCCTACGCCAGAACCGCACCAAGCTTGCATCAAATAGCAAGTTCACTAACTTGCAGATGAGGTTGACTTGTGTCCTAAGGACGATGATGGGGCCCCATTTATTCTAAATAGTAAATGTGGCAACAGGTATCCCACATTATTCTGGCTGTTCAAGTTACAATTTTGTACCAAACCAGTTGGTCTTACCCCCAGGTGCGCCACTAGATATCTTGTTTTCTACATTTTATTGTGTGTATTTCATTTGTTTGAGCACCGATGAATCATTTTGCAAATAAAGCCGGGTCCTGACGAGTGTAATGTAACACAAATCCGATGTGTGAATGGCACTACGAGCATCACATCATACTGTTGAAGCTAAATTACACTTATTACACGCCGTCTTACATTTCCACGTTACGCCTATCGGAAGTCGGTTTTAAATGCAAAATAATTAATCGTTGCTAATAATCCATAATTATTATAATTACATGTTGCATTTATATTATAATTTCTAAAATCTATTGCAGTTTGATTAAATGTATGTCAAAAGGTTCATGAGAGCTACAATACTCTCAAAACAAATGTATATATTTAATAACATTGTGCTACTAGGTTTCCTCATATTATTATTGTACATATTGCTGATATTATGAAACAATAAAGATATTATAAAAACAAAACAAACATCACACCTTATATCCACCTGAATCTGGCTTTACATTAACAGAACAAATAAATAAGAGGTACTTTCATGTAATGCTCGTCACTACGAGTCCACAAATAAGATTTGTGTTTCATTACACGATAGATTACATTACGCGTTACACTCGTCTGGACACGGCTTATAATATGAACACAAATAGTCATGTTTTTCATTTTATAATATTGATATCGTGACAAGCCATCATTCACTTCTAAAATTGGACGCATCAATCGGTGCCTGCCCTGTCTGAAAAGGTACTTTGTGGAATTATACTTTTTGTTGATATTCTAATTCACTTTACACAGCTTTATATTACATTGATATTGAAGACCTAGCACCTATAAGCTCTTGGAGACTGCCATATTATTAAATACAAGTGCAAAGTACTCGGCCTCATCATACATCTACTGCTGTGTAGAGGTAACGGACACCAAGAAAGTGATAGAATAGAAATATATATGAGAGAAAACGTTTTTACGCTACTGCGGTGAAGCCAAAAAGGAGAGTTATCATGTATCTGGCCTGAAAGTATGTTCGTGGCTGAACCGAATTTGATTCGAGGTTTTGACGCAGGCAAACCTCTCGAGGTTGGAGGTCAGACTGTAATTATGAGGCAGAAAGCGATCTATCCGCTCCTAAATGCAAGCTTTGATGATTATTATGAGATTTCATTAACAGAAGTATTTATTTAAGTAGATGCCTAATATACTAAATTATTTTTATAGTAACTACGAACATTCCACGAGTTGTTAACAATTAATTTCAAAAGTCTAATGCACTTTTACTGCCCTGATACCTAACAGGAAAATAAGAAAATAATGCATGCATTAAAAACAAATTAAAACATGCATAATAAAATATATGTAACCGCAATGGTTACGGAAATCTGTCTCGGACGTCAGTAGTCTCTGACTCAACAGAACTTTTAGTAACCAATTATGTTCGCACGTCAATTGTCCACACTTTGATCGTACTGACTCCATACTTAAAGTTATAAAACTCCACCTTACCTTCAATACAGTTAGGTACTGCAGTTACAACTGGAGTAGGTACAAATTATTTTTCTTTTTATTCCGTACGTCAATTGATGCACCCCTTTGGATGGTGAGAAGCTAGGGTGAAGTCAAGATATAGGCCACCATCTCAGATGAAGACCTGGTGGTCCTTATTTTGACGGATATCTCGCTCTCGCTCTTTTTTATAGCTCCTATGAAGTGAAAATGGAGCGGGTTTCCGAACGTGACAAGAAGTATTTTATGGAGAGTTAGGATGTTATAACATTGACTAAAAATGAATCTTTATTTATTTGTACACGTGTGATCCGATTCAATAGAAAAAAGTGAAGAATACTACGCAGTACTAAAGTCCGATCTCTATATCTGCTTGAACATTAACGACTCTACTAAGAGACTAGAAAGTTTCTTAGTAGAGTAATCTTAATGGTAAGCATAATGGTAGCAAATTTTTTGTAGTGAAATAGTATAAGAACATCATTGCACTTACTTTTGGAGTAATAAAGGCACACGGTAAGTTGTCTTGTGGTCTGAACCCTATATATCCGTGGTGAATGCCCTGTATCGCGCCATAAGTGGACGAGACATTTTTTCCTACCAGACCCTGAAAAAAGATAATGTCTAACACGCACAACCTATGGTAGGTACACTGCTCTTACCCACACAGTCGTACAAATTATCATAATTTTATGGGACGCAGTTGAAAGTCTGTACCAATAAAGATATCTTTAATAGTCTTTGTTACTGCTATGATTCATTTGATGTCGCAAATGCGTGTAATTTAAAAATTACGAGGAAACCAATTGTGCTTTCTTAATTGATATAGGCTGTTAACTTCATTTATAACGTGTATACAGTATATATTACAAAGTAAATACTTACGGTAGGCATTGAGCGATTAATTACGTATGTAAATAATGTTGTTAGGTGTAGTGTAGATTACTTTGTGATCTTAAATTATATGCTTATTTTGCTGTAGCTACTTATTCAAAGATTAGCTACCAGCCACAGTGTTATCATATTAAAAGAAATCTATAATCCTGAGTAAAAGCTATCGCTATTCCGAATTTTACTCAAGTCCGTTCGTTTGGTTTATAAATTTTAGTGGTTCCACTTAGCAGTGGTCGATACTGTGTATCAAATCAAATGTAAGCAATTTTATTATAGGGTTTCAAGTTTTTGTAATCCTTGAAATCCCAAGCCAACTTCACTTGCAAGCGGGTGCCGTTGGCTACCCTCGCAGGGTTGGGGGGTCAGGCAGCTATCGCTCTAGTAAAGTCCAAGATAATGTTCCAAGTTAAAGCTTCGAATCCAACTGGGTCTAACAATTGTAACCTTTGAAAGCAAAAGCATCGAATCAATGCACCTACTAAATTAATTACACTAAAGATGCATACTGCATCTCGCTCATTACAAAACTCGTAAAACCGTCGGGCACCGTCGTAAACGGGGGTGAATGGTTCGATATGTTCACATATTGTCATCGTACCGAGAACTGTTCGTAATGACAGCTAAATTAACCTTTATTATGGAGCATCATACATTCAAAGTACTTTGAACAGGTTTGATACCTACAAATTATTTGTAATCTTTTGAATTGTGGCAGAATGTAATGGGTGGGACTAAATTGCATATTGGAAACTGGAGAATTATTTGCGTCTACGTTTGTTGTAAACATTGTTGTGTCGACAGAAAGTGAAGAAGCCAGGAATTTTTGGCCCTACTGTAGAGTTCATTGATTGAAATAAAAATTAAAAATTTTGTTTGTATTCAATTTTTTTTATATAATCAATAGATACATACAGTAAATGCTACGGATTGACAGATGAGGTTCTTGCACAAGTTTCCTCTCTTGTGAGTTCAGATGGCAGTCGCTTCTATAAAAGCCAAAATAAACCAAATTGTGACAGAAAAAAATTATGGGGGTATAGCTGCTCGGATTAAAGAGAAGAAACGGTAGAAATTTAGTAAGCAAGTAGTCTTTTAGCGAACCTAAAATAACGTAATTTTTTTGTCGGAACATGTCAGTTTCTGCACCAATTTGACTGTTATTTTTGCTTCGTCACCGCCCGCCGTCTATTGGCAATTACTCCCTTCCAAGAGACGTACGTACTGGCCGTAATGCAAGGTGTATTTTAATAAAATGCAATTACTAAACCACCGCATATAATTAATTGCGGTCGAAAATCCCGTTACTTCTCAGAAGTAAATGAGTCTAAGTCACTCATTTCGAATGTACTAGTAACCGTCATTCGTATTATAACACTGAACTATAACTGTAAAGATAAACCGGAAAAACCAGGTTTTGAAAAAAAAAATAGAAACATACCTAATCTATATATTTAGATTGGGAAAAGAGGTAATCTAGAAAGGGATTTGAACCTGCGACCAGTCCCTTGCAGGGAGAATACTCTAACCAACTGAGCTAACCTGAACCTATTCTCGTCCTAGATTCTCTTTTTCCTTTTTTTTATACCACTTAGGTGGCAGACAAGCACACGGCCCACCTGATGGGATGTGGTCACCGTCGCCTATGGACGGTATTTCCTATCTAAACCTATTAAAAAAGTTAGCATATTTTAAACTATACCACAGTCGAACGACCTCTAATTCCTGCAACTATACTGAAGATACGGTCTCCGCTTCTCATCACACCTCTTTTTAATCCCCAACGGAAACCCGAACGGGGTGTTATAAGTTTGATTACAAGATGACGACCGCAGGACCAGATAATATATGATGTTGAATTAATGATAATAATATGATGTTCATGAACGTTATTGAAATGCAATAATAATAAATATTGTTGACTTCATGAAACGCACCTTTATCTCACTAAACTTGTGCCAGTTTCGCCTAATTTCTTTGACGTGAACACGACGCCGTGAGTCACTGGGAAATCCGAGGTAATACTTATGCTTACTCATTTATTATAAAAACCACAAAATATACAAACCACCTCAAAAAGATAGTTGTCCATTTTACTATTATGAGTCAAATCTAGTCAAATCCATGTCAAAATAGAAACAAAATTGTTGTAAATTCACTTTAATGTAATTGATACCATTCTAATTTAACATTGTGTAGCATTGTCAGCGTTCTGACCATTTTTAGTAGAAACTAAATTTTATGACGTTTTAGTAGGGATGCGTAGTTCACCTAGGTCCTAGGCCATTGGTAATAAATATAGTCTACGTTACTCAGGGAGCATAAGCATTCTAACGAGGAAAAAAAATGGAAATCGTTCCAGTATTTATTCAATTTACTCGTTACAAACACACAAATCCTTCCTCTTCATAATATTAGTGTCCATAGAAGATTGAGTTATTCGGTCCACAATGTTGTTATTCGATTTACTGTCCTGTGACTTTCCACCAAGTCGGACTCAGATCGTTTGTTCTAACGGACACCGGACGTAACACCGGGTAATTAAGTTAATACCAGGACACTGCTGACCGACGTCTGCAACTAATTGCTTAGAAGCTCTACTGTCGGAGGTCCGGTAACGTAAATCGAGATACAGACAGATGCTATAACGTAGGTATAATAAGATTATAAACAGTACACAACTTCTGATTTGACACGTCGATAATGAGAGTGAGAGTTCGGCTAAGATTAGTTTTGTAGAGCGCTCTCTGTATCGCACATTGGACTGACATTTAAAAAAAAACCGCTAGGTTTTTTACAAGGCCTGTGGTTTTACCCACCGTATTTGATTCTGTTTTACCAATTGCATCACATTTTGCCTTTGACGTACCTACCTGTTTTAATGGTTTTTATATAATACAGTGACCATTATTTTTCATACATTTTCAAAAGCAGAAAGAACAACCCATAACGGGTTGTTGGGGTGTTATAATAATCGATGTAAGTTCAAGTAAGTTCTAAAGATTATTTGCAATTCAATAAATTGCAATGAATACATTTGATCCCAGCACTCATGCGGTAAAATGTAACTGTTTTTGTTGAGCGAGTAAATACCTAATAGTTATATTTTGAAACAGCTGTCGAATGTTAAATAAATGGTTGAAAGTAATATTATACCCATAGGTACCTAATAGGTATGTGAAAACATATAAGTAAAAAATACAAAGATTGCATGTTATTCAAACGAATTTGGCTATTTTCGTCTCGTGTTGTCTACTCAAATATGCCTACACTATACTCCGATTTTTAATTCTAGGCAAGAAAATGACAACTGCAACTGTCACTGATACAAAAAAGGGTGACCCGCTACAATAGTGATGTTCGGCAATCAATAGACTAGATACTTTAGTCATTCTTTATTTTTATCATTGAATGAACCTCTTTGCAGTTTATGCTCGCCTAGTACATTACACGACGGAAATATTTTTTATAGAATACTAGCTGTATCCCGCGGCTTCGCCCGTGGCATACTTTGTCCCCGTGGCAGGATAAAAAGTATCCTATGTCCTTCTTCTAGTTCTAAGCTACCTCCGCATCAATTTTCAGCCAAATCGGTCCAGCCGTTCTCAAGTTTTAGCGAGACTAAGAACAGCAATTGATTTTATATGATATATAGATTTAATTACTTACTGTGGTATGTTTTCCGTTTAATTACCGTAAATTACATATTTTTATTTATATAAAAATTTGTAAGTAAAATAAATAAAAGAATTATAATCTCGACTCACGACTAACTTATAATTGGTAAACTCAATTCAACCACATCACTATTTATTTGATACAAAAAACCTGCAACACTGCAAATGTCATTTTCTTGCCTAGAATTAAAAATCGGAGTATACACTGTTTTATTTAGAAGTTTAAAAAGCAAACTGACAGCCGCTGTCGTCTGCATATCACCATAGATGGCGCCACGACTACGTACACATTTTAAATCCAATATTTTACAAGATCAAGTTCATTCGATAAACATTTCATGAAATTGGAGCTTTTAGACCTGGAATTTTTTTAACCGACTTAAAAAGGAGAATCACTGTTTGGGTTGTTTGTCCACGATTATCTCGCACTACAAAAATTATTTATTTTTTAATTTTAATGGAACAATAAGCTCGACATACCTACACTAAAAAGAATCACCAATGTTGAAACATGAAAGCGTAACAGACATACAGACAGAATTACTTTCGCATTTATAATATTAGTATAGATATAGACTATTTTGATTTACACACGCCCTTATGTTGCATAACATCACAACATGATTTAGTAATTACATGACGTTGCAGCAGCTGCTGTCATTAATCCTTAGTAACATATTGTACGTATTTGAGCTTAGGCACAGGCCACACTGTCTTAGGTCATCGGCGCTAAGTAAAAGCTAACTGTCGAGGATTGCCACTTCCTTCATCACACGCCGGCGGAATACTGATGAAGGACGCTCACGAGCACAAGTTTATTGCCGTTTTATCTATACTATTATAAAATTGTAAAGTAACTGTGTCTGTACATTGGAGACATTATAAAAATACTTGGGTTATGTTACGAAGGATTCTGAATACGACAATATTTTTTGGAGTTTTTATCTGTTTGTCACAAAAACTACTGAACGGATTTTAATGTGGTTTTTTTATTTGAAAGGTCTTGGCCAGACTTAAAATTACGCATGTTTGGTCACAATTGGTTGGGAAGAACCGGAAGTATAATCAAAAAACGGAAAACCGATGTCCACGCGGGCGGAGCTGCGGTTTTATCCTAGTGTGTATGTAAAGTGTTGCATTATGCGACTGCCGCTACAGGCTACTTTATCAGTATTGACCATCAACTAGACACATTTTATGGCGGTGTGTTTATTGCCATGTAACGAACAGTCCTATCTCTTTCGGTCAATTCAAATCAGGCGGCAAAGTACCCGTTACAGAGGTAACTGAGAAGACAAGATTCCATACTTTGTAATGCTTCTGTGTTCTAACATTAACAAAGTAAATAAAAATTTTGCTCGTCCCAGGAATTAAATCTGAGAACAAATCCACCTGGCGGTCCAGCTTGCAGTTAAGGTTAATTTAGCCTAGTATTGGGTTGGCCACCAGGGTTGGACTGGACCGGAAGGGTGGGGAAATCCGGCTCAATTTTGAAAACCCGGGTGTTACCCAGGAAACCGAGTTTTTTCAGCTTTTCAGTAATTTGGTTCGGTTATTCTTCAAGGTTGCCGTCCATGGGTGGCCCGGCCAGCAAAAACGACCCGGACTATATGGCCAGTACGACTCTGATACGTACCAAATTAGATATGAGGATAGATCTTTTTTATAGATAGTGGTAAAAATCTTGTGAATTAATTCTTAATGCAGCAGTTATGAATTTATAGGTATCTTTAAACCAATCGAAAATACATTAAAACCAATTTCGGACTCAAAGGGCTCGCGTCGCTGGTTGATCAGTTCTTCTCTTGGCTTTTTGGTTGGCCAGATAGTGCGCATGAGCAAACGTTTTGATGTTTGTTCAAGATTTTTGTCTCGTATACTTAACATATACCTGAGTAGTTGATACTTTTGTACTCGACGGTACTCAACGCTGGTGGCGCCCGACGCTGTCGGCGCCACCAGCGTTGTCCAACCAGTCCATCACCTTATCGATAATATAATTTTGATACATCACTTAATTAATGTATTTTATACAAATGCAGACATTTCATGTCAGTTAAGCCATGATCCTTAATTAATAATTATTTTATTGTTTTAATTAGAATTTCTTTGGGTATTCCATGGTAAAATGACGCTGTGGTAGATTACGGATTGGGTCAGGCGGTTCGATGACCAGCTCGACATCCTTTGCACGGTTTTCCTCAATTACTCACATATAGGTAGGTACTTACATGGTACTTACATGTTAATTATTGAAAACGTTATTTCTATTCAACCGATTTGAATCGAGCAAGATGAACGAGGCAGAAAGGTGTATCATAGGCCGCTATGATACACCTACCTATTTGGTTTCTTCTGCTTATGTTATGCTTGCCATATATTAATTGTTTGCCACCATAGCCGCATAGTGTCAAAAGTTACCTTTGTGTAGTAGGATATCTCAATGGTAGAAGGTACCTATGTGCTTACCTGGAGTTGCCAGGAGCAATTACAGTTGGAAAAAAACGTCCGCGTCGTCCAATCAGTCGAACAATGCGGGCGGACTACGCGGCCTTGGCCGTTTTTTTAATAAACGTTGATATTTTAGAAGAATAATTTAACATAACGATTTTAAAACTAATGTATTTACATATTAAATAACTATTTTAATCAACGTCATACATGCCCGGCTAGCTCAGTCGGTAGAGCATGAGACTCTTAATCTCAGGGTCGTGGGTTCGAGCCCCACGTTGGGCGCATCTTTCTTTTTCTCATATTTACACGTTGCTTTTTGCTACCTTTGGTGATAAAAATAAAGTGAGCATTCTTAACATAATCCAGTCATTTTAGACGTTTCAATTACTTACTAAAATTATGACATCAGAATTTTGATAGAAACCTTGGGTTTAACTTTACAAAGATATCCGGGAAGGGGGAGGGGGGGCGCCGTGCCGCCTCGGCTTGCTTCTGACTATAGAGTTACCCTGGGCATAGCACACTGCAAAGAAACGCCATCATGCATTCTTGTGTCGTCAAAGAAGAGTGATAAAGTGATCAACCTGCCCTTTAGTCCTTATTATTCTTGCTTCTGTTTCGAATTCGAACCATTCTGTTTTGTAGAGCACTCTCCGAATTGCTTCGGTTTTATAAAGCGTTCTCTGCGACCCTATACTTTTATAGAGTAGTTAAACCCGCTTGTGATTATAAAATATTAAAGTACAAAACCGCTAGGCATAGGTACTTAGTAATATTTACCTCAAGAGGGCTACTGAAATAGTAAATTTAGTTTATATACAGTTTATACACTATACCAATGACGACATAAACAACAAAACTTTATAATGAGTGCGAAAGTTTTTACATTTATATAATTTCATCATTTTAAGGCTCAACTTGGTTTTAATAGGTAGCTTACTAAAATATTCAATAAAGGACTTTCACGAGTTTGAAATTTATATTTAACGTTTTTTTAACACCACATACAGGGTGAGTCGAAAAGTCCGTGCGGCATCAAAGATATAAACAGAATATTTAGATAAATAAATATTAAGTTACGTTAGATATTATTTGTGAAGAGAAACGCTACCAAAAACAAAAGCATGTGATAGCACTGAAGATAAATAAAATTTTGAGTAAATAATTTACCTACTTTTCGATCGGCTTACTTTTTTTATCGACATAATAATTTCATTAAAAAATGCATCACTCTGCCTGAAAACTAATGCCACAATAATTCCGGCTACGAACGGGGTCAACAACCTGTTTCATTTACCTGTACTTACACAATAAAAAATTATAAAAAGTATTTAAAAAAACACTCAAAATTTTAATATTTTCAGTAGGCACTATCACCTGTCTTCGTTTTCGGTAGCGTTTTCCAGGGCTAATATAGAGACGTCATAAGTTTTAACAGAAAACTCTAAAAGTCATTTATACTAATTTTCAATCGCATTGTGAGCAAGTTGCCTATCTCTTTTATAACAACTCTGTAAAACCAAAGGTGAGTGTCGTCTACCATTACCGTGATGATATACGATACTTTACAATTTTAAACCTTTTAGGAAAAGTTTGTTAAAACTTTTCTTTTTATAATTTCTATTCTTTTATTATTTTATATACATTTTGATATAACTATGTTCTCTTGAAAGATAAAGCTTTCACTATGTTTATCCTAGATAATGCCTACTTTCTGATTCATTTAGCCGTCAGAGCGTGATTAAGTGACAAACACCCAGACATACATAATATCTTCACAAATTTTCACACTTATAATTATTAGTAGGAAAACAATACTATATATTTGTCTATGGTAGGAAGTAGTATAATAGGAAATAGGACCCGTAGGATTTTCTATGAAACGTCCACGAACATGTCTGGGTCTTGCGAGTAGGTACATCCGTTGTATAGTAACCACCGCCAGTCGCGTAGTAATTCAAGTGCATCTCTTTGTGAATAGATGATTATTATACCATATTATTCGTAGTAACTGCAATATTTTTATCATTAACAGACAGGATGCATGAAATGGCGACAATAGTGACTCATGCGATGACCAGGCTGAGTCTATAATTGGCACTAAATAAAACTTGAGAACGTTTTTCTACACGGGAAAGTAACAATTGTTACAGATGGTAAGTACTCAAATACTATTAATATTATCTGTAAGTATATAAATTCATAAAAATTCTAAAAAGATTCAGTGCATCCACATTTCGATAAGTAAGGAGGAGCCTCAATATTTAAGAATAGTCACTGATCCTAGGATTCATCGGCTAAACCTACTGCGTAACCTTTTAACGCTCGCTTACCGCTTACCACACACCCATCAGTTATTTGAAATTATAGGTATGCATCTGTAAAATTTCTAACAAGGCCTAATTCCGATATTCCTTAAAATTCCTAATTCAGAAAGTCGATAATTTTTTTTCAAAATTCTATCTCAGTCTAGTCTCGATCTCATGTCGAAATCCCAAACGTCAAAAAAAGATATTCTTGTATCCAAAAGAGTACCTTTTTGACAATTAGAATATCATCATGAGATCTAGAGTAGACTGAGACTGAATTTGGGCCCACAGATATATTCGGCTATCTTCAGCAAACCACTCTTTTACAACAAAAAAATTATAGATCGCTCATGAAACAAAAATAAAGAATATTAAAGAATAATTGATGGGTCAACTGGCCTCTTAAGACGATTGGGTTAACGCTATCAACACGTGTGACTTGACTCCATTGCTAGATAGCAATAAAAAATAATTAATCTTTATTAAGTACCTACATAAAGTAATAAATTGAACACGCTAAACGTCAATCAATAACCCTGTAAACGTAAGTGCAATTTAAGGCTATTTATGAAATTAACTCCTAAAATAAAAGTCATGTACCTACATACAATTTACGACTTCACTCTATCTCTACTTTACTATTATATGTCATAAGCAGGTTTTGCTGCGAACGGAGCTAACTCCGTACAGTTTCAGTTTACACGCCATTATAACTCAAAAAAAGTAATCTTCTCTCGTGTCGATGTTGCCTTGCCATCGTGGTTATAGTATTGGTTTTACCGCTACTTACGGGGAGGACCCGAGCACAGGTATCGCTCTTCGCGAAGGCTTATTATACGTACATAGATTTTTTGGTTTGTTTGTTTTTTTTTATACCACTTAGGTAGCAGACAAGCACACGGCCCACCTGATCGGTAGTGGTCACCGTGGCCTATGGAGGTGTGCAACACCAAGGGCTTTTGTTTATTGAATACCTACGCTATCTCAGGAGCAACTGATCCGAATTTAAAAATTACATATATTTATACATTTCATACGTACAAATATTAGCGATGAGTGGGAATCGAATCCGCATCCACCGACGTAGCAGTCAAACGCTCTACGATCCGCCATATCACAAAGGCTATCGTCATTTCTTTATTGGTGAAATTTAATGTTCTTAAACGTTCCGCGGAAAGAGATGGGTTAGTTCTGGTAGGTACCCATTCCAACTCGTTGGAAACTCCGAGGCTCGTTAACCGACAAATTAATGAATAATTTGAGTTATCAATGCAGTAGATAGTGGCGCAGACAACAATACTGTGACTCAGTAAGCCCTTATGACACATCACATTACAATGATATTGATTACTGCAAATAAAAAGTCAATGAGGCATCATGTAGCGAAACCAAAAGTGATTCCTTATGTAGGTACAATTTTATTAGTGTGTTTAACAGCAAGATAAAGTGGCAGCGGTAATACGATATGTTACGTACTAACTGTGCCCCGCGGCTTCGCCCGATAACCTTCCACCGTGGCACCTATTTGGTTAAAATTTTATAAACAACCATACCGGTATGAATTTATGCAACAATGCAACAGTATCATCCTTATTGTTACGAAAGCCGATTTCGGAGCTTCAATATTATAGGATAAAGCGTGGTGGATGTGGATTACAGGATAATTGGGAGCGACGTCGTTAACAAAGCGGATTTCAGGTATTTATACCTAAAAAGGACGGACTTTGTACACAACGGCGTTTTATGAATAAGAACTTTTGGAATTCGTTATTAGTTAATTTGTTACCGAAATCGCGGCGATTTATTTTTGGTGTTGTTTTCAGACTGTTACGGTGCTGTTAGTTAGTATTTTTATTTAATGGTTATTATTTATTTAGATGACTCTATTAATCTAAGTAATCTAATCTTTAATTTATTATTATTACGCACGTAAGTCTGTACCTATGCCTAATTACAGTTAAACTATGGTACTCTGCCCCGATGGTGACCGATTGCGAAACGTTTAATTACCCTCTGAATTTGTGAGTCCTTTTAACATTTAGTTGCATTGATATTTTATTAGGTTCAATAATCAAACGGGTTAAGTTAAGTTATTTGTTGTGATTCATAAAATATTAGTTCAAGATCTTATCACAATACTAATACACCTACATAGTTCGAAATGTGGTCATTACAAAGAGCGATTAAAAATTAAAAATAAAAATGCTTGAAAACTAAACCGTGCCACTTGCACGTTATTTTTTGTAAAAATTAACTGATAATTGGACACGGATGGATTAGTTTAGAAAGATATAATATGGCTAAGTTACTACTAGTTAGCGGAGTTTTCGACAACGCTGATAGCCATCGTTCTGAAAACGAATGACTGCATAATTACATAATTATGCAATAACTCATACTTATTCGGTAGATGCTTTTAACACATTTGAATTGACTACGATCCATGAAAAAAAATCTTCATTCTTTAACATTGGAACAGTAAGTTGTGAGTGATAGTAGAACTTTTTATATCTGCTACGGTTCAATAGCGGGTTCTGTTAAGTCTCAGTTGAGACGCTCTCTACTTTTTCTGCAATCCACCGCACCAGATATCGAATCCATTAAATAAGATTTGTGTAAGTATTTGAAAATGAATACAATTTTTACCCGACTGCGCCAGCGAGGGTAATGTGTTTCGCGCGTATATATGTAGGTATGTATGTATCTAGTTTTCTTTGTTCCCCACTACAGGCCTGACGGCTGGGCGGATTTCGATGAATGAGGTCTCAAATGAAAGGTATGCATCTCCCGAGTGTCATAAGGTACATGAAATGTGAAAAAAAAACATGATTTTGATTGCTCGTGCTAAAATGTAGGTATGTTGTCAAAATAAATTTTTACTCAAACTTAACGAGTGGGATATCAAAATGAAGGAAATTAAAAGGAGATTTTTAAAATATAATGGTTTAGGTCGTAACTACAAAGTATAAAATAGAAACCCTGATGTTGAAAAGTCTGAAGCACGTTTGATAGCAGGCGATACCCATTAAATTTCTTTCGGTTTATGATTTCCGAAATAGCATTTTATCCTATTACTGCATTGAAATTAACAAACTCCCGGGAAAATTATACGAATGCTGCATTTTTGCTTACAATTTTACTAACTTCCTTAATTATATTTTTATTTTTTTTAACCAAAAGTGTGATAAGTAGGTACGTGTGTTTTATAACTTCATTTTCAATAAAACCAGGAATTTTGAAAAATGATGATTACTGCATTTATAATAAAATTACGACGGCAGTATTGTTAAGTTAGTTGCAGGTTGGAGACAAAGAATCAGTTGGTAACGAAATGATCCAAACAAAACAAACCTACGTGCTCGAAAAGGGTGCCAATATAATGTCCTCGACAATTATTTCATTAGGTGCAGGTGGCCTACTTGTTGCTCTGTTGGGAAACCAGCTGCCCAAGTAAAGTGCCAAGAATTGCCTACTACTTCAGGAAGTCTTTGCGGACAGAATACAAGGATATAGATAATTTCCTGTTTTTGTTTAAGTATTGTTTGGGTAGGATTACCCTACCTACGCATAAATCCCTTTTTTCCGTGCGGAAATCCCCTCAGATATCAGCCCCGTCGGCTATCGGGAGTGGTTATGTTGGACTAGGGCCGTCTACACTGTGGTATAAGGGTATTCAACAAGGCCTTTTCTCGCATCTAGGCTGTGCCCCACGCCTTCGCTAGGCGAGCAAGTTAAACATTTTATCAGTAAATTACAACAGAGGCGACACAAGTGCCATCTATTTTATTTTTATATACAATGGAATAGCGCCATCTATAAGTTACTAGCTGCAACACTTAGTTTTATTGCTTACGAAGCTTTGATGTTTTCCAAATATAATTTAATAGATGGCATTTAACACAACTACATATTATATTTCACAGTCTCATAAAATTATCTTCACCATGCTATTGTTTTGAATTGGAGTGGGCTTAAGTAAAATTCACATTCAGTTCAGGGTCAAGTTGTCAAATGAAGCTAACAAATATTTATATTGATGTCTAAATGACACCCTATAGCATTCCATTAAGTAGGTACCTTTATACCTTATGATCACCACTCACCAACACTGTGGGCCAGTCGTATCGGCTAGGGGTGTTTAATTTTAGTGCTTCTATCAGTCCCAGAAAAAGCCCCTCATCATTTCCAACATTTTTTTAAGGATAACAAGTGCGACCCATATCCGTCTAACAGGACCGGAAAACTCCTCAACACAAAGGTGGAGCCGAGACGAAGGTAACTTAGGTGTTAGATAGGTTACCATGAAAAATTATTTGAAGTACAGATAGTGTTACGTATGTCAGGATCCTAATATGGTATAAGATTTATAATTTGAGCATGAAACCCATCAGCCGAAATAGCTCAGTTGGGAGAGCGTTAGACTGAAGATCTAAAGGTCCCCGGTTCAATCCCGGGTTTCGGCAGTCGATCTTTTTGTGTACTGTTGATTGAATGTAAAGTGGTAAATTTATTTTATTTTAGTTGTACCCAAATACTGCCGTCCTTATCATAAACAACGCAATCGACAATTTTTACGAAATTGAGTTATTAGTATATTCGGAATCACGGAAACGAGATCTACCAGGATCAATCACTCATTTTTCGATATCTTTTATAGTTTTAGTTTTTTTGTTATTGATAAACAGCGTATTTGCACCATTCTAAACCTATTACTAGTCATAAGCATCGTAAGCAAATTATGCGTTTCTCTTGACTATTTCAGTCAGAATTTAGATGTATGAAAATACTAATCATAAATAACGCATGCGGTACTAGTGATGTTTATAATTAGCAAAGTAAAATATTTTTAATAATGTGAACAGGTCATAAACGTACTTGCACTATATATGATAAGTATTTGATATGAATTTAAACTAAATAGCAATAAGAAAAGTAACGCAATTATTACATTTGCGACTATTATGAATAGTAAAGTGTGTCAGAGTATGGGCAAGTCCGGGGTAAAGTGAGGGAGTCATGGGAGGCTTCTTTCAAGGTATCATATAAAATATTTATTAGAAAAACAAAATTGAAATAAATGCTTAAAGTAGGTGGGTGGGACTCTGTGGATGGTACGTTATTAACTTAGTTATAGGTATTTAGTTTATCACAATCGTTTTTATTGCAAATCTTACTATATTGTACAAAAATATTGAGATCAGGGTTTTTTTGAGTATTAATATAGGTTATTATCTTTTATTAGCAATATAAAACAATCTAAAAATAGCACAATAAATCTGTCAAATCTCTAGGTTACTACTTTTTACGTAAGAATAACAATTTACTAAGTACCTGAATAACAAATTAAAATGGGAATTAAAAAATATAGTCCCTGAATAGAAAAAAAAACCGGTCATTTTGAGTTAAATCTTTGGCATCTAAAACAAATAAATTATACCGAAAATGTTTTCAATTTTCTGGCATTAGAGGAACAAGCTTTGAAATAATGGTAATGGTTGTGCCTTTGCAGAAACTGTAGAAAATTCCTGTGATTTTATCACTCTAGCTTGCAAAAAATCAAGATTCTGAAACTTTTACATTTAAATAGGTATCGAGTTTGATTCTGGCCTGACAGTACCAATGTGAATTTCACTTTTTGGAATTTATATGTGCTAACCACACAATTTACCATTATTCTGCTGACGGTGAAGGAAAAACATCGTGAGAAAACCCACATGTCCTAGAAAAAATTCTAACGACCTGTCCGATGCACCAACCCGTAATTAGGACAGCGTGTGTGGATTAAAGCCTAAAGTTTTATCTGTAGTAAACTACAGATTTAACAGATTCATTGTTCTATTTTGAGATTGTTTTATATTGCTAAGAAAATTATATTGATACTCAAAGAAAACCTAATTTCAATATTTTTGTATAGGTAATAATATTAAGATTTGCGATTAAAATGATTGCGATAAACTAAATATAACTAAGTTAATAACGTACTGTTCACAGTGTGCTGACCGCTACCCACCTACTGCAAGCATTTATTTCATTTTTTTTTATCTAATAAATATGCTATGATACCTAGAAAGTAGTTTTATTTTTTGTTCAGTTGCATAAAATTAAACGCATGTGGACTGCTCTTACCATTATTTGCTAGTCATGTTAAACGTATTTGCAACATATACGTTACAAAGGTGAACTTACATGTAAGTAATTCCACTGTCTTTGCTAGGCATAAACATCACAAAGGCATTTTTCTAGACATAAACCACTCACTTGCTACACATGAGTTGCTTATGCCTGGTAAAGTAATATTATTGCAGTTCATGATTTCTAGTCTTAAACAATTTTTCGTCTTTAAAAATATTTAAATTAACTAAATTTATAATTATAGGATCGCCCATGCAAAGTTTACATATAAAGGCACGAAACAAAACAAAAATATTTGTAATATTCGTTTTACTTTTAGAGGGACAATAAAAAAACGAAAAAAATTTTTAGGCGCCATTTACTCGAAAGTTACCGCCAAGCAAGTGCGTTGTTTATGATAAGGACGGCAGAATACCACTAAACTAGCACAAGTTACCCACTTTTATCTTGTTTTAATCTGTTCTATGAATTTACCACTCAGAATGTGCGCTAGTTTTCTTTCGTAAAATTAGTATTGTAGTCATTACCTACTCATTATGAGTAACTGGATTAGGTATAAAGAGGTTAAGCGACAAAACAGCGCTGATAACAAGATAACCTCTATACCGAAGACCTATACCAAAAACTAAAGCACAAAAAGTAACTGCATCGGCCGGGAATCGAACCCGGGCCGCCCGCGTGGCAGGCGAGCATTCTACCACTGAACCACCGATGCTCATAGGTAACTTGTTGAAATAGTAAAACCTAAACTTGAATTCTTTTTTTGTTAGTGGAACCGGCTTACAATTTTTCTTCTTCAACCAAGCGTTAATCCCAGTCGTATCCAAAGCTTTCACCTCGTAGTCTGGGGTCCGTTTTACCAGTCTTAACTGCGAATTTGGAATATTACTCGGAAATATTTTCCGTGAAGCCCTTACAATCTTTCTTTAATTTAAATAAGTCAAAACATCGATTAAGCTAACAAAAGACGAACATGTTGTTGTCTCTGCCTAACACAATGAAAAAGAGGCGTGATTGTATGTGTTAATGTTTGTAAACAAAATGTAATTTAGTACCAGAAATGGCCAATAAGGAAACAACTATTTTATCAAACACTTACAATACAAATTACATTTTAGTACAAAAGTGTAGATTCATATCGCTCGAAAGATCTCACACTTGTCGCGATAACGTTCTACTTGTGTGACCCACCGTCCGCGTCGCGTTGTGTTAATATGTATAAATCTATAAGTACTTAATAGTTTTCTGTACCTAGACTAGTAGATACAATGTAGGGTAGGTATAAACTATACTTATGTTTTCTTCTATACCTAAATGTATTTTATTTTTTACAATATTTTACAATTTCTTTAACGCATTTCCTAAAATAAAGCAATTAAGATTAGTAGATTGTGATAAGCATAGAAAATGTTCTACAGAATATTTTTAACATTGAATTAGAATCTGACTCGTCAGTTACCTTTCGTTACAGATTTCTGATTTCAGGCTTGAATGAAATAGATACTTACCTACATAAAAATTTTGAAACTTAAATTTCTTACTAGGTATGTACTTAATGGTTTTACGATAAAAAAAAACAATTTTTGTTCGGTTTCGAATGCTTTTAACCTGCTGACAAAGTACCTACACCTACCTACATTGATTTTGTAATTATTATAAGCTTAATCTTTATTTAGAAGATTAGGTATCCGTATAATCTAATCTTGGACTTATTATTCGTAAGCACGTACATGCAGTTAAGTAACGTTATTGTACTCTGTTCCGACGGTGACCGATTGCAAAATGTTTAATTACCTCTGAATTTGTGAGAACGTTAAACTTGTACCTACTTAGTGAGTTCTATTCTCAAATGGGACATTATTTTAATTTACAGACTAACAGAAGATTGTATGGCCCATCAAGACCTTCGGGCCCATGCCAACCTCACAAACCTTGGATGGAAACTTTGGATGGAAGCAGGATTGTGATTACCTATGTTTGTTAAATCAACACTATGATTGGTGAATCGCAAAGAAGAAAGCTTCTTAATGGCTTACCTTACCTTTTATGTAGGTACGCGACTACCGTCTGAACTCCCAGAAGAGCACCTGCGCCAGAGCCTCACTCAGGGTGCAGATTTGGACCACTCAGATCTTGGTCGAGTTTGGCAAACAACTTGTTTTTAATTTTCTATGAGTAACGCAATCAAATTTTTGTTGACATGAGACAAATTTTAATAATAGGTATGTTTATCAAATCATAACGTGAAATAGTCAAACAACAAACGCAATGGAAAAATTTTGTAGTTCATCACATATTTGGTTGAAGTATACAAATAAATAGGCAATTGTGACCAATAAGATAAACTGTGTTTAATTGATATGAATGAATGACATCAATGGAATATTCTTTACTGATGTGCAAGCGGGCTACGTCACCAGTGCGACGTGTGCGGGGGAGCCACAAGGCGAGGCTTGACTGCCCATATTATCATTGTTGTCAGTGTCGCCGTCGTCGGACTGATCATATTATATAAGGGTGGCATTTGCCGGCCGAGCCCCAGTTTTTGGACCAACAGCCCAATGGATTTGGAAAATTTTATTTTTTTTATTTCACAGGGTTATTCCGAGGTGGTCCCATGCATCCACAAGCAGAATGTGACATTGTCTAGAATCCCAGCCCAGCAGTCCCAAGTCCCAGGTAGTTACGAACACGCGTGATCCCGCTCACATTACGTTTAGGCAATTCAAATAGGTACCTTAAAATTAAATTAAACTTTTCCTGTTCGATTTCAATTGCATTTCTCTGTTCCAATTATATTTTACGTTCTCACAATGGTATTAATCGTTCGTAAAATCTTTATCACTTCGCAAAACAGGTCACCAGGTTATCGTTTGTGCGAGCAAGTTATCCAGTTTTTCACATCTCACAATACATGTACGGTAATGTTTATTAATAGTACCTACAGTAACTTTCGTGAATGGTCTTTATGATTGAAGATAATATGAAGTGTTGTCCTCAGGCGTGCATACTTCGAGAACTACCCGTATTTTGGAACTTATACTTTTTTAAATATTCTTCCCAAAGTTCTTGTCGTGGTTTTGATAATATTCCGTCAAAACATACTTATCCTACCTACGTTTACGTGAGGCTATTAATCCTTCAAAATCGCTCAAAGTTTAAAACGTTATTATATTTTTTTACATTTTATAAATTTTAACACACATGGTTTTGAAATCGCACGTTTGAATAAATCTTACGAGTATTAGCTTATTCCAGCTTATTCCAAGTTACCGGCCATGAAATAATGAACTAGTAACATTGTCAAGTGGGACGCGCCACATGCTATCCGCGGTAGCAAGGTCACCGCTTAGTTCGGGCCCAGCCCAATTCCTCATTGTCCTAATGTGTTCGGCAGACTCCGAATAGATCTCGTGCCTTTGTACCTTTAGAGTCAAATGCTTGTTTAAATCGCTTTCTTTAACGCAGAGAGACATCAAGCACATTTTAGTTAGCTATGCTTTAATAGACCTAATGCTTTTATTTTAAACTAATATCTAGCTAGTTTAAAATAATTGTGTCTGGCAACACCCGGTGACCGGAGTCAACTTTCCAACGTATTTTCCAAAATAACAAATTAAGATAAGCTAAACAATAGGGGGGAGAGTAAATCCTGGACTCTCTTATAAGCTCCAGTTTTTCCTCTCAGAGTTGTAGAGTCGGACGGCAGTTGCTTCCATGACAGTCAAAATACACCAAATATCAAAAGAAGAGCGAGCAATGCAATCGGGGTTTCGGGATAGGTACTCGGATGATGATGGGAAATTTCACATAGGTACCTTTTTTTCTCGTGCGGCATTCCTCACGAATACCACCCACGCTGGTCACGTCGGGCGGTTATGTTGAAACCGAATCGACTAAACCGCACGTCGCGCGTCGTATCGGGTCTTCAGACTCCGGGTACTTCAGACTACAATTTCGGAAGGAAATTGCCCTCGCACCGTACCGTGTTGACGTGTCCAATATATAAAAAACTGACACCACACCATGTCCGGTTTTGCGATGGCCCCCTTGGGTTTGAGAACAACGGTGCCCCTGTCTGCCCCCAGAAAAAATAAATAGGTACACTTAATTGATATTGTAATCACCATTAACATTTTTTAGTCAGGACAGTGTTAGGTAAACGTTATCTAAAGAATTCAGTACAAAGTATGTTATTGTGCAATGTTCTAAAAGTTATACATTATGCAAGGCAGACCAACTATGGAAATAGTCATCATAGTCATGTCACTCATGTCATGCGGGACATTATTAGTTAGGGTTACACCAAGAATATTAGAAATTTCCTTGTTCTTAGACACTAACGAAAAATAATCGTGTCCTTTCCTCCGAATATTATGTCTTATTATATACCTAATCACATAACAAAGATGAACATCGTAACAATTTATTATTTCGTACAATATGACGTCCGGCGACTTTTCCCTTCGGCTCTACACAGATTGCATTCATTGTTCTATTGATTGGATTCATTGTAAAGAACTAAACAATCAACACGAGACTGAAAAAATAAAAACAGTCTCTGTTGAACTTTTTTTTAATTCGTTGACTGTATGGCCGTACAGACGGTCAACATTGCCATCGATTGTAAGTAATAGATGAACATAGAAACATTATTATCTCAGAAGAGATATATGGAACGGGCCTAATTTATTAGTTTGGTGGACCTACCTACTTCTGAAAATTTTTAGTACTTCTGATTTCATATTTTAGTCATTTTAGTCCTGGAAGCGTAGAATTCAGGTATAATTTACAAATTCGTATACGATGGTTTAGTACGGAAATGCCTTACTCTGAAAGAGTCTTAAATCTCGAAAACTAGGTAGGTACCGACGGAAGAAAAACGATTTTATTCACAAAATTAAACGAATTAGAAAGATCAGCTTTAGATATTCTTGCTTTTGAAAAAACCACTCAGATTGAGGCTCTACAAACTCTACATTAAAAAAAAAACGTTAAGGCATTAGTAAAATTTTGATTAGCAGGTAGTATGCGAGTTTTAAAACATCCAAGACTTTCTAGAAGGAATAGTCTTCTGACCAACCGAGCTACCAGGACACGGCTCGTCCTGGATGTTACTTTGTTTCTATGGTGACTTTACATAAAACTGATTTATAAAACAATATTATTTACTGATGGATCTCTCAGCCTAACCGGCGACTTTGTTCTTATCACTGGATCTGGAGCATTGGTGTTTATTACTCGACTAGAAAGTGAAATAACGTACAACCGACCGCGTAAAATAGTAAACTAGTACTATGATACCCGTAATTAATAGTGTTTACTCCGAATCGGTTGGTTTATGCCGGCATGTACCGATAATATATGACCAGCCACACTGACAACAGATTTTTGTATTCAACCAGTCCGCCGGCACGCGTCAGGCGGAGAACGCGCTTAGATTCGAATTTTAAAATTCGAATAACGAAACATCGCGGAACTAGAATCTTGTGAGACTCGTTCATATTTAAAAAAAGAAATTATTGTGTAGACTAAACAATTATTATTTTTGAATGATAATATTGTTTTTAGCTTAAAGTTGTTGACCATTTTCGTGAAGAATTTCGCAATTGCATATTTAAATATTTTTTATGAAGTTTCGTGCACTAATAAAAACGTAAGTAAGCCACATTATTTTTCTATCTGTACTTATACATTTAAAGTTACTCTATTTATTTATTTATTTTAAAAAATATATACCTACATAAATACACATTCACAGTTTTTTTTTTCAATAACAAGTAACAGTTTAACAATAGCAATTAACAATAGGTACCTACTTAAAGTATTTTAATTCACCATAAACACTCATAGTGTTAATGAAGGATATGTCATAAATATGAAAAAATCAAGTGTTTGTTTGTATGAGTACGTGGTACCTAGTACCTACTACCTACATTATGTCCTCAGTGATTTATCAAAGGTAAGGTACCTACATATTAAATTTTATTTTGATTAGGTATTAGTTTTCCTGTCCAACTACGAAACATAAAAATAGAGGTGTATTTATTTATACACATTATTACTTTCATGTATTTAGGCAGGAATTAATTAAAATATTAGCTTTGGGACAAGGAGATAAGTGTGTCGCGAAATCTAACACTTGAGCAAGATACATTTCATAATCCTATTTTCAGTATTTTCATTCTAATCCTAATTATAACAGAAGTACCTGACTTCAATAAATACATGTCTACTTACAAATTAAGAAAACGAACAACAACGTCGTCGTTAGCTTAGTTATTAAGTGGTGGCCTTACAATCGAGAGTTCCCGTGTTCCAATCCTGTTATTTAGCTAAGCTTAAGGGGTTAATTGGATCCTACTAATTTTTAAAATTCGTAACAAGTATTATTATACTTGTTACGAACTATTACGAAATATTTCAACTTATAAATATTTTTCTAAGTTGAAACATCAAAGTATACCTATGTTTAATAATAGCTTAATAACTTAACATAACATAAACTCACGCCTATATCCCCGAAAGGGTAGGCAGAGGTGGTAGCACCCACATTTCGCCAGTTTATCTTTAGGTCCCAATGTAATAGGTAGCGAGCCTATTACCATTAACCGGGCACTTATAAACCTGCGATAAATACACACATAACTTCGAAAAGCATCGAAAAGTCATTGGTGTGTGCCATGGTGAACCTGGGATCGAACCCGAGACCTCGTCTCAGCAGTCCATTACCCAGACCACTAGGCTACAGCGGTCTTTAAGTTTAGCTTAATAACTGTGACAATGAAAACTGAAAACAAAAACTGGACAAGAATTACAAATATTTTGACACCTTTACAATTTCATATTTACATAATCACTATAACAACTAGACAAATACGTTATTACTATTCGTTGTAAAGATGTCCGATTTAAGAAGCTATGGTAGTTGTATGGGCGAGTGTGACGCCCCTGGTGTTGCACATGATCATAGGCCACGGTGTTCGCTTGCCATCAGGTGGGCCGTGTGCTTGTCTGCCACCTAAGTTGTATAAAATAATATAAGGAGGGTTTGAAATTCGTGCATGATGCTGCTATTTGCAGCATCACTAGGGTCACCATCGTAGGTACTCCGGGTTATTTCTCAACTAATTCGGAATCGACCAAGCGAATGAACTTCTATTTATTCCATAAAGCGACTGCTATCTTACCTCTACAACCTACTGGAGTTACTGTACTGCAGTTAGACCTGCTAGACGCCTTATCGGACTTTTTAGGGCTCCAACCACCTGTAACGACTGCCATAGATGTTCGTATGGCAACCGGACCAATCGTTTATATAGCCCACGATGTTGGTGGGGTCTGTTTGGGGTTGTTTAACTATTTCTATGATACTTGTACTAGGGCAGAAAGGAAGCCTTTTAAAGATACATGTCTCTATAGGTACCTACTATAATAATAATTACCCAAAATTATAATAATCAGTTTTTTAAAGTGCGCAATTTTTAATTATTTATTCATGTTTTTATTTTTTGCCTTGGGCTTTCCGATATTTTATGATTCAATTAATATTTTGATTAAATTTTTATTATTTCATTGTTAATAACTAGGCCTTGATACACGGATAATTTTCGGCAGGCGGTTAATTTTGTTATGGTCTGCTTTTCTCAACACGAATTGTGGATTTGTATTAATCAGCCAAATGTTTCAATAATCGAACCTCGCGATAGTTGTACCAACCAATCTAAGAACTGAACAGTCACCGTCGCTTCAGTGTTGATACATTGTTATCTTGTTACCTCGGATGCATTAGTTCGCTATTGGTAGTACTTAATTGTGAAGTAATTAATTCATCACTTTTGACAGAATCCAAAAACAAAGAATAGATAACAAATTTAACTAACAAAAAGCAATGGCAGCCTACTTCCCAAACTACTGACCGTGACCTACGGCAAAACGTTGTGCAAATTAATAAGACTAAGAAAAACTATCGTGCTCTAAAGTAGATATTATGTATATACTAGCCTATGCCCGCCACTCCGCCCATGTGTACGTCGGATTTCGCGTTTTTTGACTATCTATCTATATATATATATATATATATTAGCGTTTACGCACTCACTAGTGAGCGTGAAACGGCAAACGCAAAAACTCGCACTAGGCACTCGGTTCTTCTCAACCGATTGTGATCAAACATGCATAAGATTTTAAGTCTGACCAAGACCTTTCAAATAAAAATAATGGCATCAAAATCTGTTCCGTAGTTTTGCCTCCATTGCGAACAAACAAACAGACGAGAATTCGAAAAAAAATCGTTTAGGTATCGTTCATTATAACCCAGTGTTTTTTTTTAATATCTCCAATATACAGACACAGCTACTTTACCATTTTATGATAGTACTTATACAAGATTTTGCACTTATTAGTATGCTAAATTTATATATAGGATGCTACACACTTTCAGAGCAATTAAGATTAGTATTAATAATTTACGTTGCTGAAAGATAAATAAATATCTATCCATATTAATAATCTAAGTATCTATCTAACCAAAAATGTATTAGGCAAATGCAATGATATTATATATCGAGGGTTCCAAGGCTAATTGGTCTAAGCGACATTTTTTGAAAGTTGCAGGAGAGCGATTTAAAGTTTCATTTTTTGGAAAAAAAATCATTAAAAAGAAACTACTGCGCGGTTTTTGATTTAATGAAAACTATATTTCTGTAAATACATATTGCATCTTTTTAGACAGTTTTCATGAATATAAAACCATTTTTTACTGAAATAAATGTCGTTTGATCCAAAATGCATCGTTTGTGTTGTTTGCTAGAGGAAAGCCAAATGGTTCAACTACCAATGATTTATATGCCAGTTGAAAGTAAATTAGTCTAAATGTTGATATGAATATGAAATGAAACGAAGAAAAATGGCGCATACTACATGCCACACAATGCATTTAACATGTCAAATGAGTTGTAATAACATGTAAAGTTAAACCGGACTAAAGTAAATTGATACAAACAACAACAAATGTTCAAACTAGATCAAGTCAAATGAATGTTAACTATCATAAAATTTAATGTGGGCTCATAAACCACTGTAAAGTTTAGCGACAGTTAGAAAAGATGTAAATATTAGAGTTAATTTTGAAATAAAACCAATTTCTATAATAGGGAAAAATAATCATATTTATTTTTGTGATGCTAATATCCAAATTCTTTTGACTGACAAAAACTCCCTGACAATTTTAAAACATACCATGGTCCATTCATTCTTTATTTTTCATTTATAACAAATCAGATTATTAAGCATTTGCAGACACAACATGAATAAATACCAACAATACCATGTTGTCTCTAAAATTGCAATATGCAGTGTCAAATTGAAAATCAAATAGTCTCGCTGTAAAAATATTAGATAATCCGTAATCTTAGTCCCAGAGGAGAGAACAGTATTCTACGCCTAAACGGATTTGTGTCTTGTACAGAAGACACCACTCTTCTGTCGTGAAAAATGTCTCAGGACTTCTTCAGGACTCCGAGTTTCTGCGAGGCCGTTTTTATGATGCACTCGATGTAGTTTTTATTATTCAGTTTGCAGCGAATATCCATGCCAAGTATATCTAGGTTATCCTGAAGTGGCAATGGAGTGTCCCAAACAGTTAGAAGGGGAAAGAAAGGAGATATCTTAGCAGTAAACGCACAAGCCTGCGTCTTCTTAGCATTGACCTCGACCAGTTTCTCAGAGCCCTATTGAGAAAATGTGATTCAGGGCTCGATCGAGCTCAGCAACAAGAAGTTATCTTTTTTTCCCAATGTCAGCCTGCCCGGCCGCAGGGTGACCATGATATCGCCCGTGCAAGGTACTATCATCTGCATAGCAATGAATGCTGCCTGCTCACAGCATGTCATTAATATAAAGAAGAAACAGAGTGGGCGACAAAACGGACCCCTGCAGTACACCAGCAGAACTGCAAGAACTCTGATGGCCGCCCATTATAGAGCACTTGAACTACTTGAAGGCAGCGTTCCTACAGGAAGTTCTCAATCCAGCTGCAAAATTGGGAAGGCAGACCAAATGCAGGCAGCTTGGAAAGAAGCGACTTATGCCAGACCTTATCGAAAGCTTTGGCGATATCAAGACTGATCGCCAATGACTCACCATGCTTGTCCATAGCCTCGCCACATAAGTGAGTGAGGTATGCTAGAAGATCACCAGTTGACCGTTTCAGTCTGAAGCCAGATTGTCAATCATTAATTAATGAGTGATCTTCTAGGTGACGCATTAGCTGTTTATTGATGATATGTTCGAAAACCTTGCACAGCACTTAGGTGACAGCTATGGGGTGTGACCGATCCCCTTTCTTGGGGATCGGCTGCACATTCACCTCTTTCCAAGCCGACGGCACTGTATCCGTGGCGTTGGTTCAGACGCGTGAGCATGGAAGACAACTCCGCTGCATATTTGCGCAGAACCACTGCTGGAATACCATCGGGACCACTGGCTTTCCGGACATCGAGTGATTGCAGCACTGCACGAACATGGCGTTGCCTGATAAGGATATCAGATATTGCGTGGTCACAGTTGGGTAGTGTCGGTGGCTGCACATAGCAATCATCGATTCGGGAATAAGTCGCAAAGAGATTAACCAGCAAGTCTGCTTTCTCTTGCGGCTTATGAACCAGTGATCCGTCGGGGTTTCAAAAGGGGGGTAGCGAAGGCTTGCAGAAGTTTAATTACACAGCCTTGGCCAGGCACCAGTAGCCTCGGCTGCCAGTGGGATGCACTGCAAGTTCGTGTCAAAGACGTGCAATGTGCTGGGCGTCCGCACTAATGTAAGTCCTCTTGCAGACCTTTGTGGCTTTGTTGTATGCTGCTTTAAACCAGTCCACGTTCGGATCGCACTGCGGACGCACCCTGGTCCAAACGCGGTACGCCAACTGCTTATGGTTAACAGCCTCTGCGCACTCGCACCCAAACCAGGGACGCGCCTTTCGGGTACCGGTGACATCGTGTTTCGGATATAGTATTCCATACCCAAACTTATATCACTGGCGACCGCAGCAGCACTTTTCGAAGTGGCCCTACTCTTAAATCAGCGTTCAACCCATGGGATGGACGTAAAGTAATCACGAAGTCCATCCCAATCTGCTGACGAGTAGTGCCAGAGCAATCGCTTTCCTTGCATAGTTCGTGGGGGAGCTACAATGGGCACCTTGGAACAGACCAGACAATGGTCGGAGTTATCTAAAGCGGAATACACCGATAAACTGCTGACGAGTCATCTAGACAAGTAGTCTGGATGACTCGTCAGGAGAAGGTCTAGCAGAGGGGGCGCTTGACCTGACTTTTTGGTGACCTGGTGTACCAATTGAGTCGGGTCATGAGTGAGAGCGAGTGCGTGAGCGGCTCTTTCCGCATGATCGGTTTTGGTGGAGCCCAACCAGGTATCATGGTGGGCGTTAAAATCCCCCAAAAATTATTCAGCGTGAGTAGTTTATTTCCATTGTTAAAGGTTAATACCTAATTATTTATATTTCTACAAGAAGTAAACAAAATAAACTAACCAAGAAAGTATCGTCATTTTTAGGCCAACAAAGCTCGGATTTCTACAACACACTCAAACGCAAAAACTGCACCTTGCTCACGTCTAGCGGGTGACCGAAACGCGCGCGCAGGGTAGTGATCGCGGTAAAGTACATCAATTCATATTGTACGACACAATTTTCTATGTTTCAAAAGACATAAGTGTAATATTTATTACTATAATTTCTGATGTCTTAACTAGTGACATTTTAAAATTTCGATTCCACGAAAAGGGAATAACAAGCTAAACAATAAAAAATTTAATGTGTCACAAAAGGTTTATGTAACGTTTCACACCAATATTAATTTAAAAGAAATGTTTCAAACGTCATTGCGTTTAAAAATGGGCCTAGTCAAAACGGTTCAAGCGACATAGCCTATCTTTATGCTTCAATGCAAAATGTGTCAAGCGACAAATCCGCGTATTTAAACAAAAGGTAAAATGATTCAATCAACAAATAACAAAATTTTTAGAAAAGCAGATATAGTCGAAGTTACCCACTACAAATATTGGTCAATTTTTGTGTCGGTTGGAACAAAGACGTCCAAAATGAGAGCAAAGTTACTGTAGGGTTCAAGCGCCAAAAAAATGCTCATAGAAAGGTGAAACTCAGTTCAAACGACGCAGAAAAATTCGCTGATTCCAAATATGTATATAACGCAATATCGCAAAAAATGTCGCTTAGACCAATTAGCCTTGGAACCGTCGATATGTAAAAAGAGGGGCAAATGCGTCTAGTTATGTATATGACAGAGTTATTACGCCCGAACATACCTACATAAAAAAAGAGAGAACCTCTTCCATTCGAAAAATACTAACTATTGAGTTCAATTTTAAAGAATATTTGAAGTGACATTTTTTTGCACACCGTCAACCAACCTCGATAAAATACAAAAAAAAGTAAAAATTATAATGTCAAATGGTATTGTTTAGGTATTGTAAATATAATCATGCTGTAGTGTAATGTGTATCTTATGTAACATACATAATCACAGTCTCGATATTGGAAGACAATTATTACAAAATGGTCGACAAAACCTCGCGATTCGTACGCAACCACCGCAGCACATGCTTACCCACGTTCCACTTGTAATTTTCTCATAATAACTTTTCTTGATATCATCATATTTTGTAACTCCAGCTAGCTGCGAACTATCTATCTCTTTGCCAGGCAAAGAAAGTCTTAAAATATTTAACTACAACTACCCACATTTCTAGTAGATACTTTATTTTTAACCCCCAACGCAAAATTAAACGAGGGAGTGTTGCAAGTTTGTCGTGTCTGTGGCATTAGCTCCCGAACGGAAAAACCGATATTGATGCGAATTTGTTTTGTTAAAATGCCGATGTGAAAGAGATGAATCGTAGCTTTTAGCTGAAAATTTCGTATTATGAATTTTGAATTTTTTGTCTATCATTTACAGCGTGTAGCCTTCAGGAGAACCTTAGATATTATCTTCAAGTTATTTGCCGTTGCTGCCATAGCTCTGTATAAAGTACAGTGCCTGACTTTTGATTTGGCATATCGCGCATCGGGAAAAGCGAGAATCCTCTGGTCTGGCTAGATCAGCTTGGTTTCATTTTGTACAGCGTTTTGCTAGCGACCAGCTATGAATTGTAATCAAAAATGATTCCGAAGTGTTCTTAACAGCCGAGAACAGAAACAAAGATTTTATGTTTTGCAAAATATGTAATAATGTGCGTTTGTCCAACGGGCGTTCAAATTGTTTACGATATACCCGGACCTCTTGAGCAAATACACGTAAAATCCACTAAAATTTGTAAATATAATGATGTTATCTTGAATTATCTTAATATAATAACAAACAAATAAGACAATGCAAGATTAATAAAGATTATTATATTTTACATCCTTCTCTTGAGTGAGGATGTGATGTCTTATTAGGCATCGACCTTCGTTACTTATAATTAAATAATTACGTGTAATTAATTATGAAAAACCCAATAACTTGTAAGTAGGCTAAAATTTGCACACGTCACGGTAAACATGTTTGTGATGTTTTTAATTTCAGGAAACTATTCACTATTTTGGCCCTCAACTCTTCTTATCATCCCAGTGTCAATCCCGATTGTATCTAAAGCGGAGGTACCTATTCGTCACAGACCTCAACATTGATATACTTACTTTAAATTGTGAGTTCTTAATTGTATTCGCTTTCACTAATTACTGCACATCCATGACAGATTATGGACATAAGTTACAATGAAGACGCATTGCGTGAAATGAAACAATTACTAAAATAAAGTGATGGCTGACGTGATAGTGGAATGAATCTCTCGGAGTACCTAAGGCAAAAAGTCAATTAGTAATACCTACACAAACTTAAGATTAACTGAGCAAACTGAAGCGCCTATGGATTTCACATCTAATAAAATAAAATTAAAACATTACAATACAACTGTGCTTATCAGCAAGTGTGTAGGTAATAGTTGTCATAGGAGTTAATAGGAGGAGGTATACTGATTCAAATCCCCCCAAAATAAACCCCCCGGTTTTATTTTTGGTAAACTAGGTCACAATGTTTACCATTAGTTTTGAACATGGAAAGGTCATGTCCATAAGGTTTTGTTACGTAAAATATCTTCTACGCACGAGATCCTGCGTGACTATGCAAATTAAAAACTGCCATGGTATTTGGTTAGTATTCCGCTATCGTGTCCGAAAAGCATGTTACATTAAAATTTAGCATTCCAATATTAAATGATGACTATTTCAATGTCAGTACCTATGAATTTTCGCTTCTCCACGCTAATTAATTTTTATGAATATTTTTGTGATAATGTTATTAAAGCTTGATAGCTCAACCAGATACGATCGTAAAACTTAAACAGCTCGTCTTATAGAAATACCGTAGAAATGAACCACAATAAAAAATGCTATAAAATGTCTAAATATTCCGTTGTCTTGGGGGCACCACGAGGAGGTTCCTCCCCTTAGGTGCCCTGCTTACCTAAGTGATATGACGATTATGCAAAGATAGCCCCCAATTCGTTCGATGCGTATTTTAGTCCGATGATGATGCTATGTTATGATGATCAACGAAATACATGTTGCAAAAACAAAAATTTTAATACTAAATTGAATGCACAATTGAGCTAATGCTGATAACAGCCGGAAGAAACTGATAATTGTATCTGAAATCCTTCGGCACTTAACCGACGCAACCAACCTATCCAATTTGCGTACAAGTAAACACATTCATACATATCAGATTGTTAACACCTATTCACACGGACATACTGACTTGTACTCGTACCTACCATCCCGCTTTCTCGTCAAGGATTATTATTCCTTTGTTGTGTCTCATGAATAAGTATTTTTCGTCCCCTTGATTATATCGCGAATTTACCAAGAGTAAGGAGTCCGGTTTGCATCATGGAAAGCATTACATTACTGTACTTACTGCATTTAGATTTTATGCCGTCCTTCAAGTCACATATATGTAGGTACTGCTTTCAGATTGAGATATGCAATAAGTAAAATGTAAATTTTTGCCAATATGCTTTGCTTATATGAAGGTCCTGTGCTGATAAAAATTGGATTCCTTCCTTGAGTTCATTTCAATATAATGTTTATTTTTGTTGTATCGCATTTTTGGATAGGTGAATCCAAACGTTGTTTTCGTAGGAATGTTTAATATTGCACTAGTATTTCTTGCTAGCCTGTGAATATTTGCAGCACTAAGACCTACGCTCCACTTGACGGAAATTCTATCGCGGATCATCCGTGTCGGAACACCAATACGTGTTATTGCATTTGGAGGTTTTTGTTTTGTTTGTTTTTGGAAAAGTTTTTGTTACATACTGTATGTAATTATAGGTTTCGTGATTAATATTTTCTTCAATTCTCGTTTCCGTACAATGAACAACGTACATTGCGTTCAGTAATTAGGGGGCTATTAGCCGAGTGATTAAGCTCATTGGCTTAATGAGACGTTTCTTTGAAAAGGGTCAGCGGTCGAATTGTCGAGTAGCCACCTGTTTGAAATGTTAAGCCAACTACAAAGCTTTTGCTAAACAAGTTATTTGATCCATAACAAAGACAATAATAACTAGTTATTATGGTCCATAACTGTAAACAATTTTCGATATTCTATGCTTTCACAAAACTCAATGACCAGAAGTCTTCTTCGTCTTTTAAATTAATGGCTTCTGCAATCGAAAGGATCGACGCATTTTCACCAGTCCCTAGGAAAAAATACAAGTTTTCCAAGAAAGTTTACCAGTGACACGTTAGCCTCGTCAGTAAAATTTCCATGTGTCCCCCTGAAGTTGGATGATGAGGATAATAATTGACTGACTGACTTGAAATAGTAGAAATAAAAGCGTTTAAAAATAATTACGCGATGCAATACAAGGCATAGTAAATTTACCTACAGGCCTAGTGGGGTAGAATCCACAAAAAGCTTATGAAAAATGTCCCACTAAAGGGGTAAGTATTTAGTAGTGTAAATGCCACTGTGAACCTTAAAGCATTCCAGTTTACCCTACCAGTGAGGTGACTTGGTGGCAAAAGTGGAAGAATTCGGTGTACATACCACTCCAGATGTTGCCAACAAACTATTTATAAGTGGTATTTATAATAATTATGTTTACTTTGCACAAAGAGTAACACAATATGACGACAGTTCCTTTTTTGTAATTGGAACCTTAGGGTGCGTTTCCGCTAAGGCGTAGAAGAACTAAGTAGAGATATGCGGAGTGGAAGTATGATAGGTAGTGGGTTGTTCTAGTGAAGTGAAGGTAGGATGCGAATGGTCAGAGATGCACAGCATACAGTAACCAAGCTGTATTAGCGGACTTAAGTTGAGCTATGTCGCGTACTCGATCGAGTGGTGTAGGGCATTGCACTCATTTCTTATTTATTTAGAGCCCTCAACTCACAACTATTCAAATCAACAACTCCTCTTCACTCCACTATAATACCCTCCACTCGCTTTGCCCAGCTTATCCATCAATCCGTCATTACATGATCGGAATAATAGTGATCAGTGATCGCTCACAGATAACCGTTGCTGTGCGTTCCTTTAATGTTCTTCTATAATTATCTATTAATGCGGAAACTTAAATATTAGTCATCTTTGCTTCGCTCTGCTCGTCTCCGCTTTCATGGAAACACAGCCTTATATTAAACATTGACACAGTAATAGTAACTCAATTGGCCTTTACCGAAATTTGGCATTTTATTACACGTTTGCTTAACAATGCGAGACAAATGTGATTATATAAATATGTATACAAGTGTTTCATACAGGAACTTCATCAAACTTATTACGAGTGTGAATTGATCGTATCATCGTATTTATTATAACATGCGTACCTATGGACACATGGGTACATTATAATAGATTTGGGTCATACATTTTGCCTTTTCATTTGCATAACAAAACGTTTATTTGTACTATGCTCTATATTGCATTTTTTATTGTAACAAAAGTTCAAGGATAAAGTATATTAGTGTGTTATCGCGCATAGTACCTACGTGAGTTCGTAAGTGCATAGGTACCTTTTAAGATACTAGATCTAATTTAAAATAAGGTTGATAGAGAAGTAATGCAGATAGGTAGTGATGGAGAAAATACCTTAACCCTACGTCATAACGATAAAGTCACAGCTTATAATTATAGTCTTGGTTGATTCATGTCTTCCTTCAGTACTGAAAAACTGTTTCTTATCACATTATCGGATGTACCAAGACCTTCGGAATTCAAGCCACCCTCATGCACGAACTGGTACCCCTGTTGACTCTGGCCCAGACTTTCCTCCAAGGTAGGGGTCCTAAATCGAATTTAAAGATTCCATTACATACAAACATACATATTTACTAAGAAAATTTGTTAGCCAAGTTTTTTGAACACTTTTTTTCTTAAAAAATGCTTAGTTAAATACATAGCTAATCTTGGACGTGACTATTTGTGGTTACACGATCTGTTTACACTTACATTACCCCAGGGGTGCGGCCCATTAGGTTCTCCCCCACTCTGACGGTCACGGTTGCTGCAGCCTGTACAATGCTCCTTATTTTTGTTATCATTAAAATATGCTAGAGAAATGCAAACAAGTATCCTTATGAATAAAATTACAGCTTGAAAGCAGCTCTTAATGTAAAACGATTTTATAATTCATAGATTAGGAGGTTTGTAAATATTTATAATTGTCTACAAGCGTAATGTAGGACGGCCACCTACCAGATGGACCGACGACTTAGTAAAAATTGGTAAGTCTCGTTAGATGAAGGTTGGAAATGTCTATGTTCAGCAGTGGACAGCGATAGGCTGAGATGATGATGATGTCTACAGTCTACATCATTCAGAAACAAGGTTTTTCGGGGGGTAGGTTGTATTTTTCATTTCAATTTTATCAGTAGGTAGATATCCATCAAAGATTGTCATGGAAAATATGGATGTTAGGCCTTTTTTAATTAGACTGAAAAGCCGACCCCAAAGGCTTGGAGAATGATGACGGTGAGTAATATCACAGGGTAATTTTATTCATGGGCTCGTAGTCTATAAGGCATGTTTGTGTATAAATTATAGTAGGCAGCAACGCGGCAACGTTTTGTTATAAGCTATAACAAAATAAACTTTGTATTCAAAGATTAAAGATTAAAGATAAATTTACAGATAATTTACCTATTTTTATAGGACAATTTGCTGAGATTAATGCAATATTTCTTAGGATTAAGTATACCGATCTAGGTATTTGACTAGCTTATTATTATAAAATTGGAATCATTATTAATTTCCTTATCTAGCACTATTTTGCAAGGACAAGACAAAAAAAATTGTTTATTTTTATGGACGGTGTAGAATTTCGTGAAAAGGATATTTTATCTAAGCATAATAAAACCCGAGTGTGTACAAAATTTCATGTATTGCATTCATATTATTGCATTGCATGCATTCATTGTAGTCATAAAGTCATAAAGGCAACATGGAGCATTTTTACAGCAATATTATCAGCATGTTACAGCGATGTGGGTAGTTAATCCTAAAGATATTATTACACTGTAGAAATCAATTTAACATTCCTTTTAATTTGCTAATATATTAAGTTGTGTCGTATGCTATTAGCAAGGTTTAATGACAGACAATAATCGTGGTAATAATAATCACGATAGCATGCATTTTGAAATCATAATCTTTATGTTACACGAATTTGTATAAATAAACGTTGCTGTACATAAATATACTTCGTCACGTCTGTTATTCAAAAAGGGTTAGTCTGAGGTGAGGCATTTCACCGATTTCAGTATTCGACCACACGTGATAGGAGGTGATGACCTCGACAAATATTTTGTCTCACATCCCTTAAAGAATCCGGGTGCTCTTAACACTCTTGATAAAGGTAGAAAAGAAAGAAAAATATTTATTCTGCAAAATGCCACGCATCATCACACAATCACTTACATCTACCTACTTACAGACTATTAGGACTTACGATTACGATTATATTTTCATGCCATCTGGCAACATTATATACATACTATTTTGGGGATTGACTGTTGATTCATAATTTTAAAATAAAAACGTAACTGTATTAGTTTGAGATACCATTGTGCGTTGCAGTTGGCAAAATTGGTCGCTGTTCAGCTTAATGCTGTGATGCCGTGTTCCGTGTATATCTAGGGGAAGAATTTACTAGAAATATAGGTATAGAAAAACTACCCATATTCTAAGTCATGTTATACAGTATGGTGTATGCAATACGACCATATTTTGCTACTGTGACAAACAAAAAAAAAAGTCAATAGAGCTAAAAGGGTAGCGAGTGAAATTGTTTGTGTAGTAGGAATACACGTACGTATGCATGGGGTTTGAGACCTTTATGCAAATGAAGTCACGACAGTCAAATTCATTCTCATAACTGCATGTTCCTATTACCTACATGAGCTTTGCGAGGCCTTTTTTTTAAAGAGCCTTCACACTTGGCGCTGAAATACCTGAATATCACCGAAGTTTAATTAGGTAATTTATGCGAGATTATCAATCTTAGTTCAGTTTTATGTCGAAGGGGAGAGAATACGAATTACGTTTTATTCACATTATAATATCAACTACTTAAAAAGTGTAGCAGAATTTTTTTTTTCAACTTTCAGTCACAATTCGAAATAATCACATTGCTGCAGTCATGCTGTATGTTGAGTAGGTACTTTGTCGTCGGTTGCGCGACGTTGTCGTTTCTATGAGTAAAATATTTGTTAAATCGGTCCAGTAGTATTTGAATTAAATTAAAACTTTACTTGTTGGGTTTTTTCATTTGGTGATAATGAGGAAATAGTGTAGAAAATACCTACATCCACATTCAGTTCTTAGTTGTGTGTCGAAGCATAAATATGGCTAATCACCTAAGTATATGCTTCTTTACCTATTTAACATTTACCTACAGCCTGCGTTGACGCAATGAGATCACCCAGCAGTAGTACCTAAGTATACCTATAGTAATGTGAGTACCTTGTCGTCAATTTGAAAAAAAATCGTAACCGTCCTATATAACAATAGGTAGATAAGTTCAAAAGAGGCATACGGTCAATCACCTGCAGTGTTCTTTATTATTAAATATTTACTAAGCATCATTAACCTACGAAGCTCTTCACAGTTCACAAGATTACATCATGCTTAGGTCGTTCAACTGAATATGGCAAATCAAGACTGAGTGGTTCTCGTCAGCATGGCGGTTCAATTAAATTACAACTATAATATGTAGATAATGTTGGTAATTATCCAGTATCAAATATCCTAAAATTTCTTAAATATAAGTAATGTACAACTACCTATATCTTTGCCTTGCTTGCAACGTTGCGTTCAAATGTTCACTAGTTCGCTCGAGTGTCTGATGAACACATCTCATCCCAACAAAGCCTTTAAAATTGTTTACCACACACCATTCAAAACAAACTTAAAATACAAAACTTTACTCTTGTTTAAAATGTCCTAAACTGAAAGATTTAAAATAGATACGAGTCAAATATCTCAAACAAATTTAACACTGATAAATTAATTTCCAACATGATGCAGAACTATAATCACAGAATAATTAATAGTATGTAATCGGTGGTACTACGTACAGAAGTTGCACAGTTAAACTTGTTGAATCTTGAAGAAAGGCGCCGTTTTAATAACCTGCAGATTAGTTAGGCACTGTCTTTTGACCCGAAAATACCTACCTTCGCCGGCAAATCGAGTGATAGGGTTATCATTTTGTTAGGATGCGGGCCGAAACCTCCACGTGGTGCACCCGGGCAACGGAGGCGAGCAGCGCCTCCCACTCGCCACGGGAGACGCTGCTGCCTGCGGCCAATCCGGCCGGGGTTGGAGTGGCCTCTAGAGGGCTGCTCCGAGGCTCTCCACGTGTCCCTCTGACTAGCAGAGGGCACAGTGGGGAGCGAGCGGGGGGCCAGCTGATTGTCTGCGCGGCGACGGATGAGTGACAGGACGGCCGCCTGTCACCTACACCCCACCGTCGGCGAAGTGGCGTGATGCTCGCTCCACCCCCCTTTCAGGAGGTCGAGGGGGCCATCTTAAAACCGTAGATGGGCCGAGGTCAGCTGGGGTGCGAGGGATATACCTATTGGGTAACCTTATACCCCGGGCCCGAGACGGCGTGTGGTTTTAGTCGGTTTGATTCCGACATAACCACATCCAATGGCCGACGAGGGTGGCATCCATGAGGATTTCCGCACGATAATTACCCTCCTTTCTTCGGCAGTCGGGTAAAAAAAGGTGCTTATCGCTGTAGCTATGGACGAGTGACGGACGCTTGCTACAGGTTCCGATTTGCAATACATCGATAAATAGGTACAAAGCTTATCGTCTTCCCCATCACTATGGTACATGCTATTTCCGCCTACCCAGTCGCGTGAAATCCACTCTCGTAGCCGCGCAGTCCCCGCGCAGTTTTGTATCGCAAGTACCTATTGTGCACTGTGGCACAAGCGTTATACTGTAGGTAGAATTATTTCATTGCGTTTTATTGTTATACTTTTTGCAAAACGCAAAAGGGCACAAATTAATTTGAAACTTTCATTATTCTATTGATATTATATGTTATAGTCTCTTTAAGTATAACGTTTTTTAAGTGAGAGAAGTACCTACTGATAATTTTCGTAGGCGCCCCAGCCTGATGAAATTTATAAAAAGTTCTCATGTTTGTTGCATGTAAGTAACCTTATGTCTGTTCTTATGTAAATGAAGAATTAAAAAAAAAACATTGTAGCAGTATTTGTATCTGCTATGGTGACCCCTAGGTATTCTTGAGAATTACCCTTTTAAATTACCATTGGACGAGATGAAAGTAATGAAAGGAAGAGCCCTACATAAAATATTAATCTGAGGCGCTAACGGATGACAAAGTATTTTAGTGAATATCTCACTAATTGCCTTACATCACTTCACAATGCAATACACCACTAATTACAATGTAACTTACAAAAGTTACCTATAGGTACTTACAATTCTTTTCATTTTGCTTCACTCCAAAACAAAATTAAAGTATAAAAATTCTGGTGACAAAAAAATGAGACTGCAGTTATCGTGAAACTCAATCGCCCTGCAGCCCTGCATATTTTGGTAAAAAGTTACCCCCGAAGCAGTTAATTTGGACGTTACTTCGCGGCCTAAATAAATACGTGTAAAGATTTAATTTAGATTAGAGCAAAAAATATAAATTTTATTATAAACACGAGGTAAAAACTTTATCACAATATTTTTCCTCAGAGTAATAATTATTTAGAATGACGGTGCGGGAAGTTTCACAGCAGACTCTGTAAAACTGAAGAGAATAATGTAATACAACAGCATCTTTCGCTCCGTTTAATTATTATTAGACCATTATTAAAATAGCGCCGAGTTCTGACTAGGAGTTGAATTGAAACGCCTTGACTAAAAAGCCTTGGACACATTCCAAGGCTTTTATTTTGGCTTCTGGGGTTCGCTTTCCGACTTTTCATACTCCACTTAGCACGGTCTTGGGCATCCCTGGTACTGAGAGTTATCTGTAAACGGAAAGGGGAACTAGAACATAAATCATTAACATTTTGACATACCAAATTAAATGGTGATTTTATTTAAAGATAAGTGTTAAACCATTATTTGTTTGATTATAAGATTAACAAGTAATTAAACAAGTACTATAGATTAACTACACGTCTTGAAGGTGTTTTTGTTGGATTAATTAGGTGTATATATATAATTAAAATGCACACTTTGATATTTAATAGTAGGTATAATACGGGCGGACTAACTGCCCTATAAGAACGTGTACAGACTAAATAAGTTTTACTCAGCCAAGTTGTGTATGAAGCCCACAAAAATCTGCGGGACCCAAGCCCACCTTACCTGACAACCAATACACTTTTTGATTGACAGACGAGGCTCTGGCGGTGGCTTTCCTCACTGGGTTTAGAGGGTCACACGGCAGTCACTCCCATTTATGGGCTAATAAGTGCAAGCTTTGGATTCTACGAGGATTAGCGCTCGGATGAAGAAAAGAGTCAATAGGTGGAGGTTTAAATGCTCACGCAAGCCGCGGCCTGACTGGAAAAGTCTGCCTCGATTATAATAGCCAGTTCTACACTGGGTAACAGATGTATGTAGGGGTCAAAGGATCATTATTATAGCAGTGCTTTAGTAACTCTGCCTGTCTGCTTTGGTATCAAGCTGTAGATTCGCGTTGTATGATACAGAAGACTGTACACAACCGAAGTAACCTGATCATCACTCTCACTAAGCTCCCTTTTTTTTTTCAATTATTGTTTTTGATTGAGCCTCGGATGCGATCTGGATTAACGTTTAAATGATAAAAATGCCTCTTCTATCCGACGATGTGCCAAATCAAAAGGCGGGTACCTGCTTGCTTGCTGTAGGTATATTGTATAGTCACTACTACCGTAACTATCCGCAATCGTGGGTACACAAGGAAACTGTCTTTTGTTATGAAAACAAATTTTGTCAGAGGAAATCCTAAAACTCCTTAAATCCTAAACAGATTTTGAACACAGTGGGACGACAGGTTATTGTCCCCAGCCCCACCCCCCTATTGAAATTTCCCCACGAACACTATTTAAGGTTAGGACCCAATTTCTTATTCCTACTATTTGGTTATAGTCAACTATTGAATTGGTCATACAGCATACTTCAATTAAATCAGCTATCAGTGAATAATGTTGGGGACAAATTATGATGGTATTTCTGCATACATACCTAATACTAAAATTATTTAGGTTGTTCCATATTTACATTACAACAGATAAAAGCCAAATGCAAATATGCATTATGAACCAAAACGGAATGTGTGAAGTGTAGCGGTCGTTTGTGGAATATTTTTGTTGGCATTTGTATGATGTAACGTAAAATGTTACCTACTGTATAACTTTGCTACAGTAAATATAGGGTTGGCATAAAGCTTTAAAACAATTTCATCAAATGAATGTTACGTTTTGATAACATAACCAACCTTGAAACTAATCATTTTCAAGTAAACTTTCATTCTATACCTACTCTTTATCTTGTAATTTTCTTCCACACTTATATTAGAAAACTACCTAAATATTTCTATAATATAATAGGTACCTACTTTTTATATTAAGGAAAAGTGGCAATAAAATAATCCATGGAAATAATCATTACATTTACCCACTATTATCAGTTTTAACCATGAAGTTAATTTTAATTTAATTTAATAAATTAAATTTTATAAAATGAAATTAAGAACACTTCAACGTTGTCTAGCCGCAAAGCCCGATCCTGTGCGAAAGTTTAATAAGTACCTTAGGTATAGGTACTCGTAATATTCGTAATTGTATACCTAGTAGGTCATCATTATCCGAGCCCTTTCCTAACTCAGTTGGGGCCGGTTTTTCAGTCTAACTGCGAAGTGACTGCCGTCTGGCCTCCACAACCCATTGACGATCGAAGTTCTGTAGTCTTACCAATTGTCGGACGTTTTACGGCTCCAACTGGGTAGTTGGAGCCGTAAAACGTCCCCTAGCCGTAAGTAACAACCCGTAAGTAACAACGGAAGTACATGTTGTTATTTGTAAATGATTAAAAAACCGCCATGTTAAAAAAGCGTGTTAAAATAGGCTTTCAGATCTTAATCTAAATAAAACAACCATATCATTTACGTATCAACCTTTTCATACCCACGCGGTGGTGCACGGAATCTGCGTAGAATTTTGATGAACAATTCGGTCTGTGTTGTTTGGACGCACGTTGTGCTAGAAAGCCGCCAGCGAGCACATGCGATTTGCATAATAATTATTTTGAATCTCACACAATTTACTGTGTTGTTTTTACTCACTGCATTTAACGCAATATTATTGTGGTCTAGTAGAATTATTCGGGGATTCAGTGTTCAATGGCTATATGGCTAGGTACCTATTCATAAAATTATACAAAGTACCTAATATAAAATAATACATCTCAAGGTTTTTCTGATACTTAGTGCTTTATAAAATTTTAATTTACTTTACAAACAAAGTAAATCTGAACAATCTGTGACGAGAATCTACTTGGGACATTCGAGCACTACCTGTAACACTGAAAGACTCGAATTATCCGATAATTTCCTAACAGAAATTATTTAAAATATAAGTTTTTCTACTAAACAACAATATTACAGAAAATACTTAATTCTGACGCCTTGTTGTAGGTATTTTGTATATGTATAACTATTTACTTTCCCGGGTGTTCACATCTGCTGATTAACGACAATTAATTTTCCTGAACTGCAATCACTATATCAACTGTTGTACGGAATGTGTGACTTTATAGAAATTAATTTGGAATTCAAAGAGTAAAAATCACTTATTGCTGTAAAGTAATTAATAGCAAAAGAAATTTATACGATATGAATAGCTTCAAAATACAGCTAAGGTCTATGACCGATTCATGTCTCAAAACTACATTGGCCACGTCTATCTCAAATTTATTCAATACCTACTGTAGTTTTGATAAAACACTAAACAGAGGTGCAAAAGAGGTATACTATGTTCCATTCTCAGAATCCAATATATTGTAATTATTGGTATTAGCAGATATTATGTACGTTGACTACACCATGACCTGGTATTATTTACCAGCTCACGAGTTTCCTTCCTCCTACTCAGTAGGGTTTTTTAAGCGGGGCGTGAAAAAGCATTTGATGAGGCCATCAAGTTGAAGGCCACCATTTTGGCATACCTAGTCGGTGTATGTAATGGGGACCCCCTTCCTGAGACTTTACCTTTAGCCTACCATCAGGCGACGTGACGTCCTATTGACGTGACCGATATAAAAAAAACCATGACATTCGTAATGGACATCCACACTGTCTGTCGCCTCAGAACAAAAGTTTGAGATATAAAACTGTGAAGAAGATAAAAATCTTTCTAGACGAGAGGGCTTTCTAGTTCTCGAACATAATATAGGTAGTTCGTACCAATTTGAACCGCGCTTTTGGAAAAGTGGGAATAAATTAATTTAGTATCATCTAAAAGTGCGTTTGCTTAAAAATGAATTAGGTAATGTTGTCTCATGGTTTCACTGACGTCTTGCAAGATTTAATATTCATTTATCCACAGTTGGTCATGGTACGGCGATCAAGGTATTGATGTGCAAAGCACTTTCAATATCTACACACCGTGGAATAGTGAAATTCCAGACGCATCGACAATATCGTATAAAATTGAGACTAAGTGAAAATACGATACCTATTCGTCCTCGGTTCCTAAATAACTTTTCTGTTCCTGATGAAATACGTCACTGAGCGATATCATTTTTCAAATCTTAGATGTAATAGGTACAATCCACTACGGTTCCTTTTTTTCTTGTGGAATCTATCTTATATCGTTACGCAATACATTTCGGTCCAAAAGAGTTGTCACTCCTAAGAATAACGTCTATTATGTTAATTTGTTCATATTAGGCGAAGGTATAGTATAAATATTCAGTATGCGCACCACGTATGGAAGCTATCACATTCACAGCATACAATAGGTACCTACCTACACGGTCTGAAAAATGGAAAGAAGGTCTAAATTGGTCTAAAATCTTACGGGGTTTTATAAAAGTGTATAAGTATGTACAAATGGGTAGGAGGTAATAGGTAGGTACATATACCTACTATAGTACGATACATCGAATTATTGAAATATCTAGGTACACACATAAGTAGTGATTATGTGTATGCAATTGTGCATACATAATTATTATTGTTGTCGGAATAATGTACTTACCTACCTATCTAATAATTAACAACACTGTAATACTGTTTAGTGTTAATTGGTAAATCGGCCGTGAATTATTAATATTTACTAACAGGCTCTACCGATTACATTGCAAACCAGCTCATGTGTAAATTCTGAGCTTCAATGAGTCTCAAATAATAATTTTCGATTAACAGAATGGTGCATCCGTATTTACTAAATCTATTGTAATTTCAAGACGAGTACGACCTAGGCTTTGTTTGAACAATACAGATTGCGAAAAAGGCGCATGACTGAGTTGAATAATTTAGACCATGCGAAATCTGCGAAATCTTGTATTTACCATTAGTTTCACTTTTACCGACTGATTAATATTGCAGGTATCAATAGCCCATGACTTGATATTTCATCACCATGCTGCACTATCTTTCCATTTTATATGTTGATAGAATTTTAATTCAACCTATTGAAAACATAGAAAGAAACATAATATGTGCACGTGCACATTGTACACTCTCAAGCACTAAATTTCACAAAACTTTCTTGAAGTCAATGAGTTTATTAGATATTTCTGTATGCCTAACTAAGTATAATTATTATTTTCAATCCGTATGTGCTTGGATTTGAAATAAGTAAGACTAAGTTGCTTTTGTAAATTCGCAACGCAATTTACACATAGCAATAAATGCTTCACAATCGATTCCAGAGGGCATATTCTCGAAAAAATATGTTCAAATTCAGTTACAAGAATACCTTTTTTTAAATTTGGGAGATCGTCATAAGATGAAGACTAGACTGAGACTGAGTTTCGAAAATATTTTTATTAAGTACGAGAATTTGTTCTCAAATTTCGGTATCGATTACACCTGAGGGTAACACCTAAGTGCTGCTTAATTCGTGCGGGACTCAGGTGTTACCCTATTATTCTTTCAACTAAACAGAATTGCACGAATTTTAGTCTATATCTTAGCACGAAAAGGTAAGATTTATTTATTTATTTTTGTTTCAGATATAATGTTGACAAAGGAGGTATTAATTACCTTCGCTGCCCTGTCTTGGATAGTGAATGCGGTAGTACCTAATTCCGTCTCTGGCAATGAAATCAACCAAGTACCAAAGAAAAAAAACATCTACACAGGGGGAGCCTTATATCCTCAAGCAACAGAAACCAGAGATTTAAACAAATTGGATGGCATATGGAACTTTCGGAAATCTCCTGCAGACCCTGAAGTTGGGTATCGAGACGGCTGGTATGAACAAGATCTTGAAAAGGTAAATAATTATATACAGGTATAATACGTAGAGAAGATGTCCCTTCTTCTCTTTTTCCTTCTGTTATTTTATTATCTTGGCTTTTACGGGAGCGACAACTGTCTAAGCCCCCAATCTTGAGAGGAAAGCCCGTGCTAGAGCCTTGTCCGCTATTCATATGAGTACCTACTCCAAAAGTTTACTATATTCAATAAATGAATGTACAAATATAATAGAAGAAATTACCAATTCGATATTTTTTCGACAAAATTTTAAAAATCTAATTTAGCAATGGATTATGCTGGAATATGAAACCCAGTGACGATATAATATTATTACAATAGCGTCTGTCTGCCACCAACGTTGTATAAAAAAAGGTATGAAAAATGAAAACACGTAACATCTAATTCATCTCGTTAATGGAATAATAACAGCTGAATTTCAAAACCAAAAAGTAAAATCTTGTTCATGCCACATGGCTGGGATAATCTACGAGATCATAAGTTCAATACACCTTTGTCTTGTTAGGCACAAAAGGCTTGAGTTAGATAGATACATGAACTTACAAACCTCCGACGTACAGTCAGCGTCAAACAGTAGATAATTCTTTTTAGATTCTTAAGACGATTATTGTTTTTAATGTAACTTTAAATGGGTTATAAAAATAATTTGGAATTAATTTAAAATTCTCAATCTTTGCTCTTCGCGCAGGTAGAAAACAAACTTCCTAAATTCAAAAGCGCACATAAAATTATTGCTTTTCACGTTTGACTGTATTCGTATACCTATCGTATCGTATATGGGCGTGTCTTTGTACGATATAGATCAACCAAAAACACTACGGAAATATTATATCACTGCATTAACAATGCCGCCATGTAACAAAAAGCCTTCGAAAAGACGTCAAGCTTTCAAAGTATTAATGGTAGTCACGCTCTTAGAACTATTTATATTCCAAAAATACTTTTAAGCGCGGCTTGAACAAACCCAAATAGATTGTTTTTTCACTTAGAAAGGTATCTAAAGTTTTATTTACACAATAGTGACAATTCTTGTAAAAATTGTTTCCGAAGTCTCAGTCTAGTCTCGACCTCATGTCAGTTTCCCTAATGTCAAAAAAGTTATAAGAATACCTTTTTTAATATGAGGTAAACAGGTAAAATAAAGTAAGTATCTTTATTAGGTTTGCACTGTCGAATTGATTAACTTATTTATTTGTAGGTATGACTAAAAGCTAAAATAAATAAAACGGTAAATTATATATCTAGACCTAGACTAAGTAGGTATATTAAAAATATTGACGTGAGGAAGATTCGTGACGACTACTGCACCATTATAAAGTTACTCCGTTAAGTTAATTGAACTAAAACAATTAGTTATTAACGGATTCACTGCGATTTATTTGGTGTTAATTTACTATTTAAACAGACACCGTGCAGATCTGTGGCGTAGCTGTAGTGAACGCGGCCGCTGCGCAGGAGGCGCGGGTTCGATCCCCGCTCAGTGCAAATATTTGTATGAATGAATATGAGTATTTACATTGGTCTGGTCGTGCCTCGGAGAGCATGTTAAGCCATCAGTCCCGGTTGCCATACAAACATCTATGGCAGCCGTTACGGATAATTGGAGTCCAAAAAAGTCCAACAACAAGTCGGTTTAGCTGCAATTCTTCGATATCACCTAATGTCATCATTGGGTTGTGGAGGTCAGGATGGCAGTCGCTTCACGGAACAGCCAAGCAGTTAAGACTGGTAAAGCGGACCCCAGACTCCGAGGTGAAAGCTTTAGATACGACTGGGATTAACGCTAGGTTGAAGAAGAAACAGATACCGTGCCATAATTTGTAATTTTGTTTTAAATTCAAGTAGTAAACAAATTAACACTTTATTAATTTTCACATTATTTCACAGACAGGTCCTGTAATCCCAATGCCAGTGCCGTCTTCGTACAACGACGTTGGCGAGGACATAACACTACGTGACCATGTTGGAGTGGTGTGGTATGACCGGCGGTTCATCGTGCCTTACTGGTGGGGTACCAGCGGACAACGTATCTGGTTAAGGTTCAGCAGCGTACACTATGCAGCCGAAGTGGTAAGCTTATAATGAATTGATAGGATTAGTATAATTAATGTTAAGTTTAACACACAACGCACATATCTACACATTTTTGAACTATCATATCGATGCTATCAACTTGAGAGATGCGAAACTTCGAGACGAGACTTCAATTGAACATAAATGGTTAGGTACGCATGGAAACGCAGACCATTTCCGTAAGGTAGAAGATTTAAAAGCAAGCAAGAACCCACCGGTTCCGCGCCTCTTTTCTTTACCACATCATAGAATGTTGAACAAATTAGGGGCCACAGAAGGAGTAGGTAGGTACGTTGGTACCTGGTAGCATATGTTTTCTACCGTTCTTTCGTAAATATTATTATAAAAAATACTAGCCTATACTCGCGGCTCCGCCCGCGTGGACGTTGGATTTCGTTTTTTGACTACCCATATCTCTTATTCTACTCAACCGCGAGCCTATAACCAATAAAAAAAAACCGATTCTGATCAAACATGTACAAGATTTTGAGTCATAGCGAGACATTTCAAACAAAAAAAACTGCATCAAAATCCACTCAGTAGCTTTTGCGTCCATCGCGAATAAATATACAAACAGACAAGAATTCCAAAAAAAATATATTTTTGTATTCAGAATCGTTCATATCATAAACCAAGTTTTTTGGTCTCTGATGTACAGACACAGCTACTTTAAAATTTTATAATAATATAGATGTAGTCCCAACAATGTTAATGAACTCGCAATCAGATATTGAAGTCATAGTTCAAGGTCGCAAAATCTTCACGTTTGATAATAATTATAATACCTAATTATGTAAATTACCTAATATTTAAATGGTTTATCTGGGTAAACTGCTCTTATTCGTGTTAAATGAGCCTTGTCAGTTTATTAATTGCCAAAAATATTGAATTATCATAATTTTTGCCGTTTTACTACCTAACTAACTCTATTAATTAACTTATCCTTGCATGCTTTGACTTGTACAAACATTAAAAGAATTAACAGAAATTTATTACACATTATGCGCGAGCAATGAGCTTGTTTTTAATAGCCTGCAGTCATAAATTTCTAGTGGATAGCTACATAGTCTTTACAAGCAGTGCGAAAAATATAGTTATCGTTAAGTAGTACTAAACTATTAACGTAGTCTGTGGTACCTATGTGGTGCTAACTATGATATCTTAACATAACTATATCTATTAGCATCTAAAATTTCCGCCCAAATACGGCTTCATGAGAGCTACTGCCGTTACCAACCAAAGAAGGAAAACTTACACCAGAGCCTAGTCTGTAAATCAGCAGGCGTATCCTATCCACTGCCGCGCAGATGCAGTAAGCTTGGACCCCGAAAATCTTGGATTAGGATCTAGGACAGTTATTATATTGTTGTAACATAATAATATGACTGTTTTTGTCCCTTGTAACTTATAACTCAATAAAAATTAGGAGACAAGCCTGCTTACTAGTTATACGCAATAGAATTGTTTAGGAGCTGTATAAAACCCGGTTCACATGATTAACATATAAACGGCTTTCGCGGACCTCACATCATTTTTAAAGATACATCATTCTTGACGATCTACGAGAATGTCCACAGTAGCTGGGAATTTTAAACAGTTTCTCGGTAAATAAAACATGATGTTTGCTTACATGTTTATAAACACGTAAAAGCTTCACTGCATTAACACTCAGAATAGGCTGTTTTCAATGACCCCGCTTACACGTAGGTGTAGTGTAGTAGATCCCGTAAAAGTTATGATTAAAACTGCAAAATTCCGAATACTTACAGTGTATTATTCTAACTAAGATATTTTATTGACTCAGATTAGTAGAACAAATTATTTATTAACGTCACGATCTATAGATGTATAAATTGTAATAATATTCTAGGACGTTCTTCACAGCGCTTCCTCGACCCATACTAAGCATAGCTATGTGGGTTCTAGAATGCGTATTTACTTTATATATAGTTATGTACAAAAATACCCAGACCAATGCAAATAGACACATTCAAACATACAAATATTTGCGTTGAGCGGACATCGAACCCGCGTCCTCCGTCGTAGTAGTTAAGAGGACGTAAGTATACAATTTCGCGTTGGATTTACCTTTGCCGGAAATTTAATAGGATATTCATTTATTATATGTTTTTTTTAATTATTTTATTACTTATTATATATTTATTTTGATATTAAATAGAATCTTAGAGAGCTCATAAAATTTTTACACACGCTACATAATATGATACGAGATTATATGGCCAGATTATTTATAACAATAATTTGCAATTGCTGTGAATAGGTATATAATTATTTTTACATTCATAAAAAATATAAATATTCACAGGAATTGCAAATTACTGTTAGAACTTAATTTATACATAGTAAAGAATTTTCACACGTTCAGTAAATAAAGATTAGACGTATTGTATTTCTTTCACATTGAGCAAAAGTGTTTGAATAACGAAATAGTACCAAGGTTACTTTTATATTGAATGATACTAGCACATGCCCGCGGCTCCGCCCGCGTGAATGCCGTTTTCGCGTTTCTTTACTATATCTCCGGTTCTACTCAACCGATTGTGGTCAAACATGCTTAAGATTTTAAATTACAAACAGACAAACAAAAAAGAATTCAAAAAATAATATTATTGTGTTCAGAATTGTTCATATAACATAACCCCAAGTATTTTTTTTAAATACTTATCTCCAATGTGCAGACAGACTTTACAATTTTATGGTATGTAGTAGGTACAGATTTGGGAATCTGCATAAGAGCGAATTAAGTACAACTAAGTAGTATCTAATTAAACGTAGTTCTTGAGGAGTAGATACTAACTAACGTCAGATTTCTAGACTAATTTCAGATTTCTCGCACATTTAACACTGTAGGTAATGTATTAATTATAGTAGAGTCAATTTAATAGGTCACATTTGACGTTTGTCAGTTTTATATTCATAATAAGGTGACCTGTTAAAAAAGGTCGATTAAAACGAATGAATCTATACGGACTTGAAAGATAATGTGAATTTTTAAAATCCTCAGGTGAATCCCTGTCTCATTATTATTTTTTCTTTCGTAAATTTAAGGAGCAAAATAAAACAAGTACATGATCTGTACTTATAATAAAACTGTAGAAAGGTCAATTCTGTTCATTGAATATATTTACAAAATAACTATTGGGGGATTATTGGTGATCGATACTAAAATGCAAAAAATGCAATCAGTAAATTTTTTGTCACAACGTGGTTATTAATTTTATGATGATATTTCTTCACAAGTAATCATTGCATTCGATTCTACTTATCAGCTTTCGATTTTTAGAGTATCATGCCTAGTGTTTAAAAAGAAAAAGGATTAACTGACACAACATTGTAATGACAAGGTAAATGACGTTCAGTTCTTTAGATCAGAAATTGTTTATTATGTTTAGAATGGTTTATTGGTGAAAGCAAAACGTAAAATTACTTGTATCTGTCATTATTACAATAAATATGTAATAGTAATTGAAAAAAGTTAAGCAATTGTGCAGTTCTAACAAAACGAAAAATATATAATTTGATGCCCACCGCGGCGCGCCGTTACAAGGTTTTGGGTTGATGAATTGTCAAATGTGGCCTATTAAATTGACTCCACTATAGTAACAGTATTCTGAACGTGTCTGTCGCGGGGCACTTTATTATAATTGAACAATTTATCGTGTGACACCGGTGCCGGCCTCACGAGTTTACTCTCGTTCGACCCGACACGGATTTAGCAGGCTAATTGAACTCACCTACTCCAGCATATACACCGTACACATTAGCTTTATTCGATTTACTTAAGTTAAGTTTAACGTTAAGGGTTAAACTTAACGTTAAATTACTTATGCTTTAAAGTTATGCCTAGAGCACTATCTTAATAAATAACTCTTGACCTGTCAAGTGGAGTATTTGAAAGTTGGGCTTTTAAAGATTCCACTTTACAAAATAATTACTTTTAAAATATTGCACTGTTCTGTAACTATGTGGAGTTTCCTAAAGAGTTATACATGACGCTCACGTCGAATGTTTGAATGTTTGTTACTCAATCACGCTCTAACGGCTGAACAGATCCGGTTGATATTTATTACAGGGATAGATTATAGTCTGGAATAACACATAGGATTCTTTTTAACCTTAGGATACGTTCCCATGGGTAACGGGAACGGGAGTAGAATTAGTAACAATTATTTATCCGTTAATATAAGGTTAAACATTTAACTCTACCTTTATTTTTACATTAAAATATATATGTAGAGGATAACTTCCTCGTCATTGATATATCAATTGTACTAGTGGTATGAAATTGTATTAGTTATTCAGTGCTAGAGGGCAAGAATCACTGACCTCGCTTAACAGACATTACTCAATCAACTTCCTACCGATGCCGCGATGCTGGTAGTACATACCTTTATCTCTTTTAGCTCACTCAATGAAAGTGTACTTCTCGGTGTTATATAGCTTAAACACGGGAATATATAACAATTAATATTACAATAAAAAAAAAACAATTTACAAAGTTCAATGGTAAGTAGTTAAAGTCGGTCTACGAGAAAGCGGTCTCGGGTTCGAATCCTGATTAATTCTGAATAATTTCGGTTACTAATATTCATTTTAAAAAATTAGAAGGTAAAATATCACGAGTACTTATTTCTGTCACGTATTTCACAGGTGGCTAATATAACTAAATAATAAATTAAAAAATAAATACTTAGCTGTACTAAGTATTTATTTTACGTACGTATAAATACTTAGCTGTATTAAATATTTAGTACTTTATACAGTTAAATGCACAGTCAATTTTACTACACTACAGTACCTACTTTTGTGCATGAACAGTAAAATATTTACAAACCTTTTTGCATTGGAATGTTCGAGTGATGTAACTAATTTTATACTCCTTAGACGATAAAATTAAGTACATTATCCACAAAAAAAATCGTATCTATATATTTTGCATCTGAAAAACTTCTTATTCACACGTATCTATTTCTCTGCGATATTACTGCACAATAATTTACAATAAAATTCATGTGCGCAGAATTATCACGCGCCATGTCAGTTTATGTGCATTATTCTTAACGTTCTTGACATATTCACATCACATTCAGGCACATTGACAGCACTCAATTTCTATTTTAACGATTCTAATCCTAGTACCAAAGAGTAGTCCACTGGGTCGGAATACGCAAAATAAATGTCTTCCGAGTACAAATTCCGAGCAAGCAGTAAATCACTTATACGGACACACATGAACGATTTATTCTGCATTCAAATTAAGTATTCAAAGCTTCGATTTACAGTTCCGAAGGCATGATTTGTACGCTCTCAAGTATTAGGTTAACATATTTGAAAGTACGACCCCTTTTAGCTCTAAAACTTTATTATATTGAAAAATTTAAAATGTACGCTCTGACGATTATCAAAAATATACATCAACTTATTTATTTTTTGATTTCATTTAGAGTCTTGCTTTTGTTTTGTAGAGTGTTTGCCCGAACAGCTTATATCTACAGCTTGATATATTTTTAGAGTAGTTAATACTGAAGCCATGATTTCAATAATAAACATACGTGATTTCAACTATGCTACAAAGATATCAAACTGTTCGATGCACAATAGAGAGAATGCTCTACAAATTCTAAGGCAAGCCAATCTTAGTGGTATACCTAATAAAAATGATTTGTAAGTAAATCACGCTATACTTCTTGTAGTTTGATACTTAAACACTGCCTTTGATAAATTGGTCTACTAATATCCATTAAAAGAATTACAAAAATTTATAATTTAAAAGATAGAGAAGAGATTATGATGTGTGAAATGCAAAAACAATTACAGCATATTTTAAGGCTTTTACCCTTGAAATAATCAACATTATAACAAGTATTGCTCTGAGCACAAATCACGCATACACTCAATACAAGTATAAGCAGTCACACAACTCACTCCATGATACAGACGCCTACGGATTAAATTCCCGTTTAAACCAAACGCAAAATGTGATTTAAACGGACAATGACACTGATGCATCATAATCATTCTGGCACACGCTCGAGATAAAGTAAGCGTATCATAAACTTTTATCCTGATATTTTGTTATAGAAAAGGGTATTCTAGTAGGCAGTAAATTAGATACCACCAGGCAAATACTTCTAATTATATAAAGTGTAAAATACTAGACTTGAAGTTTAACATCATGAACTCGGTGGGGGCCTGCAAATCCACGCGGTGCACCCGGGCTCCCGGGCAGTGGAGACGGCAGCGCCTCCAGTCTCACTCGCCACCGACCTCTTCTCCTTGTTTTATAGTTTCAGTCTAAAACAATTAAGTAGTACACATTTTGATATCATATACAACAGGGTAGCATACCGTAAGCGTTCGATTCAATTTCGATGTTTTAGGATCTGGCAAATCGTAAGGATGAAGTCGTCATAAAGGTAAAAGAAAGCATAAGTATTGAGGTAAATCCACTCTATGACTTATTACAACAGTAAGGACTATAGATAACACTTGTGTTACTTATTACCCTTTAGACATGTCAACATTATCATATAAGTACCTACTAAGAAAAAGACGCGCCGCCCTTTAGACTATAAATAAGATAATAAGGGAAAGTTTTGTACCCATTATTTATCAATTCACAGAAACATCTCTGCCTGTCGACATGATGAGGAGCAAATTTATTATCCTGTGCTTTTAAATATTTTGAGATATCGGACTCCGTAGAACTTTTCTAAGGACATTACCATCGTGTTATACGTGTGTAAACGAATAAACGTCTATATAAAATAAAAATGAAATAAAGATTATATAAAAAGTCAATGTCAAAAACATTGCATATATTAACCGCCAGGTGGCGTTGCCATATCTAACGAAACGGAACAAATCTTAGTTAACGTGCTCGCAAAACATAGTTAATCGATTAAGTGAAATACTCGCACTAGGCACTCTAGCAATTAAAAACAAAGAGGTCGTTAACCTGTGTACTAGAGCAATCTTTAACTTTTTATTATTGTACAATAATAAAAAATAATAAAACAACGCCACCTGGCAAATTCATGTCATATAGGTACCTATTTGACATGAATTTGTTTTTACCTAGTTAACAACAAGTTAAAAGGAACATGAGAGCCTTAAACCTGAGTATAATTTCCAAAATTAGTCAAAAAGTCACAGCCTCACAGTTTCATTAGTGAATCTTGTTATTCTAGTCCTACGACTTAAAAAAATACCTGTACCTAACTAACTACAAACGTTTGTGTTCATTATCAAAAATCGCATAATACAGGAATTAGAACTGGAATAAAATAAAACTGGTTACGTGAAACAGGACCAGACCTTACTGAATAATTATTACTTTTTTACACAATATTAAATTATAGTTATTTGATTATCTTAAACTGTTCTCTGCTTCATGATACTTGAGTCTAATACCTGGCTATTTCATTTGTCGATCTAGGTAGGTATACATAATTATATAATGACTATTAACTAGTCCTAAACAGTGACATTTTGGGTTTTATGTTGTAAGCATCCAGATTGGAAAGTCTTTTTGAAGATTTCAACCCTAAGGGGCTAAAATAAGAGATGAACGGTTGTGTGTAAGTTGCTTCTAAGAGGTTGAAAGTTTTTATGAGATTTTACTTACTATTGAAACACTAAATCGATGTTAGTTTTTAAATGTTCCTCTGATTGAACACCAAGTATACCCATTAGAGAAAAGCCAATTTTGAGTTGAGCGCGCCTTTGTACATTAATTTCATATTTGTAATGTTTAATCATTGTTTTCTGGCTGCAGTAAAGAATTAAGGTAATAAGCTAAAGGTTCATAAAACGTCAAATTAAATGAAATCCTTTCAAAGGGTGTTACTCGCAAAGTTCAAATTACTCCCTCGTTATATTGAATACCTGTCTAGCAAGAAGGATCATCGAAAGACACTGGCATAAAACATTTTTACAACGCCCACATGTGCGAGGTGAATGCACTTATGTTTAAATTAACATGTTTTCTCATCCTTTGAATCGTCTGATCTGTATTTATTATAGGATCAATACACTTTAACAAAGTCTTTTACAGACAAGCATGAAACATTACTCAACGATGAATCAAATGGCTATAATCTAAATGATCTAAATATAAACCTCATCCCAGCCGATATCTTTTTAATGTGATTGATGGACTTGTAACTCTTATGGGTTTATTTAAAGTTTATGCACTTTTTGAAGAAATAGCTGTGGTCATGACTTCGCTCGCGTGGATTTAGATATCTGAGGTTTTATTTTTAGTTCGCGGAATCCTAATTCTTTTTCCGAAATGAAGGTATCCTATGTTACGCTTTATAAAATTACCCATACTACTACTACGGGGTACTTCATTCTAACATACAGTCAGACAGACAACTAATTTTAAAATTGTTTTTTTTGTTATATTTTTCGTACATACACTCAGTCATTCAAAACCTGATATATTGATATTACCATTAGACACAAGACACTTGAATTTTATTTATTTGTATATAGTTATTTATATTTCTTATTCTCTTGAGGAGGATTTTCTTCCCAAATTATGCAAGTTATGCATAATAATGAAAAGCAAAATAAATAATAATTATTGGCGATCAACTTGACAGCAATCTGTCTAAGAGTACCTAGCGGTGAGATAATGATTAGGTAGATACACTTGTTCATTTCCTATCGTTGCAAATTTGCAATTTACGCATACTTACTTTCACTTTAAATCACAATTTCCACAGATTATTATTGAGTACTGTAATATAAGTATGTACCTACTTACACATTATTTGAAAAGCAGGATATTGCTTGTGACGGCTGGTAGATTGATATTTAAGGATCAGAGTTCGTCTATGAATTCTATGATCGACTTCCACGGTTTTGTAGAGCGTTCTCTGTATCGTACAGCGCATGTTTAACAGCTTGATATATTTATAGAGTAACTAAAGTTATATTTTGTTAACACAGTTTCAACTACTCCATAATCTTTCCAATAGGTATAAATAATAAAATTTATAAAGTATATACCTACCTACTATACCTACGGCACGATATAATGGCCGGTTTGACGTTTGTCCGCTCATGAAGTTTCGTATTAATTATTGTGACATTTTGAAAGAGCAAATTGCTGTTCTTTATTGTCAATAGTGACGTACAGTAAGTCATAAAATTTTATCGAATGTAGGTATAATTTTAGGACACAATATTTATTTATTACATTGATTTCTGAATTATATAATGTATATTAGTGTCCCACGATCATTTATTTTTTATTTTTATAAGATTATAATTACCTATTGGTGTACTTATTTCACACAACTCGGTATTTGTTTTTCGAAATTCAATTTCTTTAAATAAAATCTATATAATCGACACTAGGACCACTGGCAAGCCCAATAATACCTCCGGCAAACTTACGTCAAAACAAAGCATTTTCGACTTGACGTTGCTTCGAAAAGTACAAACTAGGAGTGCAGTGCGATTGCGATATAGTTTAGACCTCCTCGCCTGATGGTAAGCTAAATGGTAAATCTCGCCTGATGGTAAAGTCTCAGGAAGGGGTCCCCATTACATACACTAACAGTGATAATTATAATGGTAGCCCTCAACTTACTCTGTTTACGCCTTTTGTTGTGGATTTCGTCGATATGGCCGAACATACGCAGAGCTGAGTTCTAAACAGTCAGGCACGTGTGTTCGTTATAGGTACGCCTTCGTAACATTTCGATCGTGAATCTCAAAATGGAAGGTCAATTTTACCTATAACTGTTAGACGAATAGATAACTAAAGAAAAATCTGGCGAGACTGGCACAGAAGAAAATAAACTTCACACACACAGAAAAAAACGAGCAAAACCAGTCGAAGACATGTGTGTAGCTACTATTTACGGAAGGAGTATCCAACAAGAAAAAAGCTAGTGCAATCACTGAAGGAAGCTGGATTAATATATACTCATTTTCATTCCTAATTCCAATATTCAGTTCGTTCATATGTATTAAGTAGGTAAAAATTTATATTTTTTTACTAAAGTTTTTGAATCAGGTACCTAGGTAAGTACTGCTTGCAATAAAAACTTATTTGATTTGATTATATTTTTATCGAGAGTAAATTGACATTTCCATCACTATTGTAATATGTCAAACCGGCCATCATATCGTGCCGTAGGTATAATAATAATGTATCTATAGGTATGCATCTATTGCAAATTGCGCTAAGAAGTTTTATCATCGAACTAGGTAGTTCACAGCTTGAATCAATATTATAGGTAGATTGTTTTGCAGTACCTATTAAGAAATTAACACTTATCTATCAACCTTTATCATAAGTAATGTATAGGTAAACAGAATACAAATAGCGCATTTCGCAAGAAACTTTTAACTTTTATCGCTGTCGTTTACAGTAACGCAGTAAAAGTGGTGTTTCGTGATAACAGCTATTAGTTCAGTATATATAAACTAATGGATATGACAATGTTTACAATCTTTCGTTTGCCGATTGATGCAACCTTTCTACTTGAATAATAACTACATACTAGCTATCCGCCCCCGTCTCGCACTTTTAATTCCCGTAAAACTAGTGGATTGAATTCTGTAATAAAAATCTTGTTTCATCATCCGGTAAAATGTCAGTATTCAGCTCTATGTTTTTTTATCTAATAAGACTCGCCCGTTTGTCTATCATAAAAATTCTAAATGAATTAAACCGAATCAATTGCTGCTTATTTCCAGTTCGTGAACGGAAAATCAGTGATGTTCCACGAGTTCGGGCATCTGCCATTCGAAGCTGAAATCACACACGTCGTGAAGTTCAACACCACCAACCTGCTCACAGTCGTTGTGGACAACACCTTACTCAGTGACACCATCCCACAAGGAACCATCAAAGATACTTATGTAGGGTGAGTTCTGATTTCAATTAAACCGGTAGGTTTCAAATTAGTTGGTACATAACCACTGTTCAAGATAGTGTAGGTAAGTTCCGCACTCGTGTATCTGTCTACAATTCTGTGAACTGTCAGTCACAAGAGCTACGGGCTGGGTCTCTGAGCACAAGTGGGTTCATAAAACGGCCATCTATCGCTCTACAGGCCAACCCGGCCGGCGCCGCCGCGGCGACGCAGCAGCGCGTTTTTCGCCCCTCCTCCCCTCTTCCCTACCTACCTCCTTTTTCTGAGAGATTTCCGCAAAAAGGGGACGTATTATGACCCAGGATCAGTAAGAGTGGGCGGGAATTGCCTTATTAGGTCACCCACCTTACACCCGGCAAATGAGACCGTGGGAAGAGTTAGCTTAGATGGGTTATGTTTACGTTTATATCGTAATTAACTGAGTCGCGAGTACTGTTTGTATATTAGTATTAACTTCGTTAACTATAAAACTATATAGGTAGGAGTTAACAATAATTTGCAATTAAACCTATTAAGGTCATGATTGTTTTTTAAATGTCAAGATCAATATTGTGCATCGTATGAATAAATTAGGTAGGTACTTGAAGTATTTAAAATTTTGTGCTAAGCCATTTTGTAAATGATTTTATAGATTTATTTACCTATATCTACTGAAATATCCACTTTATCCCATACATATACCGTTTCATTGCTAACTATAGTGAGGTAAAGCCTGACGGGGTATAAAAAAATGTATCTACTACTACTAAATGTAATACTTCAATATTAGAAACTTAAAGAATTCATTATTTGTTTTACAGTCCCAAAAAAATCCGTCAAGACCAAACGTACACGTTCGATTTCTTCAACTACGCCGGCATACATCGCAGTGTTTACTTATACTCCACACCAGAAATCTACATCGATGATGTTATCGTCAACACGGATATACAAGGCCTAACAGGTACGTTATACCTCTCTACTTTATCATCATATTTCTGCCTTAACCCCATATTTATTTGGGTTCACACAACATGTGTGTATTTTCCCTTCTTGGCCACACAGTCCAAGCATCTTCCCTTAGGTCTGCTTATCCTCTTTTAACTGTCCATACCTAAAGTCTTTCAGGACCACCCATATAAGTTATGAGATAGTTCCTGCTGAATGCTGCTCTCCTACAGAAAATGGTTTCCAGCCTTACACCCAAGAATTCCTTATAACTAGAACAGATTGTGGGAAATGCTTAGTTCTCTTGTCCCTTAATGTCCTTAAAAATTCATGCAAAATTCGGATTTGCCTTTTGATGATTGTATCCTACTAATACTATTAGGAACTCGAAGGTTTGTAAGAACGTATGGACGTATGTCTGGATGTATGTTTGTTACTCATTCACGCAAAAACGGCTGAATGGATCTGGCTGAAATTTGGTACAAAGATAGATTAAAATAAGTCCAGAATAAAATAACGTATAGGTAAATTTTTATCCCGGGAACAGAAGTGGGTCACGGTAGCGGGAACAGAATTTCAAGCGATAATTTTTGCAATAAAATATAATACGAGTATCCTCTGCTAAACTCTCGAAGAATACCGTCCCTAAATTATCTCGTGTCCAAAAAACTAAAATGAATTAATTTAATTTACAGGTTTCATAGTGTACAACGTGACCTACAGAGGGACAGACACGGAGAACGTTCGTTGTCTAGTGCAGGTGTTCGACAAGAGTGAGAAGCAAGTGGCTGGCTACAATGATTGCGCTGGATTATTAGAGATCGGCACCGCACATTTCTGGTGGCCTTATTTAATGCACCCTGAACCCGGCTACTTGTATACGTTCAAGGTACCTTACCAAACTTATATAATAAGAAGCAAGCTGTAGAAGTGCCATAAAATCACTCAGTACTACCAGTACCAATCATCATCCTCATGTATCCCGGTTGCATCCGATGTTTCTAGTACTACAGAACCCGAGGTCCGTTTTCCGACTCGATAAATGCTGGCCTAGATACGAGTGGCCCTCTAGAAGGCTGCTCATAGGCTTTCCACTTGTCCCTTCTTGACTAGCAGAGGGCACACATAGGGCAGCCCACTTCGCTAATTGAGTCCTAAAACGGTCTGAATCCGAGAACCACCTGATGGTCGGCAGGGGTGGTATTCGCGAGTATTTTTCATTCACAAAACAGGTCGACAAATAAACAATCAAATTAAGTCTACACTACGTGCTACCTAGCTGTGATGTGACTTCATAATGGAGCATTTTTGTTCGGCTCGAGATGTAGAATTTTCAAAATCAAATATTTTATTTGTCAAAACAATTTTTTACTGCAGTACTGCCGCAGTTAATAATACTGTTCTAAAATTTACATTTTTCAATAATAAAAAATATTGTCGACATCCCTATTAAGTAGGTATGTGCTTTTCGCAACCATGACTTTATTCAATCTTTGTAATTTTATGCCCACAGGTGTCTCTGATAGGTAGTCTAGGAGAAACTGTGGACACTTACAGTCAGAAAGTGGGCATCAGAACAGTGACATGGAGCAACACGACCATCTATCTGAACGAGAAGCCTCTCTACATGAGAGGGTTCGGCATGCATGAAGATTCCGATGTAAGTTTCCTTAGTTTTTGATGACAGTTCTGTAAAAGCTAAAAAAGATAATCATCATTACTAATACTACTAAAAGCTAATAATAAATATTGTATGTACAATACAGTACAGTATGTAGTACAGATTCTTTGCTAGCCAAATACATGGTGATATTGATATCTATTACCTGCCATAAAAGTAAAGTTTGCAAAAAAATATAAAGAAAAAAATACGTATGATTGCCTGAGCGTAATCACGACAGGCAGTCGCCAGTGACGTCATTGAATATCATGAGCACTCTATCGAGAGTTCTGGTGAGCATTCTAGTGAACGGTCAGTAAATTTGCTTCGAGGCTTGCCTTTGGACGAGTATCAACTAGGACTAGAGCTGGCTAGCTAGATTTGGCTCTTGTTAGTTCGACAATTTCAAAAACAGCGAATGTTCGATTTTCTATTACAAGTGTTGAATTTCATATCACCTACCTACCTATGTCTATAGCTCCGAGGTAAAGGCTGGGACCCGGTCCTGTGGGTGAAGAACTTCAATCTAATCAAGTGGCTTGGAGCGAATGCTTTCCGAACATCACACTACCCATATGCTGAGGAGATCTACCAATTAGCTGACGAATACGGCATCATGATTATTGATGAGTGCCCTGGAGTGGACATTGAGTAAGTATTTTAATTTCGTTATATTCAATGTCTAATTCTGTCTGTGGTTATACTACTATTGAGTGATATATTTTTATAATGATCTCTGTGGCATGACAGTAAAACGGCCGACTGCTACGATGGAGATCGCGAGTTTGACTAGCGCTCAGTTCAAATGAATTGTTTTTTTTATATCAGTTTACCTTGAATAATCTATTTTCAATGGTCTGGGTGTTTCTCTGTCTAATATGTAATTATAAAAGCAAATTTAACTAAACATATTTAGCCGCATTCTGAAACCCATGTACCTACCTATCACAAGCTAGTTAAACCTAGGTACTTTGGGTCAAAATAGCGCTGTGTGAGTTGTGTAGTAGATATAGTAGACTACCTATAGACTTTCTCCAGCAATTTACCTTCTGTCTACTCAAATATAATTCATATGCTTGTTTTTAACTGTGTGACACAAGCAGAACAAAATTCGGGCGAGTTCCGGTGTTAGACTCTACCAAATAAATAGATTGAATTTTTATTCACTATATTTGTTCGAAGCGTTTAATTGTTTGTATGAATGTATAGCTGTAATCTTTGTATAAGGATTTATTCTCATAAATGAATGTTTATCGTGTATTTATCAATTAGTATGAGAAACCTTATGAACCTTCGTTCCTTCCGCAGCATATTCACGGACATCCTATTGGCTAAGCACAAGCAGTCTGTGACGGAGATGATCCGGCGCGACAAGAACCACCCGAGTGTGATCATGTGGTCCATCGCCAATGAACCCCGGTCCGGCAACAATCTCGCTGACGATTACTTCAGGTGCGTATCACGAATAATCACGATACAACCATAATGTTTATCTTTGCATAGGTATTTGTAGAGGATAAAACTAAGCTACGAGACAGGAATGCGCCACGGTCGTAAAATTATTGGCTACCCACCCCGTCACCCAATCACGCCATAACGTCATCATGATTTTAAGGAGATATTCTTCAACGTAGTCTTTTAAAGCTACCCTGTTCCTGTCGATTGTCCGTCAGAGTTATAACTTGGCCCGGTGTTTGCCAAACTACATTCTTCAAAAGGATTTAGTGACAGTAAACAAGATAAGTTTACTGTCTTTAATTTCTCTACTGCTTCTAAAATCCTCGCATAGTGAGAAATCGCGGAGTGTCGCGAATCGACAGAGACAACTCTGGATTCAACAATTGTTGGAAGCTTCGTTGGAAATGGCTCTCTCGTAAATAATCCCGTTCCCCAGTAGGCACCACTCGGAGGTTTATTAATCCAGCATTTCTCATCTCTCCTTTTCAATTGTTGTATCAGTTTTATAGCTGGACACAATATTGTTTTAGCTCTCGGATTCAAAGTGAATTTATTTCCGTTTAAATAAAGGAAATTGACTCAAGAAAACAACTTTGTTGGACGTTACCGCCTTGCTAAGAAATGATTCCTAAGATTGCCGTACCATAATGCTTTCTCCTAAAAATATGTATACTTAAATATAAAAATACTATACAAAATTAATACTTATTATAGAGGTACATATATTACGACATAATGAATTAGTGTATTAAATACTATTGTAATTAATTTTAATTTATTCAATTAGATTCATTTCTCTTTTTAGAATGTCAGTTTATTTTCTAATTTTTAAGTAAAAAAAATACCTTCGCTACAGTTTACCAGGTACCTACCTACCATAAGGGCATAGAGTACTGTATATAGACCAGTGCAGATAGCTATGAAAATGGTAAAAAGTAAAAGAAATTTATAGTAGGATGAAACCTGTTGTAAAAGGAAGAGAATATAATAAAAATGATAGGAAAAATAAATTACGGGCGATCTGAGCTCGGGAAGGGGGGAGGGGGGTGAGTTTTAAGGGTAAAAACGGTTTATCTCGATTTCCGGCAAAACTACAAGTCCTATGGAAAAAAGTTAAATGACAAAGTTGTAGGTAATAAAGAGACCTACAACTTTTCTATTTACACTTTTTTCACATAACCTCAAAAAGTATGTGAAAAATTCAAATAATCAAGTTTTTGGTTTTTTATTTTTATCTTAAGCAAAACAAATTTGTTTTCCACGAAATTTGGTGAAAACTTAGCTTTTTATGTCCCAAAGACACTGTAATTTTTTTGATTTGAAATACTCTTTTTTTCAGCTTATTTTGACTAAATATCGAAAAACCACCCCAATTTTCAATCGAAAAATCTCACGTCAAAATATCAGCTTTTTAAAAAAAGTCAAAGAGTTTTTTGTTCTCTGAAATCTCTTCTTTCTGATAATGTAAAAATATATATACATTGCTATGGTAAATGTTCTCAGAAAAAGCAAAGAAGAAAAACTCGAATTCGAAATTAACATTTTTGTATTTAGTCATTTCCTCGTTGAAGTGGGATGAAAAGTTACATGTTGCACTATAACTTCATGGTTGCACTCGAGTGCAAAGATTTTTCACCTTGTGCTCTTTTAATTCCCTCGTTAAAGATCTGGGTTCAATTTTTAGAACCCTTCGCGTGCTCAGTTTTGATGACCGAGCAAGCGAAGGGTTCATAATTTGAATCACGAGCGCAGCGAGCGATTCACAAAATAGAACCCTGAGCTTTAGCGAGGGAATCAAAAGAGCACAAGGTGAAAAATCTTTGCACTCGAGTGCAACCATGAAGTTATAGTGCAACATGTAACTTTTCATCCCACCTCAACGAGGAAATGACTAAATACAAAAATGTTAATTTCGAATTCGAGTTTTTCTTCTTTGCATTTTCTGAGAACATTTACCATAGCAATGTATTAATATTTTTACATTATCAGAAAGAAGAGATTTCAAAGAACAAAAAACTCTTTGACTTTTTTTAAAAAGCTGATATTTTGACGTGAGATTTTTCGATTGAAAATTGGGGTGGTTTTTCGATATTTAGTCAAAATAAGCTGAAAAAAAGAGTATTTCAAATCAAAAAAATTACAGTGTCTTTGGGACATAAAAAGCTAAGTTTTCACCAAATTTCGTGGAAAACAAATTTGTTTTGCTTAAGATAAAAATAAAAAACCAAAAACTTGATTATTTGAATTTTTCACATACTTTTTGAGGTTATGTGAAAAAAGTGTAAATAGAAAAGTTGTAGGTCTCTTTATTACCTACAACTTTGTCATTTAACTTTTTTCCATAGGACTTGTAGTTTTGCCGGAAATCGAGATAAACCGTTTTTACCCTTAAAACTCACCCCCCTCCCCCCTTCCCGAGCTCAGATCGCCCGTAATTTATTTTTCCTATCATTTTTATTATATTCTCTTCCTTTTACAACAGGTTTCATCCTACTATAAATTTATTTTGTCTCAAAGTCTATCGGCACTGGTCTAATATACGTATTAAACGATTCGTACGTCAATAAGTGCCGTTTCTATTGTTTGCAATCGTTTATCAATTTACACCGTTTTTATATGTTTATTTTTTTTTCAGGGAAGTGGTGAAACATGTAAAATCCATGGACCTATCGAGGCCTGTTACTATTGCCATTTCTGTTAATTCAGCGTTTGATAAATCGGTATGTTGGTATTTAAAATTACTAAATCAAGATCAAAAATGAATTCCTCGTGAGCGTTATGGTGATGACCTTAACTTAATTTCAACTGTGCATGTTCAGATCTAATTCGGACCAGGTCTATCATACATATGCCGAGCTTGATACCTGCAACTTCTTCAATATCAGCTCAAAATTGTCTTGAAGTTAATTATCTTACAGATATTATACATAATGTTGTTCACTTGAACACCTAAAGTTATGAAATTTTGTGAAATTGTGCTATTATGTTCTTCTGCAAAACAACCATGTCCTTGGCATAACTGGTTATAACTACATAAATATTCCAGGGTCGCCACTTAGACGTGATCTCATTCAACCGGTACAACGGATGGTATGCCAACGCTGGGTCAACGGTGCAGATCACACACAATGTGATTGAAGAGGCGTCCAAATGGCACCGTCTGCACAACAAACCGATCATCATGAGCGAATACGGAGCGGATACCATTGCGGGGTTACATTTGGTTAGTGAGCATTGCTAGATAACATAACCATTAGAAAAAAAGAAAGAATTTAATTATCTATAGACTTACAAGGTACCTACACAAAAATTCTCTGTATGTGTCTGTTTTATATGTATGTGTATTGTATCATGCAAAATGTATTAGGTACTACAGGATCATCATCCTCAGAACCTTTATCCAATTTGTTGGGCTCGGTTTTTTGACTAACTGGGAAGCGGCGTACTTCAATATTTTAAGTGAAGCGACTTCCATCTAACCTCCACAACCTATTGGCGATATCGAAGTTGTAGAGTCAGACCAGGGCCTCGATTCTGCTAAAGGCAAACTACTGTCATGCCACTGACACTCTAAACATGCTATATAATTGTAAACTTTACCGTTATACAGTTAAGGTCTAAAATCAAATGGAAAGAATTAATTAAACTTTTCATTCCCTCTACAAAATATCATTTAATTTTAAACTTTAACCTGATAACAGTAAAGTCCAAAATTAAATAGTATAGGTACCTACTTTTGTAGAGTCAGTGGCTTGTTTTAACAAAATCGAGGCCCAGGTTGTCGGACAGTCTTTAAAAAAAAGAATGATACTAGTAATGAGTACTTTTGCGTTTTTAGTATCCGGAGTTCATCTGGTCGGAGGAATATCAGTGCGTATTACTGTCCGAGCACTTCAAGGCGTTTGATCATCTGCGACAAGCGGGCTTCTTCGCAGGAGAGTTCATTTGGAATTTCGCTGACTTCAAGACTGCACAATGTAAGTATTTATCCGAGGTCATGTGTAACCATCACTGATAGATAGAGTTAAATCTGATAGAGAAGTCATAACAAATCATAGGTATAGATCACCTGAATAGAATAGGTACCTTGCGTTATAATTCTTAGCTATAGACGCGGTTACCCCAAAGTAATATCTTGTCAATGATGTTGGTGGTTATAACCGGTGTAATCTATCTTGACTTATTATTGAACGGTTAAAAATAATGGTAGGTAATGGTGGTAGGTTTCAGATTTGACCATTTCACACCTTCCATCACATAGTACACCCTCCCGCATCGCATCCCATAGTTCCAATATCCATAGCTCCTGCAGTTTTTATGCGTAATCCCTACTCTACATAAGTACAAAGAGTCGAATTAACTAACAATGTAGAGAGTTGGACTGTGACGTTGCAGATCGGGGGTTCGATTCCCACTCAGTGCAAATATTCATATGCGTGATTGTGTATATTTATTAGCATTGGTCAAGGACGTCTAGGTGTTTCTATGTATATTATCAAAGTGTACTTATGAAGCAATGAATACCTACTTAAAATTGTGTTACTAAAAATCTGAAAAATAAATGCAAGTCAAGTTATTATTTCATTACATAGGCAGGTCTTTGAAGGTTTTCAAGCGACGTCGAAACCGCCCCCAAAATCAAAATGGAAGCAAATTGTACCGCTGTAACCGTAAGCGATACTTACAGGATTATAAGAATGAACATGTCTTGAGTATCGTGATTAAAAGAACAAACATGTCACGAGCAGTGGCGTAGCTACTAAGACAAGGCGTTGCTAAGCACCAAGGCTCTAAGTACAAAAGTCCCTTTAAAGTGGAGACCCCTAGCGGACCTGAATAATAGTGATCAGAACCTGTGGGGGACTGGTAGTCATTTCGCTCTGTGAGTTGATCTAACTCTCCCGAAAATTACAGATTCAATTATCTAAACCACTATGTAGAAAGGACACACGGCTTGAAGGTGTTCATATGACAAAAAAATAGGGACTACTGTTCTCGTAAAAGGATACGTGCAAGTTCCTATTTTTTCGTTAGCTATTTGAAGTGTGGACATCCATTTTTTTGTATCATACTGAGGCCCTCGGTCACTTAACTACGCCACTGATCGTGATTATAAGAATGAACATGTCATGAGTATCGTGATTTTAAAAATACTTATTTATTATACACTGGTGGTGGTTCACAAATATCTACAAGTACCTACATACCTACCTACTATCTATCCTCGCATGATTATTAACTTTATAAAATTGAATGAGCTGGGAATGACATGAATTCTATTGATTGTAATAGAAACTTTTAAGAGATGCATCTACCGGGCCATGTGAATAATTATGGTAATTAGAATCCACCAACTGGTATCTACCCAGGTTTGTGGATAGCACCTGCCCACCTGGTGTATTAGGTATAGGTATAAGCACCACAAAACTAGGAGGTAGGAGGTTAAAACACTTCCTTAATTAATCCTGTTAAATCAGAGTCTGAGTCTTTAGGCATCATGCAATGCGTTTGTATTACGTTTCAGCATGAAACACTAGGTACCTAGGTATTTCATGGAAATGCCTACTTATAGATTTGCTAACCATATCCCCAATTATGCAACATATTTTGATATTTAAGGCATATTACAGTGTTTCAGACTATTTAATTGACATGAATTGTTATAGAATTGATGCATGTAAAAATTTTTTTTTTTCCATAATTAGGTATGACTAAGTATATTGTACCTACACTGCAGATTGCGGTATATCACAGAGATCTCTATTCGATTTTAAGACCAATGTACCTAATAACTTGTGATAACAATAAATAAATGAAATGAAAATAAAAATAACAAAAGCATGCAGTTTTTATTCTATTGGGAATAAAATTTTATTTGCTAAGTAAAGTAATAAATAATTCTGTTGTAATAAGAAGACCGTCGTGATCTTTTGTCTTTGATTTATTCAATACTTAAGTAGGTACCTATCATCAAACATACACAGAATCAGGTTTCTTCAATGTTAAGGCCATAATAGGTATCTATCGATGTTTAATTATTACCTCAGAATATTGGAATGTCTTCAACTTGCCTACGTACCTATTACTTGAATGGTTTATTCAGTTAGTGTCTAAATGTAATATAGGGCCCCACTAAGATCTTTGGGCCCAAACCAGCCCAGAGTTTGCTTATTAAGGAGTCTCGTATACCTACCGGCTGTCCTCTTGGGTTCGAGAGGCCAGACGTTAGTTTCTCTCATAGAAGTCAACACGAATAATAAAAAGTAGAGCAGGAGGGGTCCGAATCGCGAGCTTTGGATGCAATTGGAATTAGTGCTCGGGTTAAGAACAAAAAACATGGGCCATTTAATTTGTACAAGAGATTCCCTACTGTCTATATCATTACCTACTATTGTTCAATCAAAATGACCAAATAAGTAATTTCTTTGCAGCGATCACGCGCGTGGGAGGCAATAAGAAGGGTATATTCACACGCAACCGTCAACCGAAAGCGGCAGCTCACCACATACGAACGAGATACCACGCGTTAGCTTCGTCTGACTACGGCATCGCCGACATTGATACAACTTACTACGTCAGCGATGACCGACCAGTTAAGCACAGCGAATTGTAACCGACAAAATACGTTTAAGCCATAGACGTAGCCTTGGTTAACCTGGGATGCTTCAAAAATGATATTTCACCAGAGTCCAACCCTCCCATCTTGCAAATTCTCTTGAGATCGACTTGTACTCGTAGACCTATCTAATAAATCTAATTCAGATTTGGTTTACATATTCCTAATTTTATTCTTATTGCACGAGCATTTGAGTTCTTTGAATCTTGTATCTTAGAAAATGCCTGTACCTTCAATTAGTATTTACCTGTACCTAAATATTTGACGGATTCCTGAATATTTTAGAGGATATCTGTTATAAATAGAAAAAGATGCTCTTCTTCATTAATACGTCGTACGAGGAACCTTAATAAAACACAAATACCTAAAAGTCGTTTTAGGATAGATGTCTATTTACACCTAGCTACCCGTAAGGAATATCCAATACCAAAATAGCACACTACGTCTATGGCCCCCGCCATAATAATCACCAAATAGTATAAATACATTATAGGTACCTTTTAATTTTTAATTTTCTAGTTCAAATGCCGTGCCGCAGAGCAAGTGACTGATTTCGTGCGTACTTGCCCCTAATGTGCCTGTGAGATGCGTGTCCATACATTGGTACTTAATAACAGATTTTGGCATATTTTCATATTAAAATAAATATTATTATTCATAGGTAATAGTTGTAGTCAAATGTAAGATAGGTATAACTACCACGACCAAAATTTAATTTTACGCCTTCTCTTAGAAGATAAGTATCCAAACACAAGTAGACTGTTAGAACAATACAACAGGACCAATTAATTTATTAGATATTTTGTAATTTTTGTTAGTTAGAAAATTGCTGTCGTCATCCTAACATTTTTACATTTTTATTTAATACCTAATCTTATGTTACCTATATAAAATTAATTTCTTAACAATGCCTATCAAAGTGTGTTGTGATAAATCTGTTGTATTTTTATCAAAAAAATGTAGGTATGTACCTACATCATTGTACAACAGTATGAGAAATACCTAAATGTGTAGGAAATTATTATTATATCGAAAAAATAAACATGTAAGATTTATGCGAGACGAGCAATAATTTATTTGTAATGAGAATAAAGTACAAAAAATACCTGCATTTTGTTTTTTTTCTAAGTACCGTCATTGGCAAATAAAGTTAATGATCAAAAACAAGATGTGAAATCGATATTCAGCGCATCTTCGGAATGCAAATCTTTTCACTGGTGATATTGCCCACGTTGAATCAACTTGTTTGTTGTCATCAAAGAAGGAAAAGCTTCCACCGGGCCGGGCGGGGTTAAGTATTTCTTTGGCAAAGCTACGCCATGTGACCACAGCGGAGCAACCAAAAAATAGAATGAATATGAGTAGTACTGCCATATGCATCGGCATAAGTAATTTTTATATCCATACCTATTCCGTTTTTGACCTTCGTGGTGTGGTAGTAGAACGTTCAACGTCGCAGGTTACGGGTTTGATTCCCGATCTGTACAGAAGTTTATATACTACTTGAATATGTCTATTTGCATTTGGAGTAGTGGGACGCACACTACTCCAAAATCGGGAATCAAACCCGTGACCTGCGACGTTGAACGTTAACTAGACAGTTGTTAGAAATCACTGATCTGTAATACAGATCAGTGTTAGAAATACATTTCCAGTTACAAAAAACATGCGTGTCGCAACCCGCGCATGTCTAATAACAACTAAAAAGAAGATTGTTAGTCTACACAGCTACTACAATAAGCCCATATTAAATATTGTGCTAATTTTATTGGCCTATAACATCGTGTACAGAAGCTTTATAAATCCTTCGTCTTCTTCTTCTTTTCTTAGGGTGGCGGTGGCTCCTTGTCCTAAAAGGCTTAGTTGACGTCCAAAAAAAAATTGAACGTCAGTCGTCCTCGTCATCCAGTCAAGAATGTCAAAGTTGTCAACATTGTTAAATGCCATGTGTGACAACTGACATGTGTCTAAAGTCTATTTGTCTATGAATGTCAAGAATGTTTATGTTTTGATTATTTATTTGGTTGGGTTGGGTTGTTGAGTTGAATAAAGCAGTATAAGAGATTGAATTTTGTGTTTTGCGTTCATTTTGCTAATATAATTTACTAAAAGTTATTATTTGTCTACAAAATGATTGAAAATTGCAGACAGTGTAAAGAAAACTCAAAATACAAGTGCCCTATATGTCGAATACCTTAGTAAGTAAATATCACTTCATAACCTTAATCTGTATTAAATACCATGAATTTCTCTTTTCTATAACACAAAAACTATTCTTACAGTTGCTCAGTTGCATGCTATAAAGAGCACAAGCAAAACCCGTGTTCGCCGCCACCAGAAATTCCAAAACCAACAATTAACACAGAACAAACAGAAGTAGAATATGAATATCCCACAGAAGACACTGTGCCCATAGAAAAGTTAAAATTATTAGGTAAGTACCTGACTTTCAAAATGCATATTAGACTTAAATACTCAGTAGGTCTATGGGCCCACCAAGTATTTAACACACAAGGTAACCTCACTTGCAAACTTATACACATTGGACGAGGTGCTAGGGCAGGCTTTACTCTCAGGGTGTAAGCTTTAGATGCAACGGGGACTGGTGCTTGGATTCAAATAGTTACTCCTTTTATTGTGATCTATTAGTGAAAGCATAGATGAAGTAGCGTTTTGATTCAGTACCAATAAGTATGAAGACATTGATTACTTAATTGCTAGCTGTGTGGATTTAGATTTTTAGGTATTATTTTTGGCTGTGCTTTCTTATACTGGCCGTCAATTTTAAGGGCTGGGAGTGGGTGGGGTGGGCGGGGGGGTGTGTGTAGACCCCTCCTGTGAAGACTCATATACCAGTGAATCCTGCCAAAATGGCCCCAGCCACTCCAGAGCTTACCTAATGCAGCAGTACAGACCGACGAGAATTCTGAAATATCATACAACATACACTCATATAATTATAATATGTATAATAATAATATAATAATATTACAGAGACTTCAATTTTTTTGATTTGTGTTAAACATGTGGACACTTTACAGGACAATCTGCAGAATTAAAGAAATGTTTAGAGAATCCTCATGTAAGAGAAATATTGGAGCTGCTAGACCAATCACCACATCCTGACGCACTAATGCAAGAGTATATGACAGAACCAATTTTCACAGAGTTTGTTGATGCATGCCTAACAGTTGTACAGCCTCAAGATAATAATAATTGAGTAATTAGAACTATCAATTTGTGTTTTATTTACTTTGGACAGCAGATACTTTAACAGGTTCACTGTCCCCAAACAAGTTGCGATCTTTGTACACATCCTCATAGTAAATAATGACAGCTAATACTCATGAAGTTTACTGGCTAGGAGGCACATAATAAGAATATGCCTCATGGATGTACCAGGTCATACTATTTTTTTACCACTGTCATTTTTGCACATTCTGTGAGGAAAATAAAAGCTAAACCATTAGCTATGCTGGTAGTGAAAATACCTGGAACAACCACACTCGCTACTGGAAGATTTTTTCCGTAGTGTGACCCCAGTGGCAAATCCAGTGGCACAGGGCGGAATAAAGGGAATAACCCAGTATTGTACTGTAAGATATTCTTAAGGATTGCACAAAATGTAAAAAAATTGGTTAAAATTCGATCATTTTATTATCATTAACATGCTTCATCATACAAAAATATAATTAGTTCATCACAAATTACCCAATGCAGCTTTCAGTAAATTTTCAAACTGTAAAGATTTAATTTTCTCTTCCTCCAATAGCTGTTCGAGCTGTTTCACAGCTTCTGTACAGTTACTATATTTCGAAATGCTCTTATCTGCTTCCTGTATTTGTTCTTCAACTAATGTAGCATCTTTATCTTCCAACATTAAGCATTCAAACGAATCCATTTCTAATTTTCTGCGTTTCGTTTCAATAAAGAAATCTATATCATCTTTGTACTCTAAGGCTTTGTGTTTCAATTCATTAAAAAGTTTAATTTCATGCAACCAAAGAGCACTACGATAATCTTTTAAAACAGATATGTCGTATACAGCAAAGCGGTTCTCAAAATTTTTCAATCTATTTATCTTTTCATATACGATTATATTCATGAAATCTATTAAATTATATTGTGAATAATATTGTTTGAAATCTTCGCAAGGTATGCTTACATTCGAAAGTTCGTTCGGTAAAACGGCGACGACCTTGCATACTACATCTGCAGGGTCTTCAAACCATCCTATCTGATTGCAATAGTCTGTTATTTGTTGCTGCATGGTGACCGCGTTCACTGGATTAAAATCTGATGACGGATCAGGCAGCTTTAATTGATTCATAATTCTCTTGATTGCCGACACATTATCCGAAGTCCTTGTACTGCTAGGTATAAACTCGTAGGGCTTAGGATAAGGAGACGCACTATCTAAGTATGGCTGAAATTCTAGTGGAAATGAAGAATAGTTAAATAAATCTTCATTTGTGATAACGTCAGTTAACTTATCCACCGCTGTATTATAACATTTAATTAATTTGTATATATCTTTTAAAATTACATTCATGCGATAATGTGTATCTGATTTCAATCTGCACCAAATTTCATTACCAAGGTACCTTTGACATATTGATTTCAAGTAATCTATCTCTAAAGGTGGGCTCTGTGGATATTTTTTCGCTAACCATTTCATAGCTGTTTTAGTACTCATATTTAAAGTTTCAGAAACGGATTGCGAACTAATTACAAATAATCTGTATGCTGCTATTACTTTTTTCTTCACAAGATCTGCCAATAGAACTTCTAAACGTGTTTGTAGAGAATCATTTTCCATTACGGGAATAATGACAGCAACTGGGATAACTTGGTATGGATATTTGTACTTTAACGTTTCCTGTATCACACTCACAAGATCATTATCATGTTCGGTAGCATAAAAGAGTAGAGCATTAGCACCATCTATAGCTTCAGTGCAATTAGAAACTTTATCTTTACTTGTTAAACTTACGGATATAGCGAAATCCATCAAATGATTCCAAGATTGTTTTCCAACATGTATTAGTGTGTTAGACACATCATGTTTTTTCTTATCACCAAAAACATCTAGCAACCATTTTTCGATATTCATCTTTCGATATAAATATTTCATTGGCCCAGGTGAAACGAGAGTGAGTTTCCAGAAGAAACATTTATCATATGGATAACTTATTTGTTTCATACGTTTCAGTAAAGGCGACCTAATTATTTCCATGATGTTAAAAGGTTCAGGTGTCGGCAATTGTTTTAGTTCACCTGTGAACCTGTAGCCGTTATGTATGGTGTTCATATTGGTTAACGCGGCGTTTTCAACTATCCTCCTTAATAGATTCGCTTCCTCAAGTGGCGTATTCTGAGTCAGCCATACAGGCGTGTCATCCAGAAGACGGCGTCTTTTAATGTTTCTTACATATTGTTTCCTCCAAATATGGAACCATTTCCTCCTGATTTTCTGAGTCAAAAACATCTCTGCTTTCATTTCTGATTCACAAATTTCACTGCATAAATTAGAAATTATTCCATCTGTTGTCGTGCCAGCGAACTGCATTAAACTTTTTAATTTTTCCAATTCCTCTCTCATAATAACTCTAACAGTTTCATCTTTAACCTCATCAGTTAGTTCCTCGATAAGTACTGAAGATTCTTTATCAACCCTCTCTTTAAATTTCCTTTCCTCTTCAGCTTTTCGTAATAATTCAGCTTTCTTTTCTTCTTCCAACTTTTTCTTCAATTCCTCTTGTTTTCTTCGCTCTTCTTTTCTGCGCTTTTCTTCTAACAATTTCAGCTCTTCTTGCTTTTTACGTATTTCCTCTTTACGCCTTTCTTCTTCCCGCCGTTGTAGTTCTTGCTTTCTCAGTTCTTCCTTCTTAATTGCTTCTTGTAGCTTTCTTTCCTCTTCTTTAACTCGTTCTTCGTGTAGACGCTGCATCTGCAGTTTATTTTGTTCCTCGCTATCATTTTGATCAAATTCGTAGATTGAGGAGACATTTGTTGGGGCTAATGAATTTAGTATGTTATCAGCAACTGTTTGAGCATTATTTTTTGTTTGAAATATTGAATAACTTTTAGCATCTGGACCGTTTTGATTGCTTAAAACACTTTTAAATAAGCTCCCTGGTGAAAGTTTGGTAGGTGCTTCGCCATTGGTAAATACAGCTAACGCTTTGTCAGTTTCAGGTTTAGCAAATAAATTTGTTGTTGCAGACCCCTTCCCAAAAGCACCAAACACACTAGAAGCATCCTTTGTTTCATTATTTCCTGTTTCAGTTGATTTGCCAAAAATATTACCAACTTTCTCAGAATTGGCTATATCAGGTTTAGCAAATAAATTGTTTTTAGTACTAGCAAATATATTTTTATTTTCATTTTCTGTGCTATTTTCTTCCTTTGCTGCAAATATATTTTTGCCACCAAACACACTTTGATTCTCTGTGCTTTTTTGTTTATTTGCTGCAAATATATTATTACCACCAAAGAGAGATTGACTGCCTGAAGTTTTTTCCTCGTTGCCTGCAAATACGTTTTTAGTGGCACCTACAAATAAATTTGCTGATTTAGATTTATTTTCAAACGTTTGAGTGAATATAGGCTGGTCGTCAGTTTTTTTGGTGAATAGGTTATCATCAGGCTTTGTAACACCAAACAGTGGATGAGAATTTTGCTGCATATCAACACTTGGTTTTGAGAAAATATTTGAGGCAGTAACTGGTTTCGTATCAAATAAACTCTTTATTGTTTCTTTTCCGGCAAATATGGTGTTCGTAATTGTAGTTTCTTGCGGTTTTGAAAATGAGAATATATTTTTATCTGAACTGAATATTTTTTCCGGTGAATTCTTTATGACATCATTTGATGCAACCGGAATAGCGGGATTAAAAGAAAATAATTTAGTATCACTTGCAGGTGCCGTAAATTTTTGACTCCGTTTTGGGCTAGAAATCTTAGGTTCAAGTTTTACAAACGCGTTAGGCCGAGCTTCGAGCGCCCTATCTGATCCGTACGCTTTACCACCTTGAGAAAGCCTTTGAATCTCTGCTTTCAGAGCTTGTAAATCTTTATTGCTGTCATTAATCGTATTATAACCTTGATCCTCGGCAGTTAACGCAGATTCTTTCAATCTCCCATCTGGGGTGAAACTGGTGTGCAAAACATGCTGGCTGTATCCAGTATCAGGGAGAACTCCACCTGCGATTATTTCTCCAACTGAACAATTTCTCTTAGATTCAATGAGATTGATAGCCCGAGCAATGGGATACGGATCACTGTCCTCTATGAATTGGTTTCTATCAAGTATAACACATACTTCTGAATCGTCCGTTCTAGCGAATCTTAGACCATAGTGACTGATGAAGGATTTAAGGTTTTCAACTGATTCAAAGGCTAGTGTCCTTATCATATCTTCGACAGGATACCGGGAGCCTCCTCTAGGGGCGTACGCTTTAACGATTCTGGCTAATGCCCGTGCACGGACGTCGTTGAAGTACCGCAAAAGTATACAAGCTTGTAGATACGTGGCTTCATTTCTAATAAGTCGGAAGAATCGCACGTAGTTATTGTTGTCTAGAGCATTGAATACGTTGATCGCAAAGACGATCGGCGCCGACTTTTGTATCGCCTGTGGTAACTGCTTAATCTGTTGAGAGATAATTATCAACATTAAAACATATATATGTATATATTATGTTTACGTTATGATATACTAAATTTTTTTTTCTAATTAATTAATGGTAGGTACAAGTATTGGCAGCTTCAAATACTAACCTCCCACCAGAAGTTAGCATCGCCAAGATTAAGTAAAGCAACATATCCACGGAACTCGGCCTCTCTGGGTTTTTCTTCAGGACTAACATCAGCATACATGTGTTTCAAAGTCTGCAGACATTTGGTGAGGTTGTCGGTGTTCAACTTTTGATCGAATTGCGTGTGTTCAAGGTCGGCGAGGCGCGCTGAGCAGTGAGCGTGGAAACGTGCACACATCTCGACCAAGCGGATGGAATCTGTAGCAATGAACGTATTTAAACTTACTGTATGTATATTATCAAGCTTGATGGCCTACATTATTAAGATTGGAATGCTTGAAGAGATGTCACTTTAGCACAGATTTTGTTAATTGGAATAAAAGCTATTACTGAAACAATTTTTTCCTACTTTGGCTGAAGTTTTCTGAAAATTGCAGAAAAACTTGGTAAAATAATGACTATGGTAAATTTTGGCCAATGGAAAACAAATAATAATACTAATTTCTTTTTAATTGAATTCAATTCACACGTTTGAAAACGTCAAACAGTGTAACTGAATCAGACCAAAGCCAAGTGGCAGACAAAATGACAAACTGTAAACTCAATAAATATATATTCCGAGTAATTTATAATAGATTCCAATATGTATAATTTCTACCTGCACAACATAGGGCTTGCTGCGTTATATCCTTGCGAATGCCACGAAATCGATCCCACATGAAATGAAACCAGTCCGCCAGTGAAACCTAAAACAAGCATTATACCTTACTCATGTATATAGGTAGTAAGCACATCAAACAATTACACACACATTTACAGCTCAATAAAATTAAAATTAGGTTTCAAAAATACAGCCTAGATTACGTTATGCATGTGTATTGCAGTGAACAATGATGTGTAGAAGCTAATCCTACCTGTCGGTTGGTATCGGCGACTTCGTGCAGCAAGTACGCACAGGTACGCAGGAGAACGCGGGCGGGGCGCAGCTCGTAGCCCATGGGGATCTCCTGGTCGGCCGAGCTGCGGCTGTACTGCTTCACGGCACGCCACGGTTCCAACTCACCGTCTGACTCAGGCACGGTCTCTAGCGTCATTACCTGCGAAATTAATGTGGTGTATTCATTTTTTTATTTCTAAACATTATAAATTAAAGTTGTCAATTTCGGGCCTAATTTAACCTCACTACTTGTAGGCCGATACACCTACTGTTTGGTGTGGGTCTCTGTAGTAAGGGGTCATATTTTTTTTATTAGCAATAGGCTCGCGTTTGCCCACAATATCACCTGTTGGTAAGTGATGATTTGGTCGATAGTGGAGCACGCTTGCCTAGAAGTAACCTGTTCTCTAGACTTGAAAACTCGCAGATAGATGTATGATGATAGATAGATGGCAGTTGCTTTCGTAAAATGAAAATAAACCAGAGTGCAATAACGGGATTAGCACTGAGATAAAGATCATGAAAAAGAAGAATACATATTAAGTACATTTGCTGATCTGGTCTATAACAATATACAGTTATCATGTAATTTCTGAACTACAGCTTACCTGGTGTTCAGATTGTCTTTGCAATAGCTCCTTCTCCGGGCACATGTCCTGACATGTACCTATAGTAGCACCACCTATTTTAATTCGCGAACCTGCGCCTCCCCAACCTCTCAGGATCCTAAAAGTTGTATAATGAAAGATATAGAAATAAGATAATACATGTCAATGCAGATATTAAATGTATTTGCAGAATATTAAGGCATGTCATTGCGGACTAACCATAGCATGTAATGAAATAAATTATTAGGAACTTTTAATAGGTTTAAACGAAGTAATCTGTCGCTCATATCGTGGAATCCTTGAATGAGGACTATATTCAGACATCTCATGAAGTGTTCTGCTAGTAGATCCTGTATAAAGTATGTACTTAAATACAAAAGTATGCCAGTAATAAATCTTTTTGAGTGTTACTCAGTTATGCCTACTCTGTAACCTGGATTATATACCTGTCTCTTGCATCTAGAATCCGCCATTGCTCATCAGGGCTGACTGATATCTTCGAACGCAGCTGATACAGTTCTGCCGCCGCTTCGACAGTGCTTAGATTAGTTTGCGTAGTTGTCACTGCCACCGGTGGTTCTATCGCACTAGTGAGTTGCGCTCTGTAATAATTTACATAATTCATAAATTAAAAGGGTTTTAGCGATGGTCATGTGAAATTTTAAAAGACAATAAATTAGAGCTTACGTAGGCATGCATAAAATATTTTAATTTTAATGAAGTGACACACCAGATAGAATAACTTAACTTACACAACACTTTTTGGTTCCCTGATTGGCAGCTTTTTCTTTATAGGTGTTTGTTTCAGAGTCCGCTGAAGTGCTTTCATTCTTGGTGATGCAACTGAGGGGCTTGGAGATTCTTCTGCATCCACTATACACAATAACACATTTTACTGAATAAGCATTCTTGATCATTTTTAAACATTTTAATTCATTAAATAGTTTGGTTCACGACATTTCCCCAGTGAATGTGATGTGATGTGATGAATAAATTGTTGCTTGCAACGCTTTTTTCACTGATAAATAAGGGCTTTGATTGTACATTGTATACCACAATATTAAACATTCGAAAAAGAAAAGTTCAATTATTAGTTTTTTGTAGCTAGAACTAGATTAGTGTAGGATGTCTAAGAAATTAAATTAATTATTGTAAAACAATTTCACATGTTGAATTGAAAATAAAGTAACATACTGTTATGAGAGCGAGTGACCATGTACGTTGGCCCACCTCCCATGGCTGATAACTCATTTTCAACTTCAGAATCTGGAACCCAATCTGGATCATCATCCTTTCTACTGCTACGACGTCGCCTGGAAAGAAAATATGAGATCTTCAACAGAATTTAAATAGTATTAAAGTAATCCTTTAACCCTTAACCACTGACGTACGTATATGGTACGTCACCCAAACGGATTTTCGTTCAAAACTTCAATTTGCGTGGGAATTCCCGCGCGTCCTTTTTGGTAGTTTCCTAGTTGCTAGAGATGCGTGTGCGGAGGTGGGGAGTGGACGTCTGCCACGTTCCTAAGCAGGTGAATTTGACCACCCGACGTATGTGGTACGTAGCGTCAGTGTGAGTGTGACTTTTTTGGACATTTGTTTATGATTGTCGACAGATAAAATGAATCATTAGTGGCTAAATTCTGCTTCTAATCTGCTTATAATGTCAAATTGTAATGCTGAGGATCGTCTAATGTTCATGAAAAACCTTTGGGTAAACTTAGAAGGTACAAAACGCGCAACTTTTACACGAGCCCTCATCTCTCATTGGCCGTGTTTTAGGCAAGGACAAGGATGCTGAAATTGGTCAACCGAGCAGCGAGTTTATCATTTGACACCATGTAGAATTATTATTTATTATATGTTACAAACTAAAACGTTTCAAAAACCGATATTATGGTTATCAAGCTTGTCGCAAACCAACTGCTTGCAGTGCCCCAAGCCAATCTGTAACAATTGTTGTTAAAAAGTGCCTTGTATTGGTATTTATAGCAAATTTGATTTTTTTCTAAGTAAAACCGTCCTTAATAGTTAATAAAACCGAAAAAGGAAGTTCCTATTGTTACAAAATATTTTTGTGTTATTTTTTTTAAAATGAGTATTTAATTTTGATTACCTGTATGGTTATTGATTGATAAATATTTTTCTATGATTATAATTACTGTTTTTTTATTATTTCTGTTTTATTTAAATATGTCTGAATAAATAAATTACAGTAATTATCAAAGTTACACTCTATTGATGCATCAGGAGGTCTTCAAAGTAACGTACATATGCTATACGTACGTCAGTGGTAGTGCAACAAAATGACACGTCAGTGGTTGAGGGTTAAAGCTATTATTTGGAGACTATCCATAACATGCTTTGTTATGAACATAATATAACAATATTGGTTTTTATTTATCATTCATCAAAATATTCATCATCAGTATTTGCATTGTGTCAAAAGATGAAAACATACCTTGTATAACCAAAACACTGCTCATAAATATAATTACTACTTACTTAATATTTGGCAAAGTTTATTATTCATTCATCAATTAAAGTAACTAATGCAAAAAAAACAGCAGTGGAACTGTAAGCCAGGTTTGCGATTTTTTTGTAAGGTAAACACAATTACACAGTACAATATAATAAATGAATGGTTTAATAAAAGGTTATAAAAACTTATTACACAATGATTCTCCTCAATAAGTTCATTTTCAGGACAAGAAAATTAAAACATAAAATCTCTTGAAGCTTAGTGTGCCAATCAATAATGAAAACACAATAAACTAAGCTTTTATTCATATGTGGGTACACTAACAATATAATTAAATGTCTACCCCCAAGGATTTGGGTCAAACATATCAACAGAGTGCAACCAGTGCTAAGGCTGTGATAATGTTGACCAATTTCATATAGCTAAATAGATTTATGATTCCCATAACAGTCTCAATAATACTATGATTACTTCTTACAAAATAAAAAGTTGAAGTTGCACAATACATTCTATAACAGTGTTTCCCTAATGTTGTTTTATCATGACTTGGTAATTCTTACATAGCCCCTTCATGCCCACTTAATACTTTTAAACACAAGGTGGTGGTTCCATTAGGTAAAATAATAAGTAGGTACCTACATATTAATGACACTACACTGAAATGTATACTGGAATCAGTAAATACTACTTTGAAGTCCGTTACATAACAGGCAACATACAAGGATTTCGGTTGAAAACAGGTAAAGAACTTAATACCTATTAAAATTGAATTTCAAAGTAATATAACCCCCTTAATGTCTCCATTCCAAAATTTGTAATTGGAATTACTACACGTGACTGGACGTCACCGGCACGTGTTTGTACAGCGCACAAAAAAATGTCGTGAACAAACTTCTGCCCGAGTCGTTACCTACCTGTCTACCTATTTTTTTATGAACAGTACATCACGGGCAACTGAGGGGCAGTGCAGGAGGAAGTAGACAGAGAGCCCAGGTCTCAACTTATAGCGCATGCGTTATAAGTAATTAAATAAGTATAGTACACCTAATCAACGGCCTGGTGTTTTGATCAGTTTTACACTGGATTAGTATCAGGTTAAGAATATTTCAATATATAAAATATTATTGCACTTATAACTTTGTTTGCAGTGAATACTTACACTCTGGGCTTACTGCGAGTGACATCAAACATGAACCCGTCATAGGCACCAGCATTTAATAAAGCTCTTTCAACTGAGCTTGGTTGATCATACTCAATAATACACATATGTTTCTTTGCAGCTAATCTGATCTTTTGAACACGTCCGAACTTGCTGAAGTGTTTCTTTGCTGCTATAGAGTCAAACAAACTGTCTGGGACATTTGTACATCTAAAACAATAAATTACTTTGATATAATTTCCTTTGCTTAGTTTCTTTTTCAAGCCCACCTGTTGCAAAGTGGTAGCTGCTGTTCATGGTTATACTGATGGCATAAACATGTTTTGAAAAGTTAAGAGGCATCGCTATCACAGTGCGTCTCATGAATACTTAAAAAAGTTAGGACTATTATAATAATAAAATATAGGGCTAAAGAACTCACGTAATACAAGTCCTGGGGTTGATGGGCACATCTTGGAAGGGGCTTTTAATTTTCTTACGGGGACTTGTTGGATTTGAGCCTGAATGCGTATCCATTTCTGACCGTAATTTCTTAATTAATTACAAACATAGATGAAAGTGACCACCAAAAACATCATGAGGTCATCCCCCTATATTGTTACGCTTAGGCTATATTAAGCATAAAAGTTGAGATTGATTGAATATGAAAAAAAATTATCGATTCACTTCCCGTTTTGAACGCTTAACCATTATTTAAAACACAAAAATAAAGCGTGAAATGCGGACCACTCCGAAGCGTTTGTTTGACAATTGACAATTTAAATTGACAGTTTTATAATTTTAATTATTTATTTAACGGCCTAGGATACAGGCCCTTATAGCATATTGAAATAAAATATTTTTTCGCTTTCGATCACAATTTATTACGTAGGTACGAATCATGAAGCATTTAAATGCCGTATAACCACAGAAAAGAGAAGTAATATTCTTTATTCCGTGCGTATAACGCTCTATTTTTATGCAACAAAAATAGTTAAACTATAAGTAGATACCTACCTACCTAGATATCAATCAACAAAATTAAATTATGGTACCTAGGGATTTGTAGAAGGCTCTACTGAAATAATATTGAACAGTTTGATTACAATAACAAAAATAGATTCCGATTTTTATATTTAAAAATCTGTGCAATAATCATTTACCTACTTTTGCCGCTGAATGTAGGTACTACCTACTGTTTATTTTCCAACAGTAAATAGGTAAAACTCAGAGCAATTTTATTACTCTGAGAAATAAAGTTTCGAAAGTTCTTCACAATCGTTATTTTTCTTTTCAACAGTTAGGATTAAAAGCAATCACCCAAGAAGTGCTAGTTTGACGTCTTATGGGATGAAATGCGTGCCAATGGTCTTACTCCCATAGATGTCCAAGGTCGGGCGTAGTGGAGAAGAAAAAGACATAGGAACAGAACACTAAGATGATGACTACGCATTGTAAGAAATCAAGACAGACATAGGTATAAAAAATTCTTCGTCTCTCCCATATATGCCTACCCTCTGCTATACGACGCAACACGTGCTGGGCTTGAGGTATCCACATCTAGTATGATTTTATTTTCATTGGTTAGCCATCATTTACGTTTTACCTACTATAGTCAATCCACTCCTTTATTTTGCGTTTGACATTTCAATTTTCTGTCAAATAGTTATGTCCAAATGCGTAACCTGACCGATTTCAAACAATAATCGACTTAGTCTCTGAAGAAGTTGCAATCGATTTCAAACTTCAATTTATTTTATTTCTGCTCGATATTCAAATGTTTATACTTCTTTTGCGTGCCAGACGTATAATTGAATAAAATAATTCGCAATAAAATCTGTTAAAAATATTTTTATTTTTATAATAATGATAATATTAAATAATGGCTATTATTGGATCTTCCTACAAAATTTTATGTTTTGTAATAAACATTCTTTTTTCGTGTACAATGTCAAAGTCAAAATCAAAGTCAAAAATCATTTATATTCTGTACTAGCTGTTGCCCGCGGCTCCGCCCGCGTGGACGTCGATTTGCGCATTTTTTACTATATCGCATGTTCTAATGAGCCGATTGTGATCAAATATGCGTAAGATTTTGAGTCTAACCAAGACCTTTCTAATAAAAAAAACCGCATCAAACCCCGTTCAGTACTTTTTACGTCCATCCTCCTCCTCCTGAATGTATCAATTATTCGACGACACTTATAGGCTGTTCATACCGATCATCTGTCATGGGTTTACGCCAATAAGATAAGCCTATCGAGTTTAGGCTCCATTGTTTTGTCATGGTAAAAACAATTTGCGGAATTACTGGGTCACCCGCCGTATAATAGCCCTGACCTCACACCTTGCGATTTTTATTTATTTCCGAAAAAGGAAGAAAATACCGAGATAAACGTTTTATGGATGCCGAAGAAGCTGTGGCTGCGTTTCAAAAGGCCGTCGAAGACGAGTGGGCTCAGTGCTTTTCGTACCTACGTATAATATTAATGAAAACTATTACCCTACACAACACAACTTAAATATTTTGATGAGATGATTAGTCATTGAAAACACGTACCTACAAGAATCCATAATACACTATAAAAACAAAGCTTACATGTTACAACAACTTTTGTGTTGACGTAAATGTAAGTAAGTTTGAACGATTATTTTAGATTCGTAATTTGCAGCGATTTCATTCGATCCCAACACTAGACATGGTAGAGTGTAGCCGTTTTCATTGAGTGAGCAAATAATCGTAAATTTTAAATTAACCAAAACAATTAAAGCATTTTAATTTTGGTAATGAGTTATAAATAGGGTAGATACATATGATACGCCAGTTTATATAATTTCTTGGTCACGCATTTCCAAGTTTACTTGTAGGATTAATGCAACAGTTACATTCTAAAACTGCTGTCAAACGCAAAAATAAGGAGTGGAATGACTTATAGTAGGTATATGATACATTCTTTGGTGCAGTCAATTCCATCATGCCGTTGGAGCAAACGAATCCTTGAGTAGAGACCGCGTGTCGGCAAACGGAAGGTGGAACGCGCTCCAGCCAAATGGACCGACGACGACCTGAAAAAGGTAGCTGAGATGGACTAGGTACGAAAGGCGGAGAATCGGGTGGTATGGCGTACATTGGGAGAGTCCTATGTCCAGCAGTGGACGACGACACGCTAATAAAATTGATTGATTGATTAAACTAGAATATGCTACTCGTCAAAATATATTCTCCTAGGTACGCTTTAACAACTTCATATATTTTTTTGTATGTATATTCTAGGCACGTCTGTAAAGGGCATGTTATAAATATCACTTAAACAGCTGCTAAAGTTGCTCTCGTACAGTATTAACCACAAGACGGGTCGCCTTCATTACAGTGATGAATATGAAAGAAAGCATGAGCATAATTATGGTAAAAAAAAACAATAGGTAGGTAGGTACCTCATTAAATAATTATCATGTGAAGCTGAAAACATTAATCCATAACTAGATACCTACCTACCATCAGCGATAAAAGTAACTTACCTATAATTTTGAAATAGTATCCTACCTAATTAATTGATACCTACTTAGCAATTTTAATGACTTTAACCCTTCCATACCTATTAATATTTTTCTCTGCGAATTACAAAACTACTTATACATTGATATACATCAATGATTTATTGATACATCATGCAGGTATTTGATGTATTCGAAAGTAGAAAATGTAATGTTATGTTAAGTACTTAACTGTTGCCATTGAGCGTACCCTGCCTACTTTAGTGCGACTTGATTTCACAAAAACTTGTCAAAAATCCTAAATCAACGTACCTATTATACGTATTGTGAACAATGTTACCAAGCGAAGGCAAAGGCGGTTTAAAAAGTTAATTTCTCAAATCTTTTTGACTACCTACCTATTAATTTACTAATCCTTTACCTACAATCTAAAGTTGCCTGTTCGATATATTCTCATCTGGCGCCCGATTCAGTAACGCCATGTTTTCAAATAGACCAGTGCCGATAGACTTTGAGACAAAATAAATTTATAGTAGGATGAAACCTGTTGGAAAAGGATCAGAATGTAACAAAAATTAAAGGAAAAATAAATTACGGGCGATCTGAGGTCGGGAAGGGGGGAGGGGGGTGAGTTTTAAGGGTAAAAACGGTTTATCTCGATTGCCGGCAAAACTACAAGTCCTATGGAAAAAAGTTAAATGACAAAGTTGTAGGTAATAAAGAGACCTACAACTTTTGTATTTACACTTTTTTCACATAACCTCAAAATATATGTGAAAAATTCAAATAATCAAGTTTTTGGTTTTTTATTTTTATCTTAAGCAAAACAAATTTGTTTTCCACGAAATTTGGTAAAAACTTAGCTTTTTATGTCCTAAAGACACTGTAATTTTTTTGATTTCAAATATTCTTTTTTTCAGCTTCTTTTGAGTAAATATCGAAAAACCACCCTAATTTTCAATCGAAAATTCTCACGTCAAAATATCAGCTTTTTAAAAAAAGTCAAATAGTTTTTTGTTCTTTGAAATCTCTTCTTTCTGATGATGTAAAAATATATATATATTGCTATGGTAAATGTTCTCAGAAAATGCAAAGAAGAAAAACTCGAATTCGAAATTAATATTTTCGTATTTAGTCATTTCCTCGCTGAGGTGGGATGAAAAGTTACATGTTGCACTATAACTTCATGGTTGCACTCGAGTGCAAAGATTTTTCACCTTGTGCACTTTTGATACCCTCGCTAAAGCTCAGGGTTCTATTTTGTGATTATTGTATTTAGTCATTTCCTCGCTGAGGTGGGATGAAAAGTTACGTGTTGCACTATAGCTTCATAGTTACACTCGAGTGCAAAGATTTTTCACCTTGCGCACTTTTGATTCCCTCGTTAAAGATCTGGGTTCAATTTTTAGAACCCTTCAGTTTTGATGACCGAGCAAGCGAAGGGTTCATAAATTGAATCACGAGCGCAGCGAGCGATTCACAAAATAGAACCCTGAGCTTTAGCGAGGGAATCAAAAGTGCACAAGGTGAAAAATCTTTGCACTCGAGTGCAACCATGAAGTTATAGTGCAACATGTAACTTTTCACCCCACTTCAGCGAGGAAATGACTAAATACAAAAATGTTAATTTCGAATTCGAGTTTTTCTTCTTTGCATTTTCTGAGAACATTTACCATAGCAATGTATATATATTTTTACATTATCAGAAAGAAGAAATTTCAAAGAACAAAAAACTCTTTGACTTTTTTTAAAAAGCTGATATTTTGACGTGAGATTTTTCGATTGAAAATTGGGGTGGTTTTTCGATATTTAGTCAAAATAAGCTGAAAAAAAGAGTATTTCAAATCAAAAAAATTACAGTGTCTTTGGGACATAAAAAGCTAAGTTTTCACCAAATTTCGTGGAAAACAAATTTGTTTTGCTTAAGATAAAAATAAAAAACCAAAAATTTGATTATTTGAATTTTTCACATACTTTTTGAGGTTATGTGAAAAAAGTGTAAATACAAAAGTTGTAGGTCTCTTTATTACCTACAACTTTGTCATTTAACTTTTTTCCATAGGACTTGTAGTTTTGCCGGAAATCGATATAAACCGTTTTTACCCTTAAAACTCACCCCCCTCCTCCCTTCCCGAGCTCAGATCGCCCGTAATTTATTTTTCCTATCATTTTTATTATATTCTCTTCCTTTTACAACAGGTTTCATCCTACTATAAATTTCTTTTACTTTTTACCATTTTCATAGCTATCGGCACTGGTCTAAAAACGAGTGATGAAAAAAATCTACTATGGTTTGAAATGAAAATAAAAAAATGCTAAGTAGGTATATCTTTCAAAATAAAATCTATCTACGCTTTCGTGAGGATAATCAAAACTCACTCATACTCAGCGTATGATCAATTTTTATTAAAATTTAGAAAAATTATTATCTAAGTAAATTGATTACCCCCATTCCTGAGACTTTATCTTTAGCTTACCATCAAGCAATGTGAATCATGTTGATGTTTCCAATACTAAAAAAAAACTATTATTTTTCATAGTCTTTGTAATCACACGTTTTCAAAACGTAATTTTACTGAATCAGGCCCCCGTACCGAACTAAACTTAGGGTATGAATGACGACAGCAGCTGTTGTGATGATGGTGTTATGATGTAACCACATTCCGTCGCGCAAAACGTGCGCCATAGTTCCGGTACGTGCCGGATGTACCTGTCACTTTCTAACCAAACCATGCATCGCCATTTTGGCAATATTAATTCATTACCTATACCAGAAAATATTGCTAATTCATTGAACTCAACGGCCGGTTTTAGAATATTTTCTTTTTGTAAGTTAAACCAGTTAGTAGAAAGTGATACATGTGGTTTTCTAAATCATCATCATCCTAACGTTAGTCCTGGTCGGATACAAGGATCTCACCTCAAAGTCCAGGGTCCATTTTCCGACTTTTACTTTTCCACTTTGCACGGTCTTGGGCATCCATGGTAGCGAGACTATTGGCGCCATATCATCTTCAACGATATCCAGCGATATAGCGATTCTCTAAATCGATTCTTGGGTATACTCTTACCGCGGCCTGGTGGAGGTTTTCTAAATCAATTCGAAACTGTACAAATTTACAGCAAATTAAACCTATCATATCAAGATAATCATTATAACTAGGTTCATGGAATATCAACAAGACCGTCGCTACGTGCCAATAATGATAAATTTAAATTGATTTTTCTTAAGAGAGTCAATTTGATGGCTAATAACTGAAATAAAATTATGGAATGATGATGAAAAATGAAATATAATGAAACTTAGGACATCGTATAATTAATTCAATGGCTTGAGTACCTACAGTGGAGTCACCATCGTGTGTTTACCGTGTTGATGGTCACTGTGTTCACAATCACTGTGTCAAATGCGTGCCTATCAACTAATATAGAAAACAAAAAATTTGAATACCGATCATCTTGGCTCTACAAAAATTTAAATCCAACCTTAAATGTGTCCTCTGAAGATTACAAAAATGATTTTATCAATTTATTTATTGTTTCTTTATATTTTTTAGTGTTCAGCAACTTCTGAGCGCGTCTGTACCTAGGTACGTTCATGAAACCATTGAAAGCATTAGATTAGAAACACAAGCTTTTCTTTCCAGATAAGTTCAGAAAACCATCTTAGAATCATTTCTCCTCGTACAAACTTTTCTTTCTAAATATCGGCAGCTTGATGATAGTATCACCAGGTTAAACGCTTATCGACAAGCAATATAAACAAATAGTGCCATAATGGGAGTAGAAGCCATTTAAGCGGTTTGATGGTATTGAGTCCGGTGATTCACCTTAACACGTGACGTCACAGCTATAAATTTCGGGTGTCACATTCCGTTGGCAGGCGCATGCGGTTATATAAAAGAAAGTGGCGCGGCCGCGAGGCGACCTTGCTTGGTGAAAGGTGTGGGTACAAGTGGCACAGCCGGAACTCGCTCTTCCCACGGACCGATCCCGCGCCTCTCGCCCGCCGCCCGTGCCGTTATGCGCCCGCAGACTTTCGGTAACCGGTTTGATTTTTGCGAAAAAAAGGCACTAGCCACGCATGGACTGTAGCCGTGAGTGCTGTGACACTAGCGACTAGTAGGTATTCGTAGATTTTGGACGTAACTTGAACATGCGGAGTTTTACAAAGAATTGATTATGATAGTAGAAGCCCGTGTAGTATGTTAGGATTGTAAGGGCAGTTGCCTCTGTCTAGTCCGGGAAAGAGGCAAAGGTATGAACCATTATGTACTGTTGTTACTTGGCTAGAACTTTTTTAAAACAGTTAATAACATAATTGACCAATACAGACAAGATTTTCGGAAATATTTGCACTGAGCGGGAATCGAACCCCTTGGGTGTCGAATGCTCTATCGTTACGTCACATATATGTGACTCACATAATTGAGTAAGTCGCTAACCCTAAACACTGAAGTGTCGTATTTTTTCTTAATATAAATGTGGTTACGTAGTTTACTTTGTACTTGAGCTCGGTTTCTATCAAAAAACGCAGAAGTCCACGATGCTTAACGATGCCTGCTACACCACAATAGGTACGGACTAGGGACCATTGGGACCATCACACATGGTAATCTAAAGGTAGGCTAATCAAGTTGTCTACATAACGTTCTTAATCCTAGAATTATGCAGAAAAGGTAATACTTAGAGCATCAATCGTGCTTGGATTTTGTATTGATTAAGCCTTAGTTAAGTGCTGTACAATTCACACCTAAAGCGTTCCTAGGTGCGGTAACCATTTAGATGCTATCGGGTGGGTCGTGTCTTGTCGCGCAGCGAAAAAAGCCCTTGTTTGCAGTAAGCCAAGTATTCTTCTGTTACATATGTAAACCCCCCTAATAAAATATTCGTACATGTTAAATCAAAATGATTAAAGTACTTATCACACATTTATTCTCAAAGAGGCTTATAATTGTGCAAGTGAGATGGAATATAGCGATGTTCATAGTCGTGTTGACCTAGAATTCAGACAATTTCCGATTGCCACGGTCGGTACGAGGCGCGGGCGGCGGTGGTGGCTTCACCTAGCAACAGACAGACGCGATCTGCACGCCTGTTTCTCCCTCACACCTACTCATACTCAGCTTGTGCGGCACTAGTTCGCTTCACCGTACTTATATCGATGCCCATTTAACTGGCTGGAACATAAACTAAAGCTAGAAGTATTTTCGCGATTTAATTTGATTTCTAATGCGCAGCTTCTTATGTTTGTCAAATGATTAAAAGACATGCGGTAAGGGTTTATTATTTTTATATAGCAAATAAAGCAAATAACGCTTACAACAATAATAAAGGTGTAGGTTGACAAACAATTGTTACCTGCAGAGGGAAGGAACATAAGGCCTACGCCATCTTCCTAAACTAAAAAAAAATCAGCATAGTATATAGCTGGAATAAATTTTAGTGTAGGTTAAAGGTAGGTAGTTCCTTGGTCGAAAGAGACGAATCGACGATCAAACTTATCGATTTATCGAAGATGATTTTGTATTAGATTTTTTATAAGTATTTAAAGAACAAAACCTCACTACCCTGTGTCACAGCAGAATTTATGTAGTATACATAGGTACTCAAAATATAAAAGTATTCATTAGACATGTAATCCCATCAGACACCAACACTAGTGGCAATCTGCGAGTTGGTCTCTAGCATCGCTGCACTATCCGTTACAGTAAGATTGCTTATTAATTTCGTCTCCCAGTCTCCACTTAGTAGATTATAATCTGCTCAAGAAAGATGTGCATCTAAAATCATAAACCGAGAATATTCCACTGACTTCAAAGATACTAACGAACCGTGAAAAACTAAATTAAAACTAGATTGTTCTGTCAGACTAAGTAACAGTATTTTGGATGTTTTACAGTTCAAACGAGGCGATGTTACAAGGCCGAAACTAAATGTATTTTCAAATCGATTCACAATCCACATTTTTAGTTTCCATTGAAGATTTAGGACATTACAACAAATATTCACGATAGTATTATCTAACAAGGACAAATAATGACCTCAGATATAATTTATTTAGGAGCCGAAATAATAATTGGAAGTAATAAATCGCGACACGAGCCCTAATTAAGATTACGATAGGTAATTGAATTTCGCGTGCGTTTAGATTTGGCGTCAACTAGGTAACAAGGTGGAATGAACGGCGACCACGTGGACTGAACATGATGTTGGTCCTAGTAGCGAACAGGTCGTACCAGAGTTAAGCACTAGTGAAGGGGGAAAAGCCCTTTAAAATAGTCGTAAATAGGTTACACACTAAATCCAACCACTTCGTGTGCTTGGATTTAATGTGGTATGTATAATGTATAATAGTAACTTTTTTGCTGAAGTTTCAGGGGTTTCTCTTGAAGTTTCTACGTTAGATGGCGTTAAAAACTTATTTAGAAAATGATACTACATATAATATTTTTGCATATACTGCTAAGGAGCAGAAGAAAGGCTTGCCTGAATAATGAATGTTCTTGGATAATTTAGGAATTCTCAAGTGTATTTACCTACTCACTTTTGACGGTTTTTTCATGGTTGCTTCTAGGTAAGCGTATTTCATCGTGGACCACATCATCACTTACCAGAATGTAGGTATCTACCAGAATGGTCAAATGTAGGTCCATCTATAATAAAAAGTATTCTAAAACATGAATGACTAACGATGACGACGAATACGACGACCGCTGTGGCGTGGAAGTAGAGCGTTCGACTGCTATGTTAGAGGTCGCTTGTTCGATTACCGCTCAGTGTAAATAATTGTAAGCTTGAATCTATTTGCCTTGGTCTGTGTTTCTGTGTATTCTGTACCTATGTATTAACTCAAATATTAGTATGTTTATCTACACTCTAGAAACCACTATTACAAGCTATGCTCTTCGGGTTGTAAATAGCGCTGTGCAGTACGTCCTGTAGCCTGTGCATAAAGGCCTTTTTTGTTGAACATGATATGTTTACCTAGTTTTGATGTGCTTTTTATAAATTTAATTAATATAAAATCTAAGGGGTTAAAATTATTAAGAAGGGTTTCTTTGCATCGCGTCGGTAAAGGCTGTGAACAATACGAAGCGGACGACAGCGCGTGCGGCGGCCGCGAACCCGGATGCGGCCGAATGACGTAACGCAGCCTTCTCCCCCTCCCCTACTCTCCACCACCGCGCACTCCGCGACATTCCCCCCCCCCCCTCTCCCCACTGCACCCACCTCCTCGTGTCTGGTCGGCCGTCTGAGCCGACGGCCAACGCCGACATTACCGCGCTTTGATCTCATGCTGCAGAGCTTGTATGCCTGTATTCTAGATGTTCTACTTATTTAATTAATTCCTTATATGTATAGACCTACAACAGACGCAGCCTTAATGTTACTATCTGGGGATAAGCGTGGTACAGTTATATTTTATCTGTCAGGGCGAGATAGATTGCTATCTTTATTGAAAATTAAGGAGAGAACATTACATTGTTTAGTAAAGCAAGTAAGTTCAATAAGACTTATTCAGATTCTCTCATGAGATTACTAAAATATTTAAATAAGTATGAGTAGATACCTACCTACTGTACTAATCTTCTAGATGTGTACAATACAACATATGCATGAACTGCCGTCAAAGTGAATACTCTTGTGTGGCTCTACTAGAGATGTAGAGGGCCCTAACAACGTAACAACATCACCAGCAAGTGAGTGGTATTGCTAAACCATGGCTGAGGGGATTTACTTTCATCACCATCCATACAACGATTTCCCATTTGCATCCAATCTTTGCATTTTGGGGCCCAAGGTCCGCTAATTGTTTTTGATTGATATGTCCGCCTTTCCGGGAGCGACCGCCATCTGACTCCCAATCCTGAGAGGAAAGCCTGCGTAGGAGCTTCGTTATCAATCAGCTGGTGTTATGGTATGTAGGTGAGGTAGGTTTGACCCTGAAGATCGTGGTATACGAGTATCTTTCATCATCTAGGTTTTGCAAACGATTTACGGTACCGATGTGATTTTCCGACTTAATACTATAAAATAAGAGACAATGTTCATCGGTCATAGGAAAGATTTAAGTTCCATATGGTGGCGTGGCGACCGCAGCACGGAGTGAAATTATTCTGAGGCTAATTAGTGAAGATGCCTCGAAATATAATTATTACTTGAAATTATAAAGCAACGTCGGCGGCTACCCGTCACGCTCCGTAGTCAGGAGGTTGACGCTCTGCACTCGACTTT